>JAJKKK010000014.1:0-600000 GCA_022432375.1 Nemania sp. FL0031 | reverse complement strand
CTTGCGTCCCGACACTACGTACACTACCCTCTCGGTAAAAGGCTCCCCGAGGATCCCTCTCTCTCACGCCCTCTTTTCGGAATGGGCTGGTTCTGTTGGAGAAGGGGTATACCTGCCTACATGAGACCTAGGTAGGTCGGTAGGCAACGCATAGGACGGTCGTTCGGCTAGGCCCGAAAAACCGCCGGGGACCTACTGCGTTCTATGGGTTTCGATGGGGACTTCTCATGGACGGCGATTCTACGATCCCGATGGCACAGAGCTATGTAGGGTGTCGATAGAGAGACGTAGGTAGGCGGTGGTCTGCTAGAGACTTCGTATGCGTATGCGTATGGCGACCCGGTGGATAGGTAGTTGGGTTGCGGTCAGTCATCAAGCCGCGTCTGACGGGGATCGGCGCAAGCGCATTCATTATTTTTCATTGCGTTGTTCGTGTCCCGCGCGGCGCTGTCTTAGACATGGATCATGGAATACCTAGCTTTCCTACCTACTCTTGACCCTTAGCATCTGTCCCACGTTCACTAACTAACTACCTTATCCACCAACAACTTCCGCCCTTTCGGCTTTCCTTCATGCTCCCTGTCATGTGACCATACCAGTCCTGCTAGAAATGTTTCACGTGGTTCTATGTTTCGTATGGCGTGCGACGGACATTTTATTCCTCACCGTCGTAGATTGGGCGTGCAATTGGCGGGCGGCTCATGTACCCTTGGTCGTACTCATGTAAGGGACATATAGCCTCGCTACTACTGGGGCTCATTGAAGTTCTTGTGAGACAATGTCACGAAAAGCTGCGGTTTTCGGATGTATTAGAGGTCACTTGCAGGCCATCCGGGCTCTAATTTAGACGGTCTTGAACGTACGGTCCCGGGCAGTCGGCCGAGAGACATACGCAAAGGGAGGCAGGCTAGGCATGGCTAAGGTCTCTTTAACGCAGGTACACATTGTCTCAGTCGTATTGTTGCTCTCCAATAGCCTACTTAAGATCTTCTTTTACAATATCTCGTGATACTTGATAGCGCGCGAGCGGGGGTTAAGAAAAATTCCTCATCCGCCATTCCCGCCCGGCGGAATATGGTTCACACTTTCTAACTCGTATAGTAGATCATAGCTCTATTAATAAAAAGAAGGCTTAGGCAGCTTCCTTAACCCGTTCTTTGAAACAAACTAATACGTTAGTCTCACTAAGCATTTAAGCTCATATATCGAGGGGAAAGCACGTCGACAAGGGCCTGGTCCACGTGTTTCTAACTATCGCGACAGGATTTGAACGTTGTTGTCCGACTAAAGGGCAATGACGCTAGGCAAGTTAGTTTATATGCCTCACGATATCTTTTAGTTGCGGACGGCGCATACCTTATGGTTATGGTTTGCACGATGTGGACCGCGGCAGACCCGCAATCCGGCCTATTAGAGGAAAGAATCGGGTTGCAAGACTAAACTAGTATGTGCATAAGGGTACTAGGATGAATAGTACCTTGGGGTAGTCGAGATTTGACAATGATAGATGTTGCAATGAGATGCTCGAGGTCTAATAGGATAGTTCCACGTGAAGGGTAAAAATGTTGAAAAAATTTTTACCATGGAAGTTTTACCCAGGAGGCCTCATAGAGACTAGCCAATCAAGTAAAGAGTTTCGAAAGTAACGTAGCAGCGAAAGAACTGCGGAGGATCCCGTCTTGCTAAACATGCTGAGCTCCAGACTAACTGAACTCATATACAGCCCACGGGAGTAGGTAAATTCGCCGAGCGGTGATGTGTCCAGGGCTGTATTTTTGTGTCGATCGAAGCCTTAGTAACTGGGCGCAATTCTAGTCTTATCCCTAGAAGCCCTCTTTCGCGAGCATGTCGGCGATGTCAAGATAGAAAGCAATCGCATTGAAACTGCATAGATATGAGCAAGGGTATATGGGAGGGGAATGGTGTCATACATACGCTGGCGTGATCCCCACAAGGCTTCGCAGCATCCACCTCCATCGATTCGTCCAGTTGATTAGGTCGAGATGGCTAACGCCAACTAGAGTGCCCTTATACGAGCCCCACTGGGCACTCGCGACACTAACGAGACCATCGTTTGGCCCTTCAACACGAGATATCACGCCGTGGGACTGCCGGAAGGGACTGAGAAGTGGAGGGCGATCCATCGCTTGAAGACTTGGCGTTAGTGGTTGCGCCCTCGAACACGATATTGAGAGATATAAGTAGGAATAGGAGGGGATTTCTCCTTTAAATAACGACAATAAACCGGAATAGAAGACAGCGTATCACTTACAAGCACCATAGGAGAAGTAGCTGACCTCTGGATCGTCAGGAGTTCGGGGGTTAAAGTTTTCCTTCATATACGTTGAGGTTAACTGTTCGAAGGCGCCGGTTTCCATGCCCACGCGCTCCAGAAGTCTGTAAATTTCAGGCAGTCGTTCATGACCGATTTCGTGAAATAGGAAATCGGCGAAAGAACTCCCGTGGTGAGGAGATGCAACGGTGACAAGGGACCGAACTGCCACATTAGCTGGGCGAAGGTGGGATATCATGTAGCGTGCATCGAGCCCACCCATGCTGTGAGCGATGATGTTGACTTCACGGCCACCGGCAGCTTCGGCGATTCCCCCGGCGAGCTTCTCGGCACGTTGCTCGATGCTCCCGGACGGGGGGACTGTTGTGGTAATCACATGAACGCCATTCGCCTTGAGGGCCTCGGAAATCCCCCGCCAGTAGTAGACCGGCGGCAGCCAGCCTGGCGTGAGGTGAAGTTCAGCGAAGCCTAGCAGCCCATGAGCCAAAACAATTGGGTGCTTAGGTGTTGCTACAGTATATTATCAGTTAGGCTAATATACCTATTGAAAGAATACGCAGATATGGAAAGTGACGTAATAGGGAATCATACCGTAGTAGTCCTTGATATGGGCATAATCGTCGTGTATGCGCTTCCCCAGATGGTTGATTCTAGGGTCTGTCTCGCCGGTACCCTGCGGCTGAGCTGCTGCAACGTAGGGGCTGGACACGAACCCCCGGAGAGGCAGATGCAGATGCAAATGACTAGCTGAAGTGCGGTACCAGCGGGAAGGAATACGGCAAATGGTATTCATAGTCGCGGTTTTGGTACCAGGTACGTGGGAAGCTCGCAGGCTTCATATGTCGCACCATGTCATGCAATTCCAATTCAGGAGCCTCACATTCATCATCACCGATGCTGTAGAATATCCGTTTGGTATAGTCGCGATGAAGTCGGGCTACTACCCTTGAAAGGCGAGCTTCCTAGATAGGTAAAAACGGTGTACTGTGATCAGCAACTACGAAAAAAACAATTTGTTGACATCACCACGTTGGATGTGATGGGCGCGCCAAGTATGCACAAGGCATGCCAAGTTTGGTATGTTCCTATTGGAGTTAGACTCGGCTTAATAAAGATAATGCGTCTCTGATTTCTTATATCCATGATTATCTAGGTATCGGTGGATTGTTGGGTCTAAGACTTCACCCCTGATCCCTGTTGTCTTACTTCAGTAGTTACCATTGACCCCAAGCGTAACACAACCTCTTTGGTGAAGATTATGATATGGGAACGTAAAATTGCGACGGCTTGTATCTCTCTAAAGTCTATTTTTGTAGAGTATTGCTTATAATAGACTTTTATATATATTTGTTAGAGACCTCTTTGGAGTATATGATAGACTATTGTTAATGTGCGAAGATGCCTAAACCACCTTCCTAGGCGCTACTTATTACTTGTATATAGATATAGTCTCTTTAGCTATGCGCCTTGATACAAATTGCGCCTCATGGCACAATTCTTCTCCTATTAGCTTGCTATTCTTAGAAAGGGTAGCAAGTTTGCCTCTACACCTATTATTAACATGCTATCTCTAAAGAGTAGGTAGTGTTAGGGTTCTATGTAAGGGACTGCAATCGGTCAAGGTTCCCACACTGGCAACAATCTACTTTTGTACTGGTAGTTTTGTGGTATAGTGTTGTAGCTCTGCTTCGTGACCAAAAATATGGGTATTGCGAACACAAATTATGAGCCTCCGCGAGAGCCGATTATATATATATATTAGTAGGGCAGGAATTCTCTATTATACAGGCGAGAAAAGCGGGGAGAATGAAGAAACGATACTGCATAACTAGGCTTTACGAATAATATAAGTGTCCCCCTACCGACCAACTTGGCCGATATTCCGCCTTTTAATTCGCAGCCACCAGGAGAGTCTGTTACTTGGTTAATTCAATCAATATCATTGTTTTAAACCTCAATCTAGTTTTTTTCCCCCTTCAGTCTCGTTTCAAGAAAGCATTTGGTCTCATTGTCACCGGAGGCGTGGATACGTGGCACGGGTATCGTAGTCTTGGTTTGGAGATATCTACTGTTTGGTCAGGCCTAGTTAGGGAATGAGGTTAAGTATCAAGTCCAACTCACCGGATCGTACCAAATTGGCCCCGGACTTTATCCCAGACGTTGGAGATAAAAGGCTCCGATGGAATCCTTACGACTTATGTTAGAAGAAACGGGCCGGGGCTGAATAGATAGAATACGGCTAGCTAGAAAGGTAGGTAATAGTAAGGGCTCAATAGAAAGATCAATTGATTCATGGCCCCCTAGCTGTTATGATCCTGACTAGATTCTAACTGCCTACGACTACATACCTCTGCTTATGAAATGCAGAACATAAATGCCCTTTGTGCATGGATATCTAGTTGTTAGAGTAATTATCAAACTAACAATGATACTAATAGGATTCGAACTGAACCTTAATTATTAAGTTGCTAATAAAATCCATCTACAAGAGCAGTCTGCCTAGGATTGTGTAGATTGTGTAGATTGAGCTCAACGAATTGCCCCCTATGCCCGCGCCCTATACCCTTTTCTTCGGTAGGCAGATGCGTGCCAGGCCGGCCCTTTGGGCTTAAAGAACTCAGGAAGTCTCCTCGATTCCGGCAGCAAAATAATCTCCCAGCACCGTGTGACATTTATGCCTTGACAGCCTTCACTTTGCTAGCCAAGGTCCGAACGGCAGCCTCGAGAGCTGGCTTGTTCGCTCCTCGAATCTTATCGACTAGCCCATTATCAGTAGTTACGCCCTTGGGTGCGCCATCTTGGAAGAACATGAAGGTCGGCATAGCGGTAACATCGTACTGCGCGGCGATATCCTTGACATGGTCAACGTTGACTTTGGCGAAGGCTAGTTGACCATCGGACGCGTGGTCATCGGCTAGCTTTGAGAAGATGGGTGCAATAGCACGGCAAGGCGGACACCAGTCCGCATAAAAGTCCACGACTACATATTTCGTAGAGGACAGGAGGGAGCGCAGTTGGGCGGCCTCGGCTATCTTGTAAACCTTGCCGGATGTTTCGGGTATAGGTGAGCGGTCTGTGAAAAACAGCTTTGAAGCCAGCGAGCGTTAGTATAGAGAGGCCTGCGAACAACGTGGGGTGGACCATGAAAGTTGAGATAAGTTGTTGGTCGCGTGATTGGGGAGGGGTTAGATAGGACGTACTGCTTTGATGATGGAAAATGAGAGGAATGCCAAAATGATGTAGTGGATGGTTTCCATTTTGAAGGTTTAAGCCCTTTTGGGGAGTTAGGGGCAGTGGCGTTTTGTTAGGATGAGATGAAATGTGATGGTTCAGATGCTCGTGTCCGCCTAATCTCCCTATATGGTTAGGGACCAGTGTTGACCGGTTGAAGTGGACAGGTGATCCAGCTGCCAGTCACCTGTCAGTCTACTTCCTGCATTACGACCCTCATCGCCAGGACCGGAGCAGAGGCAGGGGCAAATGAAAACCACACACCTCAGGCAGACCATAGATACTATTATTCAACCTACAATTAAACCATTAATTCTAAAGTTTCTGTAGATAAAAATTATAATGCAAGAATCGCCATATTTGGCTCTATAATCTATTCGCCCTATTATGATTTTATCATATTCCTTAGTCTTACGGCATCCCATTGGAAAAGTAGAGTTAGGGTGAGTATAGTGTCTATGTGTGGTTTTTATTTGCCCATGCCCTTGACCGGAGCTGGCATGGCTTATCCACCCGATGTGCTGATCTGGGCGATATCATTCAGTTGGGAAAGAGTTATAGGTATTCCCGTGTGTGGCGTGGTTAACTCACCCCCCCTACCTAGGCAGACTCGCTGAAACTCAAATAACTCAGCCGCACCCACGGCGGGATTCGGAAATCAGATGCCCAATCGTGACGGGCGCCTGGCATCCTTGGCGTCAGAGAGTTTGGGTTTCTCTGCTGAGAATGAACTACATAATACAATCTTTGCTCTAGCTAGTGCCGGGTCCCCCCTGTGATATCTTCGTAATGGTCTTATAGCAAAAGGCGGTTATAGTTTCATCGCATGTACTGGTTTGGAGCCTATGGTCTCGCTACCTTAGCGAGCTAAATAAGAAAGGACTCGCCGGACGGAAAGATGGCAGACTCGCACACCACGGAGTACTACGTTGAGCAACGGCGCCTATATGCACAAGGACGCCATCTCGACTACCTACATATTTTTAAGTCATTTCGATATCCACCTCTTCCCACTCAAGGCCATATTCGACTTTTGAATCTACATCCTTCAAATGCCGACTCATTGAAATTAGAGGGCTGTCTTAGCATTCAGAAACTCGACTCTGATTGTGAATATGAAGCCGTCTCGTACTCCTGGGGCGACTATCCCAAGTTCACCAAAGCCCTCTTCTTGAACGACCAAGTTCTGATGATTACTGAAAATCTATATGCCGCGCTCAAGGTATACAGATATTGTGACCGACCCAGAACACTATGGATTGATGCTATATGCATTAATCAGGCAGACATGTCAGAAAAGTCTCAACAAGTGGCCGTCATGGCCGAAATCTACGGCAAATCAAAGACAGTGCAAGTCTGGCTCGGCCCGGGTGGGCCATGGGTAAGGAGCGCCATGGATTTCATGGTAGATTTATCCTTAAAAGCAGAGTCTTTTGGAATAAATTGTAACGTCGGCGAAAACCAATTTCACGAAGATATTCCCTCTCTCAACACCTCTAAAGCCGTAGCGGAGAAAATCATCCAGGATGCCATCAAATCACACGTCGACGTTCTCTTATTCAGTTCTTGGTTCAATAGACTCTGGGTTGTTCAAGAAGCTACCCTTGCTACGGAGCTAGTGGTGTCCTGTGGAAATTCTAAAATAAACTGGCCTGGTTTCGATCAGGCCATTGAAATCCTCCGCGGGGCCTACAGGCAAATCCCTGCGGGAAAAGAGAGAGATAGGATGGACGGCATCAAACCGACTTGGGCCCTCGTGCGGCACAGGCGTAACTTTAGACGAATAGATCAAGTGTTTAAAAGGAACCATCATTTCATGGCCCGCCTTGGTAGCATCCTGATGAGCAACAGGAATTGTTCGGATGACCGCGATAGGGTCTACGCAATGCTAGCGATGACGACATCTCCATACACCATGAGTCCGGACTATGATATGACCGTAGCTGAGACTTATACCGAGTTCACAAGGAGATATTCCCCGAATACGCAACTATTTACGGCAGGACTCTGTCGAAGGAAGTTCCCCCAACTCCGAGACAAGGAGAGCAACACTGCTCCTATTGATATTAGCGATCGGGATTACCTGCCTTCCTGGGTCCCAGAGTTTCGCCCACCCCTCAACCTTGCGTGGGCCTCGCATTTCGACGGGGTATATTCCACAGCATGCAGTGCCCCTAGTTTTTTCATACCGCATCCGGAAATGAGGAGTGTCATGCATGTCGGTGGCATACTCTTCGACGTTGTATATACAACTAGCTGGAGATACGACGATACACAAGGCGCGGAGCATCGCATGTTTGAACCAGGGTTTTTCTTTTCCCTCATAGACCAACTACAGGACATTCTAGAACCTCCCTTCGCTTCTAGCTCTGGATTCCAACCTGATTCAGAACGGCTATGGCTCATCCTCGCTAAGGTGTTAACAAGCGGTATTAGTGATTGCGAAGGAGCGGAGAGGATGTTGTCACGTTACCCCCAAATCCAAAGCCTCAGTTATTTGAAAGCAGGGAGTTTGCCTTGGCTGACTGCAATTTGGGATCGATTTGCGACACATTGCATTTCTCCAACAGGCGAAGTGTTTCAGCACATCTTGCTCAAAACACTTGGAGGGGAGGCTAAACCTCTATCTCCAGACGCAAACATCGCACTTGGGCTCCTTAACTATTTAGCTAACATCCTCCCATACGACCGGTTGTTCGTGACTGGAAAAGGATACTTAGGTCGAGCGCCAAGAGATATTAAGCCTGGCGACATCATAGCGATCCTTAACGGCTGTGATATGCCATACGTGACTAGGGCTGCGGGAAAAGTGAAGTACAAAGAAAACGAAAAGACGAAAGAGAAGGACTGGGAAGAGGTACTAGGAAACGCCGATTTCTTCAAGGAGGGGGTGATCCAAGTTATTGGGCCATGCTATCTTCAAGGAATCATGAAGGGGGAAATCTTTACGAACCGTGATGCCCCCCAATTCTCCCATTTAAAATGGACAAGATACCGCGGTGACACGGTTGATTCTCTAGCAGGTGGATTGGTGCTGGTCTAATTGAGTTCGTGAGAACTGACAAGAGCCTACTTATTTATTTAGCTGCTTACGGGAGACTATGGCTAGGACAAGTATCGCACATCGCCCTTCTTTGCTGTGACATTGGCTTGAGATGGACCCCTATATATACTATTCGTGTTGTCTGGTGGCCAGCGGAGAGCCGACACGATATAGGCCGACCTAGAACTAATGTGCCGCTACCGACTACCGGGATACACTTTTACCGGGTTGGTATACTAATGAACCGAAATGCAACGGGATGGCTCGGCCATATTGACTAGCATTTCCCCAGACAATGAGGGGTGTTTAACCAGGTGGGGTTCCCGTGACAACCTCTCTCCTATCTTTAACACCCTTTATTCCACTAGAATCGCGCGATTAGCAATTAGCCCTGGCCCGGTCTGTTACATTTGCAATAGTCCTCCTTTGCCTCCTTTCATAGGATTCCGATAATAATCAGTCAACATGGAAGCTTTTGAATACTCGCCTAATCCTGGTCGCGTGGTTTTTAATAGTGGCACAATCAAGACTCTTCCAGAGGAGCTGAAGCGTCTACATCTCGCAAAGCCTATCATTCTCTCTACCCCAGAACAAGTAGACCAGGCCAAGAATGTTGAAGCAATACTGGGCGACCATGTCGAAGTCGCCGGTATCTATTCCAACGCGACAATGCATACCCCGGTCGAGGTAACCGACGACGCTGTGAAGTTCGCGAGCTCCCGCGGTGCAGATTCCATTATCTCAATCGGTGGCGGGAGTACTATCGGATTAGGCAAAGCGATCAGTATCCGTACATCGCTACATCATCTAGCCGTTCCGACTACCTACGCAGGCAGCGAAATGACCCCGATCTTGGGGGAGACCAGAGACGGACTGAAGACCACGCGATCCGACCCAAAAATCCTGCCGGGTACGGTTATTTACGACGTCGACCTGACCATGACTCTACCTGTATGGCTCAGCAGCGTTAGCGGCATCAACGCGATCGCGCATGCTGCCGAGGCTCTCTATGCTCAACAACGCAATCCCATAATCGAGTTGATGGCGCAAGAGGGCGTTCGGGCACTCGCCTCGAGCTTGCCAGAGATTGTGGCGACTCCTGACTCTCGATCCGCGCGATCTCAAGCGCTGTACGGGGCATGGCTCTGTGGGATATGTCTCGGTAGCGTGGGCATGTCGATCCATCACAAACTGTGCCATGTATTGGGTGGCAGTTTTAATCTGCCGCATGCTCAGACGCATACTATTATCCTACCGCATGCAATTGCATATAACGCGCCGGAGGTGCCAGAGGCGATGGAGAAGCTAGCTAAGGCGCTGCCTGACGCTGATGGGGATGCTGTGAAGGGCTTGAACATATTACTTAGCAAACTCAAGGTTCAAAGGGGTCTAAGAGAGCTGGGAATGAAGGAGTCCGATGTCGATGTGGCGGCTGATCTCGCAGTACGGAATACCTATTGGAACCCGCGAAAGATTGAAAGGGATCCGATTAGAGAGCTGATTAGAAGAGCATGGGCCGGTGAGGAGGCCCGGTCAGACTTGTAGGATCGCACGTACCTCATTGGGTGTGTTTGTTTCATGACTTTATTGGGGCTGGGCACGGGTAGATCCGAAGGATCCAGACCAGTCTGTTTATCATCTTATCTTAGGTACTGGTAGGGCATATAATGGTTGATAATAATACACCCTCTTGTCCTTTGGGACACAACATCTTTAGCTCAATCGTTAAGACGTACGAATCCAGTACCTAGGTAATCAGCAGGTATGGGGCGAGAAACAGGACTGTAATACAGCTAGGAAGGCACAGTGGAATGTCTACACACACTATAAAACCTGTATCCACACACCCAGTACACCACACTTTTGGTTAATCAACTTATTCTGGTACCCCTAATCCCGAAACCAAATCATCAATAGCGCTACCCGCCATACATTTATTTATTATCAATTAAACTGCATATTTATACTCTACAAATCGAGCTGAATCTATTAATACTATTCTTGTTATTCTGCTACGAAAGAGTGCTGTATATTTGATAGCTGATTGGTTTTTGGACGCTACAAGTCCCGTCGTTGTTGTTGACCGCTGCAAAGTTGTGTGTTTATACGCTGTAAGGCTGTTGTTTTGTTTTGACTCTGCAAGGCTGTATGCTTGACCGCTGCAAGGTTGTTGTTCAAGTGTTGCATGCCAAAAAACCTCTGCTTCCTAGCAATATACGCCTCTTCACGGTAGTATTATCGGATTGAGCTCAGACCTCCGTTATAAAATATACGCTTTTATTCTCGTTATCGAATATCTTAGCTTAAACTTTCTACGCTGTTTAACGCCTTATTTCCGCTTAATATTAACAATGCAATTGATCGACTGGTTTGGTTGGTTAATTTAGGTTGGTAAACAAGAGCGAGGGCGCTTTTCTAGTGGCCCCGGAGTAGCTGGGAAGGCATAGTGAAAAGTTTACACACACTATAAAACCTATACCCATAGACCCAGTACACACACTATAGCTCCATACCTAATATAACACACTTTTGGTTAATCAACTTATTCTAATACCTACCGTTATTATTGTTCTTAACTTGTTATTCTATTTATTATCATTTTTGTTATTGTTATTATTTGTTTTTATTTTGGGCCTGTTCTCTTCTATACCAAACAGCAAACAATATGCTTTTGGCGCTCACGATTTAGCCACCAAAGTAACTAGGCGGTTGTACGCTGGTTAGGAACGGCCTTGCCAGCCTATCGATCGACATGCTTTGAGCGCAACAGCACCTGCCGCGGGGGTTAAATAGCGGCGGCATCTCTCTTGGGAGTGGATGGGACATATAGCCTACCATTGCCGTCTCCTAGCCGGTTAGGTGCATAGATTCGGTGACGTTCCTTGTGTGCAATTCCGCCTAATTACCTCGTCAGTATATTTATCGGGAAACTCCTACTATCCTCTCTGATAGCCTTGAGCTATGGATGAGGAAAGTAAGTTAGAAACGACAGTGTCGAATTCGGAGGGGTATGGCGGTTATATCAGGTTGGCTGAGCATATGGACCAGCATCCCCAGCTCACCATTTTGCGGAGATTTGGAACATTGGCTAACGCCACTCTCTTATACTACCAAGCTGAGATCACGGAGCTCGAGAAGTACTTGGAATTTATCCAGAAGCAAGATGGTCAATCAGACGATGAGAATCGACGGCTGTATTCCCGGTCATGGTTAAAATTGTCCGAGGCGGCCGAGTGCAGCGAGGTTGATAGCCCAGAGCGGCGGCAGTATGAATCGATAATGAAGCTGCGCAAGCTCATGGCCCAGTACCGTATATTCTGATACCTTTTAGTCGCCCTATCTTTCAAGTTGTACACTAATATTGCCTATAGACAAGGCACTCTACTTCCACAGGGAGGCGATGTCGCTTCCGATACCACACACGACGATGGTAGGAGACCTGCGCGGATGGATATTCGGCCGAGTTTCTCTCCTGGGTTTCGATCGAGAAACGTGGGAGAGTGATGAAGCTGACCTTATTACTTTCGTTAACTCAACAATGGACCGACTTACTTCGTTTGTAACATATACTCTCGTTGACATATATCATGACCTTATTGGGAGGCATATTCACGTATGGAAACTCTACTATTAACGAGATATTCCCCTTGAGTTGCTCTCTAACATTCCTCGAGCTATGCCATCTTTCTTTTTCTTTCGCCTCGCACCCCATATCTTTAGCTAATGCAAGATATAGACAGGAGATGGTCATCCAGTGATATACACACACAGGTCAATCAGTCTGCTCACCGAGGCGTTTACTGTACTAGTTGCTTGTTCGTTGCCGGTTGCGGCCATTGTAATCTTGTACAGCGTGGATGGTATGGTCGCACGACTCGGTGTATTTGCCGCTCTTACAGCGCTTTTCTCGATATCAATGAGCCTGCTTGCAATAGCTTCGCGCCCAGAGATTTTTATCGCTACTTCAGCGTAAGAGAAACATAACCCCACAGCCTATACTCCGGCTTAGACTGACGTTCTATCTACATCTAGATTTGCTGCCGTCTTAGTGTTTTTCCTGGGGAGCACACACACTGGCCAGATAGTACATGCTTAGCAAGGCAGTCACAAGGTTGGGAAACCTTTTATTGTTTTGTAGACTTCCACTGGCATAGTAGATGAGGCGAATTTCTACGACGGCGGTTCAACGGGGTTTAGAATTCCTCGATAAATTCAACATGGGAAAAAATCCACTTATTACGAGGTGTATCTCCTAAGAGTTAATTCAACATAATTCTATTTGAGTCTCAATATTCACAGTTATTTTATTTCATCTATTTTACCCAAGGCAACTTTTCCGGATCTATGCCCGAAGTGCCAACCATGCATCAGGTTTTGCCTCTTCTATCTGAACCGGTGAATCCTCCTCGCAGAGAGGGGTAGCCTCATGATCTAAGCCCTTTGATGGTATTATAGTTCAACTAGCAAGTCTAAGACGACCGTCACCGCCCCGATGGGATTATCGGGATGTAAAGACACCCAGCGACAACAGTCTTATCCGTGTAATAAATGCATACCTCCGTATTGTCCGCTTCGTTCATCACAATGCTAGCGGCTGGCGATGATATTGAAAATTACTATATTCACACCATGCATAACAATCTAGTGACTGATAAACGATATGTATATTGATACAGTGCGGGTGGCCCATCTAAGCTACTGCAGACAGACACAGACCACGGCCATCACTTTGAATATCTCGCAGAGTTTCCTAATGGGCCAGCTCATTAGTTCCAGTCAGTGCTGATCGCGAAGGATCTAACGGAGGAATCCGAGGATCTGTCCAGCTTGCTCAATGCTGCCGTTTCGAACAGCAAATCGCACGCGATACATTTGAGCGTCGACTAGCCATCGCGGCAAACGTTTGTCCCGGTAGAAAAAGTCGTCTAGCTAGGAACCAAGTCTGCTAACATAGACGAATGGATTTCTACCGACAACTTCGACCACACGCTCGTCATGAACAATAGTGGGAAGTCAGGTGTTAATTTAGCAGACACACCACCTGGTAGGGAGTGAGGATACCTCCTGCTGAGACAAGACCTTCATAGGAAGGTCCTGGAGGAGACCCTGAAAGGCTTTGGATGTGTATATAACCTAGGGATAGCCTTGAAGGTATTCAGAGCCTTCGCGTGTCAATAAAGTCTTATTGCACCCCTATGGTTCGTCCCTGACAGTCCTCTCCTGTCATAGTTTCCCAGGTAGTAGTCAGGAACTCAAATCATTATCCTCGCCATCGTTGTCCCGATCTGTCATTGCCCTCGCGCGCCGTTTATGCAAACTCAGACCTACAATATATTGGTCACGTGCCTAGCGCAAAGTGAAGGGTCACGTATTTGACACCAACTGGCACTCTTGCGGTGTCCATGATGGCTCGAGATATCTCAACGTAGCGATTTTTTCACCAATAAGAGTGCTGCAAGGAGAGGTCGGGCAAGATTGAAGGCATTAGAGGCATGGAGAAAGAGGTATTGAAACGACTCAGGTTAACCTGAACCGTACTCTAGAGGCCTGGCCAGCGCCATTCTTTTAGCTATCTAGAGATTTTCACAAAAGAAACAGGTCAAAAAGTCAGGAAAAAGAGTGTAGTATTGTGAGTGGTGGGCAGCCTGAAAGGCTGAATTCTAGACCTAGGGATAGGCTATTTATATAGAAAATCAACAAAATTTTGGCCGAATCCTCCTTAGGTAATCTAACTAACCCCTGGCCAGTCCACCCGCCCCGTCTCAGTATCGAAGCAACGCTCGAATCTATCACTCGATAGGAAGGGAAATGCCTTGAGGCCTGAGATACGAGGTTTAGACGAAGAGCCTCCGCCGGCATCACGGTACCTATCTTGGTTCCAGATCGTCCAGAAAAAGTAAGTCCGATTACCGGCTACTTGATAACTAACTGCCTCAGCGCCTATTGAGTAGAATAGTCTGGAATATGCAGCCTCCGTGTGAGAAGCTTCTGCACATTAGAGGACCTTGCTCAGGGCTGGGGAAGCCTTTGGCAGCAAAGAACACGCTCGTCTCCCCTGTGGTGTTGTAATCAAGCCCTATGAGTAAGCACAATTGCATGTACCTAGAAGATTGCTGTACCCTATTATTATGTAGTGTTGTTTCTTGCTCGATTATTCGAAGCGGCAGCGTATATCGAATCGAAATACAGTATCCGAGCGTGGGTGGATACTATAGGCAAACGGGACTGCCGCAAAGTGATACGTCTCTGGTACATGATTCGTATGTTTACTTTTCGTCATGCAACTATTGGGACATGAAACAGGGGGTGGCTCTAGTCTCCCTCCCCTGTATCATTCTTTTAGTTGAATCGTTTCTTTAGACGTTTATTGACATATGCTCACATTGTCTTAGGGTATGCCAGTACGTGGAATAACGTAATCCCTTGCCTTGAGACACTCCCGATAGCAAAATTGGCCATTCTGTTTTATCCTTCCGGAATCAATTAAATCAACAACAGCCCAGCGCGCATATCCACCGCCTTGAAATTATTGGGATCAACCTACGGTTACCTCACGCAGCTGTAGTTCGTCCAACTTGGTGCTCATAGTGACAACAACGCGAAGCGGCTAAGGAGCGGGGTAACCCAATCAACAATAAACCCACGTGACGGAAACGTCGTCGGCTGCTGCTCAGAGCTTGGTATCACGGCAGTTACGATTTGCAACCTGACTTAGAGTTACCGGTACTCTAGTTTAGTTGCTGATCACTCACCATCGTTTTACCCTAGGATCGTCTAGGGCTAAGTCTAGGCATCGGCCCAAGCATCAAGTGAAGATTTTCCTCCCCAGCCAGGGCACTTCCACTCATATAATGAGCGGCAGTACCGTCTTATTGCCGTCAACTAACTCCAGCGTCGAAGTCGATGCTTTCCCCCCGGCTTCTACGTCTTGGTTGACGCTCGATTCGATCACGATCAGAGCATGTGAGGAGCGGCAGTCTTAAAGGGGTGGACACGGAGTCAGGAGACGGCAGGCCCTTGAAGCAGGAGAATGATTTCCGTATGCAGGATACCACATCTGATGACCCAGCGGATATTTAGGAGAACTGTTTGCCCGCGACAGATCGCTTCTCTTCATGGCGTTGAATGTGATCCATCCATACGTCTCGGTTGAAATCTGGGTGGGGGGCTAACAAGAGGACAATACTTACGACCCGCGAGACGGTATTTGGCAATTCACTTACGAACACCGAGCCTGACCTACAGGATATCGCTCGCGAGGCGCCGCCCACCGCGTGTTGACGAACCCTGATGTTTATCCTCGACTCAACGGAATGAAATGCATGGCGCGTCATAGTATAATGATGGATAGGGGATTTCTGTTTCATCACCTTCTACATTTGACTTCACCGAAGCTGCCTGTAACACAATACATATAACCCAGAAGATGTTCAGGCGCATCCATTCCTCAGTCCGTCCTCACCGTCGTCTATCCCAGAGCGACAACCATCAAGTATTCACACCATGACAACGTCGTCTATTGGTAAATGTATCAGGACGGCGGGACCGGTGCGGTGCGGGGTTGAGCGTAGGGATTTAGGTGATCGGTCCCTGTGATTGCCGTTGAACGGGAGTAGTGGCCATTAAGGATTATTCGTTTCCCGGAGGATGGCCATGTACTGGAATATTTTCTCGGGGCAGCTATTCGGGCTTGGAGGGCGTAAGTCAAGGGTTAGAGTTTGAGGATGTTGGATCAAAGGACGACGCTCCGTACCCCTTTATCAGTATGGCCCTTACCGGCCGTACTTTTCAATCCACCACTCCCTTTTCTTTTTTCTCATGTCGTTGCTTATCTTATTCTCGATCTTCTCCTTTTCTCGACGCCGATGCTCGTCTAGCGACAGTGATCAGCAATGATAGGCTGGCCGTGTTGTGCGGCCCGTATGCAATGATGCACCCGGATGTCACTTTTGGTTACGTTAGCCGTTGGCCTGAGGGAACGTACCATCCTTTGGGGGCTCCAACATTTTATATCTGCTTGGGCCACTATAGCCGCAATATACAATTGCTGTCGGTATCACACGGCCAAGACTGCCAAAACGGCCAACAGGGCCGCTAGGTCTATTTAAGAACCAACAGAAGTATGCTACCTTATATATAAAATAATTGGCTAGAGCAAAGTTACAAAAACCTGCACTTAAATCTAACAATAATGCAAAAAAACTAATAAGTTTTAAACCTAGCAGTTAAGCTTTTATTGTATAAATATAAATAAAAGTTAATTTTTTTTAAAAAAAAAAAAAAAATTATAATTTTTATAAACTTTTTAAAATTTTTAAAAAATTATTATAAATATAAACTTTTATATTTTTATTTTAAGTTTTATTATATAAGTTTTTATTATAAATAATTTTTTATTTACTTAAAAATTATTTTAAAATATTTATACTATTTATAAACCTATAAGCTTATTTATTTTATTAGCTATTATTAATAATAAATATTTTTTATTATTTTTATTTATATTTATTTTTATATTAGCTTTTATTATTAATAATAAATTATATTTTTTAATAAAAAAAATTATTTTTTTTATATTTAATATTTTTATTACTATTTTTATTAAGTTTAATAAAAATAAAAAAAATAACTTAAAAAAATTAAAAAAAAAGTTTAATAAAAAAAACAAAAAAAACAAAAAAAAAAACTTTAAACTAAAATTTATTTTTTAAAATTTTTTTAAAAAATTTTTGTTTAAAAAAAAAAATATTATTTTTAAAAATAATTTAAAAAAAGCTAATATTAATTTAAACTTAAAATAATTTAACTTTAACTTAAAAAATTTACTTAATATTTTTTTTATTAATATATTTTTTTTTTTTTTTTTTTTTTTATTTAAAAAAAACTATTATAATTTTATAATTTTATAAAAAAATTATAAAATAAATATAAATAATTTAAAAACTATTATAAGTTTTTAATATTTATTAAATAATTTAATTTATTATTTGTTATATTTAAATTAAAAAAATTATTTAATACTATATTAATTTTTTTTTAGTTATTTTTATTAAAACTTTTTTTAGTTAATAAAATTTTAATATTAATAAATTATATTAAATTTTTTTAATAAATATAATAAATTTATTAATATTATTAAAAACTTTTTATATAATTTTTAATTAATATTAATATAAATAATATAAAATAAACTTTTAAACTTTTAATAAAAAATAACTTTTTTATTTTTTATAACTTTTAAAACTTTAATAATATATTAGTTTTATTTAATATAAATATTAAAATAACTAATATTATTATTAAAAAACTTTTTTATTAATTTATTAATATTAATTATTATATATAAAAAGCTTATTATTTAATATAAACTTTAGCTAAAAAAATAAAAAACTTTTAAGCTAACTAAAAAAAAAAATTTAAAAAGCTATACTAAAAAATAATTTAAATATATAATACTTTAAAAAGTTTATATACTTAATATTTAAAGTTTATAAATATTTAAATAGTTTATTTTTAAAAATATATTTTAAAAGCTAATTTAAAATTTTTTTAAAACATATAAAAAATAGTTATATATTTTATTAATAATATTTAAATAAAAAACTAAGCTATTATTTAACTATAAAAAGTAGCTAATTATTATTAATTTATTTTATATATTTTTTAAGCAAATTTTAAATATATTAAAAATATTATTAAAAATTAAACTAATAAAACTAATTGTAAAATTATTAACTTACAAAATAAAAACTTTATTAAATTTATATAGCTTATAAATTTTTAGTTATATATTAAAATAGTTTTAGCTAAGTTTAAAAATTAGCTAAAGTTTAATTAAACAATAAATATAAACTTAATTATTTATAATTTTAATTAATAAAATATATTAATTAGCTTTAGTAATTATTTTTTTATTTAAATTATAATATTTATATTTTTTTTTTTTAAATATTTAAATAATAAAACTAAAATTTACTAATAATTAACTTTTAAAGTTTTTTAAGCTAATAAAGCTAAAGCTATTTTAAAAGCAGCTAAAAATTAATATTTTAGTTTTTAATTATATTTTTTACTAATAAAAATATTTAAAGCTAATAATAATAATAATTTTAATAGTTTAAATTATAATTTATTTAATAAAAATTATTTATTATGTTTATTTAATTTTTTTTATAAACTATTAAAAAAACTTTTTAAACTTTTATAAAAAACTTTTAAAAAAAACAATAGCAATAAAAAAAACAATATTAATTTTTTTTAAAACTTTAAAAACTAATTTATTTATATATTAAAATAAATAGTTTGCTTTTTAATATTAAATATTATTATAAATTTTATTTAATTTAATAAATTATTTAATTATAATAAAAAAAACTTTTTTAAGTTTTTTTTTTAATAAAATAAAATATAAAACTTTATAAAAAATTATATTAATTTTTTTTTAAAAAATTTTTACTATATTAATTAAATAAAATTATTGCTAATAAAAAAAACTTAAATATAATATTAACAATAATATACTTAAATAAAATAAATAAAGCTACTAAATAAATAATATACTTATAAAATAATTTTTAAAGCTTATTTTATAAACTTTTTAAAAAAGCATTATTATTTTAAAAAAATAATTAAACTTAAGTACTGCAAAAATATTATTTAATATATTATAAAACTAAAAAATTTTAATAAAATAGTTAAATAGTTAAAAATAATATTTTAAATTTATATTATTAAAATTTTGCTTAATAAAATTATATAGTTAGTATATTTTAAATATAGCTTAATTTTTAATAATAATAATAAATATTTTAAAACTATTAAAAAAGCTAGCTAAATATATAAAAATATATTTATTAATTTTAGCTTTTTAATAAAAAAAAAGTTTATTTTAATAATAAAATATTTAAAATTAAACTAATAAACTAGCAAAAAAAACTATTTTATTTTAAGCTAAAATTAATTTTTAAAAAAAAATAATAGTAAAAAAGCTAAAAAAACTAAAATTATATTTAAAATAAACTTAAAAAATAAACAATAAACGTTTAATAAAAAAGCTTTTAAAAAATTTTTTTAAACAGCTATAAATTTTTATAAAAAAAAAAAAAAAAACATGCTAAAAATATAAATATAATAACTATTAAACTTTTGTTTATTTTATAAAAAAAAATATTAATAAACAAAATTTACTATTAGCTTTAAAAAAAATTTTTTTAGCAAAATAAAAAAACAATAATAAAATTTTGCTTACTTAAAAAAAAAAAACAAAAATTAACTTTATTATAATTAATTTAAACTTTTTTTTTTTAAAATATATAAAAATAATAAACTTATTTAACTTAAATTTTTAAGTAGCTTTTATATTTTATTTTATAAAATATTATAGTTAAATAATAATAAAAAAATTTAAATTATTAATATTAAATATACTTGCAATTTTAATAATAAAAAAACTTAAAACTTATTATTATTATAACTTTATTATATAATAGCAAAAAACATTTTATATAAATATTTTTTAATATAAAAAGTTTAGTATTTTATATATTAATAAATTAAGTTTACTACTAAAAACTACTAATTATTAAACAATAAACTTTTTAATTTATAATAAGCTTTAATATTATAATAATATAAAATATAAAACAATATTATATAAAATATTTAGTTTTATAATACTAAAATAACTATTATATTTGTTTTAATTTTAAGCTAATAAAAATAAACAATTAATATAATATTATTTTTTTTTAGTAATAAATAAAATAATATTAGCTAATATATTTTTTTAAACATTTAAAAAAAATATATTTTATTTTATTTTACTATTAAAAAAACTATATTAGTTAAACTATGCTTAAAAAAAACTTTAAAAGCTTATTTAAATTTAATATTATATTTATTTAAATAACTATTAAAAAAGTTTTAGCTAACGTTTTAAAAAAATTTTAAAAATATTTTTTTATTATAAGCTAAAAAGCAATATTATAACTTTTTAATTATTAACTTTAAAATTATACAATAAACATATAAAAAAAAAAAAACTTTTTATAAAGCTTTTTATATATTATAAATATATAAAAACTTAATATATTAAAACTTTAGCTAAAAAAAATATTAAATACTAAATATATTTATAAGTTAATATTATTATATAGCACTTTATTTATATTTATAAAAAAAAAAAATTTAAATAATTTTTTATACTTTATAATTAATTATTAAAAACTTAATAATATAATAATATTAATAAAATATTTAATTTTTTTAATAAATAAACTATAAGTATAATTTTATACTATTAAATAGTTTTTTAAAATTAATTTAAAATTTAAGTTTTATTTAGTAAAAATTAAAAAAAATTATAAATAAAAAATAGCTTTTTAATATAAATATAAGCTTTTTAAATATATTATAATGTTTATAAAGTTAATTAATATTTTAATAATATTTTAGTTAATAATAAATAATATTTTTTAAAATTTTATTAATTTAAAGCTTTTTATATATTTAAATAATTTATTAATATATATAAATATTTTTAAAAAATATAATAAAATTATAAAAAAAGTTTTATATAAACTAACTAAATATAATTTAGCTATAATTTTTTAAAAATATAAATAATAAATATAAAAAGTTAAATTTTTTAGCTATATTATTAGCTATAATAAAATAATAATAATTTAAAATAAAATTAACTATATAACTAAATAAAAAACTTTTAAAACTTTTAAAAAGTGTTAATAGTTTATAAGCTTTGCTAATTTTTATAAAAAATTTATTAAAAAGTTTTTTTTTATTATTAAACTTTTAATAAATATAAATAAAAAAAACAAAAAAGCTTAAACTTAAATAAATATTATAAAAAATATATTTTATTATTTTAAGTATTATTTTATTATAGTATTTATTTTTATTTATTTTAATTTAAAAAAAATTATATTTATAAAAATTAACGTTTTAAATTTTGCTATTAGTATAATATTATTTTAAAAAAATAATAATAGCAAATTTTACTTAATAGCTTTTTATTTGCAAAAATTTATGCTAGCTAAAATAAACTATAAAATATATAATAAAAAGTTACTAATAATTATTAATTTATTTAACTAATAAAAGCAATATTTTAAAAATACTAAATATTATATTAAAGTATACTTTAATTATTAAAACTTTGTTTATTTTATAATAATTAAAGTTTTAAACTAATAATAAGCTTAATAAGCTTAATAGCTTTTAAATTATTAGTTTATTATTAATTATAAACTAAACAAACAAAATAAAAAAGCTAATATAATATTATAATTTATATAATATTGCTTTAAAAAAAAAAAAAATAAAAATTAGCTAATTATTTTAGTTTTATAAAAAAAATACTTTTTATATTTTAAAAAACTAATTTTTGTTAATTTAATATTTATATTATTAATTTTGCAAAAACTTTATAATATTTTATTGCTTAAATAAATAATAAAATTTATAAATAAAATTAAAATAACAAATTAATAAAACATAAAATATATTTATTAAAGTATTAAACTTTTTAAAAATATAATAAGCTAAAATAATTTATTATATTAAAAAAACTAACTATAAGTTTTTAAAAAACTATAAAAAAAAGTTATATATATAAAATATAATATTTATATAATAAAATATATAAAAATAAATAAAACTTTAAAGTTAATAATTTATAATTTTTAATAGCCTAATATAAAAAGCATTATAAAAAATTTTATAAAAAGCTATTTTAAATATTAATATAATAAAATATTTTAATATATATTATATAGCTTTTTATAACTTATAAAATTTTATTATTGCTTATAAAATATTATTATTATAAACTTTATTATAAATTTATTTATATTTAATAGTTATAATTTTATTTAAGTTATAGTAAACTTTTTTATTAAAATAGCTTATTTTATATTATTTAAAAAAAGTAAAAAAAAAACTAAAAACTTAATTAAAATTTTTGCTAAAATATATTAAAAACTTTATAGTATATTTTTTAATATTATTTTTAATAAAAACTTTAAATTTATAGCTTATTTATAAAAAAACTTTTTTAAATTAATAAGTATTAAATTTTATATAAGTATAGCTTTTTATTTTTAAACTAATAAATAAACTAAACATTTAAATTAGTTTTTTAAAATATATTTTTAAATGTTTGTTAATTATAAAATATTTAACTAAAAAAACTTTTTTTTAATAGCTAAATTTATATATAATAATATAGCTTTAGTTTTTTTATATATAACTTTTTTTTATGCTAATTATAATTATTATTTTGCTGTTTATAATTTATTAATTAATATTTTTTGCAATTTAAACAGCTAAATATATGCTTACTAAATAAATTAAGTTTATAAAAAACTTAAAAAATATTTAAAAACTAGCTAAAAATAAATAAAAAAATAAGTAAACAAACGTAAAAAAAAAACTTTAATATATAAAAAAAATTAATTAATAATATTAAATATAAAAAATATTAAAACTAAACGTTTTACTAAAAAGCTAAATAAAAAAATACTAAAATTTTTTTAGATTTAAAAAATAATTTTATTTATTATTGTTAAATTTATACTACTTAAAAAATAAAAAATTTATAATATTTTTTATGTTTTTTTTATTAAGTTTTATTATATTAATAATTAAATATTGTTTAATTTTAATTAAATTTTACAAAAAATATTTTTAATTAAATTAAAAAAATATTATATAAATAAAATTATAAATTTTATAAAAACTTAAAAAAATATAAAATATTTAATTAAATAAAAAAATTAGCTAGCTAAAAAATATTAAATATAAAAACTTTATAAATATTTTATTAGCAATAAAGCAAAAAAACTAATTAAAATTTTCTATTAGCAAAACTTAAATAAGCTTGTTAATTTTTAAGCTTTAATATAATAACTTTATAAAAACTTTTAGTTTTTTTAAAAAAAGCAATATGCTTAAAAACAAGCATAAAAAAAAAAAATAATATTATATAGTTAAAACTATTAAAACAGCTAATAAAACTGCTAAGTTTATTTAAAAACTAATAAAAATATATTATTTTATATATAAAATAATTAGCTAAAGCAAAATTATAAAAACTTACACTTAAACTTAACAATAATATAAAAAAACTAATAGGTTTTAAACTTAACGGTTAAGCTTTTATTATATAAACATAAATAAAAGTTGATTTTTTTTAAAAAAAAAAAAAAAATTATAACTTTTATAAACTTTTTAAAACTTCTAAAAAATTATTATAAATATGAACTTTTATACCCCTGTTCCAAGCCCTATTATGTAAGCCCTTGTTACAGTCGGGGCCATTTGCGGATCTAGTGGGGGAAATATCGAGATATACTAAGTTTCATCGGCTAGGAACACAACTTGTCACTGAATATTGAGGGCACGACGACCAAATCGAAGGTGTTCGTCCCGTCAGCGCGGGGAAAGCAATTACGTTGCCGGCGTCCGATTGTCGGTGCCATCCGTACCTTACTACATTCAAGCCACAGTGATGAGAGTTGCAAGTCGAGGACTATCTCAGCGACGGGTCAACGAAAAGGCTAGGTGACGATTCCATTGTACTCAGGGATAACGCGGAGACCCTGCGGCATCTTCTAATTCATCGAAAACGAGCGTAGAAGAGACCACAAGGCATTTTACTGTCAGTGACAAGTGCATTCGTCGCGGTATCATTTGCTGTACCTTATGGGGGGTACGGAAGCTACCTATTTAAGTAAGTAAAGACTGCATACCTACATACCTAGGTAGAGGAAAGCAGGGCTAGGTAGGCTGATACGATAAATACACCTAGCGGGCATTAACTACTTAAGTAGTATTTCCTCCAGGGCTCAGCAATCTACAAACCTACCTAGGTATGCTGTAAAAGGTGAGTTACAAGGCGAATACCACTCAGCGTTGAAAGAAATCGAACATAACCCTACCTAGGTACTAAATAGGTAATGAAGACCTATCGGCGGATACTGAGGCTGGCACTAATTAATTAGAAGAAACTACTGGTAGAATTGGTGGGATAGTAGACCTTGTATTGGAAATCGAGAGGCTGTGTGGTCATATGACCTTCCAGCTCAATATTGTAGAGGCCTCACTTCCCACCTTCCAGGCCCTCCTAACACTACCTAAGCGAACACTACTAATACTGGAAGTGCGTAATTCTGACACCCGCCACCACTCACCTACATACCCAATTTTAGGGCAAATATGGGGCTGTCTATACCTGTCTCAGAAGTGTTTAGAGAAGTTCTGCATGCAACTTTACCTTGGGACAGAGCGCACTAACCAACAACAGAACATTACAGCTATGATAGTCAGAATATTGCTGATTGTCTTTATTTCTCAAAGTCCAAGACAGCATATGAGGCCAGCACAACCGTGAACCAACCTCAACAATTCCTATACCTACCAGTCGTGTTTTCCCTGTTGCTTTAGTAATGTGGTGCCCGGTTACCCTGGAGGGAGTGCAGTGCTAACTAGCAGAGACACACATCGGGTGCTCACGTATGTATGCTAATAGTGCGCGGCCGCCCACGCGTCAGATGCCCTACACCGGGAGACTGAACAGGACTAGAAGGACGCGGCACCACAACAAAGCCCACTAACATTACCCATTCGTGGCGTCAGATAAATGGTCGGTCTACAATACACAGTAGGTACTTGACTCCCCGCAATAAACTGAAGGTTTCATAGGCTACTATGTATGTATGTCATGCAGATAAAATCTTCTGGGCAACCGGGTATGGGTATCAGAGGGCGCCTACAAAGGACGGTAAACCGTGGTTGGGTACATGTAGGGATTTGTGCCGTAGATAGCCTCGACTAGGTACCATTGCCTATCTATATTAATCAAATTTTGCTTATGTTCTGCTCGCTTCTCCTGTTACATTCATTCGGTCGGCGATCCGTGTGGGTTTTGGAGGTCTCGGAAAGTTCTGTTCGTATGGCTTAATACGGGCACAAGGCAGGCAATCCCTGAATGAGGAAGCAGGTAGAAAGCAAGTGCAATACTAATGTTGTTATGACATTGGAGTATTTTATGCAGTTACATCTGCGAGTGGATAATAACCTGCATCTTCCCTTTCTTGCAAGGCTTAACTATAGGTATTTGCTGCCTGTTAGAAGTACGGCTTAATTTGATGATGATCTTGTATGTGTAGAGGCACCGGTGTAGCAGTACGTTACGGACAGTCGGGGCTTTCTTCAAGCCCAGGCTTAGTTCGCGCAGCTCGCACGATCAGGGCAGAATCGGGGAAGCATTGCAGTAGATAGTAAGTGTTTTATATAGAATATAGTGATTTTATTGGCTTAGCCTGGTAGCCCCCGAACCTCTCCTTAACACAAGGCTGGCTTTAACGTGATATTACCTACTAATGTGTAAGGGGGCAAAGCCAGCCTTTGGGCAACGTTGTCGCGCTTTTCCACAGCGGTTTTGGTGGAAGTATCCCGAGCAGAGATACCAGGTTAGCGTGCCAAGAGTACCCGACATGGGTAGCTTTTACTAGGCATCAACCATAGTAGATCACTTACGGAGTACGCCGTAAGTAGTAAGGAATTTGAATACAGCATACAAAAGCCTTGTATTAAGAAAGTCTAGCCGTCAACAAATAAAGACCCCAAAAAGGTCCTACAATTCTGGTGCGGCCCTCCCATACCTACTGATTTGAAAAAATATCCCTCAAGCGACTACCGTGTCGACTTCTCCATTATCTTAAATCATATTTTCTATTCAACATTATATAATTATGAAGCTCATACTACTTGTTATTCAAGTAATTTGTACTTCGGTGATGCGCTTGAGCAATTCATAGGAACCAAGGCTTTTGAACGAACGTGATAAGTGTACAGCATAGTTAAGATAGAGATTAAAAGAAAGGTCTTTACTAAATCCGAGGGATCTACCTACAGTACGATACGCAGCTACTGGCTGTCGATCTCTTAGGTAGGTTTGGGACGAGCAATCAGACCAACTGAGGGTAGCCCCCCCCTGTCTACCTGAGAGTCCCGTGCGAGTACCATACAAATCACCTTTGGACTAGGTACTTGCCATACTACGGCGCCACACTACTACCCCACTACGCCACATAACAGCCACTAAACCTTACAACTAAAATAACTCAATCGATATAAGCTTAAATATTGTGCAACTAGTACTAATTAATAGCGCTTTTAATTGCTTATTAATTGGTACTAATTGCATATATATACGGCTAATTTTGGTAAAGTTGTATAAGTTGTAAACTTTTTAGGTGTGTGGCGTAGGTGTAAAAGTTGGTGTGGCGGTGGTATAACTGCTGTGTGGCTGCTATGTACTCCGTAGATTATTTGTATGGTACTCGCACGGGACTCTCAGGTAGACAGGGGGGGGCTACCCTCAGTTGGTCTGCATACTCGTTTGGGACCCGTAGGAATCAATTGACCGGGGTTAAAGTGTGCATATGCCGTACGGAAATTTACCGCTCTTCGACGTGTCGCTGACGGAGCGCTCCGGGTTCCCATGCTGAAATATACGGTGGTGTATACGGACAACATTGAACCAGAACATAGGGCAAGTGCAACTTTATATTGCAGCTATTATAGAATAATGTTGATGTTATAGAGTGGATGGAGTAATTGACACTGAACACTCGTCGCCAACATCATTATCTAGCTGATGGACCTACTTCTAGCCAAGGGGATTAGCATAGCCCAAGGAGACTGGATTTAGCGGACGAAAGGGGCTTTCTCTCTCATACCGGCGAAGCCAATAAGAAGTGAAAGACCGAGGGTGTTCTGACTCGGTAGAGCGCTATGGCGTATCTTGCGAAGGAGGCTTGTCATCGAACGTGACCAAGCGCCCAATCATGGATTCTATGCGAACCATGCGAACTAGGCGGTCATGCGGTCGGACATTGGGACATGGCCACTCTCATGGGAGCCTTCGTCGCGGCTTTGGCCGGCATTTCCTAGCCAAGACAGTGTGTGTCTCTTCTTGGAAATTCCACGCATATAGATCAGACGATAAACCTCGGAGCGATGTTAAGCTTGCAGGCAGAGGAATGATCCAATTATGTCGAAATAGATAAATTTGAAGTCTACTCGGAACCGAAGCTCATAACCACCTACCTAATCGAAATCCGGCTGAGATTGCAAGCTAGGATTCCAAGGGGTCTAGCCACAGCCTACCTGTAACCCACTATAAGTGGCCTGCTATACACGGTATCCGTACCTAGAACTCACTATGTACTCACTGTCTTCCAGGACTAGGTAATATAATTATTCAGCTCTCTTGGCACAGTCTCCATTGCCTCTACAACTACAATACACATAACGAATGCCTAATACTACCGCAGGTCCCGACACCTTCATTATCGTCGTCTCACTCTGTTGATTCGGCTATCGCATTAGTATGGTGTACATATGAGGGCCGGAGGATAACTACATAGGATTTACGTGTCTATAGTGTCATCCCTGACTAAAAAAGGAGAAAGGATTGGTTGTGAGTGTAATATGGTGTATATATGTAGTATTTGCTCAAAGAACCTATCACATTCTAGAATCTATCAATGAATTACTGTGTCTTCAGGGGCTTTGGTCAGCAGTGACACCGTGTCACTGTTGGTCATTTCCGCTACCTCGATTATTTGGCTTGGAGTGACGGCCATATTCCAGAACGTCTACCTAACCTAATTAAGTACATCATCGACAATCCAATTCGCCGCATATTGTCCAGGGGCAACCTACTGTTATATATAATGTTCTACTTTGCTTCCCTATTTAAACTATTTAAATATTCCGAAAATAATGCCAACGAAGGGGCTGGCGTCGAAGGCCTATTAGCTAAAGCTGAGAGCCGTCTCCTGTACCAGCCAGCAAACGAGAGGCACGATGTTGAGTAAGTTTTCACCGTTAGACGTTCTTTGTTGGTAACCCCCGTCGCACCTTACGCCTTCATAATAAGCTTATAACTTACCTGTAAGCAGCCTTCTATTCATTCATGATGCTGTAGTAGACCCGGATGAAGCGTGGAGATGTTCCGACGTCGACGAACTATGGCCGATGCTTCTGGTCAAAAAGCTTCCTAGAGCTCGAATCGTCATATACCAATACGAAAGAACTTGGGTGAAAAGTTTGGCCGATATAGTGTGCCCAGAGCATCTACGGAAGATTTCTAAAGACTTGCTTGAGTTCTTAGGGAGCGGCGATCGTATGTCAAGCGTACCGTTGGTTGTTTTTGCCCACGGATTTGGCGGACTTTTGTACGAGCAGGTATGTGACCCATTTACCCCATCGGAAAACAACCCTGATTTGGTGTACTACACATAGGCTCTGGTTTGGTCCGACATGTCAGACTCTAGCAATGTACTCCGAAACCGAAAGCATACCGCTTTTCTGTTTGGAACGCCGCATTTCGGGGCGGGAATCGCGGAATGGGCCATAATAATTGCTCAATTACACGGAATCAGCTGCGCACAGACAGCTCAAACCCAGGACTGGTCGTCACTCCGGGATAAGATATCAGAGACATCAGCAATGCAGAGGCAATTCCGAGAAATACTAGAGAGGTCCAATTCCAAAGTTAAGCTGATTGGTTGCTTCTCTGAGCTAAAGGAACCCGTAAGCCCACCCTATGCCCATTTTCTCGATTAATATTTGCGAGAACTTCCAGGGGTGTTAACAGGCCTGTGGCATGGATTGAGCGCCGGCTAACTCAAGCTTAGAAGATGGCTTCAGAATGGGTTGTGTTACCTGAGTTCATACCCATTGCTGTAAACAGAGGCTATTCGTCCATAACGAGGCTTGACTCAAAAGATGACGCCTTGAAGGCTATCACCATTAATTTGGTGGATATGGTATACCATCTGTCCTGAAAGACGTACTAAAGCCATCAGATTATATTTCGATTAGATTCCCTGACTTTCGATTAATATCAATAGCACATTCAAGTTTGTTAAGACCTAGATCAATGACTAGGATAAGAATAACTTAAATTGCCAGGCACACAAAAAAAGGTCTACCTAGAAGCCTGGGGCTGTTAACGCCAGTCAAGGGAACATATGGCCCTGCGAACTTACCCTTGATAATAGTCAGAAGTGTGTCGCGTCAACCCACACGTGGCTACTTACTGAGAAGAGGCGGCATTTTACAACTTGTCAAGAAAGCTGAGAGGAGCTTAAAAGAGAAAATTCATTTGATTTCATTTTAGAAAATTTTCAAAAAAACCTTTCACGGTAATTTGAGGCCTTGGAATTCAAATCCTTTATTTAGGGGCCGATGCCCTCTGAATATTAAAGACTGTCACGATATTGTAAAGAGGGTGAAGAAACGGTATTTCGAAGGTTGTCTTATGCACTACAGTCTTCTATAGCTAGCTAGATGATCATTATAAACATGAGCTCGATGCCAGGGTTCAGACGTTCGATTTCTATTTGGCAATGAGCTACCAAGGCCTTGAAAGTTTCCTCCTTCATCTAGGGTAACATATTCCCACTTTTGATTAGCGCTCGTGGGGGACGAACATTCTCGGGAAACGTTGCTTCCCATGCGGACATGACCTGGAACATCTTTGCCTCCTCACCGGCTGGGGCAATCATATGTAGAGAAAACCCCCGACCGTTAAAGTCAGCATACCCTAATGGAAGATTCCCAAGCGGATAGCCCGCTGCAGTCGCCACGCTGTCGAACCGGGAATCACATGGCCCGAGGATCACGTCAACGTCATAATTGTCTAACATTCTGTGAACGGCACCTCTGGCGGCTCCTTGAAGAGCTTTCGCGTTCCTGTCATACTGTTCCTCCGTCATTTTGCTGTCTCTCATCCTCTCGAGACCCCTTTGGTTGTTATCGCCTAGTAGTGTTAGCTTACGACCCGACATTTAGCTTTTGTATAGTTTAACGAACGAGGTGTGAACTCTAGGTCTGCATGTGCCTTATTCCATTCAATCAGGTCCTCAACAGTCTGTGGTGTGCCCTCCCACAGCGCCAAGAAACTGGGCCAAGTCAATTTCATTTGGTAAGCTATCACGCAAGTTAGTGTCTCGTACATACGACTGCTTGCCGATCTCAATGCCTTTCAACGAAGTTTCTTACTGAATAGCTCTTCCATATAATCAATGTCAGGCATGGAAATTTCAATTTGATCCCAGGTAGGAAGGGGTATCGACCTGACAACCCTTCCTCCTCGTTCCGCAATTGTTTCGGAGGCGGCGAACAAAGCCAAGTCCATCTGTTGAAGGAAGCTGTCGACTTTTTCAACCACATCTTCCGGGACTCTCCATAATGTAGGGTCAACAAAGCCGAGCTTTAACCCATGCCACGAAGTTGTCAGGGGTAGGTAGTGGCTGGGATGAAGGCGCTGCATAATTGCGGAGAGTAAAGCCAAGTCCATTGTAGTTTTGCCGTACGGTCCCTAGGCAAGGAATCCTTCGGCCGCAGGCTGGAAACCGTGTAAATCGACGCTGCCCGGGGTAAGCTTGATCGCGTATAATCCAGCCCTTGCCGCAGGCCAAGTAATTGAGCCTTCAAGCTCTGTGCCTAGAGAGATTGGCGAGAATCCCGCGGTAACAGCAGTAGCACTTCCAGAAGATGATCCAGCCGGCCCCTGAAATAATGTTAATCCGTATCTCACTATAAAGGGGGCATCAATAAGGGGGCAGCATACCCAGCTTGTAAGAGGAGGAGCGCTCGGCGGAATATCACCTTCCACGTGGGCATTCTTTGTCTACACATCAAGGCTATTAGATAATGTGTGCAAACACCCGCGTGAAGGTCTCTATACCTGGCCACCAACAGGAGACCATCCGCCCATGAGATTGTCTCCTTTCGAATTTCCTAGCTCCTATTTGCCCCGTTAATATGGTTCATATGATAGAATGGGGGAAGTGCTAATACACTGCGAGTAAAATTGCAAGGGAAATCGCTGTAAGTTTAGAGTAACGGCTAAACCATTTTGATAATTTTAAGCTCACACATAGGGAAGTGAGAGAATGTGGTTGGGCTATTCAGAAGATGCATTGCGGTTGGTGTATCTTAATAAAAAGAGTGGGCAGTGGACTTGGTATCCTCCAAGAACAACAGGAATGGACAGGACAGGCTAAGAAAAGGAGAATGCAATTCCAACTCACACTTAGATTTGCCTTGGCAATGATGATTAAGCCAGCATCGTTGAGCGTGCCAATTATATTGGCATCAACCTTCGCTTCACCACATTTCAATGCATAGGAGCCACATGTGCTGGGCATTCCCCGAGCAACACAAATATCCTGAATTTGCCTTTAGCATAAACACAACCACCGTGGATATCTCTATAAGTTTGCTGGGGGATGGCAATATTGAACATTGGACGACAAAACACGTATTAGGGTAAGCGATTCACCTTAATGATGACGGGCACACCATGTAACGGCCCTCGGGTCTTGCCTTGTGCCCGTTCTTTGTCAAGGAGTTCAGCACGTTGCAAGATGTCCGCACGGTTAGCTACTGATATAATGGCATTGAGTTGAAGACCATTGTGATTATGTTGATTGATCTGCGCAAGATATAGCTCAACCGCATCTCTGCTTGTAAGCAAGCTTTTCGATAAGAGCTGCTCTAGCCCGACCGCGGTTAACGTGAGCAAATTGACTAGTTAATATCAGTCGTGCAATCATCATGGTGGTGCAAGGCCAACTTCAGAACTCCCGACTTACATTTGAGAACCATATTGATCGTTCTGGGAATGAAAAACGAGTGTTGGGCGGTCAGGGCATGTTTGCGTTATGTATGATGCGTCTGATTCGATGGTAATAATAATCATTCGGTCATAAAAGATGATCGAATACTGGTTTCATGGCCCGGCCTTAGCCAATAGCCTTCATAAAACTAAAAGGTCTCAGTTGATCCGACGGAGGTCTCTAATATAGGATTCCTATTGGCTAGGTATGGCGGACAGCGCCCTCCGAAGTCCGGTGTCAGCATTGTGACTTGGCGAATAGGAGCGCATCTAGCACTCTCTGCTTACTTTACCTACATCCTTAGTTTACTGTTAAGTTGTACCATCTGCAGAGTGCAAGTGGAACGAGAAAAGCCTAGAAGACAATACAGCACTAAGGTATAAATATAATCAAATAGAGACATACCTCCGACGAAGATTATAGGGACTTTAAAAGAAAGCTACCCATTCCCGCCTCTAGCCCGATTACCCCGGACGATTTGCCCCTAGAAATCGACGGTGGCTATCGTGCTATCCGCATACTGCGATAGAGGCCAGAAAGGCTCGGCTTTCAACTTTGTTGTCTCATTTACATGTGTCCATCACAACTGCTCAATGAGAGAGAGATAATTTGTTTAGGCCTCATATCTTCCTGATATATCGATAATAAAGAGTAACTTGCTAAGAGCTGCGACAAAGTCAACAAAACCTCACACCTTGAAGGCAGAAACAGGTTCCCAGCTACCGTGGTCTAAACGAGACCCCGGGATTTTTAGGCGATATATCAAGTTCGCTGGTTGATTTGCCTATCTCTGTAAATGGCCTCTTGTTCATATAAGTCTCTCTTGAAGTCATCAGTTTGCTGCGCGACCTCGATTACGTCGTCTCTACGTAACCCTCTGCCCTCTGCACGCGCAATTCCGAGCGCAGTTGACAAGACGTTGCGTATCTGTCTGCCATTGAAGTTATACCGCTTTGAATCCTTAGTAGCCCATGCCTTGAGGTCAGTGAAATTGTCCACAAGGTCTTTATTATTAAGCTGGTCTAGGAAGGACAGGTAGATGTTGGTTTTTTGGGCTTGGCTGAGCTCTTTGAACTTGATTGCTAGGTCTATTGTCAATTAGTTTTGTGTGGTCGCGACAAACAATCTCCGAAGGCGCTTACGGATGCGGCTTTGCACCGCGATATCGAGTGACCTCATTCGGTTCGTGGTCAGTATTAGGATGCCGTCGTAATATTCAAGAACGCGCAGTAATACTATCTAGTTAAGCGACAGTCCCCAAAGGTGATGTATTAGATGCCTGATGATTACCTGAGACCATTGCATTTCTTTGAAGATCATTGACTCCTTCTCCTCTCGATTCAAGAAATACATCTGCTTCGTCACTAACCATGCAAACGTTAGCGCAAGTAATATTATAGGCTCCAAAACTTACAATAGCAGGACGGCTTCCCAAAGCCCAGCAAGGGCAAAGATCCTCTGAAGGTTTAATTCAACTTTGTCGCCCTCGATGCCGACGTCAGATACACCAACTGAAAGCAAAGGCTTGCTTGTCATTTGCGCAACACTTTCTGCCGTGAGTGTTTTGCCCACGCCGGGTTGCCCTAATCATATTAGTCTTGCGATTAAGCTTGGGTGGCAAAGGGACATACCATAGAGCATTATGACCAACCCTTTGCCTTTTCCTGGTGCGAAATCGTCAAGCCCTTCAGACTTCTTGCCCGACATTGCGTGCGCCTGTACGGACTTTAAAATCAAACCCTTGGCATCGGAATCTAGCTGCAACTGGTCCTTAAAGGTGCTATCGTCGGCCTCGTTCGGTGGTTCGAGGTGCTTGACTAGAAGTTGCACCCATGTTTTCTGTTTCAGCGCGTAGCCAAGTACTCTTGGGGGGCAGCAAAGGAGCTGTTCGTTGCTCATGGGTCGCTCAGTTGGGTGTCTATCCCAATCGAATTTAAACATGTTTTTGAACTCATCCTGGGCGCGCCGTGATGGGGATAGTTCCACAAGGGACCCTTCGTATCGCCGTAAAGGGCCAAGTATCGGTACTTGGAGTGGTTGGTAAGTCAGAAAAGATGCAAAATCAACGATAACTGCACCCTCAATCTGTTTTTAACATTAGCATCGATTTTGGCGAATTGCCTTTATGTATACCCACAGGCTTCCAACTAGCTCTTAAGCCGATCCCTAACGCTCCCCTATCATCTGATGTAGCAGAAGAGGAACCTCCCTGCAGGTTATCTAGCTCGATACTTGAATCGGTATGTCTGCGTTGCAAAAGGGTGCCGCCTCTATGGAAGTAGGCCGCACCGTTCGAATAGTTGAACATCTGCTTCCCCTTCTTAGCGATACAGAACGATCTAAAGTTTCTACCCCTCTTGATGAGATGTTCCTTCAGTTTATCAATCGAATCCTTCCGACTCAATCCGTTCTCCTCATGAAACTCGAGCGGATAAAATGGAAGTGATGTTATGCTTTTTCTTTCTCGACCCCATGGTTCGATCTCCATTTCAAATGGCACTCTGCCGAAAACTATACCATTCCAATCAAAGCTATAGCAGACGATTTCGAACGTTTCGTCGCCGCTCGTGAACTTATCGCAGGACTCAACGACGAATATTTGAGGTTCGTCATGACAAGGTCGGCCCACGATCAATGTTCCTGGTGGAAAGAGGGTCCAAAGCGCCTCGTGCGTGATTGTGCCTTCGCTCAAGAGAGCTTGTCGGTCTTTGAAGTACCGGTCTAGGCGAACATCACCGGAAGAAGTCGAGATGATTCTAAGCAGTTCTTTTAAGTCATTCCGAGCCTGCTTCTTATCATCCGGTTCATCATCTATAATCTCGATCGCTTCCTTTTGAGCCTGCTCCCACGAGTATATCAGGGCGGTGTAGGGACTTGCACAAGAAGTAACCTCTTCTGACCATCCCCACTTGGATGTGATGCGGCCGAGAAGTTTCTGTAACTCTGGGAAGACGACGTCGACCTCGGACGATGAGGATAGGTCATTGTCTGTGATATGATGACGCGAGCTCCGTATTCCAGTAATCTTACGGAAAGTAAAAGCCCGATTAGGCTTCGTCGCGGGTCCAAACAGGGTCTTATCTTCGATGTCTGGCAATGACTGCTCCTCAAATTTCCCTTTGTGAGCATCCCACTGGGTAAGAACCATGTGATATCGAGATTCCATCTTAAGCTCCTCAGCCTGTTCTTCGGAATTTTTATTTTTACCCTAGAATTTGATAAGCGCATGTTAGGTAGGTATATGGAACGTCGTATTTCATAGAATACATACTCGGTGAGCGCTTTTCGTGGGCGTAGTTTCTGCATCTGATTCATCACAGGAGCTGCCGTTCTATACTTATTTAGTACAGCACAATACAAAAGCCGCTACCAAAGTCTTCGGGGGCGATGGTGTAAGGAATTTCACAGACCTCTACAGTTGGGCCTTCTTCCAGCTTGCGGTGCGTAAGCTGTGACTCAAGATGGGCGATCTTTGATTCCAAGAGTTTGATGTAACGACCTTCGAGATCAGATATGACCTGTTTATTCGAAGTTGACTATAGTATAGCATGAGTCAGCATTGACTTTTACCTCAAGGGCTAACAAGCATACAGAGTTGAAGGCGTCGGCCTTGGCATCTTGATCAGACATTTTTGAAATTGAAACGTCGTCAATTATCAGAGCAAAACAGTGTTTGAGACACTAAGCACTTTGTGTAGCGACGGGTGCTTATAAAACACCCTTTGGAGCTACGCAGCTAGTCTATTGTGCATACTTTATTAGTACAGTAGAAGGATTCTAAAGCGGGACGTGTGAACCAAGACATTACCCTGCACTCTTGATATCGAATAACCTTCACCCAGCACCTCTAGAGATATGACTGAAGTTACTGAGAAAATGACGTCGGCAAGTTGGGTTGTGAAGAATGGAAACGAGGGTTGCGGGGCCAATTGCTCCCCTAACTAAGGGTGGAATACAGGCAGTATTTATCGGAGATGAGTTCAAACTAAGCCAGAGAATCAGTTTAGTCCCTAAGGAATTAGACATTCGTATTAACGAAATACACATGCCAATGCGTTGCTATTCCCGGGCTGTTTGCGTTTTTTTTTTTTTTCTTTTTTGGAAACTTGCAGTTCAGCCTGCCGAAATATCATGCGGCCCGAGAAGGGATGAGCACCGCGACAGGGTATAAAATCGCGTCTATATCCCTATCGCTATGAATGCGGGTTGGTGGTATCGCCGAATAGCCCCCTAGAACTCGGGAACTATCCTACGTGCTTAAAACAATGTAAAGACGAGCGACTTCTGCAGATCAATCCCGGTATGCGTCAAGAAATTGAGATGCCCACCATATTGCGTAGCACTGCTTCTCAGCTAGCTACCGTGTAGAGGCGATGTTATCAATGCTACACAAGCTGAATGCGGCTATAGGTCATTGCATGCATGCTATATAATAATGTACCTTTGTCTCTTACTCGTAGTGCCGGAGTTGTGTGTATGTTTGATCGGTCTAACATATTGGGGGCCATAAAGATACTTAGAGAGCGCTGCATTCTAATGATGCCCATTCCTCGGGAATTCAAAAAAGGAAAAAAAGTTAAATGTGCCCAAGTTTCAGTTTTTCTGCTAAGTTTAATGTGAATAACATAAATAGTATAGGTAGAGCGGAGGAAGTTGATGAAATCAAAAAGTAGGTGTATTGGTTAGTTACTAAGTGCCAGCAAGTCCCCTATATACTGTTCTGGCTTAAACCGAAATCATTACCAATGGGCAACAGTAATATAGTCGGAGCCCATACCCTGGACAGCTTCCAGCATGCGACTGCCATAGCTTGTCTTATTGGACCAGTCTATGATCCTGTGGGCCATCCTTCAGTAGGCTAGCTTAGACACGTCAGAGTTTTATACAACCTACTGCATACCACCAGGCAGACGCGCTTCTGCACGACCGTGGTATTGCCCAGCCAATATTGTCATGTACCGTAGTATCGTACCATGAAGGGTGGTCAGCAAGTAAAAGTTTAGGACTGTTGTCTATATGCAGAATAGAGCCGCTACTGCTTTTAAAGTCTGTCGGTTTGCAACTACCGATGTGTGAAGTGTACTTGACGAAAATAAGTAGTATTTGTATTTGTTATTAGTACTACTAGTATTAGAAAATACCTAGCACTTGCTTACCGTAAGATCGACTCCAAATTTCCAACAATGGTTATCACATCGAAAGCACTAAGATCGTAGACCGTTTCTTTCGTGCAATCACGCCCATCGGTCTGATTAGTTTTACATTCTCAACTCAGGTATACGTGTGAAGGTATACGAGGCATTCAGAAACATGGAACGTAATTGGAATAAATGGTTCCCAGATGACGATAGCTCGTAGGTTCACTGTCCGCTACCTTTGAATGGTTTTTTTCTAACTTCAGTAGAGTGGAAATAAGGCCAGCCGAAGCTGTACTTCAAAACGCTCAGCACTTTCTGAAGGATCAGCTACCAAAGCTTGGACGAAAGGTTCAGAGTGAATTCAATGCTATCATCTGCTACAACAAGAGCTCAGATGAATCAAGAAAGGAGAGGGAAGAAAACCTCATCAAGTATATCAATTCGCTTTCCCTTGAGCAGCTTTCGAGTTATGTGGACTACACAACAAACAATATGAGAGACGCGGGAGAAGAGCTAAACCAGAAAAGGTCGAGCGGCTTCCGTAAGCGGGCAAATCAGTTGCAAGATTTCGCCGTAACATTCAATCGCTTCCTTCAGGCATACTCAGGCATCGTTAGTATTGTGCAGAATGCCGATTCGCAGTACGGCAATGTTGCATTTGCAGCACTCTCCCTGTTGTTCTCCGTATGCAGTTTGCAGTCTTCGTTCGTTGACTTGCTCTCGCTTATTAACAACACAGACTGTGAAGGCCAAGGCTGAAGCTGAGGCGTCAATCCACGCGTGCATCCTCCATATCTCCGATCGAATTCCAGATTACAAAGTATACGAACGTATCTACCCCGATCGTGACCTGGGTTTGATGCTGTCGGAAACATACCGAGTAATCATTCTCTTTGCAAGAGAAGTTACGATTTATTTCCAGGCCCATGGAGTTGGTTAGTATTTCAAACGTGCCTAGAGGATCGGCAATAGTTTCCATCGCATTCAGCGCTTAACACTCAGAAACTAATGATTACAAGTGAGATATATGCGACAGTTCACTAGAGTAGCTGAGTTTCAACTCAGAGAGAAGGAAATACGAGAGAATTCAAACCGCATAAGCACGAGATGCAGCGTACTACTTGCGGAGAAAATAGATTATCTCACAAAGGAAAACAAAAGTAGGTAGCTTTTCCTTTACCAGGGGTAAACTAAAAAATAAATTAGTGTTATACGACCGGCAGGACGAGGCGGTGATTAGGGAGATTGCGAAAGCACTCAACCTACAGGACTACCGAACTGAACGGATGAGAAGAGAACTGAGGGAGAACCAACACATCCTCAATCATGAGTTTGGAAGCGATAGGCGGCGGCAGAAGATGAATGCCCAACACTTCTTAGCCACGACACATGGGCAATACTGGGAACGCCCTGGCCGCATACTATTGCTTCTGTTCGGGCGCAATGAGATCAGCAGTAGCACTACCCATTCATGGTTATCACCTGTAGCGACTGAGCTAGCTGAGAGACATCTACAATCAAACAACTCAGCTGCGTACGATCGAGGCGACAAGTATAGCACTCTTGAGGTAACTTTATCACGCCTCATTCTCCAATTACTCGAAAGAAACCCGACAATTATTAGACGGCCAGAGGATTACCGAGAGATTGAGTCTCAGATCTCGCAGTACGGAGATCACTCTGAGAGAGTTGCCGGACTCCGTATGGCCCTTTTACGTATTATCAACCGTTGCAGCGGCCGTGTCTACATCATCCTGAACCGACCAGAGCTATGCGAAGCGCAACCAGAAGAAAGCTGCACGGAATATATTACTACTATGTTATCACTGGTTAAGGAGGCGACGACGGAGCTAAAAATCATGATCGTTGTTAAAAGCGAGTTTTGGGATTTTGAGAAGAATAGAAGGGGAATCGATGGTGTTGAATTGGAGATATTTCGTGAAGTTCGACTAGACCAAGGCCTGTCGTAACCCCGATGTAGGATTTAGAGATGTACGAGGGACCCAATTGGGGGTTTCCTTTGCTCTACGGATCATCTACAACGAGTATTAATCGCAATTCTCAAATGAGAGAGTCTCAGGGAGGAATGAAGTTGATTTAATTAGGAGGCGAACCGGTGTACCCTCCTAGCCATGGTCAGTTCAAGTTGCTTTAGGAGACTTAAATCTAAGTCATCTCACATAAATTGAGTTGCTCAAGATGCTGGAGGATGTATTTAATGTCCGTCTATACTAACCATAGCTGTTATTTACCGTCGCGGCCTCTGTTCTGGGCTTTTCCCCACATGGCTATACGGTAGATAGGCTTGAGGACCTACTAAATCTCGCCTATAGCCCGCTAGTAATGGGGATGTAGATAATCTTTAACTGAGGTCCTTCCAGATGCCGATCCGTCGCGCTCAAGGTTATTTGGGTAGGTCTGGACTTGGGCATGCTTTACCCAAGCTCTCCTGATTAATAGAGAGTCCCAGCGATCACACCAGTCAAATCAAGCCAAAATAAACGCGATTAGCTTGTTTTGACTGACTTGAGGCTATTTTGGACTTGATTAACCGACTCGATGTGACAAGGGCTTACGGCAGTCTTGGCCGTGTGACACTCGACGACTTCTCTCGATTGATTTAATCAGTTAACTGGTCAAATAAGTCAAATAAATTTCACCAGCGTTCTTCGCGATAAATCGCAGCTCTTATACTGCTATAGGCCTTCAAGTTGTTAAAAATAAAAAAGGCCACCAGGCCTGCCAGGTCTACCAGGGCCACCAGGTTTGCCAGGGACTACTAGGCTGCTAGGGGTCTGCTAAGGACTGCCGGAACCACCGGTCGATTAGGGGTTAAAATAGTGGTCGAAGAGTCAAAATAAAAAGTAGGTGTAAATCAATAGGCTAAGCTAAACGAGCTTAATAATACCCTATATTGAAACGAAGTACACACTATACCCCCCGTGATGCCTCACTTGCCGTGCCTAGATCATCACCTTTCTTAGTAGATATGATATCCGGTGGTAATGAATACGCTCTATCTTCTCGTGCCCTATCGCGGATTCGTTCTAAGGATTCCTTTACTGTCCAAGCGTCCGCGCGCTGTTTGATATAAGCATCTGGCAATAAAGAAGAGGTTGCTGTGACAGGATTACAGATGAGACCACTCTCAGGAGACCCCGATAACTCCGCTATGGGCTCAGCAGGAAGGCTTTGATGTGCAAGTGACGCCGAGCCCTTGTCGAAGCTACCCCCCTGAGGCAGGGAAATGACAAGCATTTGGTTTGCTACCACTCGAACTAAGTCCCCCAGCGATGTATCGACTGTCCAGGCCTCATGTCGCATAAAATTATCCAATCGTCTACGAACCGCAGGATGCAAGTCTGCTTGCGAGACACCCTGTTCTCCGGGTTTAATATTGAAGAAGGTGGCCTGGCCCGTTGCATCCTGGGTGTCTTGGACAAGTTCCTCCAATCCGGCTCGACCATCCAACAACCAGGCAATAAACTCGAAGAAAATACATCCCATTGACCAAACGTCATAGAGCCTGGACCTAGGTCTATTGATAGAAACCACGGCTTCGGGGGCTTCGTATGTCATAGTTCCAATCCGCGTCTGTGTTGGCTGCGATCTGAACCCAGTTTGGTGCTGGTGGTACCGGGCCTGCCCCATGTCGGAAATTTTCAAAGTTCCGATTCCCTTATCATTCTCATCCTCGAGGAATATAAGAATATTTTCCGGTTTGAGGTCACCGTGCCGGAATTGCTCACTGTGCATTAGGCAAAGGGCATCCATTAGGCCCGTGAGCTGGTGGAGAACCCGCCACATGAATTCCGGGTTCAGGGGGCGAAAGTCCTTTGCCCAAAATTCTCTCAAATTCCCCCCATCTGCCCATGGAAACAAGATGTACTGTCGGTCACCTCGTGAAAAGGAGCCGCTAAGCGCAACCAAATGACTGTGATGAAAGTCGGCCAGTTTTTCAAGTACTAACACTTCTCGGTCAAACAAATTAACAGCCCCAAAGCCATCCGGCATCTCGGAGGCTGGGCGGAGCTCCTTTATGGCCAGTAGTGTATTGTTCCTATTCGTCTGTTACGAGTTAGCCTTCGGTCGGCAATACTGATAGGAATTGCTGCAATCTTACAGAAAAATGAGTGCCCCGATGACTGGGGTGGATTTGTACCTGGTACACATCACTGAAGAAACTTGACTTGCGAGATTCATGGCTCAAGGGCGGTTTTATAAATGGCAGAATGCACTTGGGTTGGAGCTTTTGGGTGTGGCGGTTGTGGGACAATACTGGAGCGAGGAACTTCCACTGCTCATTGTAAAATATTCGCAGGATAGCCATATCCCACGGCGAGTTGTGAAAAACTTTGAAAGCAGGCGGGTGATTACATTCCCCATCAATACTGCTTATCTTGCAATTATCAAAGTCAATGTCCCGAGAAATCGGAAGGTAATCGTCCGTGAAGTCGTACTGTTGTAATGATTTAAGAGCAGGAAGAATTTCTATGCCGGTAACAGCAAGAATAGCGAACAGTTTTCTGGCTTTCGTAATTACAAACTCGCCCAGTATTTGTGATATAGTATCATCATCAACCGAGGATTCGATAACCTCTCGTACAATATCAGCAGTGATTAGGCTTTGAAAAGAATCCTGCGGAAGGAAGTCTTCGTGATCAATGGCACTTTCGACGTATGCTTTTACAATAGATTCTCTTAAAGCCTTCAGTCTCGGGTTTGTATGACGTAGGTTTTCATCTCCCGCCTGAGGAAACAGTAAATTGTCAGTTGTCCCGCCTTAGTGCTTGACTATGTTGTCAAGGCTGTCAAAGGTAGCCTTTTCTGAGTCGCCGGTAGATCCTGTAGATAGAGTATCACCCTCAATATTTCGGATAGAAAGCAAAGCTAGTGATTTGAGATGGCTAGCAATGTGTCTTGTGATAGTGTCTAGGCTTTGCTGGGGGCTTCTCATGCAAGAATCAGCTACAGATTTGAGCTGACTGGATATATGTTCCTCATCTGGGCTCTTACTGTCGCCGTCAAGTTTTCCCTTACTACCCTCTAGGTGGAGCAAGATATTCACATTACACAATAGACAGACGCCGTAATCCCGGCTTCGAGTGGTGACATTGCGCTCAACCATCGAGGTCAACTCTTGTAATGTGAACTGATTCGGATGCGCCGATCCTATGTGTTGTCCAAGATCGAGCTGGTCGGTGAATTTTGAATCGCACAATTCACAAGAACACATGATAGTTGGGTGAACCTTTTGCGGCCATTCACGGGTATGGTTAGTTTCCATATGTTCCCGCCATCCTTGAAACGACCCGAAATAATGGCTTAGATGTGCACATTCCTCTGATACGCATATATATGGCTTAATATCTCCCCAAAAGTGCGCTCTAGTGTATGTTAGCGTATGGAGATTTCTCGCGGGACGCTAAAGGTTGCACTTACTTCCACCAACCTGGGCTTTTGAGATTGAAATCTTGAAGCAATTCCGAGCACCAAGTACAAATAAAGGTCTCATCATGCGGGCGGGGAGGCTGTAGGCACAGTTCCGTAGAAGGAGAGGTTGTAGAAACGCTTCCGGAATTCTCGGGGAGAGTTGGTACACTATTAGAAGACGCAGCGCTTAAGTTACGGGAGGGTAATGTGATCCTAGGTGGTGACTCCTCCGGTATCTGCTGCTGAGTGAATTGCCCCCCCTGCCCTGCTCGCTGGGAAAGGATTCGTCGCCGCCGGGACACTAAAGAAGCCACTAACTGGCTTTTAAGAGCCCCGTGGATTTTAGGTAGCAAGCCTCCCACGAATAGACTCATTGTTCGCTCAAAAAGAACATCTTCGTCCTCCGTATTACTCGACTCTATTCGGGGATGAAGTAGGGGCTTCGTATCGCCGGACTGTCTAATCGCGGGAGCTAGATGATTAAGCCTTTCAACGCCACCTTGTATAGCGTCTAGAGCGGCTCGACTCGCTGGTGACAAATTGGAAGACCCAGAACGACTCTGAAGAATATAGATGAAAGACTTCAATCCTTGCCTCGGAGACTCAAAGTCTATAACTATTCGATCGATGGTTAGTAGCCCTAGGTGTTGCCATCACACGTATACTTAGGGTCCTTACTTCGTTCTAAGTTGGTTTCAATTAGGCGTAGTAATTGAATGACTAGTGCTTGTAGATCTTGTTTGTACCGCAAACGAGTATCTAGGCCAACCAAGGGACTTGCATTCACGCCAACGGACCCAGCCCAGAATTGAAGCCGCAGATGGTAATCGAGAATAAGCTCTCTGCTTCTGGACAGGTCTCTTCGGCTAGCAACCTGGTTGGAAACCCGTTTCCCCGACACAGCCTCGAAGGAATTGTCAAGTTATTTGATCAACAAAGCCAAAACAACGCTTTTAAAAATAATTAAAATCAAAACAAAGTATTTTGCTTAATTATTTCAAATAACTTTAGTTAATTTTTTTATAGAGTATTTTTAAGAAGAATAGGTAACTTAGATGAGGTTATTCAAAACCCCCTGCCAACTCTCCCAAGGTCCTTATTAGAACCTACCCGCCTAAGCCTCAGCCTAGCCTAAGCTACTAATCTACACCTATCTCTCATTTCGATCCCTCGACCCCTATTCCAACCCCTGATCGACCGGTGGTCCTGGCTAGACCTGGCAGCCTCTCTTATTTTCAACAACTTAAAGGTTGACAGCAGTATAAGGGCTACTATCTATCGCGAAAAAGGCCTGTAAGAGGTTATTTGGCTTATTTAATCAGTTAACTGATCAAATCAATCCAAAAAGTCATTAAGTCAGTCAATCAAGCCCAAAATAGCCTCAATTCAGCCAAAATAAGCTAATCACGTGTTTTTTAGCTTGATTTGTGCAGTTGGATCACTGAGACTAGTCCACCGAGAGCAAAGTTCCTGCTGAAACAGTCATTACCGCGGGGTTAGTAGGCTGCAAAGGCATGTAAAGCCTGCATTTGCGCAAAGATATGGTTAGGTAGCAGAGCTTGGCTTGGTCGGAGACCATCACGCTCCATGGCCGTGGCTTTGCTTCTAGTCTTCTTCTTACCGACCACAACGATTGCTTTACGTTAGATTAAACCATACCTAATAAAGATTTCCTATAGCCCGCCAGTATTAATCGGGATGTAAATGATATTTAATTGAGGTCCTTCCAGATGCCGACCCGTTGAGCTCGAGGTTATTTAGGAAGGTCCGAATCTGGGCATGCTTCACCCAAGCTCGCCTGATTATTGGTTACGTTGAACTCTATCCAATAGCTTTTTTTTGTTGTAGTCCAAGCTCTACTATTGATGGTGAAACGGCTCGTGTAGCCGCCCCTAGAGACCTTTTTGCCTCTGGGAAAATAACAGGTTTGACAAGGAATGTGTGTATTTTTCTATGTGGAGAAAGTAAGAAAAGCTCAGACTAGACTGTACGCGTACGCCTTTGTAAGGGGCCGCTAGCCACACTTTGTAGCTTCTAACCGTTACCCCCTTAACGCCTATTTTCTCTCATGTACGGCTAGGCGGCCAGGGGTTAGGAACCTGAAAACGAGATGAAGGCTTCCTCGCATCTGGTTGTAGCCTCCTCCAATAGCCATCAGACAAGTAAGAAGGTCTCAGTTATTCCGAAAAAGGTCTCAAATATAGGACTCTTATTGGCTAGCTGTGGCGGATAGCCTCCTCCGAAGTCCGTCACTCCGAGCCGTGTGATACACCTACCTGGCACTTACTTTCTTATTTCGAAGAAGCTGGTTTTTCACTTCGCAATGGTTCGAATTAGGCCAGAAGTTTTTCGTTACCATAGAGAAAATAGAGGAATCTACTACATCTATGCAGCAACTTCAATCAACCAGCACTAGAGACCTCTCCGGCAACGTTCCCCTAGCACCGAGCAGGGTATTCGAACAGCTCTCAGCAGGCGAAAGTTCCAGAGTTGATTCCCCTTGCTATCAGTTGGATAGCAGGAATGTCAAATTTGTGGGCCGATCAGAGGAGCTGAAGCAGATTAAGCAAGCACTGGCTATAAAATCACCCAGCTTTCTCTGCACCGTCATTGTATCAGGTGGTGCTGGAATAGGAAAGAGTTCGCTGGCCTTAGAGGCTGCTCATCAATTAAGGAGTGAACACCGTTACGATGCCATACTTTGGGTCAACGCCGAAAACAGAGATGTCCTCAGAGAATCTTTCACCAAACTGGCTCTCCGACTGCTGTCAAACGACGCCGTTGCTGGGGCCGACAAAGATTTCAACTTCATGTTCATGAAGAATTGGATGGACAAAACCAGTATTAAATGCCAACATGTTTAGACCAGAATGGCTAAAGTGCTAATCGTTTCTACAGAAAAGACTTGGCTGCTGATTTATGACAATGTCCATGACTTCGATCTTCTCGATGAATACCTACCTCCCAACAACACTGGGTCCATGATAATCACAAGTAGGTTTGAGGCACCATCATACATAGCGGGTGTAAATACAACCCATATTCAACTGCAAAAGTTTGATTCAGCAGAATCTTTAGAGCTGTTCAATAATCTGAGGTTATCGAGAGACCCAACTTGCAACATCGATACTGAGCATGAGCAAATTCAAGAGCTTCTCGAGTCAGTCGATGGTCTAGCTCTAGGAATTAAGCAGACGGCATTCTATATTGCATCAAATAAGTTGTCAATAACAGGATACCAGGAGCAGTATAGCCAAATGGCGAAGTATATCCTTGACCGAAAAAGTGATTCGGAAGAACGACACTCGCTAGGAACACTATGGAATATCCAGTTCCAAGATATTCACTCCTCAAGTGCTTCCAAGCTTCTTGCCATTCTCTCTCTCGCTCACCCGGACGATTTTCCAACAGAACTACTCGAGTGTGATGAACATGAAGTAGGTGACTGGGCGTCATTTTGCACCGACCCCAAAGAGTATGTTCTCAGGTCCTTTGGACGTTGATAACGCCAGCTAAAACAAATTACTAGATTGGGGACAGCAATCAACAGTTTGACTGATAAGGCCCTCATCGAAACAGGGAATGGTAACAATCGTATCTCGATACATCGCCTCACCCAACAAGCTTTTATTCACAGCCCATTCGGGTTAGCGGAGCACACTAACCTTTTCGAGATCGGCGAGATGTCCGAATGCAAAGAGCTCTTGAACATTGCAGCAGATGCCTGCGAGGACAAAGAAAGCCTCGAGTTTGCATGGCTCTGTAATACATTCGTGTGTGTTGCAGTGGACGAGAATGATCATGCCACGGCGCGCTCATACTCTGAGAAAGCCATTAGTATCCGTGAAGCGAAGCTGGAACCTACCGCTATCGACCTTGTCAATAGTTACAACAACTATGGGAACACACTTAATAATGAGTGCAAGTACGATGAAGCGATCGTTTCCTTCAAAAAGGCATACAATGTCTTGAAAGACGTCCGCATTGGCCAAGATAACATAATTTACTGCAACTTGACGAGTCTAAATATGGCCCGTTCATACGCACTTAAAGGAGACACCGACAACGCACTTCTATTGCTTGATGAAGTAGATAGGTTCTTCACTAAGCAAGGTCACAAAGCATTCCTAACAAGGTGAGTCCCCTAATAAACTAATACATATTATAGTAGACCTAAATATATATTCACAGTGTGTACCTTACGCGGGCATGCCACCTGCTCACAGCGGGCAAAGAACTCGACGCGTTACAGAAGTTAGAAGAAGCACGAACACTAGCCAAAGAAGTTTTGCCATATGGAATGATGCTAGCTGCGGTCCACGTAAAACTTGGCATTGTACACAAAGATTAGGTCTAATCCAAGAAGCCAGGTCAGGATAATGTCTTTATCTTTTCGAAATTTCAATACTAACAGCAGTAAAGGAAGGACTTTGAATCGGCCCTCCAGCTCGCAGAGCTACATAAGAGAGAAGGGGAGATTGCACGTGCTTCTTGGTATCTAGCTGAGAGCATCAGCTACAATTCGGCTACAACGGAGTCCGATAAACATGAGGCAAGCAAGCTCTTTACCCGAGCGCGCAATATCAAAGAGAGTCTCTGGAGGTCTAAGGAGAAATTCGTCCTGCGAGAAAGTCAGATAAATGAGGGCCAGGAGTATGACTTGCTAGTCTGCACTTGGTTTCGGGCCAATATCTTTTAGACCAAAGGTTATGTGTCCCGTTTTGACTGTTGTCGAGTTTAGGCTTTCCAGTACTAGTTTGCAGGCCCCAGTGCGAAGTCCCGTAGCTATATTTTAAATATATATATATATATAAAACAAAAAAAATCTTTTATATATGAATGCCTACCTTTTAAAAATAGCAGTTTGAACTCCTCGTGCGTTAATAAGTATTTAGGACCTACTCATACGTCGATACCCGTACCGTAGAGATCGTGACAGTACCTTATAATCGAGGTGCAGGCGGTTGTTAATCCGACACCAAAAAATCTATCATGTGCTCCAGAAGAAAGAACGCAGCAAGTTGATCGATCACATCTAGTATTATTTCGACACCGCTTATAGCTAAAAATCATAGATAAACCAACTGCACCCACCCAAGCATTCCCGCTCCCCAGTTAAAAAAAAAACGTATCGGTTTCATATTCAGGCGCGACAGTCCAGTAGGAAGCATAGTAAGCCATTCTAACTATTCAAGCACGGGTGGGCCTAATCGATGTCAGACAACCTAATCGTACCACGTCTACTCTGAGCAGAGGTGACCTCTTGTCCCCTCCACCACTTATATCTGGGTTTAGCCGCCGGTCCGGACCAGTGCTCGTGCAGTTGGCTCTTCGTTGACAGGGGAGCTTCTTCTTGAACCATACTGTTGGGACCGTACCCAACTCGCTTACCTCCACGTGAAACTTGTCATTGGGGACGGTACGGCTCGCTCTAAAAGGCTCCATTTTCAGCCGGAGAACAGTTGGTATGCGAGATGAGCTGTGTTACTTTGAATTCGGCCGCATTTTTAAATAAGTGTGACCTGTTAAGCTGCAATAAGTCCCTTCGGGCTCTCATTTGTATTTGCCTATCGTCGATCTTTACCCATCCGAGGGTTTGTCTGTTGCACTGCCATCAACAGTTGGTAGTACCGGGTGGGGGCCAAGCAAAGCGAACAACGCTTCTGCCAGTTCAGGATGTCGTCTGCCCTTCTCATTCATCGGACCGACAGTTTTTCTCATCTTTCCGAGGCAGTAGTAACTACCTATCCGAATCTAATCATAGGGAAAAATGAGTGTTGCAACCAACGCAGGTATAACTAACAATGCAGCCCAAATGTGCCGCACTAGCTATGATTTGCTCTCCTCGTTGCTAAGCACAACCCGAGGTTCTGTTAATCAATTGTCGAGAAATGAACTGAAACGAAATAGCTATGGCTAATTCTACCATCTGCGATTCCATCGACTGTCCAGGAGTATTTTTCTACCAGCCGCCTACACTAGCTGGAAATGTCGTCCTCCTCGCCCTTTTCGCAATTCTCGTCCCCTTGGCTTTGGCAGTAGGTATTCGATACAAGGGGTTATGTTTCGCCGGAGGTGTTTCCGTTGGTCTTACTCTGGAGGTTGTCGGTTATGTTGGCCGCTTGCTATTACGCAATGACGTTAGCAGTAGAGTCGGATTTGTTGTTTTCCTCGCTGGAACGACGCTTGGGCCAACATGTATTTGTGGTGCTATGTTTTCGATCGTGCCTCGGATCGTTACTATTTACGGCGAAGAATATCGTTCTTGGAGGCCGGTCTGGTATTTCATCCTCTTCTCCGTTTTGACCGTGTTATCTTTCTCTTTAGAGCTTGCCGGCTCTGTGGTCTCGACTACTCAGGACACGCCTGATATGGTGAGTAGATATCTACACTCATATTTTCTTCGTCATCTGCTAACAGACATCAAGGTTAATATCGGTAATCGACTTCTCGTGGCGGGTTTGGCAGTCCAATTAATCGCCCTCGTTATTTTCGCCGTGCACGCCACTCTTTTTTCTATCGCTTTACGAACAAGACAACACGGTTTAGACCCCGAGTTTAGCCCTATTTACAGAAGTAGACTGTTTATATCATTCTTGTTCGGTAGGAGGCACTTCCATTTATAGCAGACGGCCGGCCGTTAACGCACACTAGGATTCACTACTGCTACTATCTTAGTTGTTGTGCGAACAGCATACCGGACTGTACAAATCGCAGAAGGTTTCAAGAGTTCCATTGCGCAGACCGAAACCCCATTCCTAGTCTTAGACGGGGCCTTTGTGTTTGCTGCAGCTGTTTTACTCTTAGCCTTTTTCCCTGCCAGAGCATTCGGCCGATCTTGGTCAGAAATATCGATCCAGCTGGTATCCCGAGAACAACAACGACCGATATATTTTCCAGGGCCTGTCCAGTCCCCGGTTGCTTATCCAAGCCAGAACTACAATCCAATGAGTACGAAGCCCCCTATTAGTACCTCCTCTCCTAGAAAGGCGAACTTCTCAGCCCCCTCCTCACAGAGAGATATGGTAGATAGCGACAATCTCTGGTAAAGCCTAGTTCCAATACATAACCAGAGTGTTGGGGAGAGTGAGGTATGAACTTGATCAGACTGTTGCAAAGTGGAAGTAGAGCATTATAGCAATGTCTATACTCAGAGAATACGCGCAAGCCCATAGGTTTTCTCCCAGCCGGCAAATACCCCCTCCCGTCCCTTAACTATCTACACCATACAATCAATCATGCGACCCCAGCCGCCAGATTGGGATTTTGAAAGGGATTGAAAGTCACGAATAATTACAGCAATACGAGATTTGATATGACATTACGGTACCCTTTTTACGACATGCGACTATCACGGCATTTCCTTTTTCATCCGCGCTTCACGACTTATAGATTTAGGGCGAGGAATGTAGCCTTAAGATTATTGTTTCTGCGCGCAAGTCGGGGTATATCCTCCTCCAAATAGATAGAATATTATGATAAATGCTATAATCCTTAGATGTTCCCACTTTATCTTCCGTCTTAAATATCCGTATGCATTTATCATCGCTAGAAAAGGGGTCGTCGACATGCCAGGGCATCCACTGCAAAGATTAAATACAAGGACACGGCAAAATCTGTCAAATAGGATCTATGCTCTTTAACTCTCCCTATATATCTTTATATTTCTTTATTTATACAGTGATAGCCTGCTACGCATTTAGCGCAACGTCAGTTTAGTAGATTGCGTATCGAATCCTCACAAGGCTTCTGCTAGTTCTACAACAACTGTTTCTAGAGCACACGAAACTCTATAAATAGAGCTAGAGAAATGAAATAGTTACACAAAATTAATATTTCGTGGTGGTACTACGGAGAGGCTCTATAGATGTTGTTATATACCTTAGTTCGAGGTAAGTAATGAACAATTGATGTTACACGAAGCTCACTATAACCTCTCTGAAAACTAAGTACCTAACATATATACGAGAATAGCCCCTTTGTTCAATCTCTTTCCTGATGGGGCACCACCTAGGCAAGTAGTTAAACTGCCTCCCGACACATCAGCCCAAAAACCATAGATTCGCCAACCTGGTAGGCGACGACAACTGCGCCGAAAACCCTAGCGCTACAAAAACCGCGGCTCGAACACCCAACCTAAGCTAACAAACAACCTTTGCGCTATGCTAGCGCTTTTACATACAACGCGCCCGTTTCTTTTGGCGCCAAAAAATTCTACCGATAACTTTACGCTTGCTGCTAGTACAGAATAGTTAAGCGAGCGCTATACGAACGCACAAAGCCTAGCAGTTCTAAAAAGAGTAAACATAAAGTTATAATACAGCACGCCCTTGAGGCAGAAAAATAGTATTTACGGCGTATAATATAATATGTACATAATATAGCGTACTACGTTTTATACCCCTCGAGAGGTTAAAGGACCTTAGGTTTTTCTCATAACGTTAAACACTATCAATCAATCAATCCTAATAGGGCCGTATAGCTCCTAATAAAATAAATCTCTTGTCTCTAACAAAATAGCACCAATGCAACTCTTGTGGCCTGAGACTTCTTATAAAGCCCACGTACTCCCGTATTAGAGGTAGTTGCAACCGACAAAACATATAATTATACCAGTATTGAGGCGAACGTGTGAATCAAGACATCGCCCTGCACGCTAGAGACCTGAACACGTTCACTTGGCACTAGTAGATATTTGACTGAAAATAGTAAAACAATGCAAGTAAATTATATCGGCGAGAAGATAAAAGCAAGGGCTAGCTCCCCTCTGACTAGAACTAGAGTGCAAGCAGTATTTATAGGAGATACCTTTAAGCACTAAACCATTAAATTATAGTTCCCTAAGGGCCTAGATACCCACAGATACAGAATAATCCCAGATAGCAGTGTCAGGTACCTAACATTTTGCCCTAATGGTATATCCTCCCAGATCCATCTAACCCAACAGCGCCCCTCGCACTCTATTTTCAGATGCCGATAATGATTTAATTATCATAAATGAACTTCGAACTTGTCATTGATGTTAAAGGTCTATCCATTAATAATATATCGAGGTTCAGTCACCCCATATCGTATTGTAACATATAGTACATGGCGCCCCCGTGAAGCTTCCAGCATTTATAATTACTCTACATTTCATTAAGGCTCCAAGTCACACACATGCTAGCACGCCTTAGATGCCGTCTTTCATAACCAGCTCGTTACTCTACCCTATTCTAGAAATCAAATGAAAGCAAACGAGAGTTAGTATACCTTACGCCTCCAAGAGCCCAGGTTATCCACAGGCATCTTTTTGTTTAGTGATGCGGTATCATGAATATAATCTTTGACGTTATGCAGCTTCATACGATTCTATTTGCATTCTATTGGGGTTCTAATGGGAACTACCGTAGTTTTGGCTGGCTACGAGTGTAAGGTACTAACTACCATTCTATTCGTTTCGTTGTGAACCAGAGCTTTATTCAGTCTCTTTGTTCCTGAAAGACAGAGCCCTAGCCCCTTGACACAGAACAATGCGAATACAAGACCTAGAGTCACAATCATGATCGGGAGAAAGAAAAAGATGACAACAAACTATAATACAAAGAGATTTCTTTGCACGAAAAATGCTATTGTTTTGTAGCTCCTCAGTCACACTGACTCACGATCATTATTATTTAAACGTATGAGCATACCCATTCGGGAATCCTATGCAGAAGCATCAAAACCTAACATTATTCTAAGATACGATACCTGGTGAAAGCGAAGCACGCTATAGGCCAATACTTTTATGAACAATATTTGGCCGAATATTCCCTCACATTACACTGATCCTCTAACGCAGCAACATGTCGAGTTCATCTAGTCCTGGTGATCCTAGTAAGTCCTCTAACCCTAGCAATCCCAATCCGGCCCCTAATACAGGCGGAGCCCCTCCCAGTTCCCCAGATAATACCCCGCAAACTATCCACGGCTTCGCTAGACCGCCGCCAGACTTCAATCCGGCCCCATTGTCGGAGAATCCTGGGCGGGGCCTTTTGAACTCCGCCGATGCAGTTGAGGAGTCTATCGAGCAAGAAATCACTAGAAAAATCGCCGAATTGGAGGTGGCAAAGGGGGAGCCAGTTACAGACGAGGAAAAGAAGAAAATTTCTAGCAGAATTCGCGCACTCCGACAAGGGGCGTGGCTTGAGGGCCTAAAACTTCAGCTCGTTGGTAAGGATACTGTTCCCATACAGTATTTTAACCGACTTGTCGCTGATCACGAGGGTACCATTGCCATAGTAGCGCAGGTAAGGGCCGATGCAGACCGTAAAGTGACTGATAGAGACGCCGAGATCGAGAAGCTCAAAAATCGAAAACCCGAAGTAGACCCTGCTTTAATATCGGAAAGAGAGCGTCTCCTCGGAGAAATTAGACATGTCCGGGAGGAAAATACCCAGATCAGGAGGGAGCTACGAACTCAACGCCGGACTAACGATGCTGCCCTAGCCAGTTGTAATAATAGGGTTCAAGATCTTCAAAAACAGCTTGATACTTGCCGTAATACCGCATCGGATTATTACAATGAAGTCCAGACACTTCGGCAGCAGAAGATGGAGACGAATAGCAGAGAACAAGTCAACAAGGATGAGATCAGAAAACTCAGGGCAGAACAGGAAGGCTCCCAAAAACATATTAAGGAACTGGAAACTGAACGAGTGAACTGCAAAGCTAGGTGTAAGGCTCTTGAGACAGAGAATAGAAAGCTCAAGGATGCCGCTATACCACAAGCTGCACAGCAAGCTGCGCCGCAGGGAGGACCTGATGATACAGAGGATCTTCGAAAGCGGATAGTAGAGCTAGAGGCTACGATCGCGGAACGCGACCAGACTATCAGGACTCTCGAAGCCCAGCTAAAGCAAGCCGGCGGATCCCCGGCGCCACCGCGGCCCATTGAAGAGGTCGCGAACGCCGAGCTCCAAGCCCGTTGTACGGAGCTCAGAGAAGCGAGGGATAGATACAGAGAGAGATGGGCTCGAGGATTTGCGGAAGAGAATGTGGAAAAGAAACCGCATTTGGTTGAATTCTGGCAAGTTGTTGAGGACACGAAGAAAGAGATCGACCAGCTTTATCAGGGAATACACAAACTCGGCCAGGTCCTCGGCCTAGCTGACGGTGTTCTTGACACCCCTAAAATTCTTGATAGGATCGTCAAGCAGGTAACTGCGTCGGTCAGTGACGTACTCGGAACACCCCAGCTTACCATTATAAATCTACGCACTGCAAATTCGACTGCTCAAGTACAGATTGAAACATTACAGCGTCGAATCGAAAGAGCCCAGCTCGGTAGGTCCGAAGACGAAGTCAATCTTGCACTCGGAACGGCAGATGAGCAAGAGATCGAGAGGCGCGTCACAGTTAGAACCCAGGCCTACCGAGAACATCGCGGAAGGATTCTTTCACACATGCTCGAAGCCCAAACTGCGTTTTTGAATCTTGCCGCGCGGTCATCTACTAGAGTTGCCATTGAAGACATTGTCGATAGATTCCTACAGCCCGAGTCGCTCCCGATGGTAGAATTGCCACCGAATCACCGCCAACGACAGAGATGAAGATGCTATGATGTTGATAGACCCATGTTAGGATTCCCAGGTTCTGATGTTAGCAGATAGATCAGTACTTGTTTTGAAATAAATTGTTTTGATGCTACATCGGTTGTGATCGGATGTGATGTAACTCTGTAGATTAGCCCTCGGATGGAGAACAGTCGCGCCGAAAATGTGCATGGAGACCCCGCGTTGAGTTGCAGCCAAGAAATGAACTACCGAGACCCGAGTTACTGGATCGGTATGGAAGCATAAAGTAATAGAGAGCCATGTGTTTTTCAGAATAATGAAACAATCAAATATACAATGTACATTATATTCAAAGTCGAACACTATATAGAATAGCGAACGCGTCACCCCTCAGATGTTTTAAGCTGGGTGCACAAGCTTTGGCTAAAGACATGAGCGTGGGGATTCGTCGAATTACATAGAATAGACTTAGGCCATGAGGACTCGATGTCATGGCGATCTATGTGCACGTAGCACAGCATAAGACATCAGGGATACCTGATCACCAGGGGCCAAATCATACCCTATGAGCTTGGAGCCTGTGTGGCAACACATATCTGCGAAGCGAATAAACCATCATATCTCAATGCTTAAGTACAAGCCACATGCCCGCTAGCCTTGGTTCGGGGTATTTAGGGGGAATCTACTCCGAAACGTCGTTCTTGGAACTTGCCTTTATAAGCAGGTTTCTTGTATTTAGTACGGCCCACTGCTAAGATAGCGACGCAGCACTGAACTTTTCCTTGGCGGATAGACATTCGATGGCACAAGCTGTGCGATGTAGCATCGACTTCGAACTACGCGCCTATCAGACGGTGACCCCCGTGCTATATGTGGAAGAATTGTTTGAGAGGCGCAACTCATCTAATTAGCACGCTATCAATCTGGCTCGTGATTGTGGTGTTACTCCCCACGCTGTCACGAGTCATTCCGTAGAGATGTTGAGGTTTGGCTTGAGCATAAACGGCAGGAGGATAACTTAATATATGAAGCAAGCATGATTAAAATCGCCATATCATCTATCACGGAGTGGAATAAGCATGGCTCCGACGGTTCCCTGCAGATTCCCACGCGATATCGAGGTAGCAATCAACTTATCAGATCTGGCTTGGGGTTGCGACCTGCCTTATCACCTGAGTCAAGAGGCTCCCGTTCATGATTTGTGTGTCTTAATAATACACTCGTAAGCTAGGGCCTAACACGAAAATTTCTAATGCGATGTGGCTTTCCGGGGTGCGACCGGTCTTGTCAGTGGCTTTGCTTACCATTTCAATAACCACAATTGCGGGTTTCCACGGGAGTACTTGTTACGGAATGGACATTTCGGCCGGCTTGGCAACGCCCGTTCCTCTATCGAGGTAGTTCGTGAGACTCTGCTCTGATATGGAGGACCGCTCCACTGAGGCCCGTGAGCTCACTGCCTCGAAATGGAAATAACGTAGATTATCTCATCGGCCGTGGCATGTCTGTAGACGGTCTAGCACGGATAAATTGCTCGGCGTTTTATCCATATTACAGCACTGTGCACTACCAATTCTCTAACCAAGACCCCGAATGCGCTTTATGACAGTTTTAAGCATGTGGCCTGCTGAATAAGGAAAAAGACGTCTAACGTCCGCGCTACTGGCGGATTGACAGACGACCGGGGGCTTGTACCTACATACAGCTACCTCGCAGACATGTGCAACCACACGCATGATGACATCGCTAAGGGCATCAAACTACGGCTCACTGCTGCCCCAGGCATAATGGTGTTCTGGAAACCTGCTCAACGCTAAGCTGGCATTGGAGTCCCCAGAAACCACAACGGGGAGATCTTGGATCTTCGGCTGATGATTACATACAGATCCACGAACCAATGCAGTCAGCGTTGTGGTCTTCTCGGAATGGCCCGAAACTAAACAAGTGTCACCGAGAACAGGCTGTTCATCACGCAACAATGGAGAATTATGCAGATATTTCCCACTACGTGTTCTTGGTGTCCTGTACATCCTGAGCTTGGCAGTTGTCGCTATCCAGTTTACCATGCTACACAGCTACGCTGGCGAACCCAAGGGTTTACTTGGAGTTTAGGAAGCGACTTGTTGCATGTGTACCATGTATCACCTGCCTTATCTTCGTTTTACTTTAGGGATAAGGCGGCCATCGCAACTGTCATCGCCTGCGGAGAAGTCTAAACAAACTTTATCCCTTGGCACTCCGTGGCTTTTCTGGGATGGGACTTCATATAATTGTGGCGTCCTGGGATCTGTGAGAGCCAAGGAACTACTTCGATCTTCCTATTCCAGCTCTCCGAGATTGTGTTCATTATATGGGCATGGCCGTCATAATATAGCATCCAAAGTCCCGGCTCTTAGCTAGCACAATACGGGAGCTAGAGTTAATAGAGCAGACTGGCTTTGCATATAACCTTCACCTGGTGAGACTCCAGACCTACGGCTCTAACAGGACATTTCACACTCCTGTTTCATGACGCCTTTCACAACTATCTACTCTGGCTTCAGCTTTGTTAATAAAATCGACTAGACAGCTACACTTCTACAAGAAAGTCGGCTACATCTAGATCTATCAAACAGATAACTTGTGTTGACAACCTCACATCGATTAAAGGCACATATCGCCGACATAGAGAGCAATGGAGTCACCGACCACTCCAAAGCTGCCACCCTCCGGCCCTGGGGGTTCCAGCCCAAATCAAGGATGGATGGCCGCAAGACTAAAGGTCAACCTAGAGCTTCTATCATACTATGCCGTATCTCTCGCGGCTCTCATCGCCATATTCATTATTGGCCACTGGGTTCGTCGCCTAGCGTGGAGTGCATCTCGATCTGTGGTTCTTTACCCTATTGTGGCATTGTCAAGGTGAGTTCATGAGGGCTATCGTTCAATCAATATTCTAATAGTTAGTTTAGGACTATTCGAAAAGTCTGTCTTCGAAAACTTCCTGGTTTTACATCCGTCGGACACGCTCTCCTTGTGACCATATTCGTAGCATTGAATGCTCTCTTCAGCTTTTACCGTGTCGACTATAGCAAAATCTCCAACATTGCCTCACGATTCGGATGGTAAGTTGATATCACAGTTAGCCGGTCTATGTACTCAGCTAAGTCTATTTAGGATGGCAACTGGGAACTTAGCATTCGTAGGTAAGAACATGCTAAAATTTATTTTTCTATATTCGCAGCAGGTGTGGAGATACTATCTTTACACCTGCTTTCGAATTTGACAGTCCTGTGTCTTCTAAGCACCTGGCTACAAGACCAATTACTAACGCTTAACTTTGTAGTCTTTCTGGCGCTGAAAAATACGCCGCTTGCGGTCCTAACGGTCTATTCATACGAGCGACTCAATAGCCTTCACCAGATAGCGGGATATACCACCCTTCTTTATACTATCCTACGTAAGTAATGCGAACACGGCACTCTGTCGCCCTCGCAGCCCCCTTTCATTAAACATTTGGCTGCTCCAAGGCTTACCTCTTGCTATTTCCTGCTGGAGAACCTTCAAATTGAAGTACTCTTACTAAAATCAAAACCACAGATGCTGCAATATACACACACTATTTCTTGAGCAGTGGAAGAGTCTATATTCTTCAGGAACATGTCGTCACAGCTGGTATAGTTTTGGGATTCGCTATGTTCTTCACTGTTTTCGCTGGGTTGACACTGCGAAAACTGAAGTACGAACTTTTCTATATCATTCATCTAGTTTTATTTGTGGTCATCGTCGTCACGCTAGGCTTACATCGGCCGAGTTTCGACCACGATAAGACCCTGATCGTGACCGTTTTGATTGGGGGCCTCTGGTTCTCCGATCGACTAATCCGATTCGCCCGCTTGGCTCACAACAGCATCAACAATGAAGCTTCGGTTTTCCCACTACCAAATGGCGGTACTCGTATAGTCCTCAAAAAGCCAATGGTGCGTGCGAGGCCAGGAAGTAAGTCAGCCGACAATGCCCCTTTATTTCGACCATGTCCCTTAGCGTCTACCTAAGCAGGTAAACAACTACTTGGGGCACCCAAATGACTATACAAACAACACAAAAGCTCTTACTAATTGACTGACTATAGAGCATTGCTACGTCTGGTTACCACGCATTCGCACTTTTGAGACGCACCCTTTCACCATAGTGGCTAGTGAGCCTATGGAACTCATCATCAACACATACAGCGGGTTTACCGCGGACCTGCACAGCTATGCCAGCAAAAACCCAGGTGCAAGTCTCGCCGTTTCCGTCGAAGGGCCGTACGGAACCTTCCCGGATCCCATGGACTACGACAAAGTCGTGCTAGTAGCAGGTGGCTCAGGTGCTACTTTTACTATCGCCTTGGCTGCAGATATGGTTCGAAGGCTGAGCCCGGATTCGACGAAGAAGATTGATTTCATTTGGGCAACAAGAGGCCGTGGTACGTACTAACCTGACACTGCTTGTTGCACCAGAGTTTTGTCACTAACAAAGTGGTCTAGACAACATGGCATGGTTCACCCAGCATTTAAATAACTTGATCACCCACGAGTGCGCCCCAAAGATTACCTTTGGACTTCACTTGACGAGACTCGAAGCGACCGAAACGGCGTCCTCTCCCATCCCACGCTCACCATCTCAAATATCCACAACTGTTCCATCAAAGCCACCCTCTACACTAGAGAAGAATATAGAATCACCCCCGCTAAGCAAACAGACGTCTGCTGTAGCCCTCCGCGAAAAAGAGCAAAAAAATATAATCGAGACAGAGGAGAGCATAGGGGTAATTCCACCGGCGGCAGATGGATCTAGTCTACCCGTCACTTACGGCCGACCGAATATTGAGGCTCTAGTTAGGGAGGCAATCCTCTCAGTTGATAAAGATAAGAGAGTACTGATCGCGGCGTGTGGTCCTACGGGGTTAGTGAATACCGTCCGTAATACAACGGCAAGTTGTATTAGGGTGGACGGACCGTCTGTGGAGCTTCACTGTGAGCAGTTCGGTTGGTGAAGACATGGTGCGCAATTGTTTTTGAGCTCGTCACGGGCGGGCGGGCTGTTTTGCCTTGTCTCTGGAATTATAGAGATAGATACTAGTAGATCAAGTTAGATGTATGAGAATTGTCATGAGCTACATGTTTCGAAGTAGAAGTAATAGTGTATTAAATGTAGCCCCTGATTTTAACTTTGAGCGATTATACACTTATTCAGGTTCGAAAATATTTATTTGACAACTTAGAACTTGAAATACTTATTACGGTTTGGACTTATGTGCTAGAGATGCGTTGGAGAGAAGACGCATTGGGCTGTGAAGACCCTTCGCGCCTCTAGATATACATGGTAATCTCATGTTGAACTATATCACTCATTGAAACTTTCATGAATATCAGCTTAACGACATAATCATACTCTATGAACTAGTAAGTCAATAATGATAATATAACATACGAAGGGTAGCAAATAGTGAATGATCCCCTATAGATACACTATAACATATGCATTGACAAAGGTGGTATACCCTGAAGGCTACTATTAGTATGTTGTGCTGAGTCATCGGGGAGTTTATCAAGTATGATATTATTTATGCTTGGCTGACTGCTTACCCACCTTAGAGCAGTGTCTGGGGTTGTTATAGGGCGCCTTGCCTATACATTATCGTGGATCTCTATAACTTTGATATAGAGCTATTACGGATAATGCTTTCTTTAAGTTGAGAAGACTACTAAAAACGTACACGCTGATCCGACGTCGCTATATGAAGCGCTTATGTAAAGTAATTCGGCTATGCTCTGAACTCGGTTGGTTATCCGCCTGAGCGGGACCATAGTATTACGATTTATGTTTTTCTTACGAGGAAAGTTTTACCGCTCCTCGGATCCCGGGCTCTTCAATGGTTCGTCCGATCGAACTTATCTAAAGGCGTTCATGTCATGTCATGGACGTAGGTGGCTGTGGACTTCTACATAGTAGGGGTCTAAGCCATGTCCTCGGAGCCTTACGATAAAACAATATGACGCAAATCGCTCCGAATTCCTCCTATCATATCATATATATGATGAGAGATTAAGTAGCCCTTGATGTATTTGAATATGCCGGTATTTTACAGTAGTACCTATCGAAGTGTGTCACACTTCTAGGTGTAGCCTTAGGGACGGATGTCTAGGTATGCAGGGACATGACTTATCTACCTAGATAGTGACAGACTATTTATTTTGAACCTTATTTCATGCCGTTTCTAGTTCGATTCCTACAATACCATTGTCGCATATGCAATAAGAAAGCAGATTCGTCACTGAATGAATAATTTGATATAGAAGTAGCCTGTCGGCGGATCGTACCGTGTGACTAGTAACGGTTACAAAGATGCGGAAACTGATGTTCCCGTGTCCCGCGAACCTAGGAACGGATGCCTGCAGGAACCGGATTTCATGTTAAGTACTCGCTTAGGACTGCATGCAATGCGGCTATCATATCATGTTTCGCGAAGACTTGCTAGGGCTGTCACTTCTAAACTACATAATCTTACTAGCTTAGGACACAGTCTGCTCGTATCTTGAGGTCGAGTGGGACAAGTTTAGTCGTAATCCTCCCTCATTGAACGCGTCTCTATGAATTTCGTGACGTGTTAACGGGGATCAGGCGATTTCAAGCTTCGAGACAACTAGTACGATACACTCATATCGCAGGGATTCTCGGCTCTGAGGACGGGGATGTTCTGACATAGGCAGGGTTGAGGGCCCTTCGCGTCTCCGCTCCGATTTTTCCCAGGGAGCGGCCCGTGAAGCCGACGAGTCTTGGTTGTGGATTTTAGTGGAGCAATACTCCTTGGGTAATGCTTCAGCAGCTGTGTGCTTTATTGGAATAATTCTTGTCCATTGAAAAAGACAAGGAATGAGCAGTAAGAATTGAAGGGCGAGGCGTGGCGAGAGATTCATATAGAATGAAAGCGAGATTGAGATACGCGAATGCTTAGCTAGTATATACCGTGGAAATATATACCAGTAGATTAGATCAGAATAGTACTGTACTTAAACGAGTCCTTACATACCTACAGTACTGCATTTACCAGGTTTTGAGGCTAGGGCGCTGTGCGCTTGATGCGCTTATGCGGCCCGCCTATTCATATGGGGATGCGCGCGTATGTGATCCGCGTATGCGTACCTACATGCTAATTGCCAGCATACATGTGCATCCTGAACTTTGATTACGACAGGTACAGTGACTGACCGCCTGCGAAGCACTTCAGTTGAAATCTGGGGTAGATACGAGTTAGCTAGTAGATAGATGGTTAGTGAGATGACCCGACAAACTGTTAACTACCACTAAAGGGGTTTGCGCCGGTCTCAGTATTTCATTAGACTCGCACTAAACGGGCCTTTTACATGGAGTGTACAGCTACTTACATGCATCAGATCAGATTAGACAGGGCATACCTGGCAAAAGTTCGTTCCCTAAATATTCTGTACGCTCACCGCACTGGCTGTTTGTTATGGGCCTAGTTTCACTTTGGAGGCTGTCGGGAGGATTGCAAGGAGAGCCTAGATAGTAGCTTTTGTGTGTTCGGGTTGCATTCACGCTAATAGCGCTATGTTGCTTCATGATATTCCAATGTGATGTATCTACAACTGACTCCATCCCATGGCAACCTTGCGTTATATACACCTGATTCCGAGCCCAAAATATGACCACCCTAGTTTTCGCGGACCGTGAACTACCTCTTAATGCAATTGATGCTGCCAAAATGTGAGGGAGAAGTGGGCAATATCCAGCCCAAGTTCCCAGCTAATGATTTCGCCCGCCAACTCCGGCTTGATAAATACTACACTCATATCATATCTTCTCATGATGCCTTTCTCAGAAGGGCTTGGCGGTGATGTACAACAAAGTTCGATGTCCACATGCGTCAACCTTGCGCCACATTGAGGATAAAATCCAGTTCGTTACCTTGCCCTATACCGTTTTCGTTCTCAGCAAGTTGTTCTAGAAGGCTTAAAAATGGGTCTTTTTCTTCTGCGCTTCCTGTAATGGTGCTACCGTCGTGGCTCTTCGCGCCAGGGGTAGAGACCGCTCCGACTCCCCCGTTGTCGTCCTCGGCCTGCCAAGGCGCGGGAGAAGGAAACGTATTTGTAGGCACCGTGCCGAACATGGGGTCATAGCCGCCTAGGCCTATCCCATTGTTGTGACCGTCTGCACTTTGGCTTGGAGTTGCAAAGTTACGTGGGCTAGAGACGGAATTACCTAAAAAACTCGGCATCTGTTGAGGTTGATGCGCTGATGTAACCGAAAATGTTGGCGTTGACGGCACTCCACTTGCGGACGGATCCGCCATCAAAGCTGGTGCGTGGTGTGCTATTTGCCCATCTGGATGGGAGTGAATGGGATGAGGGGCGCGAAACATAGGTGAGTTCTGGGATACCGCGGCGAATGAGTAACGGCGAGAAGAGCCGCTGGGTACGGGTGGGCCGGCGGACATTGCGTTGTTTATGCTACCATTTAACGAGGCCATATGGCCAAGCTCAGGCCGGCCGAGCCCGAAATTGCCCGTAAGTTTCCGCTTGAGATTTGGCCGATGGAGTTCGTTATCGTCTCGAGGGGCGTATAGTTCATGGCCAGTAAATGTGTCTGTGACAAAATCGACGACTACGTCCGTGAGGCTTAAATTAGCCGCATCGAAGTTATAGAACTCGCCTCCCGGACCTATAATGTTTGCATAGCGACTAAAGAAATCCTCCAGGTTGAACGCCGGTGAGTATCGCATCGAGTTTGTAGCCAGGCGTTTGACAAGTTCGGTATGGGCGTTATAGACATTCTGTAAGGTCTCTCTTTGATGTTGTACGCTCGCCCAGAGGTATCGGAGCTCGCTGAGTTGCTGCATCTCACGCGAGAGAAAGTCTGCAGATGCGGCGAAAGCCCCCATGTCGCCTCCTCTTGATCCCACTCTGTTATACCGCGCTCCGTGGATATGGACGGTACCAGCGGTGCAGATACAGTATCCTACAAAGGCCGGCCATTCGGTAGTCTCCGTCTGTTTCCCCAATTCAACCAACTCAGTGATAGCGTTGGCATGTAAGAAGCACATGTTCGTAGCCTCAATTTGCCACGATTGGTGCTGGCCCGTTACGGCAAGCTCCGCAAGATCGATGGGGAGAAATGGCCGATAGATCAAGCAATAAATCAAGTGGTAAACTAGCTTGCTAAGGACGAGAACAGTGCACTCTGGGTGTCCGAATAGACTGTCCAAACTTGAGAATACGTCGTCCGTACCAGACGCCCAAATGTCGAGATCTTGCCTTATCTTAGAAAGACTTGAGAGTGTATGCCATGGAAAATGGGAGTCGCCCCTGACTCCGCCGGCCGCGAGATAACGGTTCGTTACGCCCAAGATGCGACTTATATCAATCAACATCGCACTACCGCCTTGAAACTTCCTACCACCCCCCTCTAAAGAATGAATATTTGAACCGCTTTGAAAGAATTCACCCTCAACCGGTAGGCCACCGGGTGTCGGAAACCAGCACGGTAATCTTAGAAATATTGTCTTGTCGCCAATAAGACATGGACGCTTCGAACCGCAAGCTAAGAATCTGTCGAGCAAGTAGCATGACCAGAATAGGCGCCTCCTCATCTCCCGTTCTAAGGGAGCGATAGGAGCGTTCGAATCCGCTTCGCGGTGTAACTCGAGAGCCATGGCCATACCAATCGCATTTGCTGCCAATTATGTTAGTTTAAATAGGGTGTAGGCATTCCAGAGTTAACCCGACTAGCAAATAACGTACTTAGCAGCATATATGCTTTTTTCCCCTTTCCTGCAGCGATGTACGCTATCACAAGAAGTAAGAGTGCTTGTAAGTTTTCAATGACTGGCTCGTCAATATCAATCTCCTTCCTAGACATAGAAGCAAAGTCCTCGCTCAGCCTCACAGCGGATTGGTATCCAGTAGGATGCGGTGTGTATCTAGATTTAGTTAGCGATAAAGCTATCTACTCTCGCGCGCTTCTAACCTACCTAGCAGCGACAGCATATATAGCATGTACTAAATACGGTGGTAGTTGATTGAGCCGCAGCCGTTGTCGAACAGATGACTCGTCTAGTATATGATAAGGCTTCGCGTGGAAGCGCGTAAAATAAGTATCGAGAAGCGCATCCGAGCGAATGCTAGGTGGTGACTCGTTTGTCAAAGGAGGAGAGTATAAGGCGGTATCCGATCCGGACTCTGGTGTTCGGGTTATATCGAGAGCTACACGTTTTGGCTTGGGTTCAGATGTTGTTACTGATGTTGAATCCAGAACAGGGGCCTCGGTGTTATTATTAGACACCTCTGACTTCGCAGATAGTGGTGGCTCCTCGGAGGCTGGTGGGCTACCTGACGTCTTCTTCTCCTTAAGCTGGGCTTCCAGGCCGTCTACCCTCTTCAGCAAAGCCTCGAGCACATCCGTTTTGGGTCCTCGCTTTTTCGGGACGGCGTCTGCAATTATGAAGTGAAGCCATAAGTAACCGAGAGACGCGCACCAGTAGGTTTAGCAAAACGTACCGTAAATACATGGACACTGGAAAACCTGGCATGCTTCACAAGACGGGCGTAATCGATTACACTTGATCTGTTCGTCGACAATCGGTTAATAGATTGGTTACTGGATGCTTTGATAGACACCGAGAGTTTTCAGGAGCGCGGGAGCCTGGTACCAACCTTACGCTTCCGACAAGATTTACAGTTCATCGACTCTCGTGGCTCGTTGCTCATCCGGCGAGTCGGCAAGCGCTCGATGCCCACTTGGGGTCGCGACATGACGAGTGGATTGTCTCCGCCAGCGTGGGCTAAACTCATGTTCACTAAGTCGAACGCAGGATGTGTATCGTGTGAATGAAGGCACAGGGGCCTCTCCGTTAAGGCTAGAAAGATCCCGCCAGATTTCTCGAGGCCGTAAGGCTGCACCACGGAGCGAATCAAACCCTTGTGAGTCGGCTCCGTCAACGGCAGAGCAGCATTTGTTTCGATACCGAGGCTCTGCTCATACTCGATGCTCGTCGCCCGTGTCGTGATGTTGGCGTACGTTCGACTGTATAACCAATCACCGCATCATAGAGCCTGCAGATCACAGAATTGCTTTCGTGGTTGGTTAGGTATAGTGTAGCTCCTGAGCTCATCCGAGTGTCTGGCTGTCTGGCGGAGACGATTCACATATTAAGTGTTAGTCAACTTACCCCGTGCCATAATTATGTGGTCCCTCGAAGGCACCTACGCTGCACTAATTCCAAGATCGCGCTTGTGCTCTGGGGTGCTCCATGGCGGCCACGCTAGACTCACAGTATCCTTGACTAAAAGCTTGACTATGCTCTTCCGGGTTCACGGGCGACCTCCATGAGAAAGGTCAGCGCGGGGCCGCAGCGGGGAAAGACTGTTGCAGGGGATAAGGCATGGGGACGCGCTGGTTGCCCATGTTGGAGAAAGCTTTTTTCTCGAATGGAATGTATGTGTACATGGCTCCGAGCAGGGATGGCGTATTGCCAGGAGTCCCAAATCCACACACTAGAATAAAGCAGTAATTCAAAATAGAAAAGAATGTTCCCGGTAGCATCTGCCGGGTCGCACGAGGTATTTGACGGCGGTGGCTTTAACTTGAAGTTGTCTAGGGGCTTAATGCGTGGAGCACAATCGGTGTAGAATCGGCGCAAACAATGCTGAACTCGAGGGAGTCGATGCTCAGTCACGTTCTCTCGCATACACAGAGAAAGGACATTTAGGGAGGTATGCCCTTCATTCGGTAAGAGTCTTTGCATATAGAGCGCCGGGCTCAAAATGGAACATGCATCCAAACCCGGTAGAAGTTTTACGAGAAACCTGCGGCAGCGACTTTCCGATATACACCATGTGATGTTGGGTGTGCAGGCAGAAGACAAGCAAATGCCCTGTTTGAGCATGACTTACTTATACCGCATCCGCTTAGCGGAACGAACCGTTGCCTCGCCGTGCCCAGCACCAAGACGGCGGTACTACAAAGAGAACGCTTAGAAGAAATACGATATAACCGTTAAGAAGCAAAGGAAAACTCTGGGAAACACTTCTGGGATCGATTGTAGAGCGTTTCTAATGTGACCCGGTACATTAAAATATAATAAAGTTGTTCGAGAAGGTGTTGGGGAATCTACAATTTTCATAGCATCTTCATACACTATGTGCTCCACGAGTTGTCACAATGGTGAGAGTCTACAATGAGTAGGTAGCACTCCTTCGGCGAATCGGTGTTTTGTTAAATTGAGTTCATGGCTATTTTGACGGCGATACATACAAGAATGAGGTTCGGCTCCTATCGGGTTTTTACACCCGACCGACATCATTTTCTTATTCATAGTCCCGGACCAACGGCTTGAGTAACGACCTCCCAGCACGAAATCAATCTCTTTTCTCATGACGACGCAACACTCAATGGTATCTGTAACTGTATTTTCTGAGGTTGAAGATAAAACTCGCGGGCTTACGCATTGACATAGTAAGATTTAATATGGATATTTAATCTATTGACTTCGAGATCCGAGACGGCGACCTGCTTGGCGGTAAGTAGATGCTAGAAAGCCTATGTTCTCGAATATGAAGTGAATATGGAATATGTTCTGAGCTGTCGATGTTGAAAGATTAGATGAGAATTCCATACAGCAGCTAGTAGAGTAAGCCTCGCTCGCTACCCTCGACTGCAGTCCCAAAGGTAGAGATACATAAATGCAGGTGAATGAATTTGGTGTGCAATACGCTAGGGTAGCCAGGTTTTAATTGGCGCGCTAATATCAGGCCAGGGGTAACCCTCCTGTGACATCCATCATGTCATTACTAGAACGGGTGTCAAGCTGTTCTCGTGGAAGAGTCCAACCCGGCAGGGCTTGGAGGTTTGCCCATAATAGGCCAAACGGGCGGGTTGGTGCCGGCTCAACTCGCGGAGATGACATAGGATTGCCGACAAAGGCATGGCGAGGCCAATGCTTGTTGGTGTTATGGGAGCCTGTTGCGCGAAAATTGGCCACTTGCGAAAAAGATTGTAGAATCGTACACTGTCAATGGTCTACTTCAAATACTCAAGTTCAGATCAGTATCATCATTAGAACTTGCTTGGTCGCTGCTAGCATTTCTCGCCTCGCTTACGCCACACCCAGACGATCGACAAGTACGGGTACGGCAAGCTGCAGCATACATAAACTTGCCGCATCCTTAATATTGTCTGATATACTTGTTTTATTGCCGACCGGGTAGATAACATAACATTGTGGGTTCCCGAGTCCTTGGGCACTCTGAGGTTGGGTTTCGTCTATATAGCTGGTCTTACGACCTTTGAGCTTGGCCTTAGCTGCGTACTCGCCCAGACTGCCTGCATAGGTAATAAATACGACAGGCTAATCGGCGCCAGCTCTGTTAATTGATAAGATCGACGAAGCACGTCGATGGGCTGCAGATTTCTAGACAGGCTATTGATAGGTACGGTGCTATCTAGATTTCACGACTTACATTAAAGGATTGTCTTCGTGGTGACACTTCCTTCTCCTCGGTATTCAATTAAGTCGCGCCTTTTGGCCGTGCACTCTGGATACCTGAGCGCCCGTAATCAGATCACAGTAGCACCATGTCCCACTACGCTTGTCATGTATTAGTAGGTGGTATAGCGCGATTTTATCACTAAGGACAACGATCTTGAATAGTAGACTCCACTACTTAGTAGTAGAACCACTGTGGAGGCTGGATAGCTGGGGCATGATATAGCCATGGTTTGACTGTCATGATGTTTTTTTGATGCCACTCGTAAAACCGGTGACCGGGAGGGGCGTGGAAGAGTTTCAAGCAGCAATGACATATCGCTAGGTAGAAAGGAGGCGACTAGCAAGACAGCAAGGGTAGACTCGATTATCTCGCCCGGGATCGCCCAGAGATAAGATTTGGGAGGTTCTCTACGTGTCATGAAGGGTCACTGTAACATAAAATGGCCCATAGGGAACAACAGTCTGCTAAAGGACCTTCTTGTTATGGTAAACAGCAAGTAGGTATGCTAGACCCTCTCCCCTCGGGGTCCTTCTTGTCTAGTGGTCCACACGCTCTGCAGAACGTCTGCAGAAAGCGCTGCCGGAGTGGGAGGCGGTCTGGTGAATCGGAGCGACAACCGCAAAGAATTCGTTGGTACCAGACGTGACCTAACGTCAACGGCATTCTGCCCCGCAGAACCGAGAAATCCAACGTAGTATTTTCGACACTGCAACATGGGACTAGTATGAGGGGCGAATGACTAGACACCGTTATCTGGGGTGCATTAGCAACCAGCCCCCAAGGCTGATCATCCATTCTGACGGCTCTTCGTTATTCGCTCCTTTAACTTTACCTTTAGACAGGGATCCTATAATAGTGAGCCCAAGAGTAGAACGTACGTATAGTATATTAAGCCCCGTTCTCTTGCATCTTGATATCTTATAAAAAGAGCTACTGCGCAATGAAAGGAACAAGCCTTTTGAAAAACAGAGAATAGTATGTCAAGGAGAAAGTTACGTTGTGAGCTCCTGCTTTATGACAGGGCCCTGTTTGATCGGTGAATGGGTGGAACGGGATTCAATGGCATCGGGCGCTTAATTCAAAGGCTGGGCTACGAAGAAATACTAGAAGACTAGAACTAGATAGGATAGTATCATAGTAGGATTTGATATCATTAGCGATTATAACAGAAGTCATCAGGCCTCTAAAAGACGTGGCCCTGGACTGTTCTCGTACGAGGCGGCCTAGCCATGAGACCTGATATCGCCCCCAGTTTAAAGTATCCGCAGTTAGTAATTCTTCTAGAATATAATTTTATACGAGGACGTCGAGTGTTGTGTCGCCTTTATCGCCGAAATTAGTTTCCTAGGTACACGTGGGATGGTCGCCGACGGGCATGAAGGTTGGAGGCCGACTATCTCTCGAAAGTATAAGTTACTCCAATCCCCACGCCTGGATACAACTCTCTTTCATATTGACTTGACAATTAGAAGTGAAAAGTACATGGCAGAAAGTAATAGTATGAAATACTTTTATTGTTACTCTACATATTATATCGAGGGCTTGCATGCAGGATATTGCTTATGGGGAATGAGAGTTTGACCGTGGAAGGCAAGAAGACAGCTGAGGTTCTATCAGCTGCAAACTTGGTGTGTCGGAAGGACATTCTGTTTTCAGAATGATACTTATTATTGTTTGCTCGGGAATGTGGTATCGAATACAACGAGCTGATGATATCAGTATCGCACGATGATAGCGCTCTTTGTATCACCTGCCTAGATTGATACAAAGTAGTATCTTTTATATTAACAAGACTCTGGTATAAACGAATACTTATCCAAACGAACATCTTCCATAAGGGAATGCTCTAGCCGGTTGCGGATGCACATAAATCTTATCGCCAGCATGATGCAAAGTGTAAAGCCAATAATACATAAGGGAAGCGCACCCTGTACGCATAGTTGTTCGTGAACCACCAATTCCCCCTCTACCACTTTGATGTCGGGATTTGCTCTTCGGTTAAGTTGGTAACCATCAAAAGTCTCCATCATTATCCTCAATTCGAGATCTCTGAAAGACATGTGAATGGGGTCTGTGTGAGGAAATATCGATTTCGCAGCATCGGAATTGTTGTCGTCCTCGAAAGTATCCGCTGCGGCAGTCTTTGGGTTCTAGGTATAGGTTTGTAATTCTCCTAGCTATTCTGCGTCACTGTGGATTTATTCGCGGAAACGGGTCGTCGTCGCTTCAATAGGGGTATAGTAAGTAGTTATCGGAAAGCCTCGGGTATATACACCGTGGGAGCTCAACACAAGGCTGAGGTAAAAACAAGTACGTTAATTTCAGAACATTCCGTTCCCACTAGTTAGGCGCACGAAGCTATATGGTACATTTTGGCCAACAAGCAGCCTTACGGTTTCCGCCGTGGTAAACGCAGTCGTATCTGCTACGCCATATGCGGCAAAACCGCATTGTTCCGCGATGGCGCCTGGGTCGTCTTTCCTCGGGCCGTCGGCGAGATCCAGGAAGACTTTGCGGATCTGTGACGAAGATCCCTTTGCGCCTCCAAAGAGACGTACCAACATGCCCACGAGAGTGGATTTCTCCGGCCCAAGGGCAGAAACAAGGACAAAGGGGCCAGCATCACCACCCATTGCCCTCGCTCTTTGTAAACTCTCAAGGCTATTGAAAGGCTCGACGTCGAAGCTATGGGCTAGCGCAAGAGGTGTTTTGAATCCAACTGTATATACTTTTCCCATACGAAGGGCCTTCAGCGCATACATAGCAGAAGCCGCGTCGTCGGCGTTAGAGGCTAGGACGACGGCCGTGCGTCTAAAATATGCTGACGGTGCGAGATCGCGCGTGAGGGTACAAAGAATTCCACGCCAGCTTGCGTTATCAAAGAGGAGGGAGGACGACGCGGGAAATCCGTGGGTGTTGTTGGGCGTTGAACCGAAAAGAGACTCGCTGCGGCGATGGGGACTAGAAGGCAATGATGGCGGCGCAGAACCCGGAGAAGAGGATGGGCCAGATTGGACGACAATAGTGTCTACCATTCCTATCGTGCGAACCGCTTCGGTGAGAGTTGGCCCTGCTCCGCTGTTAAGTTTCGAGAAGAATGTACTGTTATGCATTAGACTTGTGAAAGAGGCAGCAGGGTTCAGGTATGCTCCTCCGAAGGATCTCTGGTTACACCAGGCCTCGACACTCAGGGGTCCCCTTGTTTGCCTCTCAACAACCGCAAATTGGTGCGGTAATCCTAGCTCGTTAAAACATTTCTCGTAGAAAGGGGCGTGAGGGACTTGAATTCGAGAGGACGACGTAGTAATACCGTAAATGTTGGTTTTCGGAAGTTGACCAAGGGATGCGAGGGCCGCGTTGATCTCAGCAGCGCTCATCTGGCCGGGTGCAGCGATTATTGGAAGTAGCGGATGTGTGATGGGCGTGAGGACCTTATTAAAGGTTCGTGATATTTGGCCAGTCTCTCCCATGTTGACGGCAGAAAACGGAGGTGCCGTCGGGAATTCCGCTCGTATCTTAGAGCGAAAGTACTCTAGCTCGAAGTTCTCATTAGGTTCGTTGATAATCGCAATCATCTTGACAATGTGTGCGTATTTGCATGATTCGAGGAAAACAGACTGTGCATAGGCTGACGGCCATTTGAAGGTACCGGAAAAGTCATGAAAAGCCGACATGATGTGACTATTGCCTCGGTTTTCGTATAGTTTTCGTCGGATATCCTCCGGAAGCCACACTTCCACATCAATATACTCAACGCCCCATTGGATTGCGCGATAAAGATATTCGTAGAATAGATTAGGGTCATCCATTGGGAAACGTCCGTTCTCCCGCGTACAGCGCGTGGTATAAATGATGGGCAGTTCGGTTCTTTGTCGTAGAAGCATAACCTGTTCGCCAACGTAACTTAAACTCGGTATCTGGGCAAATGTGCCGTCCCCGAGAGGTTCTTTAAGTAAGTCCACACGCAGCTCTACGGCATCGCATCCAACAGTAAGTACCTCGATATTAGGCAGAGCAGCTCGAACGTCCGGAAATGTCGTCGATATAAAGAACGTGCGAGGTTTTGCCATGAGCGTCTCGTAGTTACTAATCTGCCCGAGAGTAAACGAGATAAAACGGGCCAAGTCCCGGCGAAGAAAACGTGTCCCAGTATATAGGAACTCGTAGTCGCATTGCGCAGAGAGATACGTGTCAGGAGGCATCCCAAGGTCAACGTTGTGGGCGTTTATAGCGACCACTGTGTTCCGATCCCGAGAAGCCACACTGATCCTCGCGCTTTCAGCTGAAACACCAAGTACCATCTCCAGCTCTCCCACCATGACGCCTTGGCCTTGGAAGCTGTCGGCCAGCCGAAACGGCTTCCCCAGCACATCCGCAAAAGTAGAGACAACGTTCTCCTGGCCAGGACCGTAGATGATTACCGCAGTCCTAGTATCACCTCTCTGTAACCCACTGTTCGTCGTAATGCCGCCTGTCGTAGATTCTGCGGCCTTCGAATCAAGATCCATCGCAACATTTGGCGTGACAGTTCCAGTCGTACTGGGCCGATGAACCGGCACCGGGACCTGGGTCAACATCTCGCCCACGTTGATGAAATCAGCTCGCTTATATCTCGGAGGGACCTGTAGCGTGGCGCAAGTAGAACGACGGTCCCTCCCAACTCTAAACTCTCACTCAAATGCCAACAAGTGCAGAGAGTTAAGCAGTACTTGAACTGAAGGCCGACAAGGAATCAAGCGCTGCTAAGTGCATGGCAAAGACTGCCAATCATACCGTGTGCCTCAAGTGTAACCTTAGCTAAAATCGTTGTGGCTAGTTGCGATGCCTCGGAGGAGATGGTGGTGCGCGGAAGTACTGTATCGGGCGGAAATGGTGATAGTGATGATAGACGGACTCGTGATATGCCGTACAGCGGGCTCCGTTCAGCTGAGGCTCAAGTTTAATAGGACAGCGAGGCGTAACACAACTGAGGGGTGTACTAGTTAGTAAGGTCACAGAGTCAACCGTCGGCCAAGGCCGAATCGCCTAGATAGATACGTATGAATCCAACGGGAAGTGAAAGCGGTACAAGGTTTCCCATCAGTCATGCTAGGGAGGATGGTCATGGTTTGAATGAGCGACAATAATTCTTCCAGCCACTAGATTGCAGGATTTCTATGCTTAGCCTGCCACAGTAGCCCTGCGCAGGGTCTCTTATTAGTATAATAAGGGGTACTTATGCTATTACTTCGCGCTACCTTGCCAATCACTCGGTTCATTGAAATATTAGAAATATGGTCCCTCACGCCCGGTTAGCTATCTATCCCCGGTCAATATTGCTCTTATTATCGTATTTTATTTTTATCTTCTCTTCGTCAGGTACAAAGGGCTATCTCTAGTATTGGCAAAATTCGGCTATATTCTCACTCCAGTTTGCAACCGTTGCCTATGCCAGAAGCAACGGTGCTAGGGGAGGCAGTCAAATCTCCTACGCTAGTAGCACTAGTCTATGTAGTATACGGTAGATTGTGGGGAGGTGGACCGTGAGAGGCGAGGATCAAGATGGAATTTGAGTGATGGATATTCATCACTATGAGCAGCAAGTGGGCTTAGCAGGGAATCTTGGGGACAGGTGAACAGGCTTTTGGCGGAGAGGTCTCCAATTACCCACTGTATCATCTGGCATGCCGCGACGAAACATCTCAGAAACTTCGGAGAATAGAATGTGTTAAGCCCAAAGCGATAAGCCAAGCTTCACATAGGGTACCTACCTAGCTCAATACTTAATAATAGTCAAGATAAGTGAAACCTGCTGGGTTCTATCTACCGTATGAATATACCTAATCCAGGCAGAATCCAGGGAAGCAGAATATCGCGATCTCTATTCCACTAGTGCTTATTTAGCTGATTCCCGTGCAGCACACTACACAGTACAGGCGGCGTTATACTACCGTAGTGTAGGTAGATAGATAGGAAGGTAAATGCCCAGATTAATTATATTGTTCATCTTGAATTCGACATATGCGAGCCCTTCGCCCGGGGAGGTCGGAACAAGGTCCTGGAGGCAGGTTGCAAAAGTTCTCAATTAGAATGGATCCAGGCCATATTATGGCATTGAAACACAACCAAGATATGAGAGATATGGATGGTCCAGAATACGGGGATCACTCATGGCACTGTCGTCCCGTGGGGAAGAGCATGAAGAAGTTGGGGAAGACAGGGGCTTGAGATCAACCGGGCTAACCCCATTTCTGGAGAAATTTCTGAACAATTCTCCATCAATCACAATCGAGCCCGCCGAGTACCATGAACACTTGCTCATTGGTGCTCAATCGCATCAACGTTTAGCCTACGGAGAATTTTACGGACGGATCCGCCTATGCTCATGGTGTTCATGGTGTATCTAAGGTCATGGTGCACAACATACAACATCAGCAGATCCAAGATGACATCCAAGCCCACCTATCTGTCTCACCAATAGCTCTATCAGGAGCTTGTCGCCCCTTTCAGGAACAGGCCAGCCTCATTTTGGCCTCAGAAGGAAATTCTGCCTATTTTAGTAATCCGACGGTGCATTCAGGTGCGGGCGATCCCACCGCATGGCACTAGATCCATGTGTATAGATTATCTGGACTCGTACTAGCGGACTTGCGCAGCCGTCGATAGAGATATAGAGAGCCTCATAAACGTATCATTATATTATACCATCTCACAATTCATATTTCACCTTCGCTAATTCGCTTGGGACTCGTGGCCTTAATTAGACTTCGGTTACATTCCGCAGCGATCCCCATTCTATCGGCATCGCCACATTTTACGTACTTATATATGAAGGCGCCCCCACGGGTGTGGGCTTGGCGTGGTTTATGCTTATAATCCCTTCTGGGGAGCGCCTCGGTTTTTGGGAGATGCCATTCTCTTATTCGGAGATGGAACTAAACCTATTATAGGTATAGTCCCTCCACAACCCCCTGCTAACGCTTTACCTCTTGACCTACGCAGCGTATTGGAAGCCACTACTTACCAACCTTGCCAACCTACTACTTGTACACACTTGCACGTAGCACTTATTATTAACATAACTGCGCTTTATACTATCTATTAATTCGACGTAAAATGTATACTTAAAATTTAAACTTATTAATTGTATATATACTTTTTTTTTTTTTTTTGCGGTGCTAAATAAAGCTAACTTTGCAACCTGCAACGTAAAACGTAGGCTTATTTAACTGTTGGAAATAGCGTAGGAGGCTTCCAAAATAGGTTTAGTTCCATCTCCGAATAAGAAAACACCATCTCCCAAAAACCGAGGCGTCTGGGGAGGGCATTACACGAACCACTGTCGTAGCCGAATTTGTTCTGGACCATCATTCTTTCGGCCGGATTTTCGTCTGCTCGCCGTTTCTTTTCTAGGAGATGAGATCCGCCCGCTATGATGAGACGGGTGTTATTATAGCCCATGAAAGACCGCTGTCCAGACCGCTTTTCGTTGATCGACCGTATCCGCATTTTATAGGCTATAACGGGTCCAAGATAAGCAGTACAATTATAACATCGAACAGTCGCAGGAAAGGCTACCGAGATGGAGACAACTACTACTAAAGTAGACCGAGAGATATACAACTCCGAGATTCAACTCAATACGGGTAGCTTTTATAGCTACTCCTGGCTATAAAGCGCTTATAGGACTAGAGCCAACCGAAGAACCGACTCCAGGTGTCTACTCTCTCTCTACTACTAAGGTTACACGCTCCCATTCTAGTCCGTTACGCTTCGCTGTGATTGATTATAATACGCTATCTCATGGTCGTCACTTGGGTCCTCATGCCTATTCAGCGTGGTGTGGTAGGTGGACTTGAAAGACGGTTCTACGAAGAGATATGGAGTAGGACTATAAAAGGAAATAGTACAGGTCTACACAAATTCGATATCATCTTGATTTATCAATCAGACTCGCGAAGGCACCAGGCCCAGAGGAAAATTAGAGAGATAATGAGGCCCATTGCACATGAAGCTACGCGGAGAAGGTCACCTGCAATATAGAGGGTAAACCTGTTACCTCGTATGCTAAGATCGCTACCTACTTTGTCGCGTAGACGGTCAAGAGAGGTATTAGAAGACGGGATTAGGGTTTATAATGCGAAAGAAATATTATCGGAACCGACACGTCAGCACGTATATTGTCCAAGAGGGATCCTAAGAGTAGCCAATTAAAATATCCTTATGGTGAGAACGCATCATAAATCTATAACCCTATAAAGAATATCTAGTACACCGGAAGAAGCCCTCGCACCCTTTATAGGCATGCTGTCTAGCTCCCGTAGAATTCTTTGATCATCTGATAGATCAACCCGTGTATACGTACTTAGACTCCTAAATACTTGCCTTTTTGAGTATCGCGACTAAGAGGCCGAACTTAATCCAAACACTCTAGACACTTTCATGATAGGTCTAGGCAGAACATATGTCTATTACCAGAACCGGAAAGAAGGGCAATACTACTAATAATGAGCATAGCACTTGCTCTTCCTCTCTCCCTCTCTAGAAATCAGAGAATGACTACTCCGTAACTAATACAATATCACCAACCCCCATAGTCCACAGCTACAGGTGGCCGCACTGCATGCGCCGTCTCACTATCGGACATACGGCCCTTGATCCTATCATGCAAGTCCCCGAGCCACTTAGTATCATAAAAATGACCTCTCTTAGGCTCCTATGATTAGTAGACAGAGCTGCAATGCTTATAAGTCCACGAGACGAACTGTCAAGGGTGCTAAGGTGCAAAAGCGCTTGTGAGAAGACAAAGACAGCAGAATACTTCGCGAGTCTGATATGGATTAGAACGCTCTTGCATTGGAACATAGTGATAGCGCCTCTAACCTGTTCCCGGTTGCCTCTATGTTTTACTTAATGAGTAGCTCTTAAATAATGCTTCACATTAGCTCAGTTGAACAGCCTCTCTATCCTATGTACGACGGGGAGGTATAATAGAAAGCTCCCTTAAAAACGCCAACTTTATACCAGTTAGAGAAGCTCAAGCTAGCATCTCCCAAGTCGGCAAAGGCAGCGGCGTTCCCTAAGGCGTAGACGAACTAAGTTCTAGAGAGCTGGCGTGTCCGACTTCTCATGAATGCATGAGGGAAGAAACCGTCCGGTCCTGAAGCAGCTGCGAGCTAGCGCTTTACCACGTATCGAGAAATAAGCAATGCGCATCGCCTGGGGTGCATAAGCCATTTTTTTCTCATATAGTATGGCGTCCCCCAGCGATCTTCTAAACCGATATCTAGACTACAGTACCTAGGCTTGAGTCAATGTGGCGCATGATAACTAAGAACATGTGTAACTCAAGGGAGCATTTGGCGTTGAACGCGACTTGTTCGCGCTAGGACTTTTTCGTAATAGGCCTCAGAGACTCATTCTCTTTTCTCCTACCCCAAAATATAAAGAAAGCACAAATTTCCTAACGCGTTTAAGCATAACGGGCGTGTTGGTATTGTTGAGTTGGTAGGTAAGTAAGTACTAGGTAGTCGATTAGTGGAACGGGAAGTGGGAGCAGTAGTGCAGGCGGGGCCTGAATTATAATGACGACATAGAGATGTCTACTAGATATTAGTCTGTGATTAACTGCGCCATCACATGCAAAAGTGGCTCGAGTTTTATCCCAATTCAGGTCAGATTCTCAAGATAGGTCTCAGATGGATATCATTCCAATTAGTCACAGAATTGGCGTTGTGCAGGTTCAGAGTAGGTTGAAGACATGCACACAACAATCTACTCATCAAATTATAGAGAGCATCTGGCATCTGCGGAACCCGTAGGATTGGCTTACAGGGCTACAGATAACGAATGATAAGGACCCAACCACAGCGTCATTGGCACGTCTGCACAGTGCTGGAGCCAATGGGCTGAGACAACGCAGCGTAAGTAGGCCAGGCAGCCGAATTAATTTCTATGTTAGGTAAGTAATAAGTATCATCTGAAGTCGATAATCTAACATCTGCAGTTGAATTAACCATCGCATACATAGAATCCCATCGTGTCCACAAGCTCCTGTCGTCTGTACTGTAGGGTTGGATATAGTGATCTGCTCACTCTGTAGTAGAGCTCTCGAAGAACCTGCAGAGATCGTCAGCAAGCATTACTCGAAGTGCTCTACAGAGCCCATAAATCACCCACATCCCAATGCGCAGCTGATACATCAGCGAACCAACCAAGCCAAGCCTTGCTTGCTCCTTGGCCAACCAACCAACTTCCCAACGTTTTCGAGGGTTAAATATCCATTTTGCTCGCAAACCCTCTTCGCTACTAGCATTGCAGAATCCCATCTCTAACTGGGCTTTCCATGACAACAATAACAGCATAGGAGGAACAGCTGCGAGATTACTTTATTTTGCTTTCTTCATTGCTGGTCGAGAAGAGGGTGTTGGGAACTATGACTCGCAAAATAGTGTATTCCGTCGCCCTGGGCGTCTTTGTGTGCAGTACGTCATTCCCATCTCCTCTCCTCTCTCCTCACCTGCATCGTATGTTGCGTTACAGTGCAACGATGCCGTTTCCCTTCAACCACAACACCACATCATACCTCTGCAATATTCGTCTCTCTATAGACAATTTTTCACCCGATAATCATGCCATGCTATTATATTCTACACGCGCCGAAAGGCATGCGGCCGCGACACACACCTTGAAGCCCAAACTAGGACGATACCGCGTCCAGACCCCTCCCTACCCACAGACCGCAATCTCGAACTCAAGCTCAAGCTAACCTAACCCTCCCGCCCAACAGCAACGGTACTGACGCTCGTGTCGCTCCTCACCACGCACTGGGTGACGTACAGCGTGACGGCCCCGACGGGCTCGACCTTCTCGAAGCAGCTGGGGCTGCACGAGAGCTGCTCGACGGTCGCGTTCCCGACGTGCCGGCCCTTCCCCAGCGAGGACGACTGCCGCGACGACAAGCGGTTCTGCTCGCTGTGGCGCACCAGCGGCTTCCTGCTGTCCTTCGCCACCATCGTCGAGCTCGCCACCCTCGTCTCCTTCCTCGTCGTCCTCGCCGGCGGCAAGTTCAAGCGCGAGGGCGGATGGAGGCTTATTGGCGGCTTCTTGCTCGCTGATGCGGTGGTGGAGTTTGCGAGTATGGGCATTGTGGTGAGTCCCCAGCTCCCTAGCCCCTACGCCCCTGGACCGTGCGCGTTGAGGGACGATAAAGACAGAAAGTACGGGGTCATATCTAGGACAAGGGGAGGGTTTTAGGAATAATGAGAGTCTGGGTGAATTAGTGTGCTAACGTGCATCGTAACAGGCATGGCTCTTCGAGCACGACTCGCAGTTCGTTGTCCCAGGCTGGGCCCTCGATTACTCCTTCTATCTGTGCACCACGAGCGCGGCCGTGTCCGTTCTGTTGGCCGCCGTCCTCGCCGCCTCGGCATACATCCTGCCACCGGAGGACGACTACGAAAGTCTCGAGGATTACCTTGATTCTTAGCGTAGTTGATAGGTACATTTATGGATTTTGGAAATCATCTCTACGACAGTTGACAGCATGCGTGGTTGTTAGTTTTAAGGCTACACTAAACGCTTCTAATAGTGATTGATTCATTGATTGACCGGCGGAAGCTATGCACTTGGGAAAATTGGCTCTACGCAATTTGTTATTATTCTTCATCCCTTTGGAGCGATATATGATATGCACATGGGATTCTGGGCGTTTGGGCGGAATAGTGTCAATTAACTTATTGAGGGACGCTAGTCGCATTAAAATATGCGCTATGGATTGGCTGTGGTAATTACAACTACCGGTTAGGGGAACATACACGTTAATGCGAAATGAGACGTTGGCATGGTCGACTTTTTAATGGGGTATATAGCTAGCCTGATCTTGATGTGTGTGTGAATTATTTGTGAATTACTTTTCTGGGTATCTTATCCTGGTACAATAAGTCTAGAAACAGTTGGTATTTTGAAACATTAATACAGTTCCACTTAATCCTCCTCGTCATCGGAATCAGACTCAGATTCCGATGAAGACGACGAACTACTTGATGAGGTATCCTCGTTTCCTCCGGCCTCCTCTTCCTCTTCCTCATCCTCATCTGAGCTAGAACTACCGCTCGAACTGGTATCGGCATCGGAGTCACTTTCTGATTCCGACTCTGAACTCGTGTCTTCTACGGCGGCTGTCCGGAGTTTCCTCTTCCGCTTGGTCCTCTGTTGTGGGCCGTCGTTGAGCTTGAGCCGACTACCATCGTCGGTACCCTGGATACCTCCCTTCTCCGTAGAAGTGGACTCCTCACTCGTGGTCGTAGTCGCCGTCATCGTTGTCTCCGAGGCATCAGTTTCAGACAGCTCATCCAGTACCATCTCCGCGCGCATGCGCTTCACGACGCGCCGTTGCATCTCCATGTCCGTGGTGCGCAGGACGTATTCCACCTCGTCGAAGCGTCTTTTCTCCGGCGTCCGGGTCTGGCTTAGGAACATTCTGATCACCTCCTCGTACTCCTTCTGTTTCCGCTCCGCCATCTCCGTCTTACTGGGGGCCGCAAAGGCCGAGGCGCCCTTCTCCATATCTTGGGCCTTGACACCGTTGGCGAGCTCTCGCAATCGCGTCCGCACGCCTCCCTGAAGTCCCTGGATGTAGTCGTAGAACACGTTAATATCTGCCGCGGGGATGGTGGTCTCATCCGCGTCCGCGAACACCTGCTCCAATAGCTTGGTTTGGTGATTCTTGTTGAATTTCCAATTCTCCCGTGCCGTGTGCCAAGTCCGCAAGTAGGCAAGCGCGGGCTCTAGGTTGACAGGCGCAGATTTTTTGATTGGCTTTGCGGGAGCCGTAGTAACAGCGCCGTTGGCAGGAGTCTGTTTTTGCTGCTTTGTCCTTACCGCGGTGGAGGGCTGCGGCTCGGCAGTGTCCGCGGTGAAAGAGACGGACTTCCTTTTCTTGGGTGCTTGGTGAGAGGTGTGGTCCTGCCAATTGTCCTGCCTGACCCTTTTAGCAGAATGGTCTAATGCAGGGGCACCGGCAGAAGCTCTTCTTTTCGCATTGGGAGTAGAACCGGCAAGGTGTGTCCGGCTGTTGGGCACCGATGAAGGAGTGGAAATGGCTGTAGAAGTAGTAGTAGTGGCGGCGTTGGTGGAATGGTGGGTAACGTCATGGCTTTGTGCCTCAGATGCAGGTTTGAGCTTGAGGCCCAATCGCTTCCAGGCCGGGACTCGCTGCGTTGGCGCATCCCCAGTGGAGTGAAAAGACGACATGGCTAGAGATTGGGCAAATCCGGCCGGGATAGATAAAAATATACAGGTGTGGTTGCTATACACTAGGAGGTCGGGTAGGTCGATCTACCACGCCTAGACACTCTACGCGACGAACGCCGAGGGAAGAATTGGAGAGCTAGTTGTTGAAGAATCTTGACTTTCAATACCGTCGCGCAGTAGGTATGTGTTTGAAGATCAGGAATATCACTTCACCGGACGTCGAGCTAGAACTTCTGCTGCATGAGATCTAGCCCTATTAGAACCAATGCGGGGCTATATTTTGTACACGTAGCAATTACTTCCAATAGATTTCGTCGTCGCCAATGAAAAAGCTATGAGACTTCAGATTCGCTGGAGATCTATCGTGAACAGTAGGTGCTTCTCAAGTTTTTTTTTCTATGAATCTTTTGAGACAGTGGAGATCAAGCCAAAATCTCAATGGTCCCAGTTATTATCCGATTGGTGTATATGTAGAAACCGAGGGAATGTGTATATTTGGTATATATATCTATAGCGGTGGGGTGCGGGCGGACGTCCCCCTAAAACTTGGTACGTATCTAAGTAAGGGGCTTAATAGGTGTATTGAAGGTGGCCTAAGCTCGACCTCTCAGGCAGCTCAACCGCGTAACAGCTTCCCTGTCGATAAGGTGCACCTAGACCAGGCAAGCAAGGCTACCTACCGTTATCCTTCTACGTCAAGCAGCACCAAGACTTAGCTGTTTCGTCAACGCCGTCGTCTACAACAAACATTCCCCTCTACTACATCAATTCTCTCAACCACACTCCCGACTCCTCCGCATTTCCACCCTCCATCTTTTCAATAGTCCTGCCCCTTAATCATTTTTCGTGAGCTGAGGTCGACATTCCGTTGTCCTTGGAGCGTTCGTCATCATGTCGGGTACGCATCAGTCGAGTTGAATGGGTTGTGTATTATTAGAAGGGACGCAGCGCTGACAACACGGACTTTTGAACAGGAAGCGCTGGTTATGACCGACACATCACCATCTTTTCTGAGCAAGGCAGGCTCTACCAAGTCGGTATGTCTAATCCAACGATGCGTTCCGACACCCCCGCGTATCAGCTCCCTATGGCCCCCGTGCGACAGACACATCGAGAGGAAATAAGAACAGCGGTGAAGGGACTTTCGCGACTAACGGACCGGTTGTCCTATAGAATATGCATTTAAGGCAATCACTGCTGCCAATATTATGTCGATAGGTGTTCGGGGTAAGGACTGTGCGGTGGTACTGTCGCAGAAAAAAGTCCCTGTGAGTCTGCCTTTCAGCCTCAACCCCAGCTGCTTAGGTTCCCCCCCATCCCTCCAATACGTGAGGCTGAAGCTTACTCCACGTGCCAGGACAAACTGATCGATCCCTCCTCCGTCTCCCATATCTTCCAAATTTCACCTTCCGTCGGCTGCGTTATGACTGGGTCAATTGCAGATGCCCGTGCATTTGCCCAGCGCGCCCAGGGTGAAGCAGCCGACTTTCGGTACAAGTATGGATATGAGATGCCATGTGATGTCCTAGCCAAGCGATTGGCCAACATCAGCCAGGTGTACACCCAGAAAGTATGGTTGCACCTATGCTATGTTATATCCCGAGCATTATGCTAACCGTGTAGTAGGCGTATATGCGCCCTTACGGCGTTGCGACAACGCTGATATCACTCGATGCCGAATTTGGCCCCCAGCTCTTCAAGTGTGATCCCGCGGGTTATTACGTTGGTTACAAGGGTACGGCAGCTGGTCCCAAGCAACAAGAGGCCCTAAATCACCTAGAGAAGAAGCTCAAGAACAAGGATCACGCCGAGGGCAGCTGGGAAGACGTCGTAGAACTGGCCATTACCACGCTCAGCACCGTCCTTAGTATGGACTTCAAGAAAGGAGAGATTGAGATCGGCATAGTTGGAGGTCCTCGAACGGACGGCAAGGAAGGCACCGACCCCTCCTTTAGAACTCTCACCGAAGATGAGATAGACGACAGACTACAGGCCATTGCGGAGAAGGACTAGACGGTGGAGAGGGCCGGAACGGCATAAGGCTGAACCCTCGTTGATGTAGCTGATTCGTCTACTCGAAGGACCGGTATTGCCACCTATTATAGCCCCATCGAGATGCATGCAGGGGTACTTTGATTTGAGTCCCTTGTCTATCGTGTGCAATAGTATCATGGCGTCCAATAAGGCGTTTAGCAAGCAATTCGATTTTGATGTGACTACAGTCCCAGGTCGCAGTAGGCTCAATAGACAGATTGACTACAGCTCAGCGGCCCGGTCAGACCGTTCTCACCACATTCTGATATCTAGATGACAAGAGCAGAGGTTGATGAGCTGAAGCTAGCTGACTCTCTTGATGTCTCTGGGCCGTCATTGTTTGTGTATGTAAAGTGATGGTTTTCATTCGAGCACCACATGCCTGGTGAGACCGTTAGCGGCACATATTACAGTGGTACTTGGGTGGTTTATTTCTAAATAATATTGAGATGTTGTCAGTTTCGACCGAATTAGGTAGACGAGACTCAGCCGCCAAGCCGTCCCATGACAGTGGGACTCTCCCCTCCATGAGCAAGGGAGGCATGAGCAAAATGCATGGGCGCAGCGTGGCATGTCATGGCAGCAGCAGGGGTGAGGATAGAGTTTATTGTTTATGTTGTAAAAATTGACAAGTACTATTGCTACTCTAGGTAGTATCGATGGGTTATTATCAATATAATGCAGGCGGTGAAAGGGTAAAGTAACTGAAGAAAAGGAATAGAAAGTAATAGAACGTGGAATATTATTTATTATTATTGTTATTATTAACTATTAACATAGCTACTAACTTAAAAGTGAGATTCACTTAAGGTAGGACCAAGTACAGCAGTAGAGGGTTCCTTTTCTTTTTTTTTGGTTCGACTATTATTATTTTTTTCTCCGATGCAATGTCATCATCAGTGTCGATACGTCTCTACCGTCTCTATCTACATTTACCTAGGTCAGTAAGTCATTATTAAGCTAAGTCGTTGGCCGTATATATGTTTTATAGAAGCGATGAAACAACAAGCCATCGAAGTAAGATACCATGCAGATCAGCGATGACTGGCAGCTGGGTTGGGTCCCCCCCCAAGCATCCCAAGCATACAGCAAGGTACAGTAGCGTAGCGGCTAAGAGACCCAGCGACAACCAGCGACAGCTACCTAGCGCCTATGTTAGGATGTACCTAGGTAGCCTTAGCGCCAGACACCGGCCCTATGTTGCAACACAATACCCGTTCAGCTGTGTACTTGTAGTGGGCTGCCGTGGCTTGGACCTGACAGCGCTCTGCTATTGGGCGGGCCTCTGCCACACAACTCTCGCGATATCCGTTGCGGTACCCATTTAAACCCGTCTAAACCCTCTGAGCCTCCGTTTGCTTTGTCCCATTACACCTGACAACCACCCTCTGCAGTACTGTATCGGGATTAACGTCGTCGATAGTGGCGCGCTGAATACCGTGCGACCTATCGACTTATCCCTCTTTCTCACCATCATCCCGCGGCCACGAGGCTCTCTCTCTCTTTCTCTCTACGGCGTATCTACTGCGTATGTTGTTGCTGCTTGCTGCTGCTGCATCCGTCTGTATACCTCCGACTGCGTCTAGTCTAGTCTAACTCTGCCTCTGCTGTGCTCTACACTTCCCCTTTCCCCACTGACCGTCCTACTGCTACTGCTACTGCTGCTGCTGCTACTACTACTATTGCTACTACTACTGCTACTACTGCTTATACACCTCCCCCTACCCCTACAGGGTACATGGCCATGACATGGCGTTCCCACTTCGTCAGTTCGATGAGATGAGATTAGCCCCAGCCCAGGTAATGCCGTTTAATCGTGTGGAGCGCTGGAGGAGGGTCCCAAGCGGCCGTCGAGGGCCTTGCAGATGCGGCGTCGACTGCCACGAGATGGGCCCTGGCTAGCGACGTGAGCCTATGCGCACCGGGGTCTAGTTTGCTCGCGGAGTAATAAGCGAGGATCGACGTCCAGCTCTGTTAGGATATCCCAGGTTTGAGCTTTAAAGTGTTCGTAGGGATAAATCAGTCGTTAGTAACTCCGATTCGATGCCGGCTTGATATGTCTTGTGGTCTCGGGAGCTGGGGCCGGCCGTGGTGAACGTTCCCTGTAAATCTATGGATCTATGGGACACCATAGCAAATTCTCCGTCAGGAGTTCGTCAACAATCGAATTTGTCTTAGCTGGGGCATAAGCTTAAACCGTAGACTAGACGACTTGTTGGGGTCCTAGGGAAATGTACAAAAACTACGTCGTCTCTTCGAAGTTGTGGCCGTTTCAGGATGGCATCAACATTGTCTTCAGTTCAAGTTGTATAATCGGATCATCTGCAGCAGCCTTACCGCTCTCTGCTTCATTGGCTCTTAGGTCGATTAGCAATCCCTCATTGTCCGGTTCTCTTTAATACCTAGCAATTTGCTATCTTAATACTCCCTTGCGGTCCTAGCTCCTGGCGTCCACCAGCAACTTTTCCCTTCAACTAATCCCTTACGATCTTGATACTTGAAAATATACAGACACAAAAATGGACGGATGTGAGTGCAAATAACTAGAAGCGCCCGACGCCAGAACTGCAACATCACCAGAGGCATCGCCCAAGCCATCCTTGTTCTAATTCCCAACCCCTTTAGTGAACGAATACCGGACGGTACGGGTTGCCGAAGTTCTCTCCGACTTTCGAGATTTGCAGTACTACATCACGGCTGCACCGACAAATCCACTCCACGATGAAGACTATTACACGGAAGGTTGGGCAGCATTACGGCAATGTGCCTTAGACGGCCAGCATATCCTCAACTGCGCGGCGGACGTGACGGTGCCACAAGCACGCGGCGGCGAAGAGGAACAAGTGAAGGCGGAGCTAAAGCAGTGCGTCTACACAACTCTAATCATACTAGACGTATGCATCCAGTAACAAGATACTAACCACATGATGATCTAGGGTTCTTTTAGATGCCATCGCTCGAAGACACGAAGCACGGAAGATCTATCTTCGCCAGGCCGCCGCACAGAGATGGGTGGAATACAGGGAGCAGGTTCTCCAGGGATGTCGGCCGAGTTCCTCGAATCGACGACAACTCAGAGCTTGTGACGAGCAACTTCGAAGTGTATGCTAAACCCCTATCCCATTAGAACATCTTCCCTTTCGATACGAACATGCCTACATCTGCAAAGCTCGGCCCGCGCTAGGCTCTGGCTAACACTTTCCCTAGGAACTCTCACAAATCACAGACGCAAGCGTCTATCAAGACTTTCAAGCTACGGATATATCCATGGGTCGCTGGACGGCGGAGGATCCAAGTCTACGAGCAGTGCAGCGCTGGGTTCGAGCACGGCCACAAACAGTTTAATATCTACACGAAAAGCACGCGTTCAACATACGCCGAAAAGAATCTACTGCCTTCTAATTTCTTTAGATGACTAAAAAGCGAACAATACCCCTCAGAGAGGAATCACCGACATGGTCTTGGTATGATGGAATTTGGGAACGATGACGACTACACGAGTCGGTTTGGGCTGGACATGGAAAAGGGGCTGGTCCCCTTAACAAAACATCACGGTGGGAGAAAACGACACCGGCACGGGCTTGCGCGGGAATGCTCCTGGTTAGCCAGTCTAGATGACTTGGGCTTGGGCGATCAATGTGCGAGTACAGCAGATGCCATCCAAGAGGACGAAGCCTGAGCAATCAGGAGGCCGCCTTGGGAACTGTACAAAAAGACCATCTACGTGTACTACCTGTACATAGCAAACACAGCAGCTGTATATACACACACTACGATAAACATTAAAACTAAAAATTTACTTAGTATGGAGAACTATCACCAAGAGATCATACGTTTCTGCCCCAAGTGCCGGAGTCTAGATAAGCGAGAACAGACCGGTCAGAGAATTAGGCCCTTGGATCTATCTAAACCTCTCCTCCCCCCGCGGCCGCTTCTTAGTTCTAAGGGCTACTGCAAAAGGCAATACCCCAGGCAAGCTGAGAGGCAAAAAGTGACTAATCAACCCACTTATGGGGACCATCTCCACGACGTGGCTTAAGACGAGGCAGAGAACCTTCGATGTTGGAAGTCGTCATTGCGCAACGGTTGGCCCAGAAGGCTGCCGAAGCCTCCCCTAGCTCGGCCACCATTGACGGCGCGGCGGGCTTGCAAGGTGGAAGGCTGGGGCGGAACCACATGGGGGGAGCCACATAGTGTAAGTCGTAGGTATTAGCGTGCGTGTCGTGGACCCGGTCGGTCGGATGAAACATCTTCAGCTTGTGACTCCTTGCATACGTACTTAGATACTTACATAGTATTGCGGTTGGCTCCTTTTGAAACTAGAAAGGCGGAAAGACGTCGAGATGATCGGTAATCTATTTTTGATATCTAGATAGGTAGTGCAACCGACACAAGTCTCGGTGATCGGTGTGTATGCGTGCACGGGAAAGGTGTAGACTCAGTATCTACATACCTTCTGGTGTAATGTGTCGGTTTACCCGACTACTAAATAGGTAGATAGATGGAGGATTCTAATAGACCAAGACGCTAGTTGCCGGCACTTTTGGACGTTGTTGAAGTTGATGATGCCTATCAAACCACTTCACCTTATCCGCCACATCTCGAGCGACTAAGTATCCGTCCCCTTACGCTAGTTTCAGTCCCTACATAGATTCACGCAGTATACTTAGTATAGTCGCACAGCCCAGCCAAGCCACTAGGTTCGCCAAGACAATATATAGGGCGGTCTAACAAACTAAAACGGAGTTAAGGAGTGCAAAAACTGCTCAAAAGTTAACGGCTCCCTCAGTTGAGACGGCGCAATTCTGTATGTTGCTTACAGAACAGGCACGGCTTATGTTAGCTAAGTATTACCGGGACTTAAGAGCAGCGTTTCGGTGAATGGTTATTATTAATAACTCTCTCAGTGGCAAATTATGTAGTGTACGCGACACTAAGAAGTGACTTAGTAACTTACATAAGTACACACCTGATATATAGCACCCTTTCGTAAGGCATAATTTTGAGGTTGTAATTGTTATCAATAGTCTCTGATGATTGGTGAGCACGATGCATACTAAGTAGAAATGGCTTACAGCCCACAGCCTATGGGGGGTGTAGGTTGCGTCACGGCAACAATCTCTGCCCTAAACTAAATAATAATTACTCACTTAACTTAGTACTTAAATAGATCGGACGAAGATAATTCCCGATACTTGCCCTAAGTCAGATCCCTAATTAGACAAGTGTTAAGGCAGTCAAAACCCGATTCCAGGGCCGTGGGTGCCCTATGTAATGGCGGTCCCAATAGGTTAGAGGATTTACTTAGGTAGGCAAACTTACCTAAAGTTAGGTACCTAAGTATGTACTACGGCCTAATCCCGGTTGCATGCAACAACCTGGGAAGTGTGGATATCTCGACTATGTCTCGGTTACAACTCATAGAAAATCTTTTTTATCACGAGAATTTACTCTATTTTCAAGCATCACCCTAGAAGTCTTGTAATACCTATAACAATACCTACATCAATACCTACGTGGCTCCTCACGCTAAGATCATCTCTCCCGTGCATCAATCAATTGAGGCCTCCACCGGATCAGGTTCAACCACCAAGCCCTCTGTCGGTAAGTCCGAACAAAACTCACCTCGTCTCCAACCCACCTGCTGCCGTCTTTCTTTTGCGCATCTGCCTGGCATATCTCGCATATCTCTACCTACAGCATACATACCTACCTTACCTACCTCCCTACTTAGTACATAGATCCACATGGCACATGGATTGGGGATAGTGGGGTTCGAATACCATGCCTTCATCTCATCATTGACTTCCCTTGCGCCAAGCTATATTTTGTTGTTTGTGATGTGGCGCAGCCAGCCATCGTTCGGCTTGTTTAACTTTTATGTCCATTACCGGTCGTTCGTATAGAGCTGTCCTGATGTGCCGTTGACCAGTGAGAACACCAAAAAAAGAATGGCAGCAGCATCCATCTGCAAGGTCTGCGAGGATCCCCTCGTCGTTGAAGTTGAGGATGAGGATGGTGAGACCGCCGGTCCCCATACTGTTCCAGATGATCTGGAACTTGGCTGCGGTTGCCATTTCCATTGGCAGTGCCTCCTGGATCAATCTTCAGAAGTAGCCCTCTCGTTGAAATGTCCGTCCTGCCAATCTCCGTTGGCTGAGAATAGCGCTGGGCCGTCCGCCACAAACCCGTTCGCGCAGCCGACGTCAGGGGCGTCCATATTGACAAGGTATATCAATGAGGGCGGTATTCAGGAGGGATTAGACATACTGCCAGCCATAACGGAAGAGGCGTACTTAGAGGCCAATCCGCAAGCTAGGCCGGCGCGCGCCTTTCATGTAATGTGCGGCGAAGGCGATGTCGACGGCATCGTGGACCTGCTTCGAGACATCGACCAAGACGATGGAGAAGAACCCGCACTCTCTCCGGCGCAGCTCATTCGCTATCAGGACCCTCTTGCTAATATGAAGAGCGGCCTTCATCTTGCCATCGAACAAGAAAGGGAGGAAGTTGTCTGGCTATTGCTCTGGATTGCCTCTCCTCTGCGCACAGATGCTTTTCCCCGCCCACTTCGGGAGATTGCACAAGCGATGGGCCTACAGCGGCCAGACACACCGCCATCCGACGACATTCGTGCCCTCGAAGACGACCGGGGCCGCACAGCTGAGGCTATTGCGGTAGAACGAGAGGGCCCCTGGGCTACTCTACTGCAAGGCAATGTGCTTCATCCTGGCTCGTCATGATCGGCATAACGGTGGTACAACAGTGAACGCCGCCTCTACGCCTCTGAATGGATGCCTCTTCATCTCGAAGAAGAGGCTTGAGCGCCATCATTACCATGTCCGCCTATCAACAGACGTAGAGCATACAATCGATATGCGGGTATCATGAAAACCACCACACTACATTACACTATCGATTTAGTATGAACCAAGGATAGTTTGTGTCTTGTCCTGCAGCGACCAATCACTTCGTTGGTGACGAGCCCTGCGACTCTGCATCTACATCACGATAATTACATCCCATACGGTTACGGAGATCCGGTTCCCAATACGTTTACCGTCTTGCCGGGGTGTTCGTCCGAACTTTTGACTATTGAGACATGATGTAACGCAATGCAACCTTGCAAATCTGGTACAGTAATTTCTAGTGGGTACGTCTCTATATACCCCTGGATCTCTCCGCATTTGGCTCGTTTCTACCGTCAATCTATTTACCACCCATGCCATTTTGGATCAGTTTTCTAACGTGACTTTGCCCCTCTTCCCGATTGTGATGGCTGGAGAGTGTGATCTATGAATCCTTTTTTAGTTGTATTGCGTCAGTGGTGATTTGAAAACCGATGATCATCAGCATTCTTGTTACCTATCGTCGAATTGCGTGCAGGGTTCGCAAGACGTATCACGGTCACATCTCCTCTCTTGCACTTCAATCCTTGCTTAGCTTCTGAGAAAACCGCCGAGGAGGAGGAGATGGGACGAACTCTGTCTTTGGCTTGGTAAACTATCCACATATTCCCTGCGTGCCACATGGAGTGCGTGACTTTCTCGTCTCAAAGCGCACATCCCACATCCCAACTACATTTTACCCCTGTGTACATGAAGATGTGCTATTACGGCACGTTGAAAAAAATCCGAAATGGTCCAGCAAACCTTAGGCTATGGTGTTGTGCTACTCACCTGCCTTTACATCTACACTACATACGGCATTTCAATTGCATGCAGCAAGACCACGAGCGTGGTGCGTATCAACTTCCCCTCACGTTCATGCACGGTTTTCTGAGGGGGGCACGATCGGGGAGAATCTGTGCTCTATTACCACCGTTTTTGTCTGAACCCTGGCTTTCTCGCTCCCTGTTGGAATGCTAGCATCTGCACGCTGCTACAAAAAGTGATACCCGGGTGCTGTGTGTGGCCTCTTTAGTAAGTTGTTGGGGTGGTGTGGACTTGCATCGTGGAGTGCATACTACCCACACCCATCGACTGCATTCTCCTCGGAGTGCAGTAGGTAGGGCAGGCATTCGTCAAGGAGATGTTTCCCTTGTTGAAAATACCCGCTAGACTGGTTACTATGCGTCACACAGACACACTCTCGACCCGTTGCAGAGGTAGAAGTGGTGACCGGGCATTTAACCGGATTTAAACGGTGGTGGAGCGAAACTGTGGGCTTGTTACTCGCTAGAGGTGCGAACAGACGATTCTGTTCGATATTCTACCGCAAATAGATAAGGAAGGGGACCAGATGGTTTCACTATACTTGTCTTGGCCCTGCGTCCCAGTACTGCGACGGCGATGTATCGTAAGCAGATTGCGCCGAATGGCAGGGCAGGAAAACTACTGCAGGAGCGTTCACGTTCTCCATGAGCTCGGACTCGAGATGAAGGGCCGCTTGCATACTGGCTAACGAGTTCGAGGAGGTCGGCGGACGCATATGGAGACGGCGGAGAGGGCGATGGAGATGATATATGGCCTCACCGCCATCACGGTGGACTTCTTACTCCTCCCATACGTTGACCTCCTATGTCCGCTCCCACGTCCAGGTCCGTGTCCTCGAGCCTCTTCCATGCCTGCATGTCAATTAGTACGGGAAGATCTGGGGTCGAAGATTGCCCGGTCTCTGCTGGTGTTGCTTTCATGCAAGCACTTTCGCACAGACGATACGGTATCTGCAAGCACTTAAAGAACCCCAGATGCCTATAGGTACCCCTTACGATCACTAAGGCTTCTTTTATCGAGATGCAAGCACTTTAGTAGCGGCGAACGGGCGGAAAAACACCCAGTAGCGGGATGGCGCGCGGGAATTGGCCAATGGAAACGATAAAAAGAACCCTTATTGTATGATTCTAGGCCGCTCACCCCGCGCTTTTCCTTGTCATTCGATCCCCGTGATCTACTTTTCCCCGTCTGTGCTCTGCGTACCGTTCTTGAGGGCTGCTGTTCATGCCGTGTCTGATCTGGGGAACTTCCCGCGTTGTTCTTCTCCCTGGGTGGTGCGAAATAAAGATAGGAGGGAGAGAAACGGACGGCATGGTAGAGCACGGCACGGTACGGGACGGGATGGGTTGGGCTGGGACGGTGTTTGGACGGTACTCGTCCCTACGTCGCTATAGATGCTACCATTATGCATTGCCCGTGTGTAGGTGAGAGAAAAGTATATCTCCGGGGTAAATACAGGCGGACCCCAACGTAACCTACTCACCTTCATGCACGTGGAAATGTCCGAGAGTGCGTCGAGGTCTAGATTGTGACCCTAAACCCCTCGATACCTTGCCGGCGACACACTGGCGACACAATATCGCTACACCGGTTTACTAGTCATAGACGTGCCTGGACACGTAGGCTGCGTTGATTAGCACTCAATTGTTACATTCATGGATACACAGCAGGAAGGTTGGCGATACCTAGATGGAGGATTCAATATGCGCGAGACGGGACACGTGCTGCAGCTTTGACTGCTTGTGTAGCGGGTTAAACGGAGAGAATGGTAGTCTGTCATATCATCTTGCCCACCAGCGATCAGATGCCAAATCAATCATAAAACAACCCCGCGTGTGAAGATATCTATGATAAGAAAATCAGGTGTTTATTGCGTCTACTTAGGATTCGGATAGACAAGTCTACGACTCTAGCCCCTGGGGATGGATGACAATCGGCGGGGGAATGTAAGTGTGTGTGTGTGTGAGTAAGTAGCCAGCCCATGAGATGCCGTCAGAAGTGTAAATTCCCCAATCGCAGCTTGACACACCCACCTAAAGCCGATAGAGGCCTAGATAAAGCGTCAGAGATAAGCAGAGCCTCGGCGGAGGGCCGTCTGAAACGCGGTTTGAGACGGGACGGGAGCCAGAGGGAGAGGGAAAGTCGAAACGAAACGAAACCAGACTAGGACGGCACGGAGCGGGCGGGGCGCGCGCAATGAGTTCTTCATTCATGCCTTGAAAGAGGGGCTTCTGTCTCGTTTGTCCGGCTGATGGTTCATCCTCTTCCTCCCTCCCCCCCTCCTCCCGAGCTCGCCTTTTTTGAAGTTCAGAAAATAGTTCAGATGAAGGATTTGGGGAGGATGAGGAGGCAGGAATAGAGGGGGAGAGAGACGGTGGAGTTACGTAGTGTAGGGGGCGGCAGAACGTCAGCCAAGATAGTGCATGCACGCGGTAGTGGGATAAGTACTCTACAGTAGCGTCAGAGCAAAGACGAAAATAAATATACACTGCGGGGAGGATGATTTGTGAATGTATCCCGGGGAAGGAATGTCTTCTCGAACAGTACATCATCATAATGTTTCTTGAGGTTCTGGAGGCGAGCGGCTGTGAAGTGCATGCCTGGCTACCTGAATGTCCTAAAGAGTGTGCGTATGGTATGGTATTATTTGAGTTCGTGCGGGGGATGGGGGATGGGGGATTGGGGATGGGCTTTCTCGTCTCGTATCAAGACGGCGGGAGGAACCTTCGAAGCGTCGCACGCTGAGTGAGTACAAAATACAGTAAGGCTGGGGCTTAGACTAGATAGAGCTCCTGTCGGGAGTTAGATAGGCTTTTCCAATGTGGAGGATTTCAATAAAGATGAGATGAAATGCAGAGATCGGGAAGGATTGCCCTGGCTCGATTCCATCTTTCATCCTTCTGACAGCGATACGTACGGCGCACACGTTTACAATACCGAGGCTATCTTTCTACGCCGTACTGTCTAACCAAGGTCGATAATTATGGTATCTTTTTTCTATTTTGTTTAATGTTTAGTCTCTTGCGGACCAAGATGCGCATTACACCAAGCGAGACGGATTGAGCCGAGCTGTAGACAGATATTAGGTGATGACGGTTACACTTATTACACAGACGACTAATATCACCGTCAACTCGAAACAATGAGGCGTCCCGTAACTCCGATTCTGTAGAGCCGAAAAATGGATTGGTGATCACTATGTTCTTAATTGACTGATTGCGACTTTGCGGTAAACGTAGATAGAGAAAAAGGGTACAGAAATAGACACCTACATATCGTGCACGTGGATTAGGTAGGTGAATGGGGGTTGTAGCAAGGATTTGCGTCCAGGGTTACCGTTTTCTTCTATGGTCCTGTGGAAACATCCTCGTGACTCGCATGAAACCGTAGTTTGGAAACAAGAGCTGAAAGGCGCAATGTAACGCAGTACCCATCCGAATTGGTGATCGTGGACTCGGTGACCGTTCGGTTTCTTGGTAACGAGAATTTCGACCCGATCCGATCGGTGAAGATCTTTAGCCAGATCTAGCATTAAGGACGAATACGAGAAATTTCATAGTTAAAGTGGCTTTCACAGTCGGATGCAGGTGCGGTAAGTAGAGGAGCATCTGTGGAATGGTAAAATTTAATTCTTCATTGGTATAGAGATGGCTGATCTCTATGAAGCTATCCAGCTTGCCTTGGTCCTCCCATGCCCCCATCACCTTGCGATGTCTGGTGCGACACGTTTTTCTAGCCCCTTTTGTGTACAACATGTACCCCCAAACTCTCAAGCTCACCCCCTTGACCATCGGGTTGCCGCTTAGGCCTTTTGTAATAGCTATGAAGCAAATAAAACGACACGATGAATAGAAATGGGTGGTGGCTATTGAATGATTATGGTATTCCAGCTCAGTCCGGCCGTTACAAAACAATTTGACATGATACGGTACCTGGCGCACTGGGTATCTTGGCTGCCGTTCAGTCGTTGAAATATGTCACCTGTCCTGATAGACGTAGGTGACATAGAAGCCCTAAAACTCCGCGAGATGGTACAATATGTATATAGAAAAAGGGAAAGTAGAACGTAAGAGTAGCAATAAAACAATAGGTAAGAAAATATCTCTGTGGGAAGTGTCCTCGAGAGGATTTCGTGTTGAAATGCTTGAATGATAAAAACCGATAATGTGTAACGAATGCCGTCCATGCAGAGATGAAAATGATTGTATGCTGGTTGGTCGGCCGTGAATCATCAGTGGGAACGAGTGATCGTAAGAAGGAATGTGTGTAAACGTTTAATGTGGAATGAAAAAAAGGCCGTAGATCATACATAATATTTGGTTGCGACACGGGTCGCAGCCGTTTTTGGGGTGAATTTATGCATTGACTGTGGTTTGCTGAGGTTGGAAAACAGCTGACGTGAGGAAGATATCACCACCTCGGGTCGGGGAGTTTTTCATTGGTGGTGATGGTGCTGGAGGCGACAGTGGTGGGGGTCGGGAGACCTTAGCAGGGACCGACGAACCGCTAGTACCCATAACATCGAGGCTACGGGCATGATGCAATACCTTCTTGCGGCTGTGGGTTGATCGCTGGGGAGCAGGTTCGGGGGTGCTAGCACCGTTGTTGAGCTTGGTGAATTCGTTTTCCACGTCCTCAAGTAGAGCGTAGACATCACTGTCAGCGTAGATGCGAATGCTTTCCATTCGCTCAAGAGCGGACTGTGTGGTACTGCTCAGCCGACTTCGATGTGACTTGCCGTCTTCATCCTCCTCGATAATGGCCGATGGCACGCGGGCGACGACCCGTTGGGGCGAGGACGAGGGTGACGGTGACGAGCAGTCGAGGAATGTAGCACCCTTGGTGGGACTACGAGGGGGTGTCGAGACATCGGCGGTATGGGGTTGCATCCGCATGCCCAGAGCCTGCTGTAGGCCTTCAGTGGTACCGCCAAGACTATTGGTGGTGGCCATTGCGGCGGCGGCAGCAACGTGCTCCAGCAGCTTCTGTCTGACGCGGGTGCGTCGGTTCTCAGCGTGCTCGAGCTTGGTGACCCAGTCGTCAATGGAGGCATCGAGTTCGGCTAGCGTTTCTTCCTGCTTCAGCATGGCCTCGTAGCTAAACTTGGCCACGCGGGGTGATCGGAGATACTGGCAAACTCGTGATTGAAGATTACGGCGCCCGGCGCGGAGGGATGTATATGTGTGACGAAGATACTCAGTTCTTTCGTCGAGCTGGCGGAGTTCCTGTTCAAAAGTTAAAAATAAAGCTTCTTGTGATAGGGAACTTGTTCACTTGCCTTGGAGAGGCTATCCACGTCCTCCCTTCTTAGTACCTCAAACCTGGCAGCCTGGCCAAGAGCTTGTTTTTGTAGATGGGCAATCTCTGCATGGTCCAGCCTCTTCATAGCGTCACTAGGTCGAAATCCTTGGGGGAGTGTCTCAAAAGCTCTCCTTTCGGTGCTCAGGCTCCTCTTGGACTCGGTTCGTCTGTGAGTACCACCAATGGGCGTACCATCGCTCCGCTTTCGTGGGCGACCACGCTCCATAATGCTTCCGGACTCGGATTGGCCTCTCCTATGAGCCAGTGCCGAAGTGCTGCGTACCTGGGCGTCGGCGTCAGGCCTGGGAGAGGAAGTGACATCCATCGAAGCTTGAGGTACCGCGGCTGCTACGGCTGAATGCGGCTTCTCCCAAGGGGATGGAGAACGACGTGACTCCGGGGGAGCAGAGACCGGGGTTGGAATCGTTGGGGTTGTCATATATGTCGTGGCGGACCTCGGTGTGGGTGTTGAGCCCGTAGAAGAAAGAGGCGTGAAGGGAGTGAAAGGAGTCCGCGTTCTTGGCGACTCATCCGGGCGAGGAGGCCGTACTGGCTGGTCCTGTTGGTTGCCCCCTGATCTGAGCCGGCTCAGTGAAAGCTTTCGAGCAAGAGCTGGGAACGTTCCAGGCTGGCAAGGAATTGTGAGCGGTGCTAGGTCCTTTGGCGAGAGAGGTTGTCTAGCTAATAGTTGAGTGGGATTCGATGTGCAATTATTTACTACTGTTTCTGATGTCTCATTTAAATGTCTCGGTTCTGCACGTAAGTTTAGTCGTAGTGTATTAACAGGAGTACTGATTGAGCGTTCATGAAGAGCTGGTCGCCCTGGGATGGTAGCTAGATATTGTCAACGCCAGCTATAGTCGGTATCGTGGCTGAACTTACGTGAGTCCATTGAGACCTCCTGCACCGTTGTCATAGGCCCAAGTTCAGGGACGCTCACTTTCCTCCTCCGGGTCAGGTTGTGCTCCTTAATTCTCAATAAAAGTCCAGTTGATAGTCCCGATTTCTCCGGGGACTGGCCCATGGCGATGGCGTGTGCTTGATCCAGATCAAGAGGCTTTGCTGCCGTAACCGGCGGCAGCTGTCTGTCTTTGGGAAATAGTTGATACTTGCGCCCTTCTTGGGGATGTATCCTCCGACCTGGCTTCTTCTCATCGGCTGAGTGGATAGAGACTAACTGCATTGAAGGATTCATGAGTTATGATGGGCTCTCATAGAGCATAGTGATGATGCAATGTGAGCTTACAGAATCGGTTGAGGCTTTGGCGGAAAAGGTATTTGCTATATAGCTCCTGAGGCTGTTGGTCTCGCCATCGCTATCTATCATGCAAGCTGCTATATGGGCCATTTCCAGACAGGCCCTATATGTACAGGCAGATCGCAGACCACAAAAAGAAATGAAACGGGTCTATGCTTAAGCAACCTGGAAAAGTCCTTCGCAACGGGAAATGATAGGTTGGGAAATATGATGATTAAGTATATAATATATATGCTAGCCAAAGAAGAATGGGCGTGTGTCGAACATAGCCGGAAGTGGGCTCGGGCAAGGTTTGTCTGCACTGATTTTAATGAGAAAAAGACGGCAAGGGAATGCAAACACTTCGGGGATGGCTGATGCTGGTTGATATCAAGATGGACATATAGCAGCAGGAAACGGAGAATACCTAATGACGGTTGGAGGTTGCAGCAGATGCCTGTGCTTAATGTGTGTAATATACTACCTGGTGCATAGAGGTACAAATGTCACCCAGCAAGGTGTGGAAGAGACCTGTGCTCCAATCTTTCTTTGGGTGAAACGAGACGACATCCATCCCATGCCTGTGTCTGTTCTGTTCCTCGCGGGACCCGTACTCGGTACGTACTGCGCATCTCTGATCCCTAGCTCTCCTAGCTCCAAGTCTTCTTCAACCCACAGGCTCCCAGCGCACGAACGGGCAGTTTGAACCCCGGTCATCTGTTCTGCGCCCCCATGAGGGCCCTCCTTCGTTGGTGTTGCTCGCTTGCTGTAGGAGATCTCGTGAACGGCGCACTATCCCTCAATCCCTCGATGTGGCGTGTGTAACTGGAGGCAGACGTCCTAGATCTGTCCTAGGTTAGTGTAGGTACCCTATGCGTAGTGTGACGCCCATTGATAGCCACAATACCCACAACCCCCCCAGCACTAGATAGCATCGGGGCTACCTACTACAACAGCTTTAGACCCAAAAGGCAGTGGAAAGGGGTTTCCAGATCCCAGATTTCTGCAAAGACAGGGGCCACTGAAACCGCTTACCTACCATGGTAATCGGCCAGGGGTGCTACAGCTTTGACCCCCGACCGCCAAGACTCTCTCCGACGACTCCCCTTGCACCCTAGCAGCTACAGACCCAGGGCCGGTACTGTCAGCGTGACAGAAACTTTTCTGTGAAGCGGGAGCAGAGCAGACTAGGAGTGTTTCCCAAGGAATCAACGTCTTTAGGGATGACAGTTTCTGCACTCAGAGCGATCAATGGATTTGTTTCCGCGTCATATTTATGCTCCCTTTGAAACGACTCGCCAGCCACGTTTCGAACGCCCGGTGAGTTAATTGGGAGGCGAATACATGAGTATAGTAGATGAATCTAAGATCTTAAGATAAGGTTGAATACATGCAATGTGGGTAGTGTAAATCACCTTCATGGACCTACATACGGCGCCACCGGTATTGAGTTAGGTAGAAAGTTGGGTACTATTTCTGTAGCGATAATAAAAGGTGGCGACACTACACGCCCCAGGTGTCCTTGACACACATTTACGTACAGCAGGTCCCATATAGATTTCATCATATCTCCAGTATACTCGCAGTAGTAGCTCACGGAAGTGGTTACCGGGGATTGGATACTATGTAGATGCATTCACAGCACCAACTTGTAAGGAATACCGAGACCACCGTTATGATCCGCTATCACGGTGACATCGGTCTACATGGAGGAGGGGAGGTGAGAATAAGAGGCTTGATAAGGCGTGTCAAACTTTGGAAGGGTGGCGTTCCTAGGGAATGGTTTTAGAATCATCGTCTATTACGGCGCATGTTGACCCCAGATTAGGTACCGAGTTAAGATGCGCGCGTATATCCCGCTTAGATCATATCTGATCACACCTACATACTACGTACATAGATAATAGAGACTACTGACTACTATCAGACATCATATCACACAATCAATCGGTGAGAGACAATGTACGAATAGTGAGCTTGTTGGACCACACCTCGCAGAAAAACCATGACGAGTAGGTAACTTATCGTCCGAAGCTAATGCGACTTCTTCCACATATTCTGGTATAGGCAAGATTCTGAAGATAACGAACAAGTGTACCATGAGAAAGCACATACTGACACGAGTGGGCGTGTTTTAGATTGACTATGTAGTCTTTGCTCTAGTGCCAATGGGGGTACATACACTTCCTCACTCAAATACTAATCATAAACTCATGCAGCTCATCTTATCATGATCAGTTCAACTACCGTGCAGGTGCAGGTATCTGTTCATCCTCCACAACGGGATGCAGTATGCAGATGGTTTCTAAAACAATTCACAAAAATCGCCGGCAGAGAGCGTAGCTTGCATGAAACTTTTCAAGCTGCCGTAAACGTTTATGATCGCCATGCTTGAGATCCTCGGGAGCCCTCTGCATCAGCTATGATATCATGTGGCCTCAGAATAGGTTTATTCGGACCTCGAATGTGTGAGAGAAGAAGAAGAGTAAGCCACTTCAGGTGTATGGATTCTTGGAAGTGTCCCCCTCCGCCCGTGATGGGCCATGTATGTAGCTAGTTTTTACACCATCCCATTATCGTCACTAGGAGATTAGCCGTACAGCGTACATACAGCGGAGAATTTGCCTCGTGGGTTGAAGTTTCAGGGAATTGGTGCCCATGGCACGAGCGACAATAGCTGATTGGCTACCCAAACTCCGCATGAATCATCTCGAGTAAGTACTAGATTAATCATCCACCAAGGCATGAATGCAATAGCGAGGAAATACTGGAACCGGACTTAACCCGAGCATAGAGCATAATCCAGACCGCAGGTGAGGCAAATCAAATAGTAAAGCCTACCGGTAGTCTGATCGAGTATTCAAGGTGAAGCGCTGATCGTCCGAATTAGTATTTACTGCGTAATACAGGTTTCCCATACCAGCAACTAGTTAAGATAATACTTGTATTTACAAGATAAGCTGTACTTGCTATTATGATATGATCTTTCTCGGGCTCGGGAGCCGGCACGGCTAATCGCAGCAACCATGATCCCTACATATGCAATGATTTACAGATCACAACAACTGTCTACATACATATCTACTAAGCTACTGCATGTTACCTACATAAGTAGCGCCCAGTTGTCGAACCATACTTACATATATACATGGAGTCACGAGGGTTAGACAGGTTAGTGTAATGTAGGCTGTCTATGATGACAGTCCCGATAATTATTGTGGCCTTGCTATTTCAAGGCATGCTAAATATCGGAACTCAGGACTGTATACTGAAAAATACGATCGATATCCCATCGTGGCATAGTGCTATTAGTCCGGGCACTAACATCGGGACCTCGCTTAGCAGTTGGACTAGAGAATTAGGCTTAGTGAACATCTAGGTTCAAGGGAAACCCCCAAAGCGAGATAAGTGCTGACCAGATTCGAAAGAAGCGGACGTCTTGGCGTTGATCTAAATCGTGTTCTTAGCAATACTTGCATAGCATTCATACGATACTATAAAGTACATAATAACAGATTATAGTCTACCAGTTCTCTAGATTTATTGTCTACAGTCTTTATACGAGGTGACAGAGAGCACACTTAATTACATCACCTGCATCTCAAACATGCAGTATCCGTGATAGCGAAAGCCCCTGAATATAACAATTGCTCCCTATAATTATAGCGCCAACAGAATGTCTATCGAAGCTTTATAGAAGCTTATGTTATAGGCGGGGGTTACCCTTGTGCAATACTGAGCGTTCTGGGACCAGTTGTCGAAATGAGCCTATCGGGGTTGAACCGTCATCACATCCATTGCGGAACTTCCCTTCATGCCAGGAACCACGCAGGACTTTGTAGCATCCATGTCACCAAGTAAAAGAGGTTGGAGTAGTGAATAATTTGCCCACGACAACACATCAATTCTCCGTAAGCGACACTCATTGATCTCAATCTCGACTTTATAGTGATCGCCGACAATACGGGCTGCGCTGCGCGACGGCGTTCAATCTGTTTATACCACGTATTCGAATGGGTGGTGTTTCGGCGAGCTGCAGAGGCTACACAGGGTAGCGGGGCTGGTCCTGAGAGGTTATGGGATCCGGTCTTGAAACTACACTACCTGTTGGACTCTGTTTCAGGCCCGGGAGAGTCGCCCCGATGAGATGGGATGAGAGAACATCGAAACGGGTTTTCCGGCGGGGCTCCATGCGGTCTCCAAAATTATCTCCCGGCAGCTAACGACCTAGACTCTCTCATTCGAACAGTGTATTACTCAACTAGAAGGTCATGTGGCGGCGGGCTGCTCAATGCTCACTCACTCTCGCCGCTCTCGCCACTTCATATGCCTTAAACACTTGACCTGTTTGAGAGTCGCGGCAATTAAGCTCGCGCTACAGGCACGGCATGAAGCTTCTTGCGCTTCTTGTTCTAGAGAAATCTGTGAATTGAGGGACTAAAGGCGCGGACCCGCCTCGGAGATACTACCTAGCTGGTAGTAGTGATATTTGAAGCTTTTGAGCTTTGAGCTCTAGACGTTCTAAAGACGTCCCGTGATGTATGAATGTCATGAACTACCCGCCTAAACTGAACCGCGTACACACACGTAAGTTCATCAGACATTATGATCTTTACCAGCACATCTTGATTATAAACAATTATATTACGCTACGCACTGCCTATACGGGAAAAAAAACAAGGAGTAAAAAACGCTGGGGCTTGAGAGACAGGCGGGAGTGGGGTTTGGCCTTATATCTGGACTTAGCTCTGCAAAAACGGTTTCCTTGGCGACCTGGATGATGAGAGGACTGCACTAAGTAAGTACACTATCTACAAAGTATCTAACCAACTACCAAACGCACAGACAAGATAGACACTACTTACTGCACGTCCCCGCTCACCAACCTCACGAAGGCAGGATACTGAATGCGAGAGAGTCAAGGGAGCCTGGCTGCAATAGGGGGACCTGACCCTGAATTAACTTGAGGCCGCTGTTACCTATACTGTACCCTACACCAGCATTGGTTCGGCTAGCAGGACCCATGATGACGGATGCCTGGTCTGTCACAGAGTCACGAAATATCAAGCAAGGTACCTTTTGCAAGAATCTCAAATACTCATCACTATCCGCCAACATGTCGCTGGCCCTCTGCTGGGCTATCCATCCGACGACATGGCCCCCGAGGCCGGCGCCCGGGTATGGTGGTGGCTCTGCGGTGGCCTCGCTGTGACGCTGAGCTCGTGGGGATAGGGATTGATTTGCACCTCGATAAGCCGGTCACGTTTTCTGGTCCCGGGGTCCTGGTCTCGTTAGTTCCCCCAACGGCGAATATGTCCATATACGGCACTCTTTTCCTAGAAGAGCCGCAGAAACGGTTTCCATAACCCACTTTGTAGAAACCCTTAGAAAAATGCGGAGGCAAATCGGTTAGCTTAGCTTATGCCCATACGCATAGGTAGGTATAAGAGAATCTTTTAAGGCTCAAAGTGATAGCGATTGTGCTCTCCTTTTCAGGCCTGCTATGGAGACTGGTAATTTCCCACTGGAGATAGCTGTCACAAGGTGATAGGGCCATGCGTGGTGATCCGTTGGTGATGATTGTCTATGCAAGCAACCGTCGCCCCGGTTGATGAGGATGCGCCTGGTGCATACTCAGCGCGCATCGCCCCCAGCGGTGTCGGCGATAGCCCAGACTGAGTACCTAGCCCCCAGGTTTACTGAGCTACCTACTCAGATACTTATCACCGTCGCATTCTAATACTTATTTCTTGGTTTTTGTTCTCGTTGGAGGGGTGTGTCGCCAGCGCGCTGGTATCGACAAGAACTGCCAACCTGGTATCCGATCATAATTTGGCACATGCAACACCCCGCGTTTGTATAGCCATAGACGCAGCTGCCGCGGGAGTATTGATACTCCCTCCCTTCGAAGAGTTGCACTAAGCTACACCGAGCGGGAAGCGCTTGGATCCCGCGCGGCCGGGCCATGGTCACCGTTCATTACTGACAACGAAAATGTCAGCTGGATCTACGCCGAGAGTGACACGGACGCCCGACCCATGGCCTCGCCTTACAGTAGTATATCCTTTTACCGGCCTAGACACATGTAGCCAAATCTCGTGATTCACTATGAGATTTAGCTAGTGAGATGAATGGCGTTTATGAAATGTCGACGATGGGGTCGGAGGGGGGCCATTCTGATTCCTGACGTGAGGTGCTTTATGTGAGTAGTATGGGGGGCCATTTGCTGCACCTCCAGGCATCTATTCTTGAAGGCGAATTGGAATTGGTGACAATTGATCAGATGTTCATTCCAACTCATGCACATTACGAGGTAGGCCTTGAGTAGCTCTTGGAACTACCTACGACGACGTCTGCGTAGAGACCCCGTATATCGTGCATCCTTTCAAGTGTCTGGTTCGTTTTACACGCCTACGTGACCATATATACCTGAGATCGGGCCTGAAGGCTTTCGAGTTTGCATCCGGTCTCGTTTACAGGACAGATGCTGACTATTATGTCTATAGCCCCTCACACCAATGCATATAGAAAATGCGTACGGTTCTGACTACGGTTTTATCTTGCCAATCGACGCGTAAGCCCAGCGCTCGCAACCCCTTTCCGTTTGAGGTTACTTCGTCGCCACCTTGACACACCTTATGCCTTATCCTTCGAGTCATATCGGTATCATCTAGTAGGATCGCGTGATTCTATGTCGGAATCATACATAGCGAACGATTCGCATCGCCACCCGGTTGATCGGGATGAGACTGTTCACACTGGCGAGTTCATATTCGCCAAAACGACTCTATAGCCATCCGGGTCTTCAAACGTGGTGCCACACCGATCCCAGTAAGGATTGAAGCTCTTAACAGGTCCGAATCCGGCCTCCCTCATGCGCGCCACTGCGCTTTCATACGGCGCCTGATCCGGTAGGTAGAATATCAGCAGGTTGTCTTGCGTGGGCGCGTGCCCGGCCCGGTGGGAGGCGTGCTGTGTGAACTCGAGGTGGTAGCCTGAGGCCGGGCCCGATGGTGTTGGAGGTAGTGTTAGTAACACACCATCGAAGCCTTCGTGGCCGGTGAATGTGAATTTCACTTCAAACCCTAAGCCGTCGACGTAGAAGGGTAGTAGAGTCGGGATCGAGTCGGTGGGCCTGGCGATGCGGAGATGGGCTTGCGCTTGCGAGAGAGAATTAGCCATTGCGCTTGTGCACGCTGTCTTATTTCCTGTGGAGGATCTAGCCTGATTTATGATGTAAGTGAATCTAATGGAATGTGAATTTTCGTCATTGCTGATGAGTCGGTAAGACTGAGGGGTGATGAGTATGCCGAGGTTCGGCTCTGGTCGGACAGCTAGCTGACTAACTTCATATTGCTTATTTCTTATGTACAATAATTATTAGCTGATTTTATTTATCATCCATAGGTAAAACAATGTTCTGACATAAATTCTTATTAGTTCACGATCGATACATCCGCACCTGGGTTTAATATTGCGATATTGCCATAGTCTGAAAGTCAGTATCTCGGTATACTTGCTCGATGATTCCCAAACGCGCCGCGTCGTTAATACCAAATCCCACTACATTTCGAGCTGTACCAGATCTAGGAAAGACCTAGGTAGATTAGAGATACGCGCATCCGTCGTTAGCTATGTACTATGTAGGGAACTTTTGCCACTTTGCATCGATCCACGGTTGATCCGGGGTTGTTTCCGGCAGGCATCTTTATTCCGATGGCATCAAGACTAGATGATACGGGAATTGGATTCATATATCGAACTGGCTCCCATGCTGAGCTGGATTTGCAAGATCTGCGATGCGGACATGTTCCTTCTTCGAACATAGCACGAGGACGATCGATGATGGCCGGGAGCTCTATCGTCTCCTGTAAACGGGGATGCACCTGGTATGATGCGATTCAACCTGACCCGATCTGACGGGTTCTTGATGCCCAAATGCCCAGAAGCTCTAGTGGGGTAGGGGTCGCTGTCTCCGGCTCGTGAGGCTGAGGAGACCGGAGTGCCGATATGGTAAAAGATTGGCGAGATCTCATTCTCAATCTCTTGGTCATCCGCGGAATAAGCCATTCTCTAACGGGAGGATCGTCTCGATAGGACCGACTGGTGCACGAGTTTGAAGAGGGCTAGCTGATGGTTTTTTTTAGTACGCATGCACGAATTGGATCGTCGCCCTCGAAAACAAACCTACAGACTACCAAACGCCCGATAGCTGTGCACAGACATTCTACTGTGTAGTTTCGCATGTCTAGCTATCGCAATGCTAACTTTTCAGCTCAAGTGACCCCGGCCGCCATTACCTAAGTAGCTCTAGGTGGTTGGTAAAGGCTAACGAACTCTTCTTCTTAGGCCCATTTATCCCGTCACGATAGCATACCTACCAGTGCTAGGTCTCACTTATAAACCCACATAGGGCTGCTGCTGCACTTGGGAGCTGTCTAGAAGGACTACCTATTGTGTAGTGTTGGTTTTGTCTTGTATCTATGCTGTAGCATCTGGTACATGTACTATCTAGGACTTAGGCAAGAAGGGACTTGAAAACTAAGAAAGCAGAGAGCAACTAGCATGGGGACGAAACAGACCATAGGGCTGCTCTATTTTAGTCGTTCTAGTGGGCTTGTCAACAATCTTCTAGACTCGATCCTCTAATCACCGATCGTGGGTTGGTAGCCAGGCTAAGGTGGTGATGGCCTCATTATAAGAGACTAAGATATAAATTAATTCACTTTGGTTAAACTCACCCGAGCCGCTGGTTTCTTGACGACTTACTTAATTACTTAATTGCCCAAGTATAGCAGCTAGACAGCTACGGCGAGCTTGTATGATCGAATGTTCACATCACAGTGGCAACTGATTACAGCTGCCAAAGTTTTAAAGACATCTCCCAAAACAGTAGGTAAAAAAACATCTGAAAAGCAAAAGCCTCCATAATAATTAACGGCTTGCGACGGGAATGTTATTAGGCCAGATATGTAAAATTAACACTACTAGCTTAATTTGGCAGGCCACACACACAATTGAGTAAGTCCTTACGTGAGGCGAAAGACAAATGTCTTGTGCGTGCTTGGGTAGGAAAGTTCTGAGGTAACAGATTGCTATTTCATTTCCATGCGGGGCAGTGGTAGCATCACGAAGAGCAGTGCGCTGTTCTTTAGGAACATCCAAATTACCATTCGCAGCCCGTCGTTTATCCCGTCATCTCCAGCCTCGTTGACGTCTGCGCGAAGAATCGGCTACCGGCACATTCAAACCCCCAGTCACACTCATAGCCACAGCCACAACCACAACTACACAACAATGGCGCCACGCGATCCCAATACCCTCGCCAACTACGGCGAGTGGCTCACTAAGCATACTACCGTCAACTTCAAGGTAAACTTTGAGAAACAGCGTCTCGAGGGATCTGTCCTGCTCGAGCTAGAGTCGTTGACCGACAAGAAGAGCCAAGAGGTCATCCTCGGTGTGTATTTTTATAGCGTCATCTATTTTCACGACTAGGGCCGCCCTAGAGCCGAAAAAGTGCCTAGAAAGCTTAATGCCCCCTGCCTCTCCTCTTCTGCATGTTCTCGAAACATCACGATTCTTTACCATCAAGGACAATTGCTAACTATTACCTAAAGATACAAATCATCTCTCCGTCTTGTCAGTCAAGTCCAACTCTGCGGATCTGCAGTGGGCTCTCAAGGATACAGTTTCGCCCTACGGCTCGCCGCTTCACGTTTCTGTGCCCGAAGGCCTGCCGCAGGGTGACATCCTGAAACTAGACATTGCGCTTGAAACAACCAAAGACTGCGTAGGCCTCCAATGGATGACGCCGGCGCAGACCGGAAACAAGAAACACCCTTATGTCTACTCACAATGCCAGGCTATCTTGGCGCGCTCCATCTTCCCGTGCCAGGACACCCCTGACGTCAAGTCCACCTTCAGCTTCAACATCACCTCGCCGCTACCAGTAGTTGCGAGTGGTGTTCCCCTGCCAGCGGATGCCCAGGGCGATGGCGACAAGCTTTTCCGCTTCGAACAGAAGGTCCCTATTCCCTCGTACCTCTTTGCCCTGGCCTCGGGAGATCTCGAGACAGCCCCTATTGGCAAGCGCTCTGTCGTAGCAACGGGGCCCGAGGCTCTGCAGGAGGCGAAGTGGGAGCTGGAGAATGACATGGATAAGTTTCTCGAAGTCGCGGAGAAGCTCGTCTTTGACTATCAGTGGGGCCAGTACAATGTTCTTGTGTTACCCCCCAGCTTTGCCTACGGTGGGATGGAGAATCCCATATTCACGTTTGCGACACCTACCATCGTCAGCGGTGACCGTCAGAATGTCGACGTCATTGCTCATGAGCTAAGTCATAGTTGGAGTGGAAACCTGGTTGGTTGTGCCTCGTGGGAGCATTTCTGGCTTAATGAGGGGTTGGTCTCCCTGCATACTTTGGAAAAGCCGAGCTTTTGCTGACCGAGTTATAACAGCTGGACCACCTATCTCGAGCGCCGAATTGGTGCTGCTATTCAGTATGTATTTCAAGTGTCTTATCTTTCTCTTGGCAGTGTTTGAACTTCATTACTCCTGCATGCTTCCAGAGCTTTTTAAAGCACCTACTTTATATGGCACTCTCTGACTCCTAGTTTCGGACAGCGGCGCGCCACAATTCGACTTCAGTGCCATTATTGGCTGGAAATCTCTTGGTAAGTAAGCTTATGTCCGTCATCCGAATATCCAACTCACAGAAAACCAGAGGATTCTGTAGACCTATTCGGCGCAGATCATGAGTTCACCAAACTCATTATCAATCACAAGGGTGTCGATCCTGAGGATGCATTCAGCTCGATTCCCTACGAGAAGGGCTTCCACTTCCTTTACTATCTTGATAGACTAGTTGGCCGGGAGCACTTCGACCAGTTTATCCCTCACTACTTCAAGACTTGGGCTCGGAAATCTTTGGATTCTTTCGAGTTCAAGCAAACATTCCTAGATTTCTTCGAGAGCTATGGAAATGATGAGATTAAGGAAAAGATCGCTCAGATCCCATGGGAAGAGCGATTTTACTCACCCGGCCTACCCCCTAAGCCGGAGTTTAACACAGCTTATGTCGACAGTTGTCTAGCACTCGCCGAAAAGTGGAAGCAAGCTGTAAGTGCCGAGCCTGATATTGCGTATGGGGGGGAGGGGGGGAGGTGCACTCTGCTCTACATAAAAAGCTAACGAAATATTAGGACTACCAACCTAGCCCCGAGGATATAGCGTCTTTCACCGCGAACCAAACCCTCGTCTTCCTGCAGGCCGTCCAAAACTTCAAACCGTGCCTTGCGGTTGAGCGATCTCACCTTCTAGGCACCACTTACAACATCAGCTCATCAAAGAATGTCGAGCTGAAGACGGCATACTACCTCATCGCCCTCGAGGCCGGAGACAAGTCGGAGTTTTCAGGGGTAGTGGACTTGCTGGGTTCAGTCGGCAGAATGAAGTTTGTCAGGCCGCTGTACCGAAAGCTCAATGAGCTTGACCGGGACTTAGCTGTGAAAACGTTTAAGGAGAACAAGGATTTCTATCCGTCGACGACGAAGGGCCAACTTGCCAAGGATCTTGGACTGAATTAAATTATGCAATGACATGGAATGGGAGTATTCTTGCATTGACTAGGGCATTTAGCATTCCGGAGTTTATACATATTCTCCCTGGTACTAGCATATGGGCAGAAGTTCTAGGTAGTCCTATATACGAATTAAAATTACCGATCGCTAGCAGCTCTGACCCTGTCTTTATTAGGTAGTTTCAACATGTACCTATGGTTCAATTTGTAAGGAGCTAGAACTACGGAGTACTACCTGTCTATGATTTCGCATGAACCTAGAGCTTATAGCAGAACTCTGCTGTATTCAGTAGCTACCTGAGCAATATTTCTTACGATTTACTTTCATTTCATGTCTACTTTATTATTTGTTTATTTTTTTATTTTTGTAAACAGTGACTTTCTACCTCATGATATGATACGTTCATCGGGGGTGTTTCGACAGATGGTTGCCACGCTATGCCACTTGGCAAGAGCTGCTTACAGCTGCATAGCATACGTACAGCGGCATTCTCAGCGAAAATAACACGTGAATGCCACCCCTCAGGTACGTAGTATATAGTTCCACTCTCGTCATAGTTATGTGCGCCTCCTACCCGGGTAGGCATAGCCTCTAGCGGGAAATTAATGACAAAGGCTATCCCCAAGTCGCGATCGCGTCTCTCCGCCGACCTTTGTCCAAATCCAACTATTATCTACCAGGGAGACTACTAATATATACACAAAGCTCCAAGTCAAATTTCCAGACACGGGGCCCCCATCGCCACACCAACCAACTTCACAGAACACAGAACACACAACTCACATCGGTTTTAGCGGGTGTACTACAGAATCGCATCGACCCCGTTTTGTTGGAGCTTGACTGGTGCAGGCTCGGCGCTTCGTAGCACACCGCCCGCGCAGCCCGTCCGCTCAAAAAGTGGCTGCCTTGGCCCGACCCGGCTGCCCCTTGTCCACGCCTCCCCCGAGATCCCCGTCCACCCGTCCGATACAGACCCAAGCATCGCGAGACTCCCGCCGTCGTTAAGCGCGACCAGACGAGACCTACCCTGGGACGTCCCGGATAGTGCGAGGATGACAAGGGGCTCGCCTTGATGCGCTCGAGCTTGGTTAGACTTTTTGGGTGGACAGACTTTAGGATTGCGACCGACACCCCCCTTCTCTGATCTTCGATCTTCGATCTTTTTTCTCGAAGCGACTTTGCATGGTCCGGGCTCAACCATCTCCCGGCTCTCTGGTACCAGACTTCGGAGAACTTTTTCGCATGTTATCCCGATACGACCAGTCTATCGCATCCCGCGATAACCGATTACATTTGATCAAACTACTGTAGGCTCGAGGGGCGCGCGCTCCATTTGCCCATCATGGCTCCGGCTGGGGGTGGAAATATCAAGGTGGTGGTGAGATGTCGTCCGTTCAACAGTCGAGGTATGTTCTCTCATCCTCACTCACTTATGATCCATATCGGGAAATCCAGGACGGCTCTATTGCGTGGGGCTGTTGCGTTAGCTAACGGCCATACTAGAAATCGATAGGGGGGCAAGATGCATCGTCGAAATGAAAGATAATCAAACGGTCCTTACTCCACCGTCTGATGGAGCGCATAGTGGCAAAGGACCTAAAGATTTGGCTCCCAAAGCTTTCGCTTTCGACAGATCCTACTGGTCTTTTGATAAAAGCGACCCGACCTATGCCGGCCAAGAAAATCTGCATACTGATCTTGGAAAGCCTCTCCTGGATAATGCATTTCAGGGCTACAACAATTGTATTTTTGCCTATGGACAGACTGGTTCCGGAAAATCGTACTCTATGATGGGTTATGGCAAGGAACATGGTATCATCCCCAAGATTTGCCAGGACATGTTCGAGAGGATCGGCACCTTGCAACAGGATAAAAATACGCGATGTACCGTTGAAGTTTCCTATCTTGAAATCTACAACGAAAGGGTTCGAGATCTCTTGAATCCGTCAACCAAAGGCAATCTGAAAGTTCGAGAGCATCCCTCCACCGGTCCCTATGTGGAGGATTTGGCCAAGCTCGTGGTCGGTAGTTTCCAGGAGATTGAGAACTTGATGGACGAAGGCAACAAGGCGAGAACTGTCGCTGCCACCAACATGAATGAGACATCCAGTCGAAGTCACGCCGTCTTTACTCTGATTCTAACCCAAAAGTCGTTCGACACGGATACGAAGATGGAATTGGAAAAGCAGGCAAAAATCAGTCTAGTCGATCTTGCAGGTTCGGAAAGAGCAACATCTACAGGTGCTACAGGTGCTCGACTCAAGGAGGGTGCCGAAATCAATAGGTCGCTCTCGACTCTCGGTCGTGTGATAGCAGCGCTGGCCGATCTTTCAACGGGGAAAAAGAAGAAAGGCGCCGGAGGAACCGTCCCATATCGAGACAGTGTGTTGACATGGCTGCTCAAGGATTCGTTGGGTGGAAACAGTATGACAGCCATGATTGCCGCTATCAGTCCCGCTGATATCAATTATGACGAGACTCTCAGTACCCTGCGTTATGCGGACTCCGCTAAGCGAATCAAGAACCACGCGGTCATCAACGAGGATGCCAATGCTCGCATGATACGCGAGTTGAAGGAAGAACTCGCTTTGCTGCGAGGCAAACTTGGTGGCGGAGCTGTGGGGGGCCCTGGTGGTGTGGCCGTCCCACCTGAGGAAGTATATGCTGAAGGCACACCTTTGGAGAAACAGATCGTCAGCATCACCCAGGCTGACGGTTCTGTCAAGAAAGTCTCTAAGGCTGAGATCGCTGAACAGCTTAGTCAGAGTGAGAAACTACTGACGGATCTGAATCAAACCTGGGAAGAGAAACTACAGAAAACCGAGGAGATTCACAAGGAACGTGAGGCCGCCCTAGAAGAACTTGGAATCAGCATTGAAAAGGGATTCATCGGACTACATACGCCAAAGAAGATGCCGCATTTGGTCAACTTGTCAGATGATCCACTGCTAGCAGAATGTTTGGTTTACAACCTTAAGCCAGGAAAGACGACAGTCGGAAACGTGGATTCTAATGCTGAACACCAAGCTAACATACGGCTTAACGGTACTCGGATTCTACACGACCATTGTACTTTCGACAATACTACGGACGGTACCGTCACAATAACGCCGAGCGAGGGCGCGTCTATTATGGTCAACGGTAGGCGGATTACCGAAACGACACGGTTGCATTCTGGATATCGAGTCATTCTGGGAGACTTTCATATCTTCAGATTTAATCATCCCATGGAAGCCAAGGCGGAGCGGGATGAAAACAGACAAAGTTTACTTCGCCATACTGTCACCGCAAACCAACTACAGAGCATATCTCCTCGTCCAGGCCATGAACGATCTATGAGCAAGGCCGGGTCAGAGTTTGGCGATAGCCGTCCCGATTCCCCCGCTCCTCTCCGAGAAGGTCGAGATTCGGATTGGTCACTTGCGAGGCGAGAAGCTGCCGGGGCTATTCTTGGCACGGACAAGAATCTCCAAAGTCTGACAGACGAAGAATTGAATGCCCTTTTTGAAGACGTCCAGCGTGCCAGAGCCGAGCGTGTTAATGAACGCGAGGGTGATGATGACGCGGAATCGAATTTGTCATATCCTGTTCGTGAAAAGTATATGTCAACGGGAACGATTGATAATTTCTCCCTTGACACAGCGCTTACAATGCCCTCGACCCCCAAAGCTGGCGAGGATGAACGACTCAGAGAGATCCGAGAGACCATGCAATCTCAGTTTGAACGACAAAAGGAAGAGTATCAAGACCAGCTCAAAAGTGCCGAAGCTGCGAATATGGAAGTCGAGGAAATCAAGAAAGAGAAGGAGCGAATGGAAGAGACCCTAATTCAAATCAAGGCTGATATGGAAAAGCAGCTGGCAGTCCAAAAGAAGGAATTCGAAGCCAAGATAGAGAAGCTTGATCCACTCAAAAGGCCCAAAGCCAAGCCTAAACTTTCGGAAGAAGAAAAACAGCGAGCGAAGAAGGTTGTTCAGCATTGGAAAGGTCGGCATTATGTGCAGATGGCCGAAGCTATCCTTCAGCATGCGGCAACTTTGAAAGAGGCCCAAATTATGAGCCAAGAACTAGAAGAAAACGTCGTCTTCCAGTTCACAGTGGTGGACCAAGGTCACGCTCTTTGCTCCTCCTACGACATGGTTCTTAATGATGTGTCGAATGAGGACGATATCGCGCTTGAGCAGGCCCACAAACCATGTGTTGGCGTACGTGTAGTTGACTATAAGAACATGGTTATTCACTTGTGGAGTCTAGACAAACTCCAGGATCGTGTACGGCAAATGCGCCAAATGCATCAGTACCTCGATCAGCCCGAGGTTTCGCGACACTTCAAGCTTGATAATCCGTTTGTTGAGCAATGCATGCCTGAGTACTCTCTCGTCGGGGAGGTTGATGTTCCCTTGAAAGCTGTCTTCGACAGCCGAGTACAGGATTTCACATTAGATGTTTTATCGCCTTATACGTCCCATGCCATCGGCATTATTAAAGTCTCACTAGAGCCTTCCAGCGCCCGTGCGCCTTCGAGTACTCTGAAGTATAATGTGGTAATGCATGACATGGTTGGCTTCGCAGAGCGAGAAGGAACGGACGTTCATGCGCAGTTATTCATTCCAGGTGTATCGGAGAACGGCGTTACCACAACACAGATGATAAAGGACTTTGACGAGGAGCCGATACGGTTCGATAGCGTTCATAGTATGAGCGTTCCTCTGTTCGGGCCTCAAGACGTCAACCTTAGGATTGCTATCTTTGCAAAGGTCACTGCAATGCACCTTGATAAGCTGCTTAGTTGGGACGAGATGCGTGACACTACGCCTGGATCAGAAAACAAGCCTCAAGGTGCGCGTATCAGTGAATCCCAATTTTATACGGCAGAGAAGCATGATATACTAGCGCGGGTTCAAGTTCTTGAAATGAACGAAGAGGGTGAGTATACCCCTGTTGAGGTCACACAGACTAGCGAGTTGGACGTTGGGACATTCCAATTACACCAAGGCCTGCAAAGACGGATAGCCGTCAATTTATCTCATAGTTCGGGCGATGCCCTACCGTGGGAAGATGTCAGCTCGATGAGAGTTGGTCAAGTGCAGCTTGTGGACCAGTCAGGAAAAGTTCCCGACATGACTTCACCTACTCCGGATATTACCCTAAGGCTCGGTGGTAAGCCAATTTTCCGACAGAATGCGAACGGGACGCGCAGTGCTACGATATCAGGACATTGGGATTCCAGCTCGCACAACTCGCTGTTACTCGATCGAGTCACTGCAGACAAGTACAAGGTGCAGATGACACTCTCATGGGATGTCGTTTCGGATAACCTGGCCGAGCCAATGAAATTCTCCACCAACCTCTACTGCCAGATTCTTGGAAGAACATATGTGCGTCAAGCTTCGATGCTCTCAGCTCTATGGCAGCATGTTCGAATCGTTCATTCCTCGACAACGATTTTCTCATTAGGCTTGAAGCCAGCACCAATCAAGCATGCTGGTGACTTGTGGAGAATGAATAGTCAGCATGACTACGTGAAAGGCGAAGAAAACCTCGTCAACTGGAGCCCAAGGGGTGTTTCTCTAATAGGGGACTTTATTGCAGCAAGAAAAAAGAAACGGCGCATTTGCGAGATTGGCGCCGCGCAGCTTTGGCTCAAGAAAGTTGGGCTACCCGAGCCTAGAAATAAGCCGACCGAGGCCGATGATAACTCTGAAGAGGAACTCTCGCCTATCAAGGCGCACGGCGATGATGATGATTCAATTAATGCGTTACTCAATGATACACCAGAGACCTCGCGGCCTTCGACACCTAATCATCCTAATGAGGACGAAACTCCCGAGTCAGCTGAAGGAGAGCAGAAGCCAGAAAGCACAGAGGTTGTCGTGAATGGAGGGGGCGTAGAGAATACCGAGGCCGCAAAGCCTGAAGAGCCCGTCGAGGAGAAACCCAAGCCTGAGTACAGCGAGGAGGAAGCTACAAACTTGACGAAGTGCATTGATCTATGGAAACGTTATCCTGATCCCGCCTTCAATATTCTAAGTCCTGCCAACACGCTCCCCCCAACGAATGGTATAGCTCCTGAGTCAGCTACCCCACCAAGACTAATTGCCACAGTTATTCGGATACCTAAGAATCCGTCTATCCTCAAAGGCGGCTACCTCCTAGTGCCGAGTAGCGATTCGACAAAGTGGGTGAAGCGGTTTGTTGAACTTCGACGGCCATACATGCACATTCACAATGCCACTAATGGCGATGAAGTTGCTATAGTTAGCCTTCGCAATTCGAGAGTTGACAGTCAGCCAGAAATACTAGGACTTTTCGGTGGACATGATGATGCAGTCGATGACATATCAGTTGACAACAATAGCAATGGTAACTTCCAGCCAAGTCATCGTCGGACAGAGTCAGGGCGACTCATCTCTTCCCTCTGGGGTGGTAGTCAAGCCTCGGGTCCCGGCCTCGGGGGCTTGAGCGAACGCCTTCAGGCCGGCGTGTTTGCGGTCTACGGGACCGATAACACCTGGCTTTTCGCGGCCCGCAATGAACGAGACAAGCTTGATTGGATACTGCGCATCGATCAAGGCTATTATTCGGGTAGTGCTAGTGCCAGCGTCAATGCCAGCGTCAACGGCAGCAGGGCTGTTAGTCCACAGCCTAGGCACGGTTTCGGCGGGTGATTGAAATAAATAAGCAAAAAAAATCAAAATACAAATAACCCTTCTTTTCCCCCGAAAACAAACGCTCCATCCAGTCCACAGATCGCCCAGCTAGCCCTTGGCTCTTGACTATTTTATTTATTTTGTTCGGATGCAATGAGGTCATGACAGTACTTATATCCATCGTATAAAAGCACTCAGGCGGCATTATATAGATATGTATCGGTGGGGAGGGAGACTTACAAGAACCCTATAATTAGGCAGTTTTTACTTTCTATTTTACTTTTCTTCCTTTTGTTTATCAGGTTGTCTATCCCTAGGTACCTCCCTGCCTGTACTTATCGTTCTTGAAGACTAGACTTATACCCCTGGCAACATAGTTGTCTGACTGGAGAGAATAGAGGACTATCTGATATGGCGTGGAATGGATTGAAAGATGAATGAATCAGTGGATCAATATGTATTTGTGAAAGTGTGAGAAAGTGAGGGGTGTGAGACGCAAAGTCAACACTGGGTGAGGTTTGTTGAGAATGATCAAGTGGCTATTTCGTGGTTGTGTCACTGCATAGGCTAGAGTAGTGAAGCAATGATGAAATTGAACTTGTTATTTGGTGCTACCGCGTGATAATCTATATAGTGAAGCAGTAGGTGATAGTAGTCAACTAGTTAAAAGGTGCGAGCTCCTTATTGAAAGACTTGAGCATGTTATTGAGTGTGTTGTAATGGCTATCCTAGTGTATTTGGTAAACATAAACAAATACATAGAAGTGCATACCTGTACCATGGCTAGTACACATATACCTAAACCACAATAAGACGTAAGGCGCAAATAGCTAATACACCAAGAGACTCAGACTAAGAGAATATTCGAGAAGAAAGGAGCATTTGGTTTGAAATCGCATTTCCTGTAGCATCCCGAACCTGGCTCCAAAGGTCAGGCTAAGACACATTATCATATGGCTCCGGCGAGGTCCCGGTAGTGGGAGGTGGGCTGTAGGCGGTGTTTGCGATAGTTTCTGAAGTCTTCTAGCTTTTTTTTTCTACGCCGCGTATGATTGGATGGGATAGCCTAACCCCTATGTGGGATAGCCTAACCCCTATGCCATGCTTGACTCACCCTACAAGCTACACCTACATGTCAATCTATCGTATTGATTCCGACTCAGGCCGTGTATCTTCGAAAATATTCAACAGCTCATGATATGCAGTTGAGCTATTAGAGGGAAGGTATTCCATCAGCCGTAGTTCGTAGTGAAATTCGTTACCGAGCCAATTTTTCGCGTTAGCTATGTGTAGCTTCAAGAATAGTAGAGGATAAATCTGATATAGCATCATTCTCGTGTTATGCTTGTTAATAATTTACCTATGGGTGTGTAAGTACGTACATCAACTCTGGAACATCATGACGATTGGTCGCCGGGGGGATGCATTATCACCTGTATAAACGCTGTAACCGTCAAATAAAATAACTGGACGGAACACTAATGAAGCGGTTACGTACCTTCCACCATCTTCCCCCTCTGTTTGCTGGCTCTTTCGCGTCGACACAGTATTCCTCCAGCAAACGCCCACGCCATCACAACCGGGGGGCAGATTCCCAGGTAATTAAATCTCTCGCGTCCGCCAAGTTGATATTCAAACCTCAATTTCTTTCCGAGATTCATAGGTCCATTTCGCGCTCTTGGTTGTTTATATCATATCTGTTGGTCCTCTAACCCTTTAGGCGCTGTCGGATACACGCTATGGACTCACCAGAATTCGACCAAACAGGCTTTATGCTACGGCAATGCCTCGATATTGCCGAGCAAGCGAATCGACGGCGAGGGCATGTCCCGAAAGACCACCCGCTTCCACACGCCGTCGTTAATCAATTCATGAGGCAACGTGCCAGCAACGTACGCAAGATCGGCCAGGACAATTTCATGCTGCAAACATCACAACTTCCACATGCCTACCCTCCAAGTGTTCGTCTGATCGATGATCTCGTTTCCATGCCCATTTCACAGATGGAGCTTCAGAAATCCCACCGAGGAAAGAAAGCTGTAGTTCGTGTTATTACCCCACAAGACACTATAAACGCTATCGTGAGTATTTCTCGGCGCTATTTTCTTTCCCCCTTTAGCGATTTCTAGCGCAGAGACTTTCTCTTTTGGTAAAAGTTGTGTTGAGGAGATTCCAAGATTCTTATAAATGATACTCAAAATGGCGATAACTAACTCGGAGTCCTCTAGATGGCCATTATTGAGGATGAAGAAGGCACCGCCGTTCTTCTCCAGTTGTATCATCAGCAGAGCCTCACAGCAACCAATCTGGAAGACAAGCTACGTCCAAACATGGTCTTGATCATCAAAGAGCCATTCTTCAAGGCTGCTGGAGATGGTGCATATAGCATCAGAGTTGATCATATTAGCGACGTTGTTTGGCTGCAAGATAATGATCCACGCATTCCATCGAAATGGAAACATCAAGGCTCTAAGACTGAGCCATCGGCAGCTGTACGGGTACAAGGAAACATGGCAGTGAAGAACAAGCAGTGGGCAAAAGCGGAGAATTTGTAGGTGTTGTACAAGGCAGGCAGTGGCGTATATATCTTTACCGCTCTGATGACTCCGATGTTTATTTTGGAGCTGACATTTGCTAACTTCCTTCAAGGTATTCCCATGCAGTGCGTGTTGCCCAAACACCCGAAGAGGGGGAACTGGCCTACCTCAATCGCTCTTTAGTCAACCTTCAACTACAACGCCCCGAGAAGGCTCTAGAGGATGCCTTGACTGCTACTAAGGGTGGAAGACTTGATGAGAAGGGCCTCTTCCGAGAGGCTAGAGCTTTATACGAACTTGGAAAATTCACCGAAAGTGTCAAAAAGTGGCACAAGCTTACACAGTCGTATCCACAGAATATGGATGCTCGAAAAGAACTTAAGCGGTGCGAGGAACGAGTCAAGGAAGCAGAAACAGGCGAATACAATTTCGCTGCCATGTACAAACAAGCCAAGGCGACACCCCCTCTGATTGATTGCGCGACATACAAGGGGCCCGTCTCTGTACGTGAGGTACCTGGACGTGGCAATGGGTTATTCACGACCAAGCCCGTCAAAGCTGGGGATCTTCTCCTTTGCGAGAAGGCGTTCGCATACTGTTATGCCGACAAGGATGACCCCGTTGGTCTCAGAAACATGCGAATTCTAGTGCAACTGGACACAAAAAGAGTGAAACTAGGGGGGCAGGCTCACCTCTTGACGGATATTATTCAGAAGCTATACCACTCCCCTCAAGCTGCAGAAGACTTCAAAGCTCTTCACCACGGAGACTACCCAGCTACGACAGTCACCGAGACGGATGGGAAACCAGTGGTCGATACGTAAGTTATTATCCTATGTCAATTCTAATGACCAGCTCGTTAACATTATAACACTAGTTTCTTGGTCAACAGAATCATCAACTGCAACAGTTTTGGCGCTCCTCGTACCAGCCATGGCCGGTATACTTTCGACGGTAAAATTGTGAGAGACATCGATCACACGACTTGTGGAATCTGGGTATTAGCCTCTCGTATCAACCACTCTTGCCTGGGGAACTGCCGAAGGTCTTTCATCGGAGACATGCACATCGTGCGCGCATGCGAAGACCTTCCTGCTGGTACAGAGCTTCGCTTCCCATACCAAATTCCTGATCCGAAAGCGACGTACGATGAAACCCAGAAGCTCATGAGTAACTGGGGATTTGTATGCGATTGCCCGTGGTGCCTCGACTGTAAGTCGACAACGAAGAAGACGCTTCAAAAGCGGAACAGTCTACTCGATGATCTCAAGACAGCTCTAAAGCAAATCAAGGATGCACCGAGCGAGTACCCAATGCTTCTTACTAAGATATCAAGACTCCTGAAGGAGGCTAAGGCGACGTATCCAAAGCGTGAAGGAGCTATCCATATAGACTTGATGGATGGATACTTCTGTCTAAGTCACATGCTACTCTCACTCAACCGACTGCGCGATGGGGCTGAGTCCATCATCAAAGGATTGGAAGTCCTTGGGTACGACATCGTTGCGTGCCCGCCTCGGAGCGGCGAGAAGGGACTCGAGATTAGACGATGGGGACATGTCGATAACGCTAGTGTGGTGGCCTTGATACGACTGCAGGAAGCCTACGAAGTGATTGCGCCAGAATTGTGTGTGAAAGCTGGTCATTATGCTAGGATCCTTTACGGTATTTGCACCGGAACCGACACAACTATTGGTGATGTCTTCCCTCAACTCAAGTAGATCAAACTAGCTTTAGGTTAGGGGGCAAGGTAGTTTGACAAGACTGTTGTGATATTGCATGCTACGAAAATACTCCAAATCGATCTAATAACCTAACAGAATTTATGCGCTCGTGGATCTCGTTGCTTTGCATAAAGTAGTTACATGATATTTCCAGCAGACAGTGTCACGGTGTGATTTGGGAAGCACATTACCTCCTCTAACTATAAGCTTGGTGTATACAGGTAACTTCAAGAAATCAGCAAGCGCTTAGGCACTAGCTAAGTACACAGTATTTTTCTTGTTGACGCCAACATTGGCTGGTTAGCGGCTTAGAGTGCCTGTGAGCATATAAAATGTTTGTAGAAGAGATGAAGTGACGGACAACGAACAATACTAGCTTTATAAGACCCAACCTGGGCTTTAGGGGGAAAATATATTATATCTAGTAATGCCTAGCTATACTTCCCTCTTTCTAGAGCTTGCCTTATCATGCTCGGCTGAATTCGAATCATCGGCTGGACTTGAAGCATCTGTCGGACAATGTTATGGACATAGTTATTCTTGTCCAGCTTCTTTTCTACCACTGCCCCCACCACCTCAAGCCAACGATGCATACTTTTCTGGGCCTCAGAACCTGGATTATTTGCCTCCTTAATTGCCCAAGACTCTACTTCCTTACCGCTTTCTGGCAATCGTATGAAGCGTAGCAAGTAAATCATGGTTATACCTAGCGCCCACACATCCTCTGGTAACAGGCGACTTTTAGGACCAGAGGATACGTACGATGGTTCTATGTACCAAGGAGTACCGTTAGTGTATAGCCCTGAAGCTTTTGCCCTCGCGAGTGAAAAGTTGGTGAGGATTGCTCCAGTCGCCCCGTACAAAATATTGGCTGGCCTGATGTCATGATGGACGATACCTTCATTTTTCAGGTACTCTAGTGCCTTCGTCATGTCGGTTAAAACGCGAAGAGCATCCTTTTCAGTTCCTTTAAAGAAACCAGTGTCTTTATCACACCAATTAAGATGAGAAAGGTCATAAGCATCTATCGCCTTCAGAAAGATAGCGTTAAGGCGCGCATCTGCCCCAAGAAGTGGTACAATGACATCCTAGAAAGATTAGTGTTTCTTTTTAGTAGAAATGGACTGCATTGACTTACGCATTTCAGCCTTTTGAGAAAGCCGTATTCGCGTTCCCAAGTCTGACCATAGAACCATCCACACTCTGCCTTAGGGGACTTCACAACAACCAGTTCCTTGGGGTATGTGCTAACCCTAGCCTTGTATACATTGGAACTTCTGGTACTAGAACTGGGAGCCTCCAGGCAGTGGATTCGGTATTCTTCCATACCTCCCTCAGAAACTCGAACAATTTCGCCGGGCCGTATGTTGCTAATATCGCCAATATCCCTTTTGATTAATGGGCCTGTTTGTACTGAATGAACGATACTTCCGTTGACATTGCCGCGCTTCCGCTCGAATCCAGATGGCCCAGGTAATGAGGTGCCAGTATCAAGAACCATCAGAGAATGGCGCCGGGGATAGACCATGAATTGAAAGGCATGAGGACCATCACTACCATGATACCGAACTGTCCAAGCGCCGAGCCCTACGACATAGTAGCCGTAGGGTTTGATGGGAACGCTTCTAGAAGTGCTTTGACGAGTATAAGAGTCGAAAATCCAATCCACCGCAATCCAACGGTCCCAGGAGTTGTTCCTCACAGTGATAGATTCGTCTTGAGAGTTATAGTATAATTCACACGGCACTGGCTTAACTACCGTGAAAGATGCTTTTTCTCGGCTCTGCGTGACAGCGATGCATTCGATGGTGGCATCGCTAGAATAGGGCGAGCTGTCCCGACAACGGAGAAGCTCCTCGCGGCCTTGTTCCGAAGTAAAATTAGATAGGTCGTGCGGCTGAATCAAAAGCCTGCAATCGAGATGTTCGGTATCAAGGTCGCAGATAGGGGTGCTACTTTGATATGCACTCTGCCCTTCACTCTGTCGTAAGGTCGGCACATTATTGATGCTTATATCTGGCTGTTGATGGGATGAGCCAAGTAAAACCCGTCCCTCCAACAAAGGAACAATAGACCCCTGATGTTCACTTAGCTCTAGTAAGCGCCGTTTAACATTGTCATCTTGGGTGGGTTCCTGATTTTCGTCTGATTCGGGCAAGCGTAGCTCGACATGGCCTTCAGAGAAAGGAATACTAGACTCCAAGTCTCTTCGCAAAGACGACGTCCCCATATGGCTAGACATTATGACTGAGTTGATAGGAGGGCAATTGTGCTTACTCTAGTAATATCAACATGTCGACAATGTCCGTATTATATAGACGAAGGCTGGTTGAAAGCATCCAGACTCTAGGGGGTGCCATTGTATCGAGGGATTGTATAGAAGGTGTTACAAGACGAACCGATCTGCGCATATTCTTAACAATTAGCTTGATGATGTACAAGTTTCCGCCTGTAGCGCCGGACTAGGTACCACAGCCTACTCCTTTTTATGAGGTGCGACGTGTGAAGCTGTGAGAAATCCACTGTACAGTATTTTACTCATTTAAATCGCACTATGGTAGCATAGTTCTACCAATATCGCATGATAGATGTGGTACGGGTTACCTATGATAGGCCCCTTGCATGTGGGTGATTGCTAATGGAGGGCAGAATTGATTGTGTTACCGAGTGCTTTGAAATGAAGCGCCCTCAGCAGACATTCCATTATTCCTTCCATCCCCGGAACAAAGTAGCTCGTCGAGTCTCATATGGTATCTTTTATTCTCTAGATCACATCATACGCCATCCCCATCGTATAGCAGAACGAGTTACCAACTTAGCCATTGATATACTCCTACTTGATCATTACCATCTTCTTTATTTTAGTGAATAAGTTCCACGATACGTTTCGTTGTGATATCATAGAACATGCCTCTCACACCTCTGGAGCCTTATTCTCCGATACCTGAAGAACCAGACTTTATAGACGACGCGTTCCAATGGCCATGTTGGAAGTTCGGTATGAGGCTCGACGCCTTATGGAAATCACTCCATGAAGAATATAACACGTGGAAAGCACCAATGGCGGAATTCGAAATCTTCGCCCTAGATGTTAAGGAGCTGTCTCATATCGCTACTACAAAAGAGGAGTTCTTGAGCTCTCTCGAAGCGAGAAAAAAGCAACGAGTAGAAGAGCTAGCTGGAGGCTGGGATGCAGCAGCTATACATTTGAGCATCGGCCATAAAAGGTTATCAGACCACCAATGGGGACATGCCACCCGTTTTTTTCGGACGAAAGCAGTTGATACGATGGTGGCGTTTCTTTACAGTTTACTTGACGAGGAGGAACAGAGAAAAGCCAACATTTTCGACGAAGGGCTTCTTCGAGACTCCAACGTGGGTCAAGCATTCACAAGTCGCGGCGTTACCTCACCTTATCTTACACCACTCCAATTAGATAAATTCATGAACGGCAACGGCTGCCCGGTGTGCAACCGCAAATACGAAGAACATGGTGGAGTAGAAGCTGAACCCGCTGACACACCCTCTCCAAAGCCGGCAGAAGAAGAGCCGCCGGCGTCAGGCACACCAGGAAACATCACATCTGACCACACGAAAAGTAACAAGCACACATCAAGATCCCCGCTTGCGCCTACCGATCCTCTAGTAGGCAATTTAGGGCCTCGGAAGTCTCGCAATAGGGTCAGTAAGAAACGATCAGCCCCTCGTAGTCGAATGTCGAGAGCCCACGCGATGACTGAAGAGCCGGAGACTCAGTCTAGGTATAATCTGCGCCCCCGTGCTCCCCGAAAGGCCAGATGATAGGGATAGCCATACGGGAAGCGTCCATGTAATTCCGACCTTTGATGTAATGCTCACCTAGCTCAAGCGACTGCTAGGCATGAGGTTTGCAACTATGTCAACGCAAGCATCGCTGTGAACTTGACCTAAGTTTCAAGCCAAGGATTGGATACGAAGCTTCCACTTCATAAAACATCCTAGCTACGACCTAGACATTCTGATAAGGACAGGAGGCGGACTTCGAGGTTGTTTTGAGAGTTTATATCTAAGGAGGGAGGCTTTCTATACATCACATATACCCAAGGGTTAGCCAGTTCTATTATATTAACTAATTTGAATTGCATATCGATCGCACAGGTATGATTATAAAGTGTTTGATGTAATCCGGTTGTGAATTGTTGATCGGCGGGCGATACACACAACGCAGTCGTCGCCAAAACTGAACGCGTGTCTACTTGGTGCTACTTTCTCCGACCGTCTCGCGTACAAGCTGTGGAAATACGTAGCCCCCAATCAAACTCTCGTGTTTGAGCTAGGAAACTATAACCAACTCTACAGTCTAGTTTCATGTCCTGAGTCACTATTATCCGCCTGCTATCTGTATTCGGAGATGCAATTGCCAGGGAGTCATTACATACCCCGCGAGCCTCTTACAGATGCTCCTAGGTGCTACCGTAGGATAGGATATCTTGTCATCGCATACCCAACATCAAGTTTGAGTCCCTGATGAGGCGGAAGACTAGGCTACGGGATCTCAGGGATGGACTACTTGGAATCAAACTTGTAGCACCACTGAACGACGCATCTGTATACGCCCTATGCAACTGTGCCTCGCTCCTAGTCGGAATTGTTAAATCGTTAGTGGATGCTGATACCACAAGTTGGGTCAGATGATCATCACAGTCGCACCAACCACCCATGCTCTTGGAACAATAGCCCGACGCCCCAAACAATTGTGGAATAGTCTTAGTACTACGAATTGCTATTTGCCGGCTTTACGGCGGCCGTTCTCACATGCACTCTTTCCGTTCACATTGTTTTCGGTGGCACACTGCGCTTACCATCTTTCTTTCTTTTCCAGTAATCAGCCGTCGTCAACCTCTCACAGAAACGGAGCGGAGTGCAACTCAGAAAACGCCCCAGGTAATATTTCCCATGCTATTGGGATACAAGTATCCCACCTACTAACCAGCTTGAATTCAGTCTTCGTTAGTTAGCTACGAGCCTAATGATTTTACGGGTGAATAACTACCGAGCACTCATATCCCCGCGCCGGCCTACTTTAAGATAAGCTATATACTTCTCTACTACCTTTATACCATATATTTTTCAAAAGCATTCGAATTTAAATATATAAGACTACAAGGATAGATATGTAAGTCTGAGCACAATAAATACGCTGGGATTTTATGCTACGCCTGAAGAGGAAATTCGAGTTGCCTATTTTGGCTATACCCCTTGCCGAAATTGTGCTGCCGAGCATAGACAGTATCTACAAATGAATACCAACTTCACAAAACAATAGGTATACGCCTGCACTGTACATATATTGAGTTTGTATGATGCAACGTCCTGTTTTAGCACAGGTGTAGGCGCCTGTCCACCCGGGCCTCCTTAGGCCTGCGTTGCTGGTACTCCATTCGCATGATGAGCTAGAGCTCACCCGACACCAAGAGCGCTTATGCATTAGCCGATTGACAATCAACGGACTAGGGGGGATGGACCGATCCGGGCGAGGTTTGTTTGCGAACGACCTCCCCTCAGCCCTCTAGGGATAGGTACCAGCTCGCTTAGGTAGGCCATTGGATGAACCGGAGGTCATAGGGCCTAAGCGCATGTAACAAGGTCTACTATCACAGTAGCACGAGGAGTAGAAAAGGCGGAGTAGCTATGAATCACATACACAATAGCTCAATGCGAAAGGGAAGGAGATGTAAGTAATATTTTGCATGATAAACGAAGGGCAGTGGTAAACAACTCCAGGTTATCCCTGGCTTGCTCAGCAATTCGACTCGTGTTTATTGAATGCGACATCCTCGTGCATTGGCCGTCATACTAGAGTGGGGAACTTTCAATACTCATGTTTTCATTTCTCCGCCTCAGTGTGTACAATTCGCCGCCTGTAGGGTTGAATATTGAGTATCGTTGATCACCTACCTACTGGATTTGTATACACTAGCTCCCGTTTGGACTTCAACTGGTATCTGCGCCTTTTTCATTGCCTCAATCGTCAACTGAGTGATGATGAGGTCCGATCCTAGTGAACGTCAGTTTTTATGAAGCAGATTGACAGAGCGACTGTGAGGTGGTGGCTGTTTACCTGGAGGCCCGAGGACCGAGGCAGCAATGGGATATGGCGCAGGTTTCCCAGTTACTTCAGACATGAACTCTGTTTCGCCGACTAATAAAAGTATGAGAAGCGCAATGATGACTAAATATGTTTGGAGTAATACCTATTGCAGTGACTTCCGGCGCTCTCATAATGGGAGACAAGTTCAATGACGCGTAGCCATTCAAGAGTTGATACCCCCTAACCACGAGCATCAGTATAAACATAGTGACCAGTAGTGGATGGATAGGCTTACGGCTCTGGAGAATCGCGATAATTCGGTTTGCCAACTTCGATAGGCAAAACCATTATAGTCAATTTGTCTTGAGAAGTGGACTCAAATACCGAATTTAGAAGCCAGGATCGATAGACCTCACAGCGGCGCAAACATTCTTGGCGCCATTCTTTAGTGACAGACTTGCCGACGTCCCTGAAACAGAATGTAAATGCCTTAAATCTGTGCAGTGCTCTCATGCGGTCCTTACCATAGCCAATGTTCGTATCGGTGGACGAAAGGAGGTACACCAAACTTCTTTTCGTAATCGGCCCTGAAAGATGATGTAGCTTATATGTATCATGGAAAAAAGGATGACAGCCAGCCTAAGACCCATTAGGACGTATTAGCAGTTTGCCCAATTGAGAATTTTATGTTAATGGTACACACATCTTTCAAGTATTTGGAGATATCGGCATTGTGTGGTCCATCAGGCCGATCTTCTTTCCATCGCTCAGCTATACAGACCGGTGTGCGCTCGACCTGCAAAGAAGTCTCAAGAGCTGTAATGAATTTGTCGATAGCAAGCGATTGATCGTTGTTGGAGGTGGGTAAGTAGTCAGTAGGGTATAGTATTCTAACCGGTATCTAGGCAATTATAAGTGAAAAGAGAACTGTGTAAGAGAGATGAGAATCGTACCTTCGAAGGTTGAAGAAGCATTGGGGACTTTCCATACCACACCGATATAATCTCTGGGAAATGGGCGAGGTCGCGCCCGAAGAAACCCGGCATATCAAATTGACTGGGAAGGACCGTCACTTTTAGCTAGTGCTTACTTGAACGGAAAACCGGCAAATGAGGAGTGAAAAACATGTCAAAATGTTTCAAGGATTGTTCAAAAGAGTAGCAGAGGGTTATAAATGCTTCGCAAATGTGTCGACCGAAAGGACATAAACGCAAGAAAGCAATCATAATCCTAGGTCATCAGTGTGTGGAAAAAAAAACACATACGGGAAAAAGCCAACAACACCATCAGTGTTCATAATGTCTGTTGTCGGGCGGATCGTATGGCACCCGTTGTAGTGAGCCGGTTTGCGGACGCTCCCATTTGCTGTGATGGTTAGTTATGACTTCATATTGTTTGAAGGATTATGGAGGGATAACAGACTGTCAGATCCGAGAGACAAGTCAAGCCAATCGTACGAAGCTATCGCGGCAGCACTCCCGCTACTACTCCCGGAGGGTACCTGATATCCATCGCCGCGAGGATTAAAGGGATCGGTAAACTCAACAGCTTCAACCGGCTCCTCGCGTACGATCATGGCCTGAAGCTTGACTTTCCCGACAATAATAGCGCCAGCATCAATGAGCAGCTGAACGCAATCAGCGTTCTCGGAAGCTGGGGGATATAAGTCTCTCCAGCCTCGGTTGTTAAGGGTAGTTTTATGGCCCTTGACATCTATGTTATCCTTGACGGCAACTCTAAGGCCATCTAAGGGACGAGAAGTAGATGGGTTATAGTAGCAGCGGGATGGGACAATTACTCTCCCGTCGAGACCACCTTCTGGACAGTCAAGCCTTAGAAGTGTATTACTGGGGTCAGTAACTTCTCGCGACGAGTCTGGGGAATCGGGGGAAACTTATCCGTTAGCTTGCGTGGGGGAGGGCTTGAATGTACTCATGAAAGCACCATTGACATCGTAGTAGACTTTCCAAGGCTGCCAAACCTTCTCTTTCGCAAAAACATAGGGACCTGGGGCAACTGGATGTGAGGAGTCGCCCTCAACGAAACTCCATTTTGCGCCCCAATCTAGCAATTCCTCAACGGCATCTTTTGACATCTCAAGTCTTTGTTCGCCGTTCCCGTAAAAGACAACGTGAGTTGCGAATGCCGGTTGGAAGACATCATCGCGGTCGAGAATAGTTTCGCGGAATACTTTTAGAGCTTCACGGGTCATGATCTGCTCAGGTTTTGTCCGATAGACTATGAAAGGAACCGGGGCCGTGGTGGCGTTGAAGGGAACAAACGAGTGCTCATGGGGGATCAAGACGTAATCAGTCTCACCAACACGTAGCCTCACCTCCTCTTCAATGGCAACAGAGGTCTTAGTATTTTCTATCGTCCCTGTGGGAGATTGCTGTTGAGATGTCATTTTTTCTAAATAGTTGCAGGAGTCCACAATATGGTATTACGCAAGTGCTCCTGGACGCATCTCTCGGAAAGTGGTAGTCTACGGGACTTAGTAAAAGAGATCTAGCCTAGTTATACGTTGGGGGCGGGCAAGTTGACGTTCGCAGCTCTCAAGCCGGAAAACCGATCTATCACAGCAAACGCAGGGATAACTCCCGCGCAGCCGTAGCTGGGATATTGGTACTATGTGCGCCGTCATCTGTATCTTTTTGCTAGATATCAACATAGTAGGTAGATATATAACCTGATCAAAGGTTCATTTGCCTACTGGAAAGCTAGCGAATGGATAGATCCCGATGTTAACTATTCTTGAGAGTTGGCCGTGGCTTAACTGAGGACGTAGCAAAGAATCCGAGAAGACAATATCCACGCTGGCATTTCCCAAAATGACCTATCGTACTTGTTGCGGCTCGAGCGCCTTATAGGAGGTCTGCGAGCAAGGCTCGAGTTTCCCGTCCGAGACCGGCATTACTGCCGCATACCAGCCCTTACTTAGGCTACCCCAGCTTCGGGAGTTTTTGGTATCCTTGGGGATTAGGCTCGGTGGAAAAGCTACTTTCTTCTTCGATAATTAAGCTAGATTTAAGGAAGAAGAAACTTTTGATTCACTGCGTACGTAATTCAAGCTGAGATTCGTAGGACGTGTGCGGTATGTTGCGCAACCCCTTTTCACAAAACTTACCTTACATTACTCCCCCAAATTGTCGGTCAGATACCACGCTATACAAAACTATGATCGTATCAGAGTAGTTTAACGGAGCATATGTGAAATAGAGAGGCAAATAGGTGAATAAAACCAGGATAATAATAAGCTTATATAACGAGATTGGGTTGAGCAATGTTCACGGATTGGTGCACGACGCTAAGCCTGGTTGATCTATAACCCGCACGAACTCAAATGGGGAAAGTCAACGATCCGTATTTTCATTGGAAGAGATGCAATAATAAAGCATTCAAAATGTCGACCATGGAGGAATCTGATGTATTAAGGCATATTCGCTGTGCTGTGGATTTTAGCTTCTGCGAGGTTCGAATTGGTCGGGTTTACACAGAACACAGAGAGAGAGTACGCGCAGGTACCTAAAATTAAATCCGTCGGCAATCTATGTCGCCACATATTAACCATGCTCACTGCATGGGTCTTGTACATGTGGAGGATTAAGCGAAAAAGGAGAGTCGAATTAAAGCCTGGTAACCCCAGTCGTTCGCGATTCCCGTTCGATTAGGGGTGGCTTCGGCTATCTTACAATTGCAGATGAAGGATCATTGAGGTTGACCTTATAGTAGGGCCTATGCGAATTATTATACGTACTTGTTTGCTCATGGAAATGAGTATGCTGTACCTAGGTTCTATGTCGTGTATGTACTGAGCAGTGAGCGCGTCCTCCTGGAATTATCCGACTGAAGTCTAAGCAAACTAAACTGCCTAGCCAAGCTAGGGTGTAAGCAATGCTTATATATCTTGGCACCGAGGCTTTGACTATGTCAAGGCAACGCATTTGTCGCTCTCCCGTATGCACAGCAGAATTAATAGAAGCTAAATAGTATGAGTGTTAGCGTAACAAAGGTAGGAGGCATCCAAGATATGCTTATTGTTCAAATTCAAGATGTCCGCGTTGGCGTCGTATTGGCAGGCTTACCGTCGAATTTCAACAGTAGTACTGTATGGAGCTGCCAAGTCCGTTCCTTAGAAGGCCTGGCTATTTATATCATTAACCTTTTAGTGTAGCTCATTTAGTGTAAAGGGAGCACTTTGCTCTTCTCGAATAAGAGGAATCGATTTGGAAAGCAAAACTTGGCTTGCATACACATCTTGAATAAGTATGATAAGCTTCAGCACGCACGATTCTTTAAAAACATGTGAAGTCTCTCGAGAATGTTTACTTAGAAGCCGAACCTTTAGATGCTACTCCAGAGCATGAGCTGGACAGCGAACCAGCTGACCGGGATGTCCGTCCCACTTCAGCGCCGATCTCATCGCTACACCCGAGCACTGGATTACAGCGCCAATTTCAGGAGACTTGCTTGGCACCAAACGAACAGTAATCACCAACACAAGCTTATGTCAAATATCCAACGCTCTCACGTAGCCAGACTAACCACTTGGGTCGAATAGACCTACAATAGGTGGAATAGTGATTTTATTCTGACGTGCTTCCGGTGCTTACCTACAGTAGTAAATCGGGGCTCGTTAATAAACAATGCTTGGTAGGTACAAGAATAGGTCAGGGCGGGACGATCCTCAAGGCGATGGATATATGTGTATATAAGAGGCAGTCTTCTTACGCTCTCGAATGAAGAACTGGCGCTACTCTCCTTGAAATTCTACTTCGGCAGTATAATATCCAACTTTTTCGTTCTTCGATTCAAAAAAAGTTAGTCCACTCATTTCACCATGCGTGCCTCGCTCTCTGCTGTTTTCGCCGTCGGCGCCGCTGCGGCTGCCACCTCCGCCACGGACCTCGGCGCCTGGAAGCTCATGTCGATTGCTACCGGATGCAAGTTCGGCCGCTGCTTCACCAGCTACGTCGTTTCTGGTGACGAGCTCACCGTTGACGGAGTCACGTTCCCTGCCTTCGCCGCCCGCGTAAGTCACATCCTCGCCAACATGGGGTCTTTCTTTGGTTGATATTGGGAATGGAAATTATTCGGGGCTGAATTTTGGAATGGCATAGTTTGCTTTCTGTATTGAGGAGTTTAATGAGGTTGTCGTTTCGATGGCTTTGACTAACATGTTGTCTCTTTAGTGCAAGACCCTTGGAAGCTGCAGCAACGCTCTAGAGGGCTCCGTCATCGCCTCCAAGACCGACGCCGAGACCGGCAAGCTCTTCATCACACAGACTGTCACCACCGACGGCGTGGAGAAGGTTGTCACTGCCGTCGCTGACTGGGATGAGTCCACTGAGGTCTACGTCGAGGCTCCCGTCGTCTCTATCTCGTAAAATGCGAACAACGACACCGGGCTGCTACGACCTGTAATATAATATCGAAAGAGCCATTCTGTGTATATATTGGTACCCTGGTTACTCTTGATGGTCTTGGACAGTTTGGAAATCATCAGCTGGACGTCTTGCTGGGCTTCACCTACACTATAACCGACTATCCACCCTCACTACCATAGAATCCTTATTCCTTCTGTGCATCTGCATCGTTCTAGGAGTGATTGGGCGCTTATTGCTTTGTACATAGCTTCCCGAAGTCAGATCGGATATATATACCCTTGACTGTTACGACCTCAATCTCTTTATAATGTTCATTGAAGTGCGTAGAACCGGTTGCCAGATACATATCTACTAATTTATGTATTAAAGAGAGTAACTACTCAAAGCATAGTAGGTTTAATTAGCCTTCGTGCGGCGTCATTGAGCCTAATATGAGATTCGCAAAGGGATACGAGTGAAAGTTTATAATGGTTGCTGAGCGTAGTGAAGTAATATTCTCCGAGGAGCTTTGGGCGTCTTATATTTTTGGCGAGCCTCGTCCTTTTTTCCCATGTGAAAACTTCTCCCTAGTGCATCACTAGAAGGCATGAGGACCTCACACATCTGCTCAGCTTCTCGACTATTGATGATAATTGGAGTACAAAATTTACTGGTTGGGGACATGAAGTGACTTTATCCCTCGGTAGGTAGCACCGGATCTAGGACATCTTGGGAGAGAACCTAAGACCCTTTGCGAAATGATGATATTTATGACAGCTGCGCTTCGTGCTAATGGGATTTGGATAGCAGGTATGTAGCTTAGATGATAACTTAGTTACTGTTTCCGACCTTTGAGCAAGATTGTTTCAGTGAGATCATGGATTATGGGACTAGTTTCGCGTTGGAATTATCAACAAGATGTCATGATTGAGGTCGCTGTGAACCATTCGATTATAGCGGTGGTATCATAGGTACATCGTTAACCTTTCGAATGTACGGCGTAGAGCCCGCAGGGTCCTCAAATCATCTCATGACGCGGCCAATCCCGTATCAATGCGTCGATAAAAATGATTCTTACTTGGGGGCCTTCCTAGGTGTATCTAGGCCTGCTTCTTTCATGTGTTTAAACTTCCCACATCCCCTCATCACTTCTTCTGTCTCTTCGCGCTCTTATCACTGACACCACTAAGTACACTAGCACTCCGCTTATGCCCGCCGCTGCTATCTGGCCGCGTGTTCTTCTCCTCGCCAGCCTCCGCTTTAACCTGGCCGGAGTTTTCTGTTTCGTTGCCATTCGTAGAGTGGCTGGATTTCTCTCCATTGGTGGTGCCATTTACCGCTGGCTTTGACGTACGTTTATCTTCGCTACTGCTCGTCCCATTTGTAGCGGTCGTGTCTGTGCCCTTGCCGTTCGTCGTGTTCGCAGCTTCACCCGGATGTGCGGGGTCCGACCCAGAAGACCCATCTGAGCTTGTAGTATTTTCGGACGGTGCAGTTGTACTTGGCGTTGGGAGGGTTAGAGATTTCTTACGCTCGGCTCTCTTGGCTTGCTCGAGGCGTATCTCGGCATCTATCTTGTCATTCATCTTTCGGATATCTAGAAGCACATTGATAGAATTCAGTAGCTTCTCCATTGCCTCAACAACACCTTTGGTTGGCATGGTGAGTCTGCTGGGGATATCTAGTTCCATAAGCGTGTTGGTGATCCTCTGGTGTTGAGCATTGCTCTTCGTCGTGAGGATTTTGTTGATACGCTCGTAACGGAACGTGGGACCTGAGGGAAGGCGGTCGTGATGGGACACACCATAGATTTTCTCCTCCTGCTCAGTAAGCTTCTTCCGCTCTTGTTGCTGTTGTTGGGCACCTTTCTTGGTAGGTCGTTCGGGTCGCTCGCCTCCACCGATGGAATCACGATGGCCTCCCGTTGACGCTGCGATACTCTCCCTGCGGCTTTCTGAGACGGGGGTTGAATTGGGATGAGCTGAAGGCTGGGCTGAGCCTGGCGTATTTACACCATTAGTGTCTAGAATAGGCCTACGCTTCTTCGTCCTATCGGCAGTAGCGAGAGTTTGCAGAAGTGTCGATAGCCCACTACTAGACTTGAAACTTGTAATATCCTGCTCCGTCGGTGGAAACTCTAATCGGCGATACAAGTCTTGACGCTCTATGTTGAGCTTCTGCTGGCGAGCAACAATCCGCCTCACCTCAACCAATAACTGTTCTTCCTCTCGAGCTTCGTCGATAGATCGGCTAAGCGCATCTTGAGCAAACTTTTTCCGGCTCGTTTCGGACGCAGGGTTGAAATGGACCATCATTTCGTGTAAAGTGAACTCGGCTTGCGTCATGTACTGTACCGGCTTCTGGACTGCCATCATCTTCGCGGCTACTTCGTAGTACCTCTGTTTTAGATCCTCCATAGTGCGCGGCCTGGGAGCGGGTATCATTGCTGTATCTAAGTCCGGGTCGTCGATGTCTTCCTCTTCGTCTTGCTCTTCTTTCACAATGCTCTGTGGCGGTGTGTACTCGTATCGGTCCCATATTAGCGGCCATCGCAAGTCAAAGTCCCTGACCACGCTGAAGAGATAATCTGTCTCGTCCTTGGTCCAATCCTTGCTGACTAGATTTGAATTGTACTGGTCTTCGCTGTACTGAGGCACGTCAACCTGCACATTGAACTTGGCAAAACCGGAATCATCTGTTACGTCGGTCTTGGCCACCTCCATACCAGTACCTCCAGGCGTCTGCATGTCGGATTGTGGTTGCGACGTTGCCCTCGAGTGATCCTCGGTCTCTTTCTTCCAGTGTCGGAGGTGTAAGGATTGATCGCTGCGAGCCGAGTTTCGAAAGGGAACCATTTCCCATTTTGCAGCAGGTTTTCTGCTTCCAAACCTCCTCTTTTTAAACGTCGATATCTCGGGTACGATAGCAATTGGATTGTCACCTCCCAAGCTCTGAACTTCTCGCGCCAAGCCCTTTAAATTCGGTCGTGGAGCACCTGTTTTCTGCTTTCTCGCAGGCCGCGGGCCGGTACCATCGGCAGGCAGATTGAGGACATCGCGGACATCGTGGGAAGCCATTATGGTGCGTGGGAGAAAGGCAATAGCAACGGGCGCCAGTCGCGACAGGAACTCACTCGGGGAGGGCACCAAAGAATAGCGTAGCGCGCCGCGACCGGCTTAAATTTAACTTATTTAATTGTAGGGCGACATGTATGGGGGATATATCATAGCGACGGCGTGTCTATTTTGATGGCGCGACGAAGTGGACGTGTATAAGTGATGAGATTAGTATTATGGGGGGTTTTTTGGGGTGTTGCTAAATGTACAGTTGATGGAGAATTTCTACTTTGGCGTCATTGCTTCTTGCACCATTGAATTTTAGCCCGTTGTACGGAGGTACCTATCTAAGTACTTACTTACCAAAAACTTTCCTCGAGAAGGATCTGTATTTACCTAGGTAGGTACCCACAAGGGCACGTGATATACCAGGTAGGCGTCGAGAAAAGAAAGGTCTTATCGATTAGGTACCTACAACTGGACAGGACCTACCTAGCGTATCCACTAACCTAAATCGCCTAAAGATTCCTGCCTTAGCGCAGCTGCTTAGCGTCTCGTACTATACACTGGCTGTGGCTAAGGTTCTGGGTCAATCGATACCAAGCCCCTGGAGAGTGAACGTGGCAGCTTGGCGACAAAGGCCGTGGTGAGAGCTTCACAAGATCGCTGCAACACCACTCACTTTCCAAAGTCGAACTACCCATCGCAACCTCTCCGATCCGCAACACCCGATTCCAAAGGCACGCTCGGCAGCAGAGACATCAATTGGAAATAGACTGGCGTCGGAGGAGCAAAAATGAGGGCGATACTTCCCCTCCTGTCCCTGAGCGCTGTCGCTCAGGCGCTGTACTTCTTCATCGACGGCACGCAACCCAAGTGCTTCTACGAGGAACTGCCAAAGGACACACTGGTAGTGGGCCACTATACCGCCGAGGAATACGACGATAACTCGAGGACATGGTCGAAGCACGACGGCCTCAGTGTCTACATATCCGTTGACGTATGTTTGCACTCCATCGCATGCGGTGCGCATCGAACTGCAAAGTTCCAGCCGCCTATAGATTATCAGACTAGGTAGCGCTAGCTAACATTCCAAACCCTACGAACAGGAAATCTTCGACAACGACCACAGAGTAGTCTCCCAGCGCGGCTCTTCCGCCGGCCGCTTCACCTTCACGGCGCACGAGGCCGGCGACCACCGGCTCTGCTTCACCCCCAGCAGCAACAGCAACCGCCAGAACTGGCTAAACGCCGCAACCCCCAACGGCGGCATCAAGCTGACGCTCGACCTGGCCATCGGCGAGTCGAGCGAGATCGAGAGCACCGACAAGAGCAAGCTGCAGGACATCTCCCAGCGCGTCAAGGACCTCAACTCCCGCCTGCAGGACATCAGGCGCGAGCAGATTTTCCAGCGAGTGAGTCTTTGAGTCTTCACAACACACTTGAGTTCCGCGATTTAATCTTCTTCACTTATGTCCCTCCCCTATCCCCACAGAATATATAGAACCATAGTGGACCTCTTGAAGCAAACACTCATACTGACACTTTATTTAGGAACGAGAAGCCGAATTCAGAGATCAGTCCGAGTCTACCAACTCGCGCGTGATCCGGTGGATGGTCGTCCAGCTTGTCGTTCTGGGAGTGACATGTGCCTGGCAACTCTCACATCTACGGTCCTTCTTCATCAAGCAGAAGCTCACGTAATCACCTCTACCACTCCCATCACCATCACCACCACCACCTAGCAAATAGCGTGTACTACAATAGAAAACCTTGGTTATATGTCCGGATGTTGTTCAGATCCTGGCGAATCGAATTGGGGAGGCAGGGGATAGAGAGAGAAATGGCATTGGCGGAAGCTAGGAGAGCGGACCTAAACCCTCGTGATCACTTCGGGTAGGAGGGCGGAATGTGATATGTTGCTCCCCCAAGGGCGGTGGCGCTGTCATTGATGTCGTGATAGCACTCTCTGTAATGATACATGCGCACAGATCAGAAGAAATGATGTTCCGGCAACTAAATTTAGTTGATTATCTCGTTAATAGGCGTGATTGATACCTTGGGCCTACCTTGATTCAATGAAGCTTCTTCAGTCATATGTTCCTCTCGCTTTAATGGATTTAGGAATCTTTTCAAAATCACACTTACGTACCAGAGAATATTCATCGAAATGGTCTAAAATTACGTATAAATCCCTAGCTGATTCTACTGTATACAGAAGAACATATACCACTAATGACTAACACATTCCTCGTTGTTGGGTCAATGCCTACGCAACATTTCTTCCAACTTTTGCTAGCGGTATCTACGATTTAGCTTAGATCAAGAAGAGATTACTGTCAACGCATCAAGTGGAGTAAATTTGACTTTGATCACTCAAGTACTGGTTAAAGATGCAGAATTATGTTTCTTATGCCCCGTTGTCATCTTTTTCTATCTCTGCAGGAACCTAATCTCCCCACTTCGGTCTGCCAGATCACCTCACTACCTATAGCCCCTCCAGGCGCGGCCGTCACATCTTATATGCGCTCCAAGCCCTTCACCAAGTCTACATTTTCCTCTACACTCTGACTACTTCCCCCGAGCACCCCTTTCGGGACAATTATAAACAGGTATGTCAAGGACTTTGCCACGCAGAGAAAAGTAGGATACCAAATTCCCAATGCTAGCCTTCCAAGAGGTTTACAAACTCCACCGGCGCCGTTGCTGCGAGTTGGTGTATTAACAGCCAGGATCTATCTCATCAGAGCGAGAGTCGTGAATAAAGGAAATAAATAAAAGTCAACAAGAGGAGTTCGTATCTCGAGTTACATCGAGCTCAGATGGGGCAAGAATCCGGCCGGTGAAGGTGGCCGTGTTTGCGGGCCGATGGTAAGTAAGTATTCTCGGTCTGATCTGTCGCAGGGCCCACAAATGTAGGGGTGGGATGTAGATAGACCTTAGAAGTACAAGCACCCGGCGTGTTCGCAAGGGTAATGATTATTAGAAACCTTCGCGTAGTTGTAGAGCTCACGACCATAACGTGGCTGGCAAAATGCATAGGCCCCATGAGAACAGATCCGCTTGCGGGAAGACGACCGGGTGAGTATTAAGCAATACAACATGGAGTTGGAAGTCTAGGTCCAACTCTCTTAGTCTATATGAATTCGCTCGCAGGCCATAACTGTATATTAAACTATCCTGTTTCTTGTCAGTGGTTTTTGGTCTAATCATCATTGAACTCGTAACATACCGCAGCATAGAACTTTCATGAACTTCTGGAAACCAGTGGGTTGAGGCTCATTGAGGCCCTCGTTTGCCATGCCGAGTTCAGGGCTCATATTTGTCTGCTGGGCCATCCTGGGCGGCAGGTTCTGGCTGCTGTTCTGGAATTGGGCCTGGGTCGACCCGGTTGGGGTGGCCATGTCCCGAAGACCCCCCACCGCGCTCCCGCGTTGTGCTTTCAAGCCAACGGGGGCGTTTGGCCGGCGCGGGTCCGTCGCCTTGGCTGGTGACGGAGGTGGGGGCTGCGCGGCGTTTAAACGGTCGCGTGTTAGGTGAGGGGTGTTCGCGCCAGTCCGGGACTGGTTGTGTATTTCCATCTGGGAAGGGCCCGGCCGGGCATTTGGGTTGTGATAACCGTGTTTGTGCATAGCATCCCAGCCTTTGGCCGACTCCTTGCTGATCTTCATCCAGTCGTACTCCCCATCTTCAACCTCGCCTGTGGCCTTCAGTGCTTGAGTGAAAAGCTCGCGCAAGTAATCGTAATCGGGGGTGTCCTCGAAGCCAAGATTCCGGACGTAGGTAAGATACTTGTTGAATTCATCAGGGAAGCCTTCGCACAGATCCTTGATCGCGGTTGTCTGCTTCTTCTCGCCAATCTTCTCATACTTCTGCTTGTTTGTTGCAGCCTTCAAGCCTTGCCAGGGAAGACCACCACGTAAGAAGTACATGAACACATGACCCAGAGCCTCCAAATCATCCCGACGAGATTGTTCACGTCCCAAATGGGTATTAATACTCATGTAACGAGCAGTGCCGGATAACGATTTCCGTTCACGGTAGGGGATGTGCTGCTTGGTCTTGGGGTCTCGATATTGCTTGGCCATGCCAAAATCTACGACGTGGATGACATTGGCGGCTTTAGTTCCTTGACGGCCAATCAGGAAGTTGTCCGGTTTGATATCGCGATAGATGAGATTCTTCTCGTGGATCGTCTGGACACGGGATAACTAAACAGGACATGAGCTATGTGAAAGGAGGGAAGAAAACGACAGTGTTGGGATACAACATACCATCTGCTTAGCGACCATGACGACCGTCTTAATCGAAAATCTTCGGTTGCAATGGTCAAAAAGATCCTCCAAAGACGGTCCAAGCAGATCTATAACAAGGATGTTATGAAGGCCCTCTTGGCCAAAGTAATAGACATTAGGGATGCCGGCTAGGCACAATAAAGTTTAGTATTTACCCCAGTGCTACGAAATGTATTATTCACTACTCACGGCAGCCGACGAGGATCTTGTATGTGCGGTATTCATCTCGAAGCTGTGGGGCGTCACTCTTGCGTGGCTCCTGGGGCTATGTTAGCACGCTCAATAGCGAAATGCAGAATAGTTCAGGTTCATGTTCAGGCTCATTTCATTCAATAAGTGACCTTGGATCAAAGCAAAGAAGCAGGCGAAACTCACGAATTTGATAGCAACTTGCTGGTTGTTCAACAAGTTGGTGCCCTCGAAAATGACACCGAACGAACCTTCACCAATCTTCTTCCCAACTCGGTAGTGGACACCCACAACGTTCGACGATGACGAAGCCATTGTGGGATCAACGAGAACGAAAGATGCAAACGCGTTCTAAGAGGGAGGTGATGGGAGGTCGGTGGCGGCAGGATCGGCGGGCGTGTTACAACAGGATGTTGTGCTGCTGGAGAGGAGGGAGATTCGATGTCGGAGAAACAAGTATCAAAGATACTCGAACAAGCAGAGGGCGCCAAGGACCATCTCTCGAGGCAGACGAGGGAGAGAAACAAGCTGCCCGAGAGAGTCGGGAAGGAGTAGAAGAGCCAGCCGTGGCCCAGAAAGGGCGATCTGCGGGAATAGGCTTGTTGAACCCGTTTGGTGGATGTTGGTGATTGATAGATGAAAAGATGAATTGAATTGGACGGGATCGCTGGCTGGAGAATTGGAGTGAGAATCAAAGGGGAGGAAAACCCGAAGAGAGGCGGTCGGGGGGGAGATTGGGTCAAGTCCATGTACCTACGTACCGACCGCGCTCACTGCCTCTCCAACATTACCTAGGCCCGTCTAAGCCGTTCGTGGTAGCTGACCCACTGTTTAGCTGGGGTTTGGGGAGATCTGAGTGGCTGAACCAGCGTGCCTGTGCTGTAGACTGTATGGGCTTTTTAAGGTCCTGACCAGTGGTGACGGGCCAACTGTGTTTGCGGGTTTTGGGGCGATCGAAGCGCTGAAAGGGGCCTAATTTTAGGGAGGCTGAGAATGCTAGGCCCCGTACAGGGCACCTCTCCACCTGCCCCTTTCAGGCGATTTTATTCCTTTAACAAGCCACATGCTGTTGCCCACTGAACCGTAGACACGAAATCTCACGTAGACGGACTAGCGGTCCATGTTACTAGCTACTAAAATGGCATAGACTTAGATGCCAAGACCACCAGCCCCGGTTGCCCCGAGTCGACAGCTATCTTGGGTCCCATTGCGTACAATAATTGTATGTTTGTGTACGTACTGTACTGTGCCGTGTTGCAGGTCCTAGTACTCCGTATGTATTGATGCGTTTTGAGTCAAGTCTAGTAGACAGGTATCTAGTTTTCTAAAAACTAGACTCTAGGTACTTATCTATCTATATCAGACATTATCTAATGGAAGAAACCTGCTCTGTTCATTACAAGGATTAATACAGCCAATAAGTAGGCATAGCCTGACTTATGTGAGACACATGAACATCACCTGGGCATATTTACACATCTACGCCACGGGCAAGTATTTTGCCTCCTCCCGAGTTCCGTCCCCTGCTACCGCCCTGCTCCTCACGAAGAGCCAAGAGTTCCCATAGAGCTTAAGCCGGCCGCTACCTAACCTTGTCCACAGTATTTATTGTGTAAAAACTAACTCTGTCGGGTCTAGTCTCGTCAAGTTAGTTACAAACAATTACGGTTTTTACTGCCTAATTAAATAGAGCATTAAAGAAATCCGATGCACTAATAACGGCTTGCATGCATGCCAGCATCTTATCGTGAAGCAAACATTCGTATAGTGACGATGGACCCTTTGTCCGGGTAGGCAGATATGTCTGCTGTATGTAGTTATTGTTCAACATTTGGGTGGGCAATATTTGAGCATGAACCGAACTGGGTATGTCGTGCATTGCCTTGGCACTCTAGTCATTTCTCTGACAGTCATGTCGGTTGGAGAGTAAGTGCATATAACATAGGTACTTAGTTAAGTAACTACATGTAGGACTGGATGTGTGTGCCTAGGCAGGCCTTGCTGTGTTGTGTTCTACGTGTTCAGGTTCAATCTATATCCACCTACCAATAACAGCTATAGAATCAATTCGTCTAATGTGTCTTCAATCTCTTGTTAGGTAGACCCCAGATTAAAATCGTCTGTTCATCTGATAGTTTGACAGAATCTAACAAACACCCCGTTGCCGAGGAATGAATGGCCCTACTTTTCTTTCCAGGGACTGAAAACTGTGAGCAACACGCGCGGGTAGATCCTTACATATAAGATCCACCCCCTAAGTACGGCATACATATGGGCAGAATATAGGGCTATCATATCAGCCTGGCCTGATCAAAACAGCAATAAAAGTTGGTATTTGATTTGGGGTAGGTAATAGTAGGTAATATCTACTGTAAAGGCAAGCTGCCAGTGGCAATTTGTTCATGCTAATGTATAATCATAATGTGTAATGTATAATGCGTATCGGGTAAGATGTTGTTAGGGTGTTTGGACTCCGCGATGAAACATTCTAGGCGTCAAGTCAAGATCTGAAGATGCAACAAATCCGCCATTGTTGCAGCCGGTAAGCACCCTATTCGGTCGCGCGTCGGTTGGTGCAGACCGGCTCATGTTTCGAAAACGCCTTACACATCAACACCAGCATAACCTACAGCATACCTACATACCATAGATACCCTGTAAACGCAATTATCTCTAACCTAGGTACCGCCTACCTACCCAGACAGAACCCAGATACTGCCCAGACAGACCATTCGTGATCGACACAGCCTTCACAGGCAAACTTTCCTACCCTCCTTTTCCCGTAATCCTGCTCAAATCCCAAAGTGACGTAAGACTTCGTCTCAGTCTTTAATTCTCTTGCGTTAAACTCTACCTAGGTATTCAGTCAACAAACACGTGCCGGGTAACCCAGGCTGCGTTTCTAACTTATGACTTAAAGGGGGGAGCCCTTGATTAAATGCAGGGATTCTGCTTTCTATAGGTTTATATCGGCATTTCTAAATGTTTTATCTATCTAGCCCCTTCTCACTAGGATCATAATCATAATGCCATACCTACCTGTCTGCTTCATCCAGCAGCTACAATTACGCCACAGCTAAGAATGCCGGTGAGCCTGTGCTATCGCCGCCAAGCTCTCCTTGACAGTATTAAAAGCATCTTGATGATCAGCTCTCCAGCTAGAAACAGCAACTCGCACAGCAGGTTTTCCGTCCCAGCTGCTTCCACTCACATACCACTTATTACCCTCGTTGATCCGTTGGACAAGCACCCTGTTCAGCGAATCGTCTATGGCGCGGAATAATACTACGATGTGGATGTCATCTTCAATGCTGATGGGGCTAGGTCCTGCGTCCGGCAGCAGTGCGTAACCGTCGCAGGATTGGATGGCCTTGGCAACGGCACGCGCAGTGATCACCATCCTCTCCATCATTCCTGATATTCCTTCCCTCCCCTCGCTCATCAAAACGGCGTAGACGGGCAGTGCACGAAAACGTCGAGAGTTCTCGAGTCCGATATTCAGAGGACTCTGGATCTGGGACGTGCCACCGGAAGAAAGATAAGCGGCATTAGGGTTTTTGAAGACGGCATTTAGTGTGGTCGATTTCCGGGTGAAAAAGATACCGTTGTCGTAAGGCTAACAGCCCAGTTAGAAGCCTGGTCAATTTGTCTTCTCTCGATAGTATGGTACGTTAGACTCACCACGTTCAATAGCTTATGCCCGTCAATAGTCAGACTATCGCAGAGCTCTAAGCCGGCGTTAACCCTATGGAGTGAGGAATACTCGTCTTTCGCAGGTAATGCCCGGGCAAAGACTCCGAATGCTAATACATAATCAGTCAGCATCATCCTAAGCTGAGGGTAGGGGCGGTTTCGGACCTCCGTCAACATGGATCCACGCCTGGTACTGGTCAGCCAAACGTCGAAGCCTCTTCATATCCTCGATACCCGTGGTCGCAAACCGGCCTGTATTAACTTCTCCGGCACTAATAGCGATGATACTCGCAACATTCCCACGTTGGAGTTCTCGCTCCACGGCGTCTATGTTCAAGCGCCACGGTTCGGCGTCGCTAAATGGCAGGGACTTGACAGAGGTACGTCCGAGCCCTACCACAGATGCTGCTTTTGAAAGTGAACTATGTCCCATGCTTGTCAAGACCTGGATTTCTTCAACGCCTGCTTTCATGCACGCTCGTAGCAGTCCGATTTCGCCAACCGAGTCCGAGCCCTCGGCTAACCTCGACGACACGACTGCTTCGCGGCCACATGCTAAGCCGAGAATATTGCTTGCCGTAGCACCCGTGGTAAACGTTCTGCCCTGCCACTGCTCCGGTTCTCCCAGATCCAGCAGGCGCAGCAGCATCTTCAAAGCGGCATCCTCGACCTCAGTGGCTATAGTCTGCTCGGGGAGATGTACCTGGACGTTCTGGTCGTAGGCGCTGACGATATTGTCCGCGATCTCGGCGATGGGAAGCGTGGAGCCCGTGACGAAACCCCAATAGCGCCCGCTTCGGTTCTCTCCGTTTAGTCCGGGCACGATGTCGTCCATGAGATGGTTGAAGGTGGCCTCGGGGCCTAGACCCAGGAGGTAGTTTTTGCCGGCGGCATCGGGAAGCGATGCTCTTGCGTGTGCTATTTTTTCTAGGCCTGGGAGTGTAGGTGCATGTTCGCCTGGTGCCACGGCCGCTGATTGCCTGATGCGGCGCTGGGCTTGCTCTACGAAACCACTCTCCATCCTGACTCGAATAATTGGGTGTCTTGTATAGTAAAGCGTAGTAGCCTTCTAAGACTGTGACTCAGAACCGTGATAGGTTACTTAATAGATATTCATTGAGGCATACTCTAAATAGTATGGTGGATCACAAGTTTGTCATTTTTCCATACTTATCGATCGCAAACTATTTCCTCTGTTAGAGTAATACAGACCTATACTAAGAACAGAGTTCACCAATTACGTTTCATATATGATAGCACAAACGAACTATATATTCTGGACAAGGCTGGCCAGCCTTGGGCGAAGATGATGAAGCATATTGATAATTATCGAACCTACACAGATCGGGGACCAACTTAGTCGCCGGCTGGATGGAGCCCAACATGTTACCAAGTCACAATTCCAACCAAGGTCTCGTTACAGGTAATCAATCTGAGCAATCAATTCATTGGTCACGGCACTATTATTGTATCCCCAGGTCTAGACCACATCTCCGGTTCTTGTCTATTTTGGCTTCCGAAAGTCTGAAACATGCACTAATATCATACTACTCTCTTCTATGATCTAGTGGCCTACCCCGGAGACGACCCTGAGCGAACGTCCCGTTCTTAAACCAACCGGTGAATGTGTTCGAATGATCCGCATAAGATGATGCTTGGACCTGTACACGTCACCGTATCCCAATTCGTTGCCTTGCCTGCCGTGATCATATACATACCATTATTGCCTATTTGGTGATCATGGATGCGGGGCTTCCTAGCGTATGTAAGCGCGATATTCCTGCACATCATCAACCATGTGAGGGAGGGGGTTCGATTCAAATAATAGATCTTAATCATTATTCCCACTTCTTTATTCTTTGTACCTATTCGGTTTGAGTTGCTGGGGTCACCTTTCAGCAAAAAAGAGCGAGGCGGTGAATCGTTCGAAGCTCACCCCCTAGCCTAGGTCGTTGACTGAATGAAATAAATCTTCAACCGTACGGATAGGTTGATGGAAACCAATTCAAGCGCCCGAAACCCCCAGCTCGAATGGCATTATTCAGATACTTATCTATGTAACTGAATATAAAGTGTAACAGCTGCCATTTCCTCGAAAATCTAACTCTGATTTACGGTTCCAGCATCCTAAATCCTTCCGCTTAATATTTGTGGGCGGAGTAGGGCTATATTACTGATTCAGTATATATATAGGTTCCCCTATTACGCCTATCATAAACAAGCTACCCCTTACTGTTTTCCCTGAGGTTAGTATGTCTGTGTTCCACACAATTTCTAGAAGTCATGTATGTGGTCTTGGCCGGTGTGAACTTTGTAATCTTGGCTACGCGGACTACGTCAACGACGCACCCAACCATTATAGAAATTTGATGCATCGTACGCCACCTTCTCGCAATTGGACGCCTATTCTTAACTTAATCCAGTCATATGGGTCTGTGTTTCCAGCAGTTTGGTTCAACGTGTCAATTTGGAACACGGCTCGACTCCCACCCCCATGCCATATAACTCCACACATATCCCGACTCTCGGGGGGGCATCACTTATTTATTCCCCGAGCCATTGTGCATCATATTCCAATTACATATGAATCCAAATCCACAATGTCAATCTAATTGTTCTAACGTCTCTAGAATACTACCACACATCCGATATCCTAATTATTTTATACAATTTCGAATGATCACTTGCTGTTAGATAACAGGGATTTCATGTCTTCTAAGCAGCAAAGTGGTGGAGAAGGCGAAGATGTCCCCGAGGCCGTTAGTGGCCCTAGTGAAAGGACCGGCGTGGCGGGTCGGGGACCACCTACCCGTCCACCATTCGATCTAAACAACTTCCCCTTCACATTCGAGGTTGCACGCGATACGGCCAGCTTTACGCTTATTGAGCCCGATGTAGGAAGGCCTCTATCCTAGTAGATACGCGACTGAGGTATATATATGCTAATCTCGAATAGAGTGAGCCTTCCGCCGCCCAGAGCTATGAATGGTGCGTCGATCCGGTGCCAATGGGACTTCTTGAGCTAAACGTCACTGCAAATCATAGGGATGGCGAGTCAATCACGAGCAGCATCACAGCCTATAGAGAGGAAAATGGCAGGACATATCACGCATACAATGACGGATGTATGTCAACCCCCCGCTTAGCCTAGGCCCCAGGCGGTTAACGGTTCCTGTATATCAGCATATCACTATCCCAACGACTCTCCCGAGCTTGAGAGACTAGATTGGCAGTTTATCGTCCTCAAACGCCTGTTTAACGGCAAGAACTACTTCGCGCCGTGGTCTCAGGAAAATCCTCCTAAGAGGGTACTCGACCTAGCCACGGGGACGGGCATGTGGGCGATGGAGATGGCCGAAGAATTCGAATCCTCGACTGTCATTGGGACGGACCTATCGCCCATCCAGCCGGATTTCGTGCCTCCGAATGCACATTTCTATATCCATGACGCGTAAGTCGGTGTTTTTTTTTTCTTCTACTCATTACCTGGATGCTAGTGCTTCGGGTAGCTTACGTACGACGTGTCATCTGAGGCCTGGTCTGTAAACCCAGAACTACGGATCGGATGTTTGCTTCGGCGTCATTTCCTCAGTGCTCTTGGAATTGTGGGGTGAGATGACGAAGCTTGGCCGTGCGTGGGATGTTGACCTAGTGTGTATCTAGGAGACTAGATGAGTGGTGGTGGCCGGATCCATTCGATTATATACATGGTACGTATGTATAACGACATAACCTTCCTCGTGAACTCACCTGCAAATCTTCTGCTAATGCGTCTATGTAGTACGCCAATTCTCCTTTCTCGACTCAGTTTTGGGTGGCTTGAAATCCTCGGTCCTGAGATGGACGAGAAACATTGATGCCTTCTAGGCGCCACTTGAACTTACTGACAAGATATAGATACGGGTAGCTTTAGGCGCGTGGGATGACTTCGAGATTGACGTGGCTCACAAAGCCTTCAAGCACTTAGAGCCTGGCGGGTGGTTCGAGGCACAAGAGCTACTCCCAAGCCTCGGGTGTGACGACGGATCAATGCCAGACGACTATGCTCCGCACTTGCTCATCACTGACCTAGAAGACTGCGCCAGGAGCGAGAGGCGACCTCTGGACGTTGTTAAAACGTACAAGCAAGGCCTGATTAATGCGGGGTTTGTGGACGTCACGGAGCAGGTATACAAGATCCCTATCAACGGGTGGCCTAAGAGCAAAAATTGGAAGACTCTTGGAGAACTGTGGAATGTGAACTGCCTCGACGCCGTACAGGGTTTCTCCATGGCGCTGCTCCATCGTGCGCGGGGTCTGAAGCGACATCAGATCGAGGTAAATATGACCCGTCTGGAGAACTTGGGTAATCTATGGACTTTCTGCTAACCACTTCGTAGATACATCTGATGGATAGTCGACGAGCTCTCTCTGACAAGTCTGTTCATGCGTATCAGAGCTTTTATGTTGTACTAGGACGAAAACCTAGGCTACAAGAGGATATAGCCACCATATCAAAACAGCAATAATGACAACTGCCTAGACTTTACGGTTTTCACATTCCTGTTCTATGATATCTATGCGTATACCTATGAGTCCGCATGACATGAAATCGATACCTGGTTCTATACCTCCTAATGCCCGAGACCCTAGATATTGGATAGCCTATTGAGTTGCCCATCCTAAGGGGATAGGGTATCTACCTAAGATAAGGGGGTGAGAAGCTAGCTACCTCTTAGAGGCACATACACACCTCTATGCGCACCTTACATGCAGCTGCATCTTGGTATAATTATAACTATAAATGATAGGGAACAATGGTGAGTTTGGATAAAAATAGGTAAGAAGGGATACATGCAGGTATAGTAAGTAGGTTAGGTGGTACCTACATTTATAAAAATGTACAGGTTATGTGTCTATTCCCGGTGCCCTTGACTCGGGGTGGGTAACAGCATACATACCTAGGTAATTCTTCTTCGAAGGGCCGGGACCTGGAAGGGAATAGCGGACGTAATGGACCAGTCCCTCTTTACGGAGTACCTACCTGGACTAAGCGGTGCATCCAGCCGCAAGAAGAAATGGCGTGCACTGCATCCCCCCCTTTTACGGGGCCCCATGCCATCCTTTTAGTTCGAAAATCAGCGAAGCTAGTGAAGCATGGTATCCACTATTCGCTGCAGTCGAGACCTGCCCATCAGCTGTCTGCGTTAGATAGCACAGCAGGGACACTCACTACCTACTGTAAGTACCAACTGTAAATCTAAAGTAGGTACATACAGTAACACTAAATAGGTACTGTACCTCCATCAAGAATACCTAACCAGAATATGGATATTCAGGTGTTCTTCAAGTTCTTCCATCGCAACTTATCACATCTCACTTCCGACTTGCGACTTGCGACTCCGACGGGCTGAGTGAATGAACGAACTGCTGACTGCTGACTGGCGCTGGAGTTGGTTATTTTGATTTGTTACCGTTCATCGTCTCTCGTATCTCTCCCGTCCTCCCCTTTCCCCTTTCCTGTCTTACGTCTCTCACTTCTTCCTTTGATTGCCCCGATGCTGCAGCTCGACGTTGGCGCCAATCCTTAATCCTCTCAAGAAATACGTAGAACCAAGGCAGGGCCTCTCTCTCCCCCCCAGTCTCCAGTCGACCTAAGGTACTGCACGAGCACACCCTCCTGGACGAGCCCGTAAGCCAGTGAGCCAGTTACTTCATCGCCGCGTACACCAACTAGTCTGTACACTTCACCGGAGGTTTTTCTTGATACCTACACGAGACACTGGCAAACGGGAACCTGACCTATACGTGGCCCTCATTATCGCCCGTTCCCGTTTCCTTGAGCCTCCTACCTACCACCTACCTAGTACCTACACACCTAACCAACCACCGATTCTACCACCCGGTTTTCTTCTAGTTCTTTTTATTTGGTCGAGGTTACCCCAATCCTACCGTGATCTTACCGTGATCCTCCCGTCGGTCGCGTGCACTCTCTTGGCACCACCTGTATATATCCTATAAGCCTACAACACGCACTGATAATCGTAATACTACAACAACACCCGACCTGGAGAGCCGATAATCATGGCCGGACTCATGAGCAAGCGTCAACAGGCACGCAACGAGCGCGCTCTCCAGGATCTCGTCCAGAGTGTTCCCGGCAATAACCTATGCGCCGACTGCGGCGCTCGAAATCCATGTACGTTGCGCTTCTTCGCGTCTCCTATTCTTTTTCTTTTTCTGCTTATACAGCGCTCTCTGGTCTCTTCTGCGACGCAATGCTGACATTTATACCCTTCTAGCGTGGGCATCGTGGAATGTAGGTGTGCCGACTTCTACATACACAAACTGCCCCCATCCCAGTCCTACTGCTACGTTCCTGGAACCTTGCGACATCAATATGCATGCATACTACCAAGTAACATGATTTAGGTAGTATAGTCGGGTAGCAGAGCGCTAACAGCCATGGCTACAGTTGGGTATATTCCTATGCATGCGATGCGCTGCCATCCATCGCAAGTTGGGAACACACATTTCCAAAGTCAAGTCGCTGAGCATGGACAGTTGGACTAATGACCAAGTTGAGGTAAAACTGCCACCAACACAACTCTACCCCTTGCCACGAGAGACGCTAATTTGATCCGAGAACAGAGTATGAAACGAGTAGGGAATGCTGCTTCGAACAAGACCTACAATCCCCAGAACAAGCGGCCGCCCGTACCTGTCGATGCTGACGAGGCCGATTCCGCCATGGAACGATTCATCCGTTCGAAATATGTGCAGCCACCCAGCCGAACTCCAACGAACGGCCCGACGAGACACAATACCGGAAGCTCGGACGAAGGCACACCTCCACCGTTACCCCCTAAGACTGGTACTCGGTTCTTTAAGTCGGGGTCGCTCTCGTTTCGATCCAAGAAAGACCCGATAAGTCCACGAGAGAGCACTTCTCCTCAAGACCACCTACGCAACAAGCCATCTAAGGTCTTTGGGGCAAGCGTACACCAGGATAGCGTAGAAACCACGGCGCAGAAATTGACACAGCTTCGTGATATGGGTTTCACGGATGATAAGCGTAATGCCATGATATTAAAGGGCGTGAATGGTAGTCTAGAGAAGACGATTGAGGCTCTCGTACGTCTTGGTGACGGTGGATTGGTTTCACCAGGCTTGACAACAGCCCGAAATCCATTGTCAAGGTCCTCGACGCCCAAACCCACCAAGACGGTTACGAATGGTCTATCAAAACCAAGTCCTCCTTTGCCGGTGGAGAGCCCGTCGTCGTTATCCAATGACCCTTGGGAAATACAGCCTGCGCAGCCTCAGTCGTCACAATCCACTGGCACCTTGCAGAACAAGAACCCGTTCTACAATACTAATCCCTTTGGTGTGCCCAGTCAGCAACAACAGCAGCGGGAATATGTCTTGAACCAATCTATGCAATCACTAACACTGGCGCCGTCGCAGCCACCGCTCTTCCCACACCACACGGGAGGGGCTCCTACTACGCAACCAGTAATCCAGCCTACCTATCAGCATTCTATGACTCCGCCTGTGCCGCAGATTCAAAACTTCGCATCTATGGCGTTTAATAGCAATCAGACATACCCTCCGCCATCCCAACAAGTACCGCAGCAAGGCTACAATCCCTTTTTACAAGCTCCTACGACCCCACAGCAGCAGCAGCAGCAGCAACAGCAGTCGTCCCTGTCTCTCAACACCTCTCCCTACCAGTACCAGGGATCCCTGACGAATAACCCATTTACAAGATCGCCAACGGGACTGGCATCACCCATGCTAAACCAGATACCCGAGCAGTCACAGCAAAATGTATATAATTCACCTCAGACCCCATACAGCGCCAACCCCTTTATGATAATGAACCAGCCAGCTCACGTACCTCGACCTTCACAACAACAATGGTTCCAACAAAACCAGCAACAGGCGCAACTCATACAGCCGAACTACCCTACCCCACAAGCTAGTAAAGAATCAATTATGGCTTTGTACAGTTATGCACAACCTGCGCCAGCTTCGATGCAATCACCAGGGCAAGCGATTCCTAATCCCTTCGAGACGAGTCCTGCGGCTTCGCTTCAACCACAGACACAGATGCCTCTGCAACAAAGCCCTTCGGCGGGAACTAAAAACCCATTCCTGAATAACACAGCCGCCCCCTCAGCTTCTGTGTTTGCGCCCACTAATCAGGCCCCCTCTGGTGCGAGGAGCCGTGAAAGCATGATGCTCGGGATGGAGATGGCCTGGAATAATGGCCGGCACAGCCCGGATGCATTTGCGAGTTTGAGCGCGAGAACTGGATAGCAAGGAGTCTTAATATTTTACGTCCGCCATGTGTGGGTGTGTATATACTGTATGAGTTTGTCAACATATGATGTAGGTATATTAGAGTGAGATCCTCATTAAGAGGGAAGGATATGGCCTTTAATGTCTTATTTGAAGAGAAGAGAGAAGAGTGGACTGTTCCTATATCACACACTGCGAACTTGCATTTGTTTATTTTTTCGGTCCTACTCATCACTTGTGAATCTCTTTCAGTGAAAACTCCTCCCACGTCACTCCCTCCAGGCCATCGAAAGCGCCCTCGTCCACGCGCACCACCTCGCTCCACCCCCGGATCAAGCCCCGCCAGTAGCACATCTCGGCCGCGGGGCTGAAGTAGCCCCCATCCTCGAAGAGGGCGCGCTGGCGCCGCGCGATGCCCTCGGCGATGCGCGGGTGCGCCTCCAGCCAGGCGACGGCGGCTTCCAGGTCGCTCCAGTCCGGCGCGACGAAGACGATGTTGGCCTCCGAGGGGTCGTGCTCGGTCGGCCAGGCGCTGCGGACCCAGGGGGCCGGGTAGGGGAGGAGCGGGGGCGGGTTGTCGCTCGCGCCGAGGTCGATGGGGTGGCGGGGGAGGCCGGATTGCTGTTGCTTTAATTGTTGTTGTTGCTGCTGCTGCTGTGTGTTGACGGATGGTGAGAAGAAGAGAGAGAAGATGGAGCGTGGGGATGAGAGGGGAGAGGAGGAGGAATGGAAGGAATCCGGGGACGAGGGATCGAGCGTGTAGCTGAAGACGGGACGGAGCAGGTGCGTCAGGTGCTGCATCCACGCGATAGGCGGTGTTAGAACTACGCTGGCGCACAGGTTGTGGAACTGGAAGCGCCCGCTGTACGTCACGCCCTCGGTGTGCACGATGTACTTGTACCGGCAGAAGTCCTCGATGCGCAGCGCGTTGGTCGCGTTGCGGTCCCCCGCGCCCGGGCCGGTTGTTAGCGGCTTCGTCCAGTCGAGGGCTTCGATGTCGGCCCAGGGCTGAGGCTTCGGGGCGGCGGGGCCGAAGGCGCGGACCACTGCGGCAGCTTAGGGTTAACTCTTACCCGTTTTGAAGGTAATCAATCTATGGGAATTAGAAGAACGAAATGACACCGGGAATCTACTCACGGTTCTGCCGTAACCGTCCTGCGCGCGGGTTGTTGAACCACGTTGTCCCGCGCCAGACGGCACGCGGGATCTTCGAGCTGAAGCTGAGAGAGGATTCGACGGCGGATATCGCGCGCGCCGCCTGTGGGAGAGACCCGATGAAGGGTAGGGGCCACGAGTAGAAGCTGAAGTGCGGGATCGGGAAGAAACGCTTTGCCTCGCCGGATGCGGTGTACTGTAGTGCTGGGTCCACGGGCCGTGAGTACGAGAATGTCCCCTCTTGTGGGTCGTCATGGTGCGTGAAGGCGAAGATGGTATCCGGGATGTGCGAAAAGGGGGAGGATCCAGAGGTTGCGGAAGCCGGACGCGGCCAGGTTAGCAGCGCGTTGGCGATTTGATGCAGGGTTGCTGAGCGGTGCGCGAGCATGTCTCTACTTAGATCGCTCTTGCGTGCGGCGGAGAGGATTGAGAGCTGTGGTGTTGTTAGCTGCATCTTGAAGTCTTCCGAGTCTAGTCCGGTCCGATCCGGCCTTTGTCTCGAACCGCACCCTCATGGCGAGCCTTACCTGTCCATCCCGGATCCGCGCGATCAGAGGCCCGAGGTCATTTGCAGGCCGCTGGAGCTTGAACGGGCCCTTCGCCACTTCATTATCTACCTGCTCTAGAAGACCAGGGAAACTCGCACGACATTGGTCCTCATTCAAGAAGCGATTGTTCAGCAATTCTAGCGGAAGTGTATGACGTCTCTCCTCTTCCCTTTGCTGTTGCTGGCGCGTCTGGGACTGATATGCCTCCGGGTTCGCCGAGCGTGAGCTATCCAAACTGTCCTCCGGTACAAGCAGAAGGCAATAGATGGTGAGGCAGATGACGGCGATGACGACGATCTGCCGAAGCCGTGCCGTCCGTCTCGCGCTGCAGGAATGCATGTGCGAGACGCCCATAACGTACTGGGCTTCCAACGTTGAAAACACGATCTCAATCGGAAGACTAACACCAATCCGCCGTCTACATGATCGTCCCGTCCGCGTGGCGTTCGGGATGCACCGGTGTCATGCAGCGTCAGCGTCGCGGCGCCAGCGGCACAGTTGTGGGTTTTCTATCGTGGAGCTATGTTGCGCTCGCTCGCTCGATGCCGTGCCGCGATGGATATCTATCTATCTGTCTGGCCGTGTGTCTGGTTGTCTGCTCTCGCTTGCCGGAGGGTCCTACTATGTATCCCGTGCCGCCAAGAAACGAGGGAAAACCGAGAAAGAGAACAAACAGAGGGTGGAGTTTGCAATGCAATGCGAACCCGCATTTTCTTTCGCATCGCAGAACGACGTGAGTGGGCAGACATCGAGCTATTTCATCTTATAAATGATTCCGGGACATGTGCCTCCGAAACGGGGAATACAGCTCCTGTCTTGTTTCTCCCTTCTCTCTTGCCTCTGTTCCTGGATCTCGCTTCTTGTCGTTGTGGGTGGTTCGATCCGAGTTGCATGCATGGGAATGGGGATGGGATCTACATGACAGGGCTCCCTTTTTGTGGGGGAAATTGATTACTTCTCCCCGCATTAATGCGAATGTGTTAAGGTGTCAACTTTATTTATACATATATATAGCTCTTAATGGGGAGATTTCCCAATGGTCGGAACAAATCCAGAGTTGGCAGTCCAGAGTATATGAGCTGGTTACATAGTATAACTTGGGCTTGGGTTGTATCACCGGCCCTGTTGTACGAAATCCATGACATAGTGTAGTAATACAGCATAGGGGTAAACGTGTACGCTTGTCTGTCCAAGCCCCATGGGTATCTAACCCAAATATTTTTTCCGTTGAAAACTTCTAGATCTGGATAGGACTAGGAGTAGGTGCCCGATGATCCGCCTTGAGCTCTTCTCATTGCGGTAAGTTCCATTTTCGGCATTCTTATTTTACTTTTGACTCTCCATTGTTTTCGCCTAGGACACTCGTTGCTCCAATACACTAATGTGTTTCTTCGCAGCGCTCTTTCTCTCATTCTCGGTGTCTCTTCTCCCTCCAAGAAACCTTTCTGTTACTGTAGGCTCTTCGCTAAGATATAGTTCGAGCATAGGGGGGCTTTCGTGGCTTTTACCCCTGCACCTAACTCCAAGTTAGCGTTCCAATCATTGACGTTGGGGGCTACTCCCACACTGCTAAAGGATGGTCACATACAGCTCACCGTTGGCATTGAGCATAGCCGATGGTGGGATCGATGCTTTCGACATAGGTACTTTTAGGCGCGCAACACCGCGTCTCTCTTGGGGATTCGAACAGCTTAGTGTACCTAGGTACCCGATATAATAAGGTATGTTCCGTTGGGGAAGCAGTGGAAAGAACTTGTAGAATGACTACTAGATTGGCGATAGTATAGAGCCAAGTCAATAACATATCTCTTTAGACTACAAGTCCTTATATAAGATGATATCTACATATCTACAGAATATGGCGATGACCGTGAATAACGGTCCTAGGCATTGCCCTACACCAACCTTTTGCTGTCGCCAAGGAGGCTGCGAATACAGGACTTAGGTATAGCAAGTAAGCTCATAGTAGAGGGCTCGCGGCTAACTAGGACTCGTTTTGCGCAGGTGCGCGTAACGCAGGACTCAGATGACCTATATGCAGGAATACTCACCAACTGATTCAACGGGTGAGACAGGGCTAAGGCATTGAGAACACAATAATATAAATTGTCCTACGATTCAATTGCTTTCATGGCGACGAAGATCAGCCATTAACCGACGCCTTTGATCTGCTTTCATCGGCTACCCGCGTAACCTCAGCACAACTCGCCTTAGAGAATTCAAGCACGAGTACCTACGCAACAATGCCTGCGGATCCCTCTCAGCCACCGCCGATATTAGATCAAGCTGATTACGATGATATACCGAATCCGACATATATTCCTAGCCTGACTGGCTCAGGGAGTACGATAGATTCCAGCACCGCAGATTCAGTCTCGGTTTTCAGCGAAACTCTGAGCCAGCTCACCTCCGACAAGTCATCCTACCAGCCTCTCCTGAAATCGGTGAAGCATAGTTGTCCACATTCCTTCAAAACTGTCCGGGCCGGAGACTCTCATAAAGACCTCACTTGCCAGAGGTGCAAAGCTAAATTGGACCAACTGCTCCTTGAGTGCAATTATTGCGCAATTCAACAGTGCAAATCCTGTCAACACGAGTCTCAGTTCGAAAAGATCCGAGAGCTTGGTACAGGTATGAATAAAACTTCACGTCTGAAATATCTCGAGACTGTATTTTTCTCAAAGCCAAAGTCACGAGAGGTAGTACTGCAGTCAGTAGATGCATTGATTGGGAGACTACGAACTAGCGAACTTCCCCCTGGTAATGAGAACGACGGGGACAACGACGATCCCATGTTGTCTCTCTTACCTCCCTGGGCCAACGAAAGTCAAACTAGGGCGGGAAAACACAGCGCTGTCTCCAGTTCTAATCCTATATTCTGGCGTAGTCGTCGCTACCTCTTAGAGAGGGCTGGCCTAATCCAGAAAGGGCAGGAGTTGACTGAGGAGGATATTGAAAATATAGCAACACTCCCGCCATTGATACCGGAGGAGGTCGATGAACAGTTTTATGAAGTTTCGTCCAGACAAAGCGGCTATAAACAAATACCTAAGCGTGAGGATTCAATGGTACTCTATAAAGATACCAAGCCATATTTTTCCCATATATCTAATCACCAAAGCGTAGAGGATTCATCTGACACGGCCACTGATGGAGAGTACTCATCGACTTCATCAAGCGACGAAAGCTCCATTACCACGATAGGAATTGCGGGAATACAAAAGGAGGAGATTGTTAATAGCATCATACTATCAATCACTAAATGGCTTCGATCCCGGTTCATACAGTTGCGCAAGGCCGCAGATGGTCCCACAGACGGTTCCTGCAAAGGTGGGAGCGCACCATCCGCCATATCCGAACAATTCTCACAGGGCCAAGCCCAACCTGCTCGAAAACGAAGAGCAAGAGACAAATACGACGACTCAGCTGGGGATGATGGTGATGATAGTAATGGGTGTCCGGATTCTGGAACCGACAATAAAGGTAAAGGGAGAGAGACACAGAGGTTCGCTTGCCCATACTTTAAGTACAACCCAACAAAGTATCAACATTGGTCAATCTGCCCTGGCCCAGGATGGATGAACGTCCATCGACTTAAGTAAGCCCTGCTAAGCCCATGGGACTTCATGATACTAACATCGGTATCTAGGGAGCACCTATATCGTAAACATCGACAAGCGAAGTTCAGATGCATGCGTTGCTGGGAGCGCTTCGAATCTGAGCAGGACTGTTTCAATCACCAAAGAGCGGCCATGCCTTGCGAATTAGGAGAGAGGGAACCGACAGAAGGATTTGATGCAGCCCAAGAGACGCAACTTAGATCAAGGAAGAAGAAAGGCCATCCTATATCCGAAATAGATAAATGGAGAGCCGTCTTTCAAATTCTATTTCCACATGTTCCAGCAGACCAGATTCCATCCCCTTGTAGGTACTCGAGTCAAGAAGTCTACTCCGCTTATCTAACAAGTTCAAAAGTCTATGAGTATGAACAACTCACAAGCCCAGCAACACCAGCTCACGAGGCTTTGACCAAATGCGAAGAATATGTTCTTTGCGGGTTGGCGCTGCAGTTACGAGAGATACTCACCCAAGAATTTGAAAGAGACTGGCAAATTATAGGGCAAAGCCTTCAACAGCAAGCTGTCGAATCTGCAAAGACCATTGTGGCAAACCTATTTCAGGAGTTTCGAACTTTACAGCAACAAGATAGAGCTCCAACTACAATGTCGGGACCTAGTGAATCACAAAGTCATGCAGGCCCTAGCTCGTCGGACGTGCATCCCTCGCAGCCCGGCCTGATGGGAAGCCACAATATAATATTCGATGCACCGGAATTTGACCTCGACTTCCTCTTAGGCGCCGATGGGAGCCTGTCTCTATTCCAGGGCGTGCTTCTTGAGGACATCCCTCGAGCACTCACAGACCCGGAAAACAGCGCGCTAAAACAATCGGATTCCGGATATGGATCAAATAACCAGGAGCGACCTGATGAACAAGCTACCGATCTAGAATGATAGATAGATTATCATCATCTATTACTGACAATAGAGATTAAGAGACGGAATATAGGCAGCGTTGTTTCGATAAACAAGTGAGTAATTATACATACAGCCCGAGGAAGGTATAGAACTGATGCATAACCTCTTGGATCTAGAATAGTTTTCCGACGAGTCATAAACGCATCGTCCGTATTTCCATCTTAATCCTTTCCACTGGGTCACGCGTGCTACATCCAATCCTTCCACTCATTCTAAGTGTCAAGAACACTAAGCAGCCGACCTTTGGATCTTGCAGTAGACAAGGATTGCGTAAAACAGTTACATAAGGTAGAATAATTTAAATATCATTTTTATCCTTTTAGTTCAATGCATTATTGACAATATTCACTGCGGCTCGAAAGTAGAGAGGATAAATCACCGTTGGTTCATCTTGTATATGTCTATGTTGCAATAGGAATGCCAGTACCACGCACCCTTGATAGCCTTAACCCCTGACTTCACTATTCTCGCTAAGAAGTGCAATGACGTACCTATTAAGTGTAATAGGTATGCGTAGTTAGTTGGATGTGTTTCTAACGAGATGACACTTTATTATATAATACAGCCGATAGTCCGGTTGCCTTCACCTTGGTACTTAATGTTTGCTTGCACGGGGAAAAGCTCTCCCTTGTCCGTACTAGCAATCACGCTTACTACTCTAGTGTGCCTATATTGCGGTTGCGGAACGGCTCGAACTAAATAGCAAGAAGCGGGGGAGGATCTTTTTCCACCACTCTCGGCCATCTTGAACCATCAGCCACCATCGCAACGCCTGATATACCATACCAATTACAGAAGCGCGCAGTATCATTACACTGCCTCTATCTACTACCTTACGCCTAATTGGACATCCACCGAAACAACCATGGTGTACACAATCGTAGTCCACCTCCGCGCCAAGCCTGGCAAGGATAACATCGCCAAGGTCCATGCGAAACTCAACGAGGCCTCGGCCATCTACTCGAAGGACAAGGAGACCATTTCGTGGTTCGTGATGCAGAGTGTGCACGACCCACAGGACTTCACCATCGTGGAGCGGTACGAGAACGAGGGCAGCCAGAAATACCACCTCGAGAACCCGTACTGGAAGACATTCGACCCGTTCGTCGTGCCTTTGTTGGAAAAGCCCATGGACCTGAGGAGATTCGAGGAACTAAAGCCTGTGGAGGGCGAGGAGGCTCTCCTCTGCTGAAGTAGTCTCCGGTTCGGCCGGCTGGCTGGCAGTCAGGCACACAGCCAGGCGTGATGACGGGCTGAAATGGGGAGTCAGAAAGGGAGATTGGACCGCGGTCACGGGGCAAGAAAATGCATGATTTGGAAACGGTTGGTCATTTGAGATGCCTTACGCAGCATTCCTAGACTAACTCGATATCGTACAGAGACAATTGTTCAAATGGGAAAATTAACCAATAACTGGCTTCTCTGGGAATCTCGGCGGCTTGATAGGACCAAGACCACAAATTACAAGCTGTTAGGCCGAACAGGTAGATTTCAGCTAGCCCTCAATAAGCCCGTAGCATAGAATAAGGCCGGCGCATTCCGCATCACAAAAACTCGGCTTATCGCGAGATATAAGAAATCCTGAATCATGTGGTCTTAGCGTGGAACCGTCAGAACCTGAGCTCTCTGGCCGAACCTACATAGGGCTATTTCGCGATACCAACAGTAATAAGCGCAATGTTCCATTCTGTATGTGGCACAGTTTGTCAACATTCCCACTTCTAGCGCGTTCCTTACAGTCGCGTGGTAGCGGGGGGTAAGGTGCAATATAATCCTGACATAAGAAGGCGAAGCTTGGGCTGAAGAGAACCCTAACATCTGCTGCCTACATGATACCCATCTATGTGCTATATACATCATGCCACTTTCTGGCTATAGTTGATATAGTAAAACTTGCCTACCACAGATAGGCACTCTCGGCATGGTAACCCGCAGCTCATGATTTAGAAGCTAGGTATCGTCAAAATTCTCCCGCAAAATCCACTGACCAGCTCAAACCTCGCTTCGTTCAGAATCTCGCAGGTCCACCTCGGCAGGCTATACCCGTTGTATAGTACACTGCCTAGTGGCTGAGAAGTGATTGGGAACCGGAGATGAATACCTATCTGACGGTTGGGGGCTGGAAGATTTAGGACTCAATTAGCTATGCCAAGATCGTCAGCCACGATCCCGCGGCGATTTTGAGCGCGTCTTGGCTTCTTCAGACGAGACCCTGTACCTGAATATGTATTGTACTTATACTATCTCTACGGGAACGCTAGTGTAATGCAGGGTTTGTAGGGCTTAAGCTAACTCTGGAAGGTATGTGACCTGTTCAACCCGGAAATAGAGCCAGTGTGCTATACAGTGTAGCAATACGGTACTTTTATTCGTGAGTGACGTCTTTAATTTTCCTTCCTGAGCATACATACTAAGTAGATAGGAGTATAGGCACCCATACTATATTTATTAATAGTCGAGATGGATATCTCGTTGGATCCTACGTTAACTTGAACGTGAAGACGACGCGATTCTCCCTTTCGAAGAATACGTTGTATATCGTCGTTTCTGCTGGTGTCCCTTTAGTTTCGTGTAGAATTCAGTGAAGACAAGCTGAACAGTCTTACAGGCTATAAATATTGTGGTTTCATAAATTGAATGAGAAGGAGAGGGCTCCCGCGTGTTCCGCTCACATAGTCCATAATCCCAATCCCGTAGCAAGGAAGGCTGTCTGCAGATGCCAAGACGCTCCATGTTCAAAAGCAAAAGCGAGGGCTGACGATATGTACAGTAGGAGCAATGCTACTAGTCTGTAATCCCGAGGTCAAGCCAGGGTGCGTAGGAAATAGGTATAATGCGGCGTAGGACCTGAATTTATGTCATCGATGTTGTCGCTCTGCTTTTCTTTATCTATCGCGTCTTGTTGATCTCATTCCCTGTCCTTATTTTGAAGTCGTCGTATTCATGATGGTACGTGTTGGGGGTGGTGGGTGCCTCTTCACCCCTATCCTACCATCCTATTTGACGTACCTCTTCTTGTTTTCGGTATTAAGACAAGCTTACGGGAAATCCATGTGTAGTATCTTAGACCAGAGAAGTATGTTAATCCCGAAAGAACTCATTAGAATCACGGATAACTAATACTCCTGTAGCCGCGATCGTCGATGACCGTCTTTTCTTCTGTAGTGGGAACTACACTTTCGACGATGAGAGCGCCACACGACATACCACCTCGTCCATTTATTGGTTATACTTAAACGATACCATTGATGTGACCGGCCCCCTACGGATGGATAGGCTGGGGTCGGCCGACCTGCCCGACCCGAGTCTCGTCGGTGGAATATACCCAGATTGGGGCGGATCTGCCGGCACCTTTTTCTACGATCACACAACATTGTATCCCTACGCCGGCCTTGTTGGGCTTCCGCCCGATGGAAGCGACAACATACTCTGGGAGTTCAATTCAGCTTCTAATAATTGGACGTGGGTAAAGCTTGATTATCTGATCCCTTTTGCGAACAACAATGAGGGTGTTTACGCGAGTGACCCGCGAACGGGAACTTCTTACTATACTGGAGGATACCAAGTGAGCATCAACGGTACGAACAACGGCACTGTCATGTTTCAGTCACCCAACCCAGGCCCTCTTGGGTTTGAATTTCAGACAGACAGTGCTGGTATATCACCTCCCAATATACTAAAGGGAGCGATGGTTTATGTTCGAAAGGGCCGAGCGGGGATATTGATTGCGTTTGGCGGCTACCAAACCGCCTACGAGGGGAATCAGATTCCAGATTCGCTATGGGACCAACGGCCTTTCAATGACATTTTCATTTATGATATCTATTCGAATACATGGTATCATCAAACAGCTACCGGTCAAGTGCCTGAACTTCGCACCGAGTTCTGCGCTGTAGTTTCCTCCGCGCCCGATGATTCAAGCTTTCAGATCACCATGCAGTATGTATTTTCAAATCTTTACCTCGCCATTACGCACTACATCCTATCCCAATGTATTACATGCCCCTACATAACCCCAAGATACGCCATGGATGGTTTAAGCTTTCTCTATCAGCGATAATTTCTAACTCTTTTCCCTTATAGTGGCGGATGGGACCAGTTGAACAGGCGTGCTTTCAACGACGTCTATGTCCTGAGCGTGCCGTCATTCCAATGGATGAAGATCCAAGATTATAACAACCCCGATCTTAAGGGACCGAGGCAACCGGGAAGAAACCGGCACAAATGCGACATATGGAACGAAACATCAATGATTGTTACTGGGGGCGAGCTAACGGACGGGGTGTTCAATACAACCTTGCTCGCCACTACCTGTAACCCAGCGTACCCGCCAGTCAAGGTGTTAGACACTTCGACGTACGTTTGGCAAACGGAGTTCAAACCCAGTGTAAGCTACTCGGTTCCAGGGGTAGTTTCAGCCTTAATAGGAGGAGGGTAAGTTACACCTTGATTAAACGATAAATAATAACGTTAGCTAACACTCCCAGCCCGTCCGGTAACGCCACGCTGAGACAGCCGGAAAATGGATGGGAGTCAGACGAGTTGGCGGAAGTCTTCAGTCACACAGTCGCCAGAGACACATATATACCTCCCGGACGATCGAACCCAACGATTCCTACCGATCCTACCCACACTAATGGTCCTTCTAGTTCGGGAGGAGCCTCGTCTGGCAAGGGTCAGGATAGTGGTGGGCTTAGCACCGGTGCTATAACAGGAATAGCGATTGGCGCCGTTGCGGCTGTTGCGGCCATCGCCAGCGTTTTCCCGGCGGTCTTCTTCTGCCGCCGGAACCGAAACAGGAAGAGGAAGGACGAAGTCTCGGATGGGAGCACAACACCTAGTGTCATAGATAAACCATTTATTAAAGGATGGCATAAGCCAGAGCTAGACGCGACGACCGCACAAAGGTACGAGCTTGGCTGCGAGAATATTGTGCACGAGGTCCATGGTGAGGATATAGCGAAGCAGAAGGAGATTGCCGAATACTGGCAGACACGGGAGTTAGCTGGTTCTTCGCCAGCCTGCTGAGATTTAATATTTAATCAGAATCATTAAGCTGCTATATCCCACTTGGTTTAAGAAAAAAATGATTATGCATGGGAATACTCCATACTGCTGATCGATCAATAAGGAAAGTCATTTCTCACTACACAGTTCGGATAATCGCGATATAAATACATGGTTGAATTTTACCTAGTCGATAGGTTGAGGTATAAAGATTAGTGTGAATTAGACAAAATTTCCTAACAGGCCCCTACCGTATCCAGCTTCTTTAAGTACCATCTCTATCGTCTCCCTTATGTCTTTCATTTCTATTCCTCTCCATGCAGTCTGATTGAGCTCATCAAGCTTACCATTCTCCGCAGCATGCAATACATCTCTCGCTGCAAAACGAAACTCTCGATGGGCTACGGAAGCTGCTGTCATGCCACCTTCACCGACGGCTTTAGCATCGGCACCTTGTTCAAGAAGGAATCGGATGACCGGTACAGTTTCAAATTCTGCCGCCGAATGCAAAGCAGATCGACCACTATAACCCACTATACTCTCAGGGTGCTCCCGTAAGGCCTCTATCATATCGATATCCCTGTGGTGTGCTACCCAGGCTAATGGATTGGGTAACCATCCTATTACTATTTTAACCCCCTTCTCGAGCAGATACCGGCTGGTAGCTATATGGCCCCGGTACATCGCGAAATATAAAGTCAGGGTAGCACTCATACTGCACGGATTGAATTCTTCAGGCTCCGTATCGAGCGGTAATGCTACTTCGCACCTTTTGCCAAAGATTACCGCTGCGACCAAACTCGTCCATTTTCGGAATTGACTGTTCCTGCGGTGTTCTACATCGTCATCCTTGCCTTCCTTTTTGTCGTTGTCGTCGTCGTCGTCGTCGTCGTCGTCGTTCATAATGTCGATGTCATATCTGGCCAATTCGAGTATGCGAAATTGGCGAACGAGCTGGCCTTTAGTTATAGAATTCAATATATAACCCCCAGGTATCAAGGAGAGGAAACGGTAAATTATCTTCTGTCGGTTGTGCATAACAAGTCCAGCATTATCCCCTACGGATAGTACCGTTGGAGATCGCAGCCCACTAACGAGGTAGCGATATACAACGTCATAGGTTATATTAGAGAATGTAGAATCGGCCAAAAAATTCATGTTGAATCTCCTGCCCTGCTGCAGTAAGATGGTCATCCGCCGTACCGCATCTGACTGACTCAGGAACGCGGAATCCACCAGCTCTGTAGTCACTTCCACACCACTTCCTTGTTTGCGCAAGAAGTCCTGTAATACACCAGTTGGCCAGAAGCTTAACATATAAATAAATGAATTCTCCATATACCTCGAGGCAATATTGCGTGGGAAAGACACCAGATCGCGGAGAAACTGACGGATGGATGGAATATTGACCGATGACAACCAGTCTGGCGATGGCAACCCTTCTAATAGCGTACTATAGCCACGAGTCAAAATGTATCTAATTACGGCGCGTACAACAGTTGACTCGGCGTCGGTATAGCTCGGCATCATGAAGTCGCTAATATGTTGATCGGCGCACAGTCCAAGCAGGGCGAATATCTTATCGCGAGAATCTGATGCTTCCGACTTGCTGTAGGCGATAAGGATCGACCAAAGATCCGCATGTTGGGGTTTGCGCGACCGCTCCCTCGCATAGGTTGGCATAAGTTGGAAAACAGCATTAGAATGATGATTCAAATCGACCCGCAGTAACCGAGGGCTCATAGCAAAGATCTGTGCGTGAACAGAGGCTGTGCCGCAGCACAATGACGCCTTAGGGGCATTCGCCACCTCTTGCAAAATCCACACTCTGCTGAACCAGGGTCGATTTAGGAGTTCCTGGAGACCATATTGTAGTATCTTATCCGTGTTGTTACCGTAGCGCTTCCGGGCTTCAGCTTGTTCTGCTTCCCAAACGAGTCTCCACCCTTCATCGGATGTCGGATGGTGGCTCAAGACCTGCCCTTGAAAGTTATATAGAGTGTCCATGAGTATGGTTATTTCCTTGGTGGTTTCGCCAAGGTAAAAGAGCACACGCTCGGCACCGCTGTAAATGGTTTGCATGCGTTGAACCTGATGGCCACGCTCTAGGTCGTCGTCTTGGTTTATTGAGATAGCGTCGATCCAGAGATAGCGGTCTCCCTTAGCCTGACGGATACCGCGTAGTAGATTCCATAAGTTAGACGTGACCTCAAAGTTTCGGCTCTCGACATTAATATTGCATGTTCTATCTGGTGAGCCCCAGGTGTACGAGACAGCTTCGTAAGGAATAACATTATCGTCGAGCGTCGTATATATTATGTCGCATTCGATTTCTTCATCTCCAACTCCGTTGAGAAGCCGCACAAGACGAAAAGCTGAGCTCTTGAGGTCTAGCTGTTGATATTCGAACGCATCCATAGCGTATCAATGCAACACCATGAGCCGAGAACTTTATTCTCGAATTGGAGCTATCAACTTGAATTTAGGAGGTGGCTCCTTGTATTACTGGCGATACAGTCGCGAAGAGTGAGGTACACCGCTAGTTATTGCGAGGCAAAAGCAAGGCAGCGTGAATGTTGCTATTAAGTGTGATTTACCGTTAGCCATTGTAAATACATATATACAGCCCTTAGTGAGGTGTCAATTAACCGACAAACAACTCTCAGTAAGTGCTATCTGATACAGGAGAAAGTTGAGGCAGGAGATATGTATGTTTACCTACCTATGCGTACGTACCTTGGGCGTCGCATGATAGAGCTGGTTAAGTAGTATGTATACTGGTAGAGTGGGGGAGCTAGCGTTTGGATAACTCGACCTGTAATTATCAAGACGGTTGGACCGAGAGGACAGACAGGGTGACGAGAGGTATATATAGCATAAAGGCCTCAACCAGACGCATTTTTCTTAAGGCTGTGCACCTTTACAAAGTAGATTAACCACTACGCAGCCCAGATTCTGCATGAGGTGCTGCATCTACCTAATAATTGTTCTGATAGGCAAAAAAATCAGGGCTGTGCAAGTGACAATGCAGAGATCTAAGCCCCGCTGTACGGAATATATGCATCGCTGAGCGACCTAGCTTTCTATGAATTGACATGGGCATAGGTATTTGAGGCTTCAAAAGGTTGAAAAGGAGAGACTGGCGCTCCTGCTAATAAACACGTATTTAATCTCGGGAAGCATAGAGCTTCTTACTGTACGAGACTACTCAGGTACTCCAATATTAGACTTGTTAACGAGCCACGAAAATTGCACATTGCGATGCCCCCCCCCCCTGCCTAGAGAATGGCGAATGAAGAGAAAATGAGAAGCCATATAACAACAGAACTTCAGAATATCTCGTTTAGGTCTACCGACGTATATTAGCGCCCCGCGTTTTCTCAACGTTCTACGCGTAGTACAGAAGAAACAAAAGATAGGGGTTCGGGGTTAGAGGCCTGTTCTGCCTTTTTGGAGATCTATTCTACTGTCTTATACACGAATAAAACTTTCAAAGGTCTCAATGTGTTATTGAGTGAAGTATCTATCTATATATAACGTTAGCATAATTAACTAACTATCTTAAATTTTCATTCAGATTCGGATTAAACGTTCCTGCTGCCTTGATACAAACAATATACTTTGGAAGAAGGAAGTGAGACTTTTAACGTCGTTAAGTTTCATTTAGAAGACCTAAAGGTTGCGTCAAGAAGATAATTCCTAAAATATTAATTTGTAGCCCATTTAAATGCTATATATGTAATTGACCAAGTCAAACATTCGGACCCCAAGTATTTCTTCATAAATATCCCCAAGTTTTTTGAGGCCGCTACCTTTATTTCGGTACATTCGGCTCCTCAAACCGTATCTTGCCCTCATTCACATCAGGATAGACGTCAAACCGCCTCTGCGAAGAGATGGGGATATTCTTCCTCGTCTCGTCGATCTTCGTCGCATCCAGCTCCCAAGTGACGATCGTCTCGCTCTCCTCAGCCTCGACAACAACCTGCGCTAGGGGATCGACAATCAAACTGTGGCCCCAAGCATGGTACGTAGCACCCATGTCGCGCGCGGGGCTGCACAGCGCGACGTAACACTGGTTATCCATGGCGCGGGCCTGGCCTAGGAGGCGCCAGTGCAGCGGGCCGGTAGTCAGGTTGAAAGCCCCGGGATACACCAGGGCGAAAGCGCCGCGACGGGCGGCGATCATGGCTAGCTCGGGGAAGCGCACGTCGTAGCAGATGGCGACGGCGATGCGTCCGTAGCCCGGCAGGTCGACTAGCGTCAGCTTGTTCCCCGCCGTCAGCACGTCGCTCTCGCGGAAGGTGATCTTGCCCGGGATGTCGATGTCGAACAGGTGCACCTTGCGATGGCTGGCCAGCAGCGCGCCGTCGGGCCCGAATATGAGCGATGTGTTGTGGTACTTCTTCCCTTCTGCTTCTCCCTCCTTCCCCGTCTCGACCTCGGGGATCGAACCGCCTACTAAGAACACCTTTGCCTCGGCGGCCATGGAGGATAGGGCGTGGTATGAAGGCGACTGTTCAGCTGAGGGAGGGGAAGGGAGCAGGGTCTCGGCGTACGAGGGGAAGTAATCGCATCCGTAGGGCGAGTTGAAGCACTCGGGCAGCACGACGAGGTTCGCGCCCGCGCTGGCTGCCTCGAGAACTTTGTCGCGTGCATGTGAGAGGTTGGCGGCTTTGTCGGCGCCGCTGGCGAGCTGGACGCATGCTAGCTTGATGGGCTTCTTGAGCACCGACGGCGGGGTTGACGATGTGGCCATTGTGCGCGCAAACGTCGGGTTTATGAAGATTGGGTTGATTCGTGCAAATCGGTAGCTGAGACGCAGATGCGAGGGTTGAGGACGAAATGCGGATGATTTGGTGAGTAGACTCAAGGCCCTATTGGTGAAGTGTTTCATGGTAATCGCATCGTGACTGATAGATAACCTATCTACATTCCGTGAGCTTGCGCCGTGATGTGATTGCGAGATCGGGTTGTTTAGATTGGAGAAGCTATTTTGTGTGGGGACCGCGGGGGTAAGCTTTGACGGGTAACGTCGGGGTAAGGGGGGTTAGGAGGGGTGTTACTCAGTTTGTTACTCGCTAGTAGACTTCTGAAGGACCTAAGTTACTAAGGTTGTAAGATGATTTCTTCTAGTTCTATATGAATGATAATAGTAATAAGAGAGAATAAATTTGTTTCATATTATCCCTTGAATTGCAAATAGAAGATTTAGCTTTAATCCTTATATTGTTTTAAGTAAGATTTGTACCGTGTTTAGCTATGAGTTGGCACTCAAAGAACGAGGCTAAAGACGGGGGGTTTCTTCAAGAGCCATCAGGGTTATAGCCATGCATCACACCTCACTTAGACAATAAACTTTTTTAAAATAACTCATCTACTACCAGTCACAGCTTCGTCCAAGCAACACGGCAAGTTGCTCCAGATACTTCTTATCGACCTCGTCAAACCCATTGAGGTCTGCACAGTCAATATCAATGATCGCCACAACCTTCTTCGCGTCTCCCTCACCCACGGTTATGGGCACCACAATCTCGCTCTTGCTGTCTCCATCGCAGGCGATGTGGCCCGGGAACGCCTCGACATCGGGGACGAGCTGCGTCGCCTGCGTTAACGCTGCGGCCCCGCACACGCCTTTGCCGAAGACTATGGTCTGGCATGCTACCTTGCCTTGGAAAGGGCCGAGGATGAGCTGGGGCTTTGCGGCCGACTGAGGATCTAGTGTGTAGAAACCTGTTCGTTATGATTAGTATTAATTAAGGTCAAGTGAAATAGAGGTCAGGTGAGATGAGATGGAATCGAGTAAGGATAGGTAGTAGGAGACTTACCAGCCCAGTTCACTTGGCTGCTCGGTGAAGGCAGGGATTTATATGCGTGCCATAGCAGTGAGGCCGTGTTGGCTAGATTGCTTTGTGACGTTAACTATGATGTCGTGCATGAGATCTTATATCCGTAACACACCAGACCTACACCAGAGGCCGTCAGTATATGTATTGACATGTGAGACTCGGGATTGAGCTTTACGTACCCAATTTCTCTGACCATCAAGTAAGCCTTCAGCTTGCAAGAGAATTTGCTCATATGCTTCCTTTTTTGTCACGCCTTCGGCGAAATTTGAGGCATCTGCGTGGACCTGAGATATTAGCTTGTAAATTAATGAGCTTCGATTTCGCTAGAGCGATTTCATACCATCTTATAGAGATAATACTTATGTGCAATTTAAAACTCGATTTTATACGTTCTCTAGGTATTTATGCAGATATAATTCAATTATATTATTTTGATATTTATTGATGCTGCTTTATCGGCATAAAAACACCATCTGTTTGTTCATGTCGAAGTGTGGACTCTGGAACCTCGCAGAAATTTGTATTAGTCAAGCACGCCATTGGTCTGCTTATTGGCATTTGAGGCGGCGGGAGCTAGTCTAGCGCCTCAGGCAATTAACCTCCCTACTCAGAAATCTCCAGGTAAAGCTTAAACACTCAGCCTCACTAACATGGCATATATTATATCAGCGCAGCCACTTTAAGCCATGCGACGGAGCTCGGCCAATAGCTCGGGCCTAATCTTGCACAAACAATAATGCTAGCTGGTAGTGACCGAATCGGCAAGCCTATTACGTAGGAGAGTGAATCAATTGATGCCAAGCGACAATTGTGGTTTCGATTTAGTCTGGAAGGTTGCCCCCCGACCTTGCAGTGTCGATCGCGCCAAGCCACTCTGAATAGGTAAGCATTTGGGCTACCTAGGTACATCAGATAACGTGAGCTTCGTGTCGCGATCGCGACGGCCATACAAAGGCCCGTCGTATCATGTCTCTCTTTCTGGATATAGTAATTGATTATCTCGGGAATTTGGGCATTGTTTCGAGCGTTTCTCGGGCGCTCGGTAAGTGTACACTTGAGTCAGACTCCAGTATCGCGATAGTGCCAAGATATTGTTAAGACAAGAGTGGTCTTATCTAGTAGATTATCAGATTGTGGAATGCCTACTTATAGACTTGGCAGAATGGTTTCAACAACCTGCATAGGCAGTCCGGGGCCTACCGCCGTGGAGACGGATGTGTTGAAATATGTAAATCCATACACGCAGCTGTGGGTTATCGTTCGAACATCGGACACGGCTTGCTCCAGGATGCCACTTTCCTGCATGCCTACGACGTCTCACACTAGCTATGCCTCTGTATGTACATAGTACAACAGGGTAAAGATCGCGTGACCTCCAAGGGTTTGTCCCATTTTGATCCTCAATGCACGGTCTTCTTTTGAGGAGCCCGCGCGCGCACGACTACAGCCAACCAACGTAAACCTCATTTGCGGAACCCCTGCTTCGATCTCTCTAACCGAGGGAACCCCGGAAACAACAGAATAAGATGGGAGCAAGTGGTCCTAAAATCGAACATGGTTTCTCCAAAACGTCCGGCTGGCAAGTGTAAGTAGGTATAAGTATAAATTTACGACGTGGGGGTGGGAGGCATTATCAGATTTCAGATTTCCTCAGGATGTCTCTGGGGTAGTATACATTAGGCGCGGCTGCCTCTTTCTCGAAGAGGCACATACACACAGTATTGGGCTGACGAAGAATCACTCAACCATACGGAGTATAGGGTTAAGTATGTCCGCATAGGGACGGGAGCACCCGTGAAATGAAACATTGGTAATCTACTTTAGGTAGTCTAGCAGGAGGCACGGCGAATAGTGCATTGCGAGGTTGGGTCCGCATTTTACCAACCCGCTGCAGCATCCGTGGGGAAGATCCTTCTGCGCGAATGTCGTCCAATTGTGTACGACATTCTCTAAGGGCTCCATGGTGAGCATATGCACAGTCGGTCTCCGAATCACGAGGTGGATTAGCACGTCTTTTTTGGGACTGTGATGCTAAGGCTGGAGACACAGTTACTGTCTCTTGTCTGTCTCGGGAAGCTCCGAATTAAAAAAAAAAAAAAAGCAATGCCCACCTAGGTATATAAGGAGCTGCAAAAGAATTAAACTCTCCCAAAACGGAAAACAATAGTAGTTCTTTCGACACTATCGAGCCTTTAAGTGTACGTAGAATGTCTATATTAAAGTCCAATACTCCAGGAAGTCTTCCGCTATCGGACACATCGTCTTACCTGCTTCATGTCTCAGTGCGGCAAACAAGCAATATGCGGCCTACCACTTGCGCCATACGCGACTCCAAGGATAATTTGCTCGGGATGTTTTCTCCAATAGGCGGCTATCGAAGATAATAACACCTTTTGGAATGAGAGCGATTCGTCATATCCGTCGGAAATAGACCGGCCACCTATATCATTTGTAGTAGGGGTTACAGTAGTACACCTACCTATGTGAAATATCATTAAAGATAAACATGCAAGATACGTTAACCGGTACTCTAAGCTAGGTAACACGTAACTCAGCAGGTGTTGCCGATATGTTTAGTATAGCATAGCGTATGGAATATATGATATACTAGTATACCTACATCATACTATCTATGTAGGGTAGCTAACAAACGACAGACACGAGACAATCCTCCAATCAACTACCTAGGCATTGACAGAACTTAACGCACTTCGGTTTCGAACAAGGGCAGGTAGATATACCTAGTCACTTATATGGGACCCGCATTGGCAACCCGTGCAGGACTCTGGGACTCTGGGGGATTGCTCTTGCAGCTTGGCTTCGAACATGCCATGTTACTGGTAAAGGAGGCCTTATCTCGGCCTGGAGACTAGCGCAGGAACTCTCCTCGCGGCTATGCTGTAGGTATCTATTCCTTTTCATGGAAAAAGCCAAGCACGCCATTTCTAGATAGGAGCTCGTAAAAGAGGCTCGTACACAGCGTCTATAGAAACAAAACAGGAGTGTGGTACTGAATATATGCAGTGTTTGGATTACGGTGATTAAATGATACTACCTAACTTACTACGGTTACAGTACATACTGGTATGGCGTTACCTACACTAGTAGTGGAACATATACGCTGAAAACCCGATTTTCAGGGCCCAGCCCCTTTGAAGCGTTACCGGCTCGTCAGAAGTGGATGTTTTAAGAGGAGGGAATCGTGGGGTTTTGATTCTAGACGTCAGCTGCTTATGTATTTGTTACGTACTCTCAGAATGAACGTATAGGTGGCAACGAGACGCCGTGGTCGAACTTCTCTTTAGAGAGAAGAAAAGTGTTCTTGTTTCGTTTGGCGGTGTGTTGGAAGAAGCAACAAATTATAAGTATCGCATACCACCGATCTACCTATCAAGCTCTCACATGAATGCCGGGGTTTAAGCTGTGACTAGGATTCGCGGCTCCCAGTGCTGCGATACGACACAAACGTGATAGCCAAGATAGGCAAGAAGTCTCGCGATCAACCTTTTGTTTGGGTCGCTCGCTCGCTGCACGCCCGCTGCGGGATGCATGTCAGATAACACCAATCCAGTACCTACTAGCAGCGGCAGAATGGGGCCATTTTCACGCTCGGGTACACAGTGCTGCATTTTATTAGTGCCCAAGTAGGCTGTACCTGGCTACGCCAATACCCAATTACCTAATTACAGGTACCTATTACAGGCACGCACACACTTGAAATTTTGAGGGGCATGATCTCATTGGCCAATGGCTGCCATACATAGTGCTAGGAGGCCTTCGGTATACCGAGCCGTTGAAGACACCGGACCTTCCTTGTTCTTTCCGAACATTCTAGCCTCTCGCTGCAGGTGGGTAGAAGGTGGGCTACTGACGCATACACGCTGAGAATGAAAGAAATCGCATCCGGCAATAGAGGTTTCGTGAACAAGATACATGTACCTCCCTGGTATGTAGGTAGGTGCATACATCTCTACGCCTGACACAGATGCCTAGATAAGTAAATCGAAAACAAGATAGATACTCGGGGCTATCCACTGCTTGTCAAGGAGGCTTAGTGACCTAACCTTACATAGTCCACCTCTTTCCTTCTTTCATTCCTATCTATATCTCCTCCCTCTCTCTTCCCACTACTCGACTTCCATACCTTCCGTACCCTATCATATACAGTGTACGCTAGTCTAGCGTTGCTACTAGCTGGCGCTAGAGAGGTTACTACGCCGAGCTAGTCGCATTAGTAAGACCCAGCTTTCCCGCGCGAGAGGTCCGAGACAGGCACAGCAGGGCCGATCTATCAAACTCTATTAACAAGTTTTACTTAGCAGCGTAGCACAACGAGCCGCGAGGCGCCATAGTTGATAAAATAAGTGGTTCGAGCTCAAACTCTTCGCTCGTTCGCTCGCTCTTGCTCTGGCAGAGAGTAAGTAAGTAAGGAGTGTGTGTCTGTGTGCATAAACCATAACCAAACCTACCTCACACAACCCGAGACTCTTCCAGATCATTGGATCACGAGAAGCCTTATCTACTACACCAGTGCGGCCATTACATTACATCAATCAACTTGGAACCTTCAAGCAAACACCCCCATGTCACTCCCACCACGGTCGCCATCGTCATCGCTATCAAGGATACTGCTAGCTCCATCCCAAACAGGGATATCTCCAGCATTAGCAACTTGACCTGTATCTTTTTTGTTTCACATAGCCAGATCGAGAACCTACTTCTATTCTGCTCTGCTCTACTCTCATCTCCGTACATTTCCGTGGAACAGAAAACAAAGAACGCTGCACCAAGAGACCTTATCTATACATAGATAGCTCGATCGGTACCTGGGAGACGAGTGGCCGGAGGGTCTAACAACAATATGCACACAGCACCACGATGAAATTCGGAGAGCGACTTGAACAGGCGTCGGTGCCGGGCTGGAGCTTGCACAATGTCGACTACAACTCGCTGAAGCACCAGATCAAGGCGCATACCACCAAGGACCAGGCCACGACGGCCACGGCGATGGCCATCCCCGGTCAGCAAGACTACGCCCTGAAAAGGTTTGAGGATGCATTCTACCTCGAGCTCTGTTCTCAGCACAATCGCGTCGGCCTGTTTGTCACCAGCAAGGCCGACGAGATCTCGCGCCGGTTACGTATGCTTTCTCTCTATCTTCATCTTACGTCTGGTCTTCTTTTCAGAGAATTAACGTTTGGTTTTACTTGGTTGTTCTAGGTCATCTCACAGGCCTGGTGCATCAACTGATGCTGAGATGCGCCGACACGCGCGGCCTGTCGAATAAGCGTCAGCGGCGGTTCGTCAAGTACCAAACTCAAATCGAGGAATGCGGCCACGACATTAAAGCACTCAATCGGTTCGTGAATGCACAGGTCACGGCTTTCCGCAAGATCCTCAAGAAGTACAAGGTATGCATGTACACCCCCATCAAGATATTGTAGTTGCGACGGCACCATTGAGCCGCCGAAACGCGTTTGGTTTGCCGTACTGTAACGTACAAAACGTCACTCAACCATGCAAGCAATGGGGTATTGCAGATTTAAGCTGACATGTGACGCCACCACCTCTACAGAAATGGACCGGCTCGACAAGCTTGAGCAGTCGATTCAAGGACATCATCCTCGATAACCCCAAGAGTTTCACCAACTTCCACTTCACCCCACTTCAAATGCAGTACCAGGAACTGCGCGCCACCCTCGAAGCCGCCTCACCCGCCGATGCCAACCTCCCTGAACCACCGCCGCCTACTGAATCGCGGGACCACGCCGGCCACCGAATTCAACCCCCACGGCGAGACTCGTCGCACAGTGTCGCCACCGTCACCCCGCAGACATATTGGAATGAATATGAGCACGGCAGCGAGGCTGGTGATCAGGACGATACCTACGTCATCTATATTGACCCTAACGCTGGTGATGAATTCCCTGGCTTCTCATATGTAAAAAACATGTTCGGCGGCTCCGTCGACCACGTGCGGCACTGGCTGCAGTCCCAGAGGTCCAAGGACGTAGCGGGGACCTCGCCATCGGAAACGCAGTCACTCCTCAGCTCCCGAAACGGCCATACGGCCGCCCCGTCGACAGACTACTTCAGTATACGCTCACGGCCCGACCATGAACCGGCGACCGAAGACGAATATCTCTCTTCGGATGAGGGAGAGCCCCATCACACTCGCGGCGTCGGCTTCTACCCATCGTACTCGTACTCGGCCTCGTCCGCTGCCGATTTGAAAATGGGACGCTACCAGGACAGGGTAATAACGCGGAGTATCGTGATTGCCTTCATCGTCGCCTTCGTACTCCTCGGCATATCCTGCCTGCTCGTTTCGACGGGGAAGCGACACCTGCGCCTTGAAGTCGATGCGGGGGCAACCCTCGGGTCCGTCGCGAGCCTCTTTTGCGCGTGCATGGGCCTCGGCGCCATGTTTTATCGGCATTCCCCCGCTGGCTACCTGTATAACGCTATCGTTTGGGCTGCCTTCGTAGCGGTTTGTGCATTAAATGGCATCTTGCTTGTGGTAGTTGCCGGTAGTAGTGGGTTATGAGAGCGAGACAACGTCTCGTTTTTTTTTCTTTCTCTCCGAGAAGAGCTGAGAAAAGGTGATTCTACGTTGCATTATTACGACACTAGATACTTCTTTTTATCTGTCCTTTCCGATTATAGATCGAGACGGCATAAGCTTGCTCGGGGGCAACTGAAGATGGCACGGGAATGAACGGCTGGCGTTTTGCATGAGATGATACCTCATCTTTTCTTTTCTCTTTTTTCTCTCAGGTTTACTAACTACCTAGGTATGCTGGGCCATAGCTAACGTGGAGATCTCGGATATTCTTATCCTCGCCTCCCTATCTATGCCCAGCATGCATCTACCTCGAAAAGAGGTGTACGCGTATATATATATACTTGACGAGGGACACGATACATGTATATCCTTGAGGTTTGGATACATGTATTTAGGGTACCCGGGAAGTGAGTTCCGGGAGATGACGAGCGTAATGATTTGATTCGGGTTTCTGACGTTCGATAAAGAAAAGGTCCTAGGTATTTAACTACCTAACCTAGCGTAGGTGTGGGTGAGGAAGCCCATACCCCTCGCATTTGTATATAGACACGCATGAAGCTCATGGCTGAGAAAGAACGGACGACTAAATAAGTTAAGTACTTAGCCTAGTTGAATATAATGCGAATTAGGAAACCATTAGTTTATGTTTTAGATACGCTTGTTGATATTACGTCAGGCTATACCATACTACGGTTGCTACCGGATGGGATAACCTATCCTTATATCACACAACATAGCATGTCGCGTTGTATTCGACGGGTTGTCTAAGGTTAAATTTACACTGATCTAGCGGTTCAATGTTTCTACTTTCTCCTATCTCCCCATAGACTACCTATTTATCATCCCCTACCTAGGCCTCGCCTAGATATAAACGCTCAGTACATAGGTATGCAAGTGGCTAGGGATCGCATATTTAGCTCCACCGTCTGTCCGTTTACCTGGGCTATCTGCATCGCACTCACATCCTAGATACTCTTCAAATTTATACCTGTACCTAGACGGCATGACGTGAATTTCCTAGCAATGGAATGGAGCGAGTGTAGCCGTGCTATTGCTTGCTAGTTTAAACAACGTATTCGCTTGATGGTATATATATATCCGACATAATAGTCCTTACTTATATACCTGAAAAATGCAGTATTTCCTGAAGAAGGCATCATGTTATTTTACAAAAGTAAGGAACCGCCTTTTTGGTTTTCGTTTCGTATTGTCCGTGATACACCCCCATAGCCAAAGTAACCAAAGTAAGCCAAACCATACCCAACCATGCCGTACCGTGTCATGCTATATCATCACCCTATTCCGTAGTTTCTGCCTTCCCCTTCTCCCCTTTCTCGATTATTGTTTCCGTCTTCGTCCTTACTCTGGAATATCGTCGTTAATATGTCGTGTAAATCGGCGGCTACCGTTGAGATTTCGATATTTAGGGTTTTCTTGTGATGTTTTGATTATGCACCTTGCTGCAGCCCAATACTTTGTATCTTGTGTTGTTTCACGGCTTATTGTATCTCCCCATCACGATGTAGCTGACTGCCATCACTTTATTGTCTTGTCGTGACCTTTTTCTGTTGTTCGTGTTTGCATTTGTGTCTGTATCGGCGGTAATCCTTAGGCGTCCTAATAATCCTGGAACGGACTTTAGAGACCTGGGTCTGAATGGGCCAACAACGGTGAATGGCCTGAAAGCTCGCTGTCTCTAGTACCCTAGGAGGGCCCGACAGAATCATTAGTGCAGCGACGAATATAGCACCGGAGGATACAGAGTGTTTTGTATTCCTTAGAATGCCTATGAGATCGATGAGGATGGGAGACAGTTTTGTGTCCGGGGTTTGAAAAGCCTTTGGAAAGGCATTCTATTGCCCCCGATTTTCTTGCTTGTTTGATTCGCATATGGTACTTATTTGGTGCGACTAGAATCGCGTAACCTGACTATGGCTCCTTGATTTACTAACTCGAAATTTCATATTCAAGCCATATCCGCATTAGATGGTGAGGGGGAAAGTATGGCGTTGGTTCGCCTATCATTCTGACAACGAATTATGCGAGATGGTTTCCATAGGAGATAATGCAATAACCGGTTTCGCTCGATATTGTGAAATATAATGATTAGGATTTCACTTGGTGTTCATTCATTTGGTCATTGGGGGTAATCATAGCCCAAGCCCAGCGCCGGCGGCGAAATTGAAGTGTTTTTCAAGTAGTGGTTGCGATTTACTGTGAAGTTAAGAAAATTAGTAGATATCCTCGAGGTACAGGCGAAATCGGGAAAGCGAAGCTCGCGGTTTAATAGCGCTGGCCGACATAGTATGGAAATGGCTTCTATAACTTACTCCCAGTCCTGTATTCGAGTTCCCTCATCATCTTTTCTGTAGTCCTTGTAGTTAGATAAAAGAATCATCGTAAAATAGTCATGCTATTAGAACGTACCAGCAAATCCCCACCGAAAGCTAAACAACCATAAACTCTCGAACTTTTCCGTAATTGCCTGCTGACATACGTCGTATTCCTCCGGAAAGATGCGAGAAATACACGCGTACGCAAGAATGACCCGGTAACATGATGCACCAGCGGGGGCGCATAGAACTGCGGGTGATCGTGAGGGCGGCTCAAAATCTAAGTTAATCTTGCACGATATCTCACTTGACATCTTGCAAGCAAACCGAAGCGCCGTCAGCGCAATGGTTAGTTCGGGGTCGGATTCGATGGCTGCTGGCGTGCTGTGCTCTATAATAGCTAGAAAAGGGGTATAAAGCACGAAAAGCGCGCTGTCGTAGTAGCGGCGTGTTAGTGAGGATTACAAGGACGTGGTATACGAGAAAATAAACAGAAACCCCTAGTATTTGGGTTTTGGGGGGGGGGCATCGGAAATTGCTGTGGGAGCAGCAACATACCCTATAAGCATTGCGAAGCAGTCAAGTTTCGTTTCCCAATCTAAGCTTTGCGCCAAGAGGTTCTTTGTTGCCATCCTGATCTCAGTGTCCAAATCATTGAAGGCGCTCATGTGGGGCTTTTCGCCTGGGTACTTGCGCCGCTCTTTGTCGATCGATAATGCTCGATGAAAGATACTCGCAGTTTTTGCTGACAATTGAAAGGAGCCTAATTTCTGTGACCCAACTTCCACCTCTGTCGTTAATAGGCGGCCGCTTGGGAGCGTCGGCCGGGGAGATGTTAATGTTGGGGTGAGGTTCATAGCATTAGGAGCCATAATTTGTGACTCCATTCGTGATTCGGGGAGCAAAGTCGTCCGGCTAGGGCTCTCAAAGACAAAGGGTAGGTGTCTCATGGCATCATCTTGAAGGATGAACCTAGCCAATGATTAGCAAGCGAAAAAGAGGTTGAAACCAACATAACCATTTCAAGGCATTTACACGCAATCATCTACAACAACCCATAGGGCCCTGCCAAACACACATATAGATATTTGAAGATAACAATAGACTTACTGTTCCAAAATAAACAATCCCCACCATAGGCAATTCTGTTGCTCTTCTTGGAGAGTTAATGGCACATCGTCAACTCCGCTCTCTCCCTTTTGCGTGGCGGAAATACCCAGAACCCGGGCTACGGCTGCAGTCTGACTTAGAGTCTGGTAGGCTGTCTCTATTTCACCGTGACCATATTCGTACAAGGCCATCAGCGCGCCACATTGGACAAGCTCAACTGTTGGATGAGGACCATCCGCGCAGACCATTAAGAGTAAGGCAAGGATACGCTTCACCGTCCGGTACGTCTCGTCAAACATGTGTTGCTCGCCAGCATCGGTAAGGCGCATGCGAATAGTGAGATTCATAAGAACAACTAGAACCGCAAATTCCTTAGATGCTAATTCCGGGCTTCCTGTGTGGCTGGACTGGCTCTTCTGAGTCGCCACCTGATGATCTGTGGCACTATGTGAAAAAGGCGACGACTCCATATCCGGCGGGGAGCGGGACTCGGCTGATCCTAGCATGCTCGGTAGTTGCCGGTAGAACAAGGTCGGGTGAACGACCCCATACCAAGGATGGATCAACTTAAAGTAAAGGTCTATAGAGTGGCGATAATCGTGCTGAGGGGCTCCCGAAGTGCTGTCCAGTGACACTAGAGATAGAATCTGCGAGACGGCGATGCCTTCGAGTGGTTCGGCACCACGGAAGAGGATATCACTCGCAAGAGAGTGAGATTGGTGTAGGAACACGACTTGTGCACCATTAGAGTTAGGATTGTTAAAGTTAGGATCTTGCACGTAATGGCACTTTGCATTTAATCTATGGGTGGTGGTTAGCACTAGCAATTTGAGATAACTACGGAAGGATGATTGAAAGCAAATGAGGATCATAATCTTTGTGTAACGAGAAACAGGGAAGCTCTTTGGATTGAGTCACACAAGATCTGATACTAGTTGGGCAGAGCAATAAAAAGACGAACGAAATGAGGAGTGGGCCTACCTCCTACATCGATCGCAAGATGGTAGTTTCTTGTCACATTTTCTTTTCGACGCCCTGCATTTCTCACAAGCCCGGGAAGCCAAGCCGTCATTGGAGAATGGGACATCGGTCATGGCGGTGTCGCCACTACCGAGAGAGCCAGTTGACCGGCCATTCTGCAGCGGTCGCGGTCCAGGAGACCGACTAGGCGAGGAGATAGTGACCGATGTCGACTCGGACACGGGGGAATACCCCATCAAAACGTCGCCCTGCATGTTGCTCGTGAAGTGGGCGATGCGGCGAGGGCGAACGCAATCCCCGCCCAGCAACAATTATGAATAGCAGAGCCTAGAGACCTGAGACTAGGGAATACTAGTCTAGGTAGAGAGCGCTAGCCACCAGGAGTCTAAAGACTGCTGCTGTTGTGTATGGAGAGAGAGGGAGAGACGACCAGCAGACACTACAGCAGAGGGGTTGCTGTTGGCGGTTGGCGGTGGCGATGAAGTCGGGATTAAAGGTGAGACCCGTGTGGCTGACACCGGGCAGCCTTGCTTACAGCTATAAGACGCAGCAGCACAGCAACAAGTCGGGCAATGTGCCTTCGAGTAGCGCGTATCGGGAGGGATTGCAGGTGTCCAGGTCCTCAGCCGCAGACCGAACGATCCACTCAACAACGACTTTTATGACGGACAAAACTGGCGATTTCCTCCCTTTCTTTTTTCCTCTCAACTTTCCTTAGGAAGCGACTGATAATGGTAGGTCGTATGTTAGTGTGTGATGCTCGTCGTGACTGAGTGCGAAAAAAAAGAGTGGGACATGAGGCCAGATTGATTAAGTATCTATCAGAGGGAGGAGTTGCGACAAGCGGGCACTACTGTCTAAACGCAGCACCCTAGATCATGTATGTATGTAGCTAGGGTAGATAGGTACTTCCAATCTATGCAGAGGTAGCTCTAGATACCCAGCTTAGTATGTAGGTAGAGGTAGGGTAGCTAGCTCTATGTACCTAAGGCAAGTAGGTGCTAGGTATCATAAATGGGATTGTGAGGGTCTGGTCTGATGCGGAGGGATGCGGAACTGCTGTTTAACCAGCAGGAGGCTAGTGGAGGTAGTAGGCTAGGTAGTATGTAGTGTAGGTCGAGGTAGCTATTTCAGGGCAACCGGGAATGGCATTAAGCATTTGAAATCGGCAGCATAGCCGCGGAACAGGTGAAATCGACCTTGGATCAATTAAGTGTGTTAGAGCTACGTGATGCTGGCCTGGTTGGCCACCGATGAACAACACAACACCTGATGACGAACGGGTCTAGAACTCCTGCCGAACTTGCGTGGTACCTAGACCTAGCGTACCGTGGATATGACAGCCGTGAGTCGAGTTATGTCGTAGCGTGGGAGGTGAGCAGGCGAGCAGGAATACAGTACAGAGGAGTCAGATTACCTAGACTAGGCTAGAAGAAGACGTAAGGAACTGGGACGAGTAAGTAGGCTAAGTTAGATAGGGAGGTAGGTAGATCGTGGGTTGCCTCATACATACGAACAAAGTAGTAGTTAATAATAAGGTAAATATTATTATTATTGACGTGCTCCCTCTGTTTTTACACGATATAAGGGATATACATACCTATGTATATCTTGTACCTACTGTGGTTTGTATGTAGGTACTATGGAGGTACCCCATCTGTGATGGGACTACCGCTCGTCTAAAAGGGAAAAAGAAGGACGCGAACTGGGGTTGGGACGCCCCAGAAAAAAGAACCATGAGGAATCACGAATCACGAATCACGAAACATCCCAGCCGCCAATCAACGCTAGGTATGAGGTCTGCAGTACCATCTGTCACTGGCCTGTCACTGGCCTGTGGCTTGCCAGCTTTGCGATCTTGCCCACTATTTTAGCAGCAATGTTCCCCGGGAAAAAAACGTGACGTTTCCATAGTACCCAGCATTACCCAGCTCCTGCCCAGCCAGGACCCAGCCTATCCATCGCAGTGATCCATAGTGCCCACAGGTGCCGTGCAGGTCAGAACACAGGTGTAGCGGTGCTGCTACAGGCCAACCCGTCACCTGAGTGGCCAGTTTGATCTGCCCTCTCTTGCCTCTTGCCTTTATGCCTGCGGTATTGCCCGGGTTGGGTATAGCTAGGTGGTCCACGGCTATTACTAAGCTACCTATAGCATGGCTCCAATTAATAATTACATTAACCTAACATTCCATTCCTGCTTCGAGACGACTTGTTAGCTGCATCATACGGATACCTACCCAGGACCTGCCTTAGGTACCTACCTAACCTACTCCTCATGATCTCCCCTAGTTCTGCCCTAGCTTGTGGTGAGATACTTTTGTGAAGGAGGCGGCTCAGACTTAGCAGGACAGGGATGCATCAGACCACAAGGATGAATCGAGTGATCCCGCCATCATCAATCATGGCCAAATGGCCGAATCATCTCTATCTATATACTCATATACTAATATAATAACGACAATAAGCAGTCCTAGTGTTCCCAACTAGCGTAGTGCACTCACTCAGTCTCCCCGTCTGCCCTGGACTGGATGTACATATTTTTAAGTACTTATATAGGACCAGAATGGGGCTGATTGATCGATCATCACCACAAACTAGATAGAAACCCACCCACTATCTACACTAGAGAGGCAGGTAGAGCACGATCTTACGGTCCGATGCGCCCGAGGGTATATTCGCATCGAACGTTGCTAAACCTTATTGAGACGGGAATTGATTTGCTTGCCAACTCTGATTATACGGTGGTGCCTAATATAAAAAGAACCGCCGTTGTGGAGGCCAAGCCAGAAGAAGCAGGGATCGGTTAGAAAGAGAAACAGTTAAACCTACTGGTAGATGGGCATATATGCTGTACACGCGTATGGTTGATTCCTCAACATGCCATATATACAGTAGTAGTAGTAGCTGTCGACATGTGAGGGGTTCGAAAGCCACCTCAGTTAGCCAGCCGGACCCCATCTAGGTATATACCGGTCTGCAGGGGTAAAATACCTGGAACGGCTGTATTGTCAACGTTGTAACAAAGCTTCTGGAAGCCTCTCGAGATGGTACGGGGGTCACATGTTGCGACAACACAGCACAACACAGCAAAAACCACGCATCATCAAACAGATCCAAAACTAGTCAAGGCTATTGACGCGTTTCGTAAGCAAGAAAAATAGAACGCGGCAATTAGGTCGGGACGGGATTTCATTGATAGCTAATTTATCCTGTTTTGATCTGTCGAAGGAAGAAAAGAGGTGGCGGTGAGGGTCGCCTACATATCACGACTTTCACCATCCAACATCATAACAAATACCTACTCAGGTCGGAATAAATCACATACCGCCATCCATATTACCCAAATCAAAGCAACGGGGGTCACATCAAGATAGCCTTTATGATTGAACGTTTAAAAATGAAATCAGAGCATTACTATTTATCAATCAATGACTGAGCGCACGCATGCATACAATTCCCAAGCCTCTGAACGCCGCGCCGCCAGCAGAATGGCAAAGGGTATCTCCATGTCTACCGCGAAACAAAGTTCCATCCCATCCTGTCCCATGCCATGTCATCCTATCATGCATATACTAGCTGCAGGGGTAAACTTTTAAACTCTCAGCCGTCGGTCCCGTATCGTTCCTGAACCTTAACCCTTTTAAAGACTAAATCGACAGAACGCCCTGGAGGGGTAATTGTCGACTACTCGATCCTACGAAGACGTCATAGTCGCCCTGTTGTAGCGCCCACTTCTGCGCCATGACGTCCCAGACACTAAGGTCGCGCCTGGTGAGCTCGAAGCGCACCGTAGCCTCTGTCGACGCATTCACAAAGGCCTTCTCAAATCCACGCAGTTGTCTCGCCGGGCCACCGGGGATGCCGACGTACAGCTGCGCGACCTCGGCCCCGCCTACGGCCCCAGTATTCGCGACTGTTGCAGTTACGCTCGCTACGACATCCCAGAGGTCGGCCTGTCCGCCCTCAAGGATCGCCCCGGTGGGAAACATATCCGTATTAGCTATCTGGTTTTTAGCGACAACCAAGTTAGAGAAGTTGAACGTTGTATATGAGAGCCCGAAGCCGAACTCGTACCGCGGCGTGATATTCCTCGCATCGAAGTGGCGGTAGTCGATGTACACACCTTCCACCGAGAAGTTAGATTGCGGAAACTTTGCGAACCGACCCTCCGGGAGGCCCGGGCCTAGGAGATGCGCGTAGTCGGATTCGTTCTTCGCTACCGTATATGGCAGCTTTCCAGAAGGATTCGATTCCCCGTAGAGGAGTGATACGAGGGCCCGGCCCGATGCTTCTCCTGGTAGGTGAGCGAACATCAGGGCTGTGACGTTTTCGTGGTCAATCCATTGGTCGACCAACCGGACCCCAGCGTTATGGAAGATGACGATAGTGTTGCTGCATCTGTCAGCCACGTGGCGAATCAGACCATCCGTAAAATCGTCGCGGATCCCGGGCCTGTCGAATCCTTCAGAGGCGAATGCGTTGACAATAACAAGACAGGCGTCGGATGTGCTGACTACTTCCGGATCCGGACTGAAGAAATCCCACATGAGAGCAGTTCCATCGTCATACGCTCGCTGGACGAGGGCATCATATGGTGCGCTAACTGAGGCCGGCGTTACTGATCCTGATCCACCACCACTAAAGAGTGTTCCGTTGGGGGCTATCTGCGTGAAGTTGGGATCAACTACGCCGTCGAAGCCAGCACGCGTGTCCCGCCCCAAGTAGGCCGACTCTCCTCCGAAAGTCCAAGGAGCTACACCACCATTTGATTCATAGTTCCACTGATCCGGGCTTCGAGCGGAGTATCCAAAGATAGAAAGCATTCTTGGTTTATCTAGTGGGAGAGCATTGTTGATATTCTTTAGAAGAACATGGCCCTCAATGGCTCCGTCTAGCAAGACTTTTCGTGACGACATATTCCGCGCATCGACGATTTGGTGTGGTACCGTAAGATCCGGTGCAATTCCCACGCCTGGCTTTGGGAACCTCTGATCTTGTTTCATTTGATACCAGGATGCGATAATTCTCGTCGCCATATCATCTAGTCGTGCTTCCGGTATTGATCCATTCTTGACTGCTTTGACGAGTTCATCGCCCCAGAGATCAGAGTTTGGCATGACCATGTCCATACCGGCTAGAGAGGTAGCAACTCCAGCATGAAGTGCACCCCAATCCGAAGTGACGGCGCCTTGGAACCCAAGCTCGGTTTTCAGAAGCCCGTTCTGCGTTTTGCTATTGGCACAACCATAAGAGTTATTGACACGGTTGTATGAGCACATGACATTCCCGGTTCCGGCGTGGACCGCGTCCTGGAAGGGCCTAGTTTCTGGTTAATAAGGTATCAGAACGTTCAACAGCCAACCTACCAAAGATACAGTTCGTGCATTGTCTTATCATCAATATTCGCTGAAATAGATTCGACATTGCCTTGCGTAGGGTTACGATATGATTCTTGCTCGTTGCCGATAAAATGCTTTTCCAATTAAGTTAGTAGGTTGTATCAAGTAACCTATAGTATGCAACATACCTTCGTACTGGTGATGACGCCTTGGGATTGGATTCCTTCCACGGTCTGCGCAGCGAGCGCGCCACATAAATATGGATCGACTGAGAAACCCTCCCAGTTCCTGCCGCCACGGACAACCCGGCCAAGCGGACCTACAACTGGACCAAGAGCAATGTTTGCTCCCTTCACACGAAACTCTAGGCCCATGCTCTCTGCCCGACTGCGGGCAAGGTCTTTATTCCAACTAGCGCCGACGTGGATACCACTCGGGAACCCGCTAACGAAATCGGTGGCTCGGACACCTTGGCCAGCATCCGTAAGACATAGGCCTGTAAAGTTCATACGATCAATGGCAGCAATATTCCCGGAGCAGCCGTTCAGGGTACCCGTAGTTCCCGTAGAAGACGTAACGCCGGAGGCCAATGATGCCTATGATATGTCAATATCTCTCGATTACTGCTTAACCCCTAGGCTTCTTCTCATACCTTCTCATCTATTGTTAGCTGACTGACGAATTTGACAGCTTTATCATATGCATCGGCCCACGTGCCTGTGCCCTTCGTTGGAGCTATGACCATCAAAAGTCAGTTAATAGGCTTCGAAGAATCGGGGATAAGAGAAAAACTTACGTGACGGATATACGGGTTCAGATTGGCCGTAGAAGAAGGTGTCGTTAGTAATGAGATCTTGCATATCATCTGGGCCATTTTGACTGTGGCTGGAAGAACCGCCGCCGCGATTTCGAAGGGCAATCAAGCCTAAAAGCCCTAGTAATGGCAGGATCACGAGAGCTGCGATGATGCGTTTCCTGTTGAAATTGTGGAAGCGTTGTCGGAGGGCCCCTCTTTGAGGTTCAGGTGCCTTATTGCCTGACATTGTGAAGATAGCCTCTGGACAGTTTGGGATGTGTAGGTAAATATAAGCTAGAGCAAGCCGTCCGAAGTGGATATTCAGAAAGCGTCTGTCTGCTCTATTGATGTTGAACGTGCATCGTTGTTACAACGGTAGAAGTGGTTGTTCAGGGCGTCAACACGTAGGTTTCCGTGATGTGGGCGTTACTTTGAATCTTGATGCGCAACGCGTATGAAATGTTGCTATGATGATCCTGGGAGTTTTCCCGAGTGTACGGTACGGGATCCAGAACGCCAATGACGTCTTATTAAGAGATATCAATCATTAGTTGAGGTATTGATGGACCTGATAGGCATTCAAAGACAAAACCATTTATCCCTGAAACAAGATATCGGTAATTGTGCTAAATTATGCGTTGTTGAGTCTCGAAAAAAGGCACACGTTGAATTGGATGATTATTGATATCTGCCTATGTTTACTCCAGTCAGATGTCAACACATCGGATCTCCATGATAGGTAGGCACTAATTACGATGTAGATCGCATTGTGCTTGCCCTGTAGATACAGCTAAGGTAGGGTAAGTACCACCTATTTCTGCAGCTTGTTGTTGCCATGCCACTAACCCCCCGCCCCCGTATTCTTCGTTCAGGTAGGTCCCGTAATACCCGCTCCACCTTATTTATTATCCACACTCCGAACAGTTGAACCTCTCTGCATATCGAGTCTATTACAATGCAAAGTTGTTGGCTTTTAGGTCCTACCTACTGTATGCTGATATTAGAAACCTCCAAATTACATCAATCTCATATTCAGTCATGACATAATAGCTTTAGGCTTTTGCTAGCAGGTACGATAGAACTCGCTTCGTCGTAAACAAATTAGATGCGTTAGAGCTTCATATCTTCGATTAGCTGTTTGCTAGAGAGTCGAGCCGTATTGGCATATCTAAACACCAAGAACACATATGAACGTTCCCCCCTGGCTTTATTGGACATGTGGGTGAGATGTAGGTATATAGAGATATGCTATAGAGTGTTGGTCTAGATAGCTCCCAGTGTCGTGTTTTCGCTGTCTTCGGTCACGGCACTAGGAGGACTATTCTATGGCCTCCAACAGCCTCTATTGGGGACCTGAAATGGCGTACCACAATAATTATATAACAATGGGGGAAGGCAATGGATTCCAAGATCTGTGACCCTCGTCCCTGCACTCCGAATACCCCTTCTTCGCTCCAAAACCACTCCAAAACCACTCTTAGGCCAAACTTTAGTATAGGTATCCATCGTTCGTAAGCAATAGCTGTGACGTATCAAGACAACAAAGAAAAAGAAAAGATTCAACCCGCCCAATGCCAGCAATGGTAGTGGGAATACCTAGAGCAATAGTGCCCTCAGTTAGTCCCCCAACTTCCTAGCGATGCTATCATGGTGTGGCGAGCGACTCCCGCGCTCTGGTATATATCCTCCGCAATCCCGCCCCTTCCGCCATTCAAGGTGTCCGTCGATACTGCATTTTTTTCGTCCTTCGTTCGACTCATCAATGATACACATTACGAACAAGGGGAAGTAGTATGGTAGTAGAAACCCCGGTTTCGTGAGAGAATATACGTGTTCGCATACGCGGCTCCGGGTCGTTCCATTAAGCTCGGTGGAGTATGCTCTCGGCTCAACGGTATGGTAGACGGTGATGAGAACACAATCCTTCATGTGATACTATATGCTCCAGAAAGTTCAGCCGTAGGTACTCGCACGCATGGGACGTGGGTATGTGCAGGAACCCCGCGAAGATCGTGAGCCCCAACGCAGTCCCGAACGACGGGCCGTGGCAGGGCGCAGATCTGCCTTAGCGGGAGCGGGAGAGGATGGAAAGGTACGGTCGGGGTACTTCGGAACCAGGTGACTCACAGGATCAGCTGCTTCAGGTTCCGTTGTATAATCATGTCCTGTACGGATGTCATTGTAATCTTCAGCAGGTTTGTATCCGTCGCGTTCGTAAAGTGGCCGTATATTTCCTTCTCCGGATTCCGGTTCAGCGCCTTGAATTTATCCATGAAATACTTGCTCGCCTGCTTGTGGTCATCAGGAGGACCACGGTAGTCGGTGAAGCCATACGACGTGATGGGGCTAGAAACCAGTTTCTCCCGGAACAGATCCATCTTGTTAAGGAACAGAATGAGCGCCGACTTCGCGAACCAGTGAGAATTCGCAATCGATTCCCAAAGCATTAGGGCCTCGTTCATTTGGTTCTGTCAAAATGGTCAACAGCCTCGTCCTAGCGCAACGAAGGAATAGGAGGGGAAACATCTCAACTTACGCCATCCTTGTCCTCGACAAGACATTGGTCATACCCACTGATGGCAACCAGGAACAACAGGGAGTTAACGTTTTCAAAGCAGTGAATCCACTTCTTCCTCTCGGATCGTTGTCCACCGACATCGAACATCCGATACGTCAATTGTCCTAGATCGAAGACTGTCTCTGTGATACCGGTTGTCCTTAATCGAGTCCGTAACAGATCTTGATCGGTTGGTATGTAGTTCTTATCCCATAGACGATCTACATCATCGCAGAAGCTACCGACCGCATTAACAAAAAGTGCGATATACACGAGCGGAGGTTGTCTTACTAAGCAATATTGTCGTGGAGAGCATATTCGTTGCCTTTGAGGATAGCCTTCTGGACTCCGGCGTCTTTCCAAAGTGATTTGATCGGCTGTAGGTAGTCTGGGGGTAAAGGATCATTCGGCCCTATCTCCTTGTCCAAAAGGACTAGCTCTTTGTTTTTCTGTCAATGGTGACATATCAGCGCCCCGTAATGATAGCTAGGCCTTCTCGACGACAGCATTAGGGAGTCGCTACCGAGTACATGGCATAGCGCCGCGGTAGCGATGATAATAATGCTTAGGCTAGACTGACCTCGTTCTCTTCATGCTCAAACTCAATCGAATAGTCTTCCATTGCGTCGAAGATGAGACGCAAAGATTGTATAACATTGATTAGCACGACCGGCTTCCATTCTAGTTTCTCCGTTTTGCTGAAGCCTTGCGCATATATCAACTTCATCTGCTTGAGAACCGTGGACTTTCCCGACTCGCCGGCACCTGCATGAATAAACTCAGGTTAGATCACGTAGGTAGTAGGAAGCGCGCTGCCAAGCGAGGCATCGAGGTGGCAGCGCGCTCGGAGATCCCGGGAAAACTACACACCGAGAAGGAGGAGTTTGACTTCTCTAGCCATGCGCCTCTCATCCTGCCTGATGACTTTGTCGAGCTCGCGCGAGCGAGCATCGCCGGCCTCGTCCGTCTTCCTACTACCGAAGCACATTTTCCAAGTATGGGCCGCACGGTCTCGTGGTCTCGAGAATATTAGGGGGTTCGGCGAAAGAGGCCACGCGTGGTCCGGGATAGTCTCTGTGGAGCAAGACTTTTGACTCTGACTCGACCGAACTCAAATCGCGACAATTCAAACTGGTAACTCTTCGAGGCCCTTCCTTTCGGGATCTATGACGCGATAGCCAAGTGCTGCGGCTGGGGCGATCGACCTGGGCTGGTTGGTATGAGAACAATAAGGTTCGAGCTGTCTATGTCACACGAAAAGGGGAATTCTCAACCGATCGGGGAGGTAAGGGTAGGCAGATTGGGATGGGCAATAAGGCTACGTACGATAGAGCTGGAGCTAGAGATGGGGCTGAACCGGAGCAGCAACAAACAGCAAGACCGCCGCGATGGGGTTGGGATTGTTTGTGTGTCGGGTTTGGTTCGAGTTGCTCGGATTGAATTGGAGGGAGTGGATTGACTTGGGTTTGGTCTGGTCTGGTTCGGTTCAGATGAGATGAGATAGGCACGTAGCGCAGGCGGTAGGTAGCGGGTAGGTACAAGTAAGGAGGCTAGGGAGGCTAGGTAGGAGGGCTAAGAGGAGGTAGGTAATAGAAAGCCAAGTGGCTGGCTGTTGGGGTTTAGGGGAGTCAAGGTCGAATATAGTAGGCTACCTAGGTATTGTTCTAGTACCTAAGGTACCTAATGCGCACCTAGGTAGGCTCGCACGCGCCACTGCTTGTACAGTGCTGGATAAACCCCCAAAGGCAGTACCTAAAACGAGCCCCAAAGACCCGCGAGATAAAACACTATGGGCTGCCGGCGTGGTGTTAGTCGCCGTCTTAGTCCCTCGCATTAATACGCTACACGCTTGCTTGTATGTACGCTTGTACGAACCCTCTCTTTGCTCTTTGTCTAGCTCGTTTAGCTCGGTCAAGATACCGGAATGTCGATCACAAGAAAGGTCATCCGGCGGGATTTTACCCGTCCTGCCCAGCACACTCTCAACAGTGCTGCTGCTGCGGAAAGGGTCGTGAGAAACCCTAGCGTCAGCGAGCGAGCGATTGGCGAAAGAGGAAGCTCTCAAGGAATACCGGGTGCAGCGGAGGGTCCAGTGAGTGATAAATACACAATACCTACCATAAATACCGTAGCTCTAGGTACCGCAACACAGCATGCTGTGCACTAAGCGTATGCTGTACACAGCTTTACCTAGGTAGGTGTAGTGTATACAGGTAGTATTGCCGCGCCCAAGGGATGCTGAGGTATGCGGATGCGTAACTACATAGGTAACCAAGCAAGTCACCCTACCTCCAAACAGCATAAGGTGGTTGGTTCTCTGTAGATATCCACCGTGCCCGAGGTAAAGGTCTGGTAAGGTACCTGAGGTATGGTACGGTACCTTGGTGTACAGGAAGCTAGGAAGTACCTCATGTGGAATCTTCCATGCTTCAAAGCTATTTTAAGGATCAAGCTGCCCCACACCCTGGGCAGCCTAACGAGATTGGGTCATGTATCTTGTGTGCAAGGTGAAGCTGACCCCAGTACTGCCCCAGAGCCATTGGTCATTCGAGTCCTACCTTCTTCATTCTCGTCATACATATATGTACGCATATGTGTGTCTCTGAGCATGTACTGTGGAGAATCTAAGACATTGAGCATTGACGTGAAGCTCACAGACACGCATTCTCGGTAACTGTTCAGTGCTCATTGATGACTTCTCCATTCTCCATCTACCTAGGTACTCGGGGTTATTTTATTCTTCAGCTTGAGTTCCCCGTTAAGTGTCAACCCTATGTGGGGCACTTACTTACAGGGCTCGGGCTATGTTTCAGGGGCTTTGACTACTAATTTCATCTTGTTCACGGGGGCCTTTTGAGACCAGTATGAGTAAAGCACTAAGTCACTGCCGAGATCTCAAATACAAGTATTCTCCAGGTCCTCATTGCCTACTTTGGTAGATTCAAGTGTCTTGACAAATACCTAGATAATACCAAAGTCGGTGCTTCTATACAGTATGTGTGATTATCTACTCTAAGTTAGCGTATATATATCTACCTACCTATAATGATGATGATGATAGGTACTTACTTAGAGTAGGTATTACGCAAAGCTGGCCTCTGTGCCGCATTTGTATGCTCAACATCATAGTTCTAATAGGTATTCATATCGCGGGAACTAATCCGTATAGATAGAAATAGTACCTAACACGATTGGTGGCTGCTTTGCCATTAGGTATCAGCCTTGCAGTACGAAGCCGTAAGGCTATTATGCCTAGAGGGGCGGATCTATCCAATTCCTAGTTCTTAATCTAATAGTATAGTATACCTTTATTCTTATAGAATTAACCCTTGCTGTATTCAAAATGTTTCTGACTTGAAACATGAGCTTAAATAAGAGGTCATAAGGAAACCACTTCCAAAGCTAACTAGGTAGCTTTGTGTGTAGTTTTCTGACTTGCTGATATATACAGCCTACGAACGCCATTTACACCATTACCTAGGTACTCATCGTAGGAGCTTCTTGGTAACACAACTTGTGAGGATTACCAAGACAACAAAAGGCATACATATGCATATGCGCCAACAGTTAGTTTGCTTAGAACAATTAACAATATGAGAGACAAGGCGCAGCTTACTATAGAGGTCCTAGCCTAGGCACGCATGTATCAGCCGGCTTCTTTAAGAGCATAGATTAGGTACGTAGGTAAGCCCAGACACAGCCCCCCCATCCGATTCGACTCTTGGTAATTCCAACACCCCCAAGCCAGAATAATCAAGATAGTGTAGGTTCAACATCGCAACCATGTATACATCTCTCATACTTGCTACGTTTCATACCATCACTTACCAAAGCATGAGGCATCGTATTTTCTATATCTAACAGGTATAGATAGTAGGAGCTATGTACTTTATGTATATCTGTATGTTGTGGTAGGGGGGCCACAAATCGGCGGCATTTATACAGACATTTCATACAACCCCTGAATCGTGCTTAGGCGAGCATAGGCATCTGTATTGCCTAAGCTGCGGTATAACTCCTCTTGTATCACAGGTTTCGAAAGGGCGGGATCTACTAAAACTCGGTGAGATAGGTAGCGATTAGTGTTCTACATAAAGGATAAATAATACGAGCAATTTTATACGTATAGATATATATACGGCATACGTATACACGTATATAAAAGAAAGTAAAAATAAAATATCAGGGACCCTACGCCTACGAGTGTACTTAGTGAGCAAGCAATCATGACCCCAAGTTGCACACATACTACCTTAGTGTAGCATCTTCTCCTCTAGCCCAAGCCATGTCCATCCTCCCGCCCCAGGAATTGGCTTGAGCTATTCTGTCAGCGCCGCACCAATTCACCCGAACCATACTACAGATGTGTAGATAGGTACTTAGAGGCCATCGTGGTGTAACGTATGGTCCAAAAGCTCCACGGGGATGTTCCCCCTGGCTTGTAAGTTACAACATGAACTTCACTCAATGTGGCGCAGGTTAAGCCTCTTAGGTTATGATCGCCATATTCCATACTTGCGCAAAGTGTAGTGTACCGAGATAGCAACATGGAGTAGGTATGTAGGTATGTGACTGACCGTATTTATTCCTCAGTAGGTTGGGAAAAGTACATCTATTCTGGGGTCCCTTGTCAGGGTGGAGATTTGTAACCGTTCTGTATTATCACCAATGGAGGTACACGACAGTACTGGCATGGCGTGGCCCGCCGGATCTCGAGCGAAAAAAACGTGGCCGATCATATTGCGTGATTTCGATTGGGGACTCGAAGGGAACGATTGGACGGCATCCGATAACACGATAGAGCACTGCTACCTTCAACACCACGCCTAACCTATAACATATCAGCCTAGGCGTTTAGCGTCAGCTTACTTACATAGCTACAGCCTACCTCTACATAATAATAATAAGCTAAGTAAGCTCCACCAATGTATACTGCCTATCCGGAAGTAAGGAGGTGATGTTGAGGCCAAGCTTCCTATAGTCGACAGTACATACATACATCCATACACAGACCGACTCAACTCACAGTCATGATCCAGGATCTTATGGTTATACAAAGAGATACGATCCGAAAGAGGCGGAAGAGATACGGACGAATGACAGCCCACATCCCGCGAAGCAGGGCATCCTTCCATCCAACAGGCCGCCCACATGGCTGCAGAACGCACACAGTAGTCTACAGTTGGTGGTGTAGTCAGAAAGCACGCTGAGAGGCTTTGTGCATACATATACCTAGGTAGCATAGGCCAGGGTAGCACGAGCCTATCGTTAACGGGCTTTGCCACGCCGTGATGCGATGTTGGTTAGTCTCGGCAGATTGGGCTTGGGGTCCCGCGATTCCGTATTGATTGCCTTTCCCTATTCTGATAGTCTCGTATATATATATATATATATACAACCATATCGGTATCTGTAGCATGACTCTAGACCTTTAGGTCCTAACATGACTCCGATAGATCCGCCCAACGCCTCAAAGAGGGGAATCAATGGGACTGTTGCTACCTAAGATTGAGCCACGTTTTTCGGTGCCTACCTAGGAGAAGGATGAGGGAACCTTGAGAGGCAATACAACTCTGCGTGTGACAGTGGCAATACATGAGACCGTGAAGATGGCGTACGGCACCCAATATCATCATGATGTACGCTCATAGATGATACTCTGTACATACCTAAGTAGCTACGTAAGGAGGTAGGTATATCGGTCCTACATAACCACGCGAAACAAGCGGTAACTATATTTATTTCCTAGGCTAGCTATGTAGTCTATACGTCCTACCCGTCATTTTCGGGTTCTTCTTTCAAACTAAGGGACCTCATCCATCCCTCTTGCATGCCGGACCTCGAACTATCCATTACCGGATCGACAAGGTGACAGAGAGCTAGCCAATAAGCGAACTAATTACCGGGCGACAATCCCGTTCCCCCAAGTCGTCTGGGCGTTTGCAGTAGGCATGTATGTAGGTAGATGGCATGGATACCTGTTGATACAGAATCCACTACAGATCACCCACATACATACTGCGTACATACATACATACTACATACGTACATTAGACTACCTAACACACATGCTGCCCACGAGAAGAAATACGCCGATGGCTGGGCATGCCATATGCGTATGTACATATGTACATATCTATCTACATACAACGACACCCCTGCCATGCCCTGTCATCCATCCGTGGGAAGAAGACGGAAAGGAATCGAAAACGAGGGGACGGCTGACGCCTGTCGACGTTGGCAGTGCCGCACACCCACGCCAGCAGCACCCTCAACACCCTAGAAAACAGCCCGCCCCGGCTAGACCACAGAATAAGCACCACTGCCCTTCTCGGTCGTCCATGACCAACGGATACGACCGTGGTATCGGCAGCAATCGTGTAATGAGGAAACCCGGCATGGCAGCGCAGATGCCGCGTCCTCGATTTCTCTCGATTAACTTGGGTTCTCGCTCCTCCTTCGTTCTCTTGATATTCCTTTCTTTCTTCCTTCATCTCATCTTCTTCTCCTCTTTCTTCTCCTCCTTCCGCCACCACCACGTTTTTCTATCGTTTCGTCTCATTTCATGATACAGCTCGGGGGCATATGGAATCTCCGCATATATCCCCAATAAATAGAGGGTGGGAGTTGCAGTATCAGGTCGGACCCCCCTTTTAAAATTTAATAATACGACCGATCAACAATGCCTAGACCAATCCGCAACATTGTACCAAGCAGGTCGCGCATGAACACTATACAGGTACGGTACTTCCACAGACTACTGTAAGGGATAAAGACCACGTGCGGTTCTCCTGTTCGTTACCAGGGAAGCAGGGTCGGGGCAATAAATCTCCCGGGGTAAACCGCACGTTTTTTTTTTCTTCTTCTTCAGAGGCAGGTAGGTATGTAAGGGAAAGACACGGTGAGCACAGCCATTTAGATGTATGGAACTTCGCGTATAGCCTTATGAGCATGATTAAACCTGCGGAGGTATCCGCACCCGTGGGTCCCCCATTTACATTTACACACACTCAAGCATTGCATGTAGTTAGTCTAGATTACCTACCTTAATCTAGCTACCTATCACGCCTTACAGCGGGCACTTTAAATCGTATGTCTCAGCCCCCAACAAGACATGGCTTGGTCGAGTGGGACTCGGCTCGGCTTAGAATGCTGTATATCGGTGGTTATCGGCGGTAATCCAGAGGATACCTACCAAGAAGAGGAAGTAAGTTGAGTACGCTGATTGATCGACCGACTGACTGACCGAACGATTGACTGGCTACTACTAATGCAAGTCAAGGAGAGAAGGAGAGCGAAGGTAAATGAAAATGGGCCTCAACATCGGACCTACGGAGTGCTACCTAGATACCTACATTACACCTATGCGCATAATACACCAACTGCAATGTAGATGGATACCTAGATATATAAACTATTAAAAAGACATCGGCCTTGCTTTCGGCATTACGCCCCTTCAGCTCGATGGGGAAAATACGACAATGCGGCACGGCACGTTACAATGGACGAACATATTTCTACTTACTTATTTACTCGTGATTAAGCTCCCCCATCTTCAATCTTGGGTCAGGCTGACCCGACTATCCTTAGTCACCCAGCCTACTATGCGAATATCGGCCCCGATGCGAGATGACAATAAGATGTTGATATGCGGTCCTAGACTAGACAGACGCAAAATAAAAGTAGTGCCTCCGACTATTGCTCCGTTTGCTAAGCAGGCTAGCTGCCCAACTGCGTACATAGAACAGATATAGCACATATATAGATATAGACATTTCGTTATTATAACACGATCCGACCCTGTCGTGGCTCATCCATTACTCATGGCTCGAACAGACATATCGTCCGTTGTACGCCCAAGACTTTAGCTTTAAACATGACGTTGATACTGCCTAATGAGGAAGGCAAGCCGTTGCGCCTATAGTCGTAGAGCCAGCCAGCTGAAATATCTTGCTTCCTACCTGGGAATTGAAACCCGGGGATGTAGGGGGCCGAAGAGCCTGCCTCCATGCTAGGTTGCTGCAAGATCCTTATTTTATCATCAACCACGTGATCATCTGCACTCACATCCTCTCAGGTAGGTAACCGGGGAGCTGGAATTTCGAGACTTCTGAAATGGATATTTGCTCGTCATACTTGTCCCGCTGTTCCGGTGCTTCTCGCTATTTACAAATTTGAAACCGTAACCCCAGCCAACGGTGCTTAATTGCCACCATACCATACAGTAGTATATGTTACCTTCCTACGTTCTTGGATACCTTTTTCTCCTCGATTGATTCTAGGTCTTTCTTTTTGTGGAAGTGAGGTGCGACCTCGTTCAGCCACTGCGGTCGGATCGGCATACAACTTCGCATGTACTCCTTATTTGTTAACACGAGCTCATAGTAGATGACTGTCTTCTCGGGAGGATCCGACTTCATGAGGACAGAGCTAGGGTGGATATAGACGGTGGTATTGTTTTTCAGTGTCCGGTAACTGTCGCCGCCACGTTGGAGCCGAGCAGCATTAGGGAAGAAGCCGGCCGTTAATGCCTTTTGGATGGGCTCAATATTGGAGGAGCCGCAGGATGATGGCGCGACCTCGACACGCTCGCATAGCTTGGCGAGCTGATCCCGGACGTCGCGTGCGCGGGTAAGGGATCGTTGCTGCAGGAAATTCTCCCGTGCCCAGACGGGCGAAAAATCACTGTCGACCCACTGGTTCCAGATGTTTAAGAGAGTCAAATGGTCGCCTCCTTCCTTGACCGTGAATCGATTACGCGCACTATCAGCATGGATCTTCTTATCCTTCGGCCGGAAGAAGAGTGCAGAAGCCTCACTAAGTGTAGCAACGATGGATAGAACTTCGTCAACACACTTGAACTTGTCAGCAGCCAAGACCGCCTTCGCAAGCATGGGGTCCGTGGGAAACTCAGCCATCTGGCGGCCAACTTTGGTAAGTTCACCCTTATGGTTTAGCGCCTGAAGTGCAAACAACTGGTTCAAAGCTCCGATGAGGGATTCGGTTGGGGGTGGATCCATGAACTCAAACTCCAGGAGTTGGTTGATGCCGAGCGACTTCAGTTGTAGAACAACACCGTTAAGATTTGTCCGTTGAATCTCGGGTGTCGTCGACTCATCCATTTCATTCATATATGCGTACCTGGTATAAAGTCGGAAGCATTTTCCAGGGCCTACACGTCCTGCACGACCACTGCGTTGGTTCGCAGACGCCCGCGAACAAGGAACAACGACTAGGTTTGACATCCCTGTCGCTGGGTTATAGACATTCTCCTTAACATAGCCAGGATCAATCACATAAGTGATACCATCGATCGTTAAACTGGTCTCCGCAATGTTTGTCGCGAGTACGACTTTGCGGGCGCCGTTCGGAGTTGGTTCAAAGATCTTGGATTGTAGATCGGAAGGAAGATTGGCGTAGATGGGGCAAATAATGAGTTCCTTTACACGGTTTCCAAGCTTTCTTGCAGTGTCAGTTAGCTGTTGTTCGGCTGCTTCAATCTCATCTTGACCAGTCAGGAAGACCAAGATATCTCCTTGACCTTGGGTTGTATGAATCTGGAAAATGGTCGTGATCGCTGCTGTTAAGTAATTGGCTTCTGGCGCTGGCGTATAGTAAATGTCAACAGGATAGCGTCGACCTGGGATGTTGAAGATAGGAGCGTCATCAAAATACTTAGCAAACTTCTCGGCGTTCATGGTAGCTGAAGAGATGAGGAGTTTCAGGTCCGGCCGTTCTCTTGCCAGATCTTTTACCAGGGCCAGTAGAATATCGGTATGAACCGTCCGCTCGTGGGCCTCGTCGATCATCAGAGCAGAGTACCCGGCAAGATCGGGTTCCGTCATGAACTCTCGTAGTAACATACCGTCGGTCATATATTTCAGAATAGTTTTGTCGCTAGTATTATCTTCAAATCGAATCGAATAACCCACTTCGTTTCCGACCTTAACGCCCATCTCGTCAGCTACACGAGCTGCTACACTCATAGCAGCAACTCGTCTTGGCTGGGTACAGCCGACTTTGAGGCCGCCCTTTGTATACCCAGCTTCGTGTAGGTATTGAGGTAGTTGTGTAGTTTTACCGCTACCAGTCTCACCGACGAGAACCAAGACCTGGTATTGCTCGATAGCTGCGATAAACTCATCTCGATATTTGTATATAGGGAGACTCTTGCGCGTCTCCTGTATTGATAAGGCTTTCTTCTCTGCGGCCTCAATTTGTGCTTCGAGAAATCTCTGTTCTTGGGTCAGTTGCTTGCCCTCACCAGCCAATGTTGATCCTAAGTTCCATTGTATGTACTGCTCAGGGTCGAGGACTGGGGCATATTCTCCATCATCTTCGCGCTCAGCTCTGTTGATCTGGGCCTTCGCCTTCAAGGTTTGTTCTCGTTCCCATTCGTCATGCTCTGTGACAAACTTTTCCTGACCGTATTCATCCCGTTCAACATAGCGCTTATACAATGCTTCCTCTTTTCTTTTCTTATCGATCTTGCCTTTCTCTGTGATGTAATCTTCAGGCATATAGTAGCCATCTCGGTGGTCGTCAATTCGTAAGCGCTCTTCAGCTAGTCGAAGAATTTCCCGGTTCTTCGCAAATTCGGCCTTCTCCTTTTCTGATAGTCGGACACCACTTCGTAGTTCAGCCGTTTCTTCAGCTACTTGTTTGCGCAATAGTGCCAAGCGTTCCGTCTCTCGCTTTTTCAAGTAATCTTGTCGGGAACGTTCTCGCAGATCGGGCATCGCTGCCCGGTTGGCAGCTATCTCATCGGCCAGCCGTTGACGCTCTTTCTCCGCTCTGCCCTCGGTCTTCTTCGACTTGCCCTGATCGCGTTCTTTCAGCCGCCGTGAGAATGCCTCCCTCTCAGCTCTATCCTTAGCTGTGTCGGAATCGGCGCCTTCATCGTCTTCCGCTCCATCATCGTGGCTCAGCTTCACCCGCTTTGGCGCAGACTCCTGAAACTCCGGCTCGTCGCCACGTTCGTCGCCAGATGGTGTGGGTTCTGGTTCCTCGTCACCCCAGCGATCGTCGTAGTCGCCATCGCCTCGCTTTCGGATGGACTTGGATTTCTTTTGCGTCTCTCGGCGCGGCGAGCGGTCGCGACTCCGGCTCCGATGCCGGCTTGAACTTCGGTGACGACGGCGGTGGGCACGATCGCGATCGCGGTCACGGTCGCGTTCGTCGCGTCGTTTGGATTTGGCTTTCGTTTCTACTTTCTGAGGGCCAACCTCATCTTCGTCCATAGGGACAAAAGCATATCGTTTGCTCATGATGGAACCTTATCTGTGGCAGCAATAGAAAGAGGGTTTCAAAAGCATGCAAAAAGTATAGGCCGACTATGTTTGCGAAATCGTGAAACTATTCAGTATTCATAGAGAGGGTTTACGACTCCCTCATGAAACCTAAATATGGGTCCCAGAAGGCTCATTTATGATCGGCGCAGTACCTAACCGAGAGCAAACATGGCTATGCCAGCTGAATTTAGATATGTCTTCGTGTGGAAAGTGGTCTGCAGTCAACAAAACAGACAAGAAATTGTTGATGCACCATAAAACTTAGAATGTGCAGAGTCTCGTACGGCAGGTAATTCGATGGAAAGCACTTAACTTAGGTAACATCGAACCCACCTAGCCCCAGGCACATGGGCAGACATGCCCACTTTGGTACATTTCAGACAGCTGCAGCCAATCAGAAAGTGTCAAGCCGCCAAGAGGGACCATGGATGCTTAACCTCTTATCTTATCGCGTGCGACCCTTGTGTTCGGGGGCGGTACAGGGTATTGTACATTTTAACACGTTGACATGACATGCTGCTGCTAGGTTCAGCTAAAGATAATAGCTATCATCTTTCAGAAGAAGTGGCATTTTCAGGTAATACCTCGATTGAATTTACCTGTGCCAATTAACACGTTGTGCAAGTCTTGCTTGCTTATTTTTGTCTGGTATTTAACACATCTAGACACATTACAACATAGAACCCAAGTGTCAAAAGAACAAGAAGACAGACAGCATCAGTTTCGCCGTCCAAGCATTTAAAGCTTGCGGCGTTGATCGTCCACCATGCTCCTTCACGGAGCAGCGCTTCTGCTGCTCTGTCTATTCTCGCAACTCATATTATGTGCCGAAGATTACTATAAAGTATGCATATTTCTTTTCTGCCTTGGAATTCATAGAGATTTTTCTATAGCTAGCCCTGCTAACTGTTGTCCCGCCTCTAGGTCCTAGGCATAGGTCGCAATGCAAACGACAAACAAATTAAGTCTGCCTACAGGCAACTCAGCAAGAAGTTTCACCCAGATAAGAACCCGTATGCTCTACCCTCCTGTGCAGTCATTGGCCCCCTTCTAACAATTCCTTGTAGTGGCGACGACACGGCGCAAGGCAAGTTTGTCGAGGTTTCCGAGGCCTACGAAGCCCTCATCGACCCCGAATCGCGAAAGATCTACGACCAATACGGACACGAAGGATTGAAGCAGCGCCAGCAGGGAGGCGGTGGCGGTGGCCACCACGACCCCTTCGACCTCTTCAGTCGCTTCTTCGGTGGGGGCGGCCATTACCAGCGCGGACAACCCCGCGGCCACAACATCGAGATCAAGATTGGATTCTCCCTCCGCGACTTCTACAACGGTCGCGAGACCGAGTTCCAGTGGGAGAAGCAGCAGATATGCGAGGAATGCGACGGCTCCGGCTCCGCTGACGGCGTTGTCGACACGTGCCCACACTGCCACGGTCATGGCGTGCGCATTGTCAAACACCAGCTCGCGCCGGGCATGTTCCAGCAGGTCCAGACACAATGCGATGCCTGCGGTGGACGGGGCAAGTCGATTAAGCACAAGTGTCCAGTCTGCCAGGGCAACCGCGTTCTTCGTAAGCCCACTACTGTCACGCTCAACGTCGGACGAGGAGCGCCCAGAGACAGCAAGATTGTGTACGAGAACGAGGCAGACGCAAGCCCGGATTATATCGCCGGTGATCTCATCGTCACCCTTATTGAGAAAGATCCCGACGCGGAGGGGGAAAACCCAGACCATGTCGATGGCACTTTTTTCAGGCGGAAGGGTGACGATCTTTTCTGGACAGAAATTATTTCGCTGCGTGAGGCCTGGATGGGCGATTGGACCCGGAATATCACGCATCTAGACGGCCACGTGGTGAGACTCGGTCGGAAACGAGGCGAGGTGGTTCAACCCAACCATGTTGACACTATCCATGGCGAGGGAATGCCTATTTGGAGTGAAGAAGGTGATTCGGTCTATCATAAGTACGAATTCGGCAAACTCTATGTCCAATATGTGGTAGTACTCCCCGACCGGATGGAGTCGGGCATGGAGAAGGAATTTTGGTCTGTGTGGCAGAAATGGAGGGGCAAGATCGGTGTGGACCTGCATAAAGATAGTGGACGACCAGACAAGCCCATAGTAAGCTCCGGACACGACGAGTTATGAATAGATTGTATACACACCATAGAGCAGATAATAGAGGATATGACAGCATGATGTATTGGCCCCTTACTTTGAAGTCGTACATGCGTGCGGGTTGTATTTCAGCGGGAATTTCAACGTACGCCTATACCAGCATATTCTCCCACCAGTAGATAATCGCGTTTTACTATATTATAAATAAGAATACACGGCGTCGCGTTCGGAGAGCACTAGGCACGTGGAGCTTGATATAGCTACCGGGGTGTGGGGGTTTCCTCGGGCAGGTCCATGACAGGAGAGCTAGTGAACCTGAGGATATACCTAGGTAGGGTTAGATTCTATATGGCCGGAGCTCCTTCAGGTGGGAGGCACAATATTCATGAGTGTGAGTCAGGGAACAGCCACCAACACACACAACTTACCCTGCAGCTTTACTCCTGATTACATAAGGCACCCCTATATAATATCTTTTCTCTCTCTCCAAGGAGACTGGCGATTTTGTCCTCTCCTGACCCTTTTTCCCGCTTATCACTGCATTTCTGTGCTGGAGGGCCGAGCCCATCACAAGCTTTCTCCCCCCCGTGTTTCGTTCCCATACCCCGAGCTCTCTCCAAGCTCCAATCAATTGCCCATACCCCCTTTTCCCATCTTCTCCCCTTCGTTACCTTCTCACCCTTTCCCCCAAGATACCACCTCGTCGTCGTCCCCCCTACCCCCTATTCCCCCCCTGAGCCAAAAAATAACAATAAAAAATGGCCCCCGGCTTCCTCACCCGCACCTCAGAGGCCTTCCTCGGCCTCCTCAACCCCTGGGCCTTCCTCTACCTCTCCGCGAGCTTCATCCCGCAGACCCTCCGCCACCTCGCGCGCGAGCAGGGCCTCATCTCAGCACTGGCCACCCTCTTCTTCGCCCCCTCGCGCTTCCGCGAGGCCTGGTTCGGCCAGTTCTGGTCCGTCGCCGGCCCCGGCGTCCGCGAGCGCACCAAGCCGAGCGTGCTCCCGCTGCTCGACGGCCGCACCTCGGGCGGACGGGTGCTGGACACACCCGTCGGCCCGGGGATCAGCGGGGTCGTGATTGAGATTGGGCCCGCGAGCGGGCTTTGGGTCGAGGTGTTCTCGGATAGACATCTGTATGAGGATGATAGTGTGGAGGGGCCCGGTGCTAGTGCTGCTGCTAGCGTAGGTAAGAATGCTAGTGGGGAGGTTGGCTCGGGGAAGAGGGAGAAGCGCGCGAATACCGCCCGCGGGAAAATCACCCGTGTCTACGGCGTCGAGCCGAATACCGCGCACCACCCCGCTCTGCGCCGCGCGGTCGCGAAGGCGGGGTTGGAGGACGTGTACGAGATCGTGCCGGTCGGCATTGAGGATCTGTCGTCTGCGTCGGACGGCAGCGGGAAGAAGAAGTGGGAGGGGAACATTGAGCCCGGGTCTGTTGATTGCATCGTCTCCGTGCTCTGTCTGTGCAGCATCCCGGACCCGGAGCAGCATATTCGCGAGCTGTACCAGCTCCTGCGACCTGGGGGGCGTTGGTACGCCTTGGAGCACGTGCGGGCAGAGTATAGCTGGTATATACGAGCTTATCAGCGCAAGTCTTTCCTCCCTCTTTTTTACATTGTTTGTCAATTGATATCCGCCGACTTTCAATTCCGCTGACACTGGTCCCTACTATCTAGGTTTCGTTAACATCGCATGGCCCGTTTGCATCGGCGGATGCCAGTTGTGTCGGCAGACCGGAAAATCGCTCAAGGAGGCCGGCCCGTGGACGAGCATCGATATCGGACAGCCGCCAGCTGAGCCGTGGTATCAACTTGTGCCTCATATCTTGGGAGTGTACACCAAATAGATCGGATATTCTCCTGAGGGCTACGTTGCCCCTTTCCTTAGAATTCTATATATGATTTTTCTTTCTTCATACGTAAGATACTACATAAGCTGCAACGGTGATGGGATAGGAAGACATTCTAGGATAGCTATGAAAGGGGCTCAGTTGACGTAAAGAACAGTGGATGCTTCTACGTGTTTATGTCTCACATGACAAAGCAATAGAACAATCAGATTCAAGTTACCATAACAGCAAGCAGCAACTATTAGAGTGAATGATGCAATGTTGTTTGATTCTAGGAAGCTAATGATACACTACAACATTGGCGATGTCGCCAGTCTGAAACCCGTCATCATAAGTCATTACCACCCGTCCGTTATAAACTACAGCCCATTATACGTCTCCTGATCAGTCTTCAAACTGTGTCGACGCTCACGTCCGTGGTGCACATCATCATGCTCAATGCTAGGTTTCCCAATCGCCTTCTGCATAACCGAGGGCGGTACCTGCGCCGCGTCCGTAGGGTCCTTGTTTAATGATTCGTTTCTGGGAGTGAGTTAGCATGAACTGTCTAGCGATCTAGTTAGGCCATCAGAGTAGGCTATTCGTACAACTTACGCCCCGTATGTCTTGTTTCCTCCGAACGTCTTGCTGCCGTCGAGATTTGAGTCGACGCGGGGATCGGCCTTGTTCATCATGTCGGACTTGTGAGGCCCTGCTGTGTGGGGAGCTGGGCCAGGGGCGTAGTTTCCACCGACCGGGGCAGTACCGTGAGTGGTTCCATGGGTGGTTCCATGGGTGGTTCCATGGGTGGTTCCATGGGTAGTTCCATGGGTAGTTCCATGGGTACCGTGCGCACCGGTGGTCCCGTAGGTACCGGAGCTGCCGTGCGTGTTGCCTACGGTGCGGCTGGCGTCACGGTCGCTGTCGACGCGGGGGTCGACAGTGTTAGCGATGCGGGAATTGTGAGGGCCGTGGGCGCCCTCAGCGGTGCCACCGTAGTGGTCACCGGCCGTGTTGCCCAAACGCTGACCACTTCGGTCAGAGTCAATTCTGGGGTCCTAGAACTATGTCAGAAGGACGGTCCTCCGTTGTGCTAATACCTATGCAAGAAGTTGTCATAACTTACTAGCTTGTTCGCCATGTTGGACTGGTGAGGACCCTCACGGCCAGTGGCACCCGTGGAACCGAAAGCACCGGTGGTGCCTGATGTGCCATATGCGCCTGTGGTGCCGGCAGTGTTGGTCGCGCCGTAGCCGCTGTCACCATGTGTGTATTGGCCACCAGAGGTGTACTCATGAGTACCACCTACAGTAGAGCCAGGAGCAGCGCGGTGATCCCGGTCAGAGTCGATTCTGGGATCGGCAGCATTGGCAACGCGACTATTGTGGGTGCCATGTGTGCCCTCAGGGGCCGATGAAGTAGTGTGATGACCAGTAACGGCATCCTTGACTTTGTTGACGATGCTAGACATGTTGGGTAGATGTAGGTATCGTGTGATGGAGTTGATATAGTGTGATTATTGAGTCTGGGGATATGTGATGGCGATTGTTGATGTTTAGGAGATATGTTTGGATTTGTGTGATTTTGATGATGATAGAAGAAATGGTTGCAAGGGCCGGGAAACAGCTGTTATATAGATTTACCGAGCATTCAGAAAATTGCAGCTTCCTCATACAACCGTCTCAGATCAATAGACGATGTCATCATGTGTGGGCCTTGATCTCTTACATGCCTTCTAGGTTATGATCAGTTAGACCCTTGATTGGTGGAATAGGGGTACTCTAGGTTGTGCCTGAGAAAGGTACATGAAGTCCATACGTAAGACCAGATATTAGCCAAACAGATGCACTTGACTTGCGTAGATGCCGTCCTTCAATCAAGGGGCGTTACTGCCTCGCTTGGTCTCTATGTCGTCATAATATTGTCGTTTGCGTTTAGACGCTTAATATCCTGTGGCTGTATCACTCAGATCGGTGGGGATTCTCCGGTTCGTGGCCCGTGTTTCTACTAGGTAGCTATGTAGCCGCAACTTCTACCGCGTACTGTGTTCATTGCCGTGCTATGCGTGTATTTTTTCACTTGAGAACCTGATATTACTAGATTACCTAGACTGCCCACTCATAGCCGTGCATACGAGCCCCCCACATAGAGACTCTTGCCGATCGGGTCCAGATCGATTCTGCATAGCTCCCGAATTTAAACTTTCACGAAGTCTGAATTAGCTATTACATATTAATAGTCCTTGGTTGATGGAAGATTTGTCGTCATAAGAAAAGCAACTGTCTCTATTCGGGTTATCCCCTCGTTAGATCACAGGGTAGTCTCGTAGATGAAACCTTATAGGAGGAAAACAGAGCTTCTTCTGCGGCAAGGGGAGTTATGCTTTGCGGGGGAAGTGATTGAGAGTTTTCCTTGTGCCTGACCAGATATTTCGGACAGTTGCCGTAGCCGTTGAGCTGTTTGTTTGGTAGGACGTCGTCTATTCTGTGCCCATTACCTCATTAGGAAATATTATACTCAAGAATGCGGCTCATTTCCCCTGCAAAAGGTCCGGCGTGTGGCTGGTGACGTATGAAAGTGGATGGTGTGGCGCGTCTTACGCCATAGGTAACAACCAATTCGCGCTTGATGCCGTCATAGACTATTGTGTTCCCCCATCCATTCGCGTCACCGAAGAAGGCGTGCTCGATATTCAATCAGCTCACTTGCCGATACCCTGCCTATTATTAAGTATATCGGATGTATCGTTTTTACCTTCATTGTAGCAAGAAAGGAATTATGTATATACCGAAGGCAGAAACATAACACTACCACAGGTGCTCTGTTGATGGTTCGATACTGTGTTTGGTATGGCACCACGATAACCAGTTCAGGGATGAACATCTGCGGTAGCACTGATTCAACTGTCTATTGGATGCTGACAAGCGTGATTTTCGAATTATTGTGGTGCGATACATTTTTAATTGGGGTTTAATAGTTTAGAAGACATCATATAACCGGGCTTACAATACAAACGCCATACATTTCGTGCTTCGTGATCATATACATCATTTCCACCCCTCGCGATTACCACCACATCCCATACAGAGAAGAAGATATAGAAAAGGGTATCAATCAAAATGGCTCATTGCCCGCCGTAGAATCCCACGCCAACCAAGCAAAATAGTTTCTCATCCCATTACCCAACCGTCATGCAACTCGTTTCAGTATTATTTTTTGTCTTTAGTATCCAAGCGCCAGTGACTAGCAATGATCGCAACATCAATTTGAGTGTGTTGAGTGTCGAGCTAGCGATGCATGTGTAGGCGTTTAGACGTAAGATCGGTTGCGCCAAGTGCGGCGGCGATAGGCCCGCGTTTCGCGATCATGAACCCAGATGAGGCCGACAAGGGCGGAAACAAGCCAGCAGATGGCAGACAGGAAGGAGAAGGCAATGACAGCCTTCCATTTGCCGCATTGGTCGCCGTGGAGGATGCTCACATTATTCCAGTCGAAGACGGCACCGCACGAACTACCAAGGTACTAGCACGTATTTAATCAGTTACTTGCACCAATATCATTTTAGAGGACAAGTAGATAGATAACTTGTACTTACATCTACGAGCAGACCAAAGGCGGCAAACCAAGTAAAGGAGATGAGAATGTCGACGGGCCAGTGCACGAAGGTCCCCGAAAAGGGGATCAACCAGATGAGTGAGAAGAAGATGGCTATACCCGCGACTACTTCGGTGTAGATGAAGCGGCCGTGGCTCCAGCTCGACGTGTGGCGCACCTGGTGCAAGTAGTCGCCATTGATACCCGCGACAATGGTAGCGAAGACTAGCTCCGCGACACGGAGGACGATAGATGCGACTCTGGCCAAAACCATATTTGCGGTGGTGGTGGAATGGCTATGGGTTATCTGTTTGGTACTTGGAAGCCTTTGATGGGCTGGATGCCAGTAATAAGCAATTGGTACTATTGGTAGATCTGCAGTGGCTGTTAGGGAGAAAGGGTGGGAGGCGACATGTTAGGCAACGACGTCAACACCAAAGGTATTTAAGTATTCGCAGCGAAGCCTCGTGTGATGATGTATGCCAACGCACGATCGTATGACTAACGATGACGTCTATAGGTTGGCGCGTCTGTTTGCCGGAACGAACGGCTATGGACGGCCATGTCACGGCAACGAATGCATTAGGTATTCGGTGTGGCCAATGGGCAAATCCTATTTCCTTCACACAAGAAACCAAGAACCAACCCCAAAAAACTTGATTACGGATCAATTGGTCCGCTACAGTAGCAAAGCAGGATTGCAATACCTACCTATCCTAGGTACTATCATTTCGTCACTCCGCTCCTTTGATGTTAGCCAGTCTGTTGGTACCTTCGAGCCTTATACCAAATTGGATAGGTTCCATTGGGACATGAGAGTTTCAGTGCGTTGCATTGGGTTAGTCTGCCTCGTTACAGGTCATACTTATGCATATTTCTACTATTTATTACTGCAATTCACCTTGGGCACACACTGCTATGGGCGAATCACCTATCCGGAACGTTCACAACATCGAGCTAATGGGGAGACTGGTTACAGCGCACGTGGCGTCTCCAACGTCCAATAGGTAGGTAGTGCTAAGTAACACCCCTGGCAATCTCACGATGACCTCCCCTCTTCATCCGGAGACCGAGGATAGAAAACAGAAGAACGTAGAAATAATGAATAATCCTACTACCTATGGGAATTCCAAGGCATTATGGTTTTAATGAATTTAGTCGATAAGAGAGACTGTTAGTGAGAGTTCAGTTTGCGATAGTATTAATAGAGGTTTTAGCTGTAGTAAAGTACTTACATAGTAGCTTCATTATCTTAACCTCGATCTATTACCAAGCAAGCAAAGCATAATTACCCTAGCCGACAAAGCTGAACAATCGCGAAAAAAAAAAGAATAAAAATCATGGCTAATGTAATTAATTACCTTGTTTATTTATTGATCTAGCAATTTTGGATAAGTTCAGCAGCTCTATGCAAGTTCTATGAGAATTTCGGGTATCTTAGTCTGTCCTACTACAGTAGGTAGCAACGCCGGGTCGGTAGTTACGATCCCTGCCCGTGGTCTGCCAGCATTACCCCGGACACAAAATCTCCCTGTCAACGTCATCGCCGATTAGTATCTACTGACCGCTTAACTACTTACATTCCACCTTGAAACCGTTGAAAAAATATCCCTGTCTATCGAAGTAGATCGGAAACCCAATCTCGCGTCGATATCTAATTGGGTCGCTGTTCTTTCTTAGTCGGTTCAGTCTCTAATTGGCTCGCTTTCTCTTGGCTACCTTCTTCCTCTGCAGTCCCCGTGGTATCATCGTGGATCGCATCTCGTCGGAATCACACGTCGGATTAACGCGTACTTCGTGTCCTGTAACCACTAGGTAGGCATACCAGGTCTCTTGCGGAGTGTGCAGATGGCATCTAGATAGCGAGATGCAACGGCAACAATAAAGAGAGTCAGGGAACCTTCCCTTTGCCAAAGTCATGTAGGTGTTTTGGGTGTTATATAAATGAGATGCGTAGACGCTGTCACTTGGTGTCGATGAGAGTATGTATTCAGCCATGTTCTCTTCGTCATAATTTCAATATACATGGGGCATCGCTTATTTTCTTTGCTCTTCCACATGGCAGAACCATCATCGAGATCTTCTGGTCAAGAGAGTTCATCTCTTCCGGCTGATGATCCAGAAAAGCCGTCCCTTCACACCACCTATACTGAGGACCAAGGCGACGATCAGGGCCAATTCGTAGTGGGCTGGGAGCAGCCAGATGATGAGGACCCGGAGAATCCATTGAATTGGACTCGTCGGCAGAAATGGAGCATCATCGGCGTCCTAACCTTTCTTAGTTTTCTTGTGTAAATTGAAACCTGCTAGGCGTATACCCTGATAGGGGCTCAGACTGACTAACGACCCCTTCTCTTCTCAGGCCCCTCGCATCGTCCGCGTTGGCGCCTGGCGTACCAGAGATCCTTGCTGAATTCCACAACGACAATATATCGCTCGCCACCTTCGTCGTCTCCGTCTTCGTCTTGGGTTTCGCCTTTGGCCCGCTAGTCATCGCGCCCTTGGGCGAGTTGTACGGCCGGACAGTTGTTTACCATGGCTGTAACATTCTCTTCATCATATTCACTGCCACGTGTGCTCTATCAGCTAATATTGGAATGCTCATCGCCTTCCGGTTTCTCGCCGGTTTCACCGGAGTAGCTGTGCTAACCAACGGTAGCGGCACCATTATAGACATGTTGCCGCGTGAGCAGAGAGGTAGGGCCATAGCACTGTGGTCCGGCGGACCTCTAATTGGTCCTATCATCGGTCCCGTGTTCGGCGGCTTCCTGGTTCAGTCTGTTGGGTGGCGTTGGGTGTTCTGGGTTATTGTCATTGCCGTAAGTGGAAGGGAGTACACGAACATATTTGAATTATCATGATAAACTAAAACATCTGAAGTATGGAGTAGGCACCATCGTATCCTTCGTGGTGTTTCGCGAGACATATGCCCCACGAATTCTCGAAAGGAAAGCGGCGAAACTGCGGAAAGAAACAGGGAACCCCCAATATCAGTCAAAATTCTATAAAGAGGGCTCTGTGAGGCAACTCTGGATATCAGCGATCGCTCGACCAGCGCGGATGACGCTTCAGTCCCCCATTGTCGCGATCACGTCTGCGTATATAGCCATCATCTATGGGGTGGTCTACATCCTCTTCACCACATTTACATTTGTCTTTGAAGACAAGTATGGTTTTAATGCGGGAAGCGCCGGCTTGGTGTTCATTGCCGGCGGTGTTGGAAATATCATCGGCCAAGCTTTCGCCGGCATCTATTCCGACAGGGTCGTCCAACGCAATGCACGCAGAGGCGTAGAACCGCAACCCGAGGATCGGTTGAACTTGATCATGACAGTTCCATTTGCGCTCACACCTCCGGCTAGTATTATCCTATATGGATGGACAGCAGAGAAAGGGGTACATTGGATAGTTCCTGTAATCATGTGTTAAGCATGTCTTGTAGATTAGGGCTAGTATCTCGTTCGTTTTCATCACTGACGGCGAGCGTAGCGAAGGCACCGATGATAAGTAAGCTAGCTGCTGCGAAAGTGGAATGCGAGCTCTCAGGGGTGACCTCGAGAGTGAATCTCGTCCTTAATCCTTGTAGAGCATCACCATAGTGTTGCGAAGCAAGCATCAAGTACATCCGGCGATGAGAGGGTTGTAGATATGCCATATGGAAGGCAGATATAGCCAGTATCTGGTGCATGAATGGTTCATCCGAGAGGGCTAGCTGGACACACTCGACTTGCCAAATGTGACTGAGCTCTTCACCCCTAGGGAGAGTGAAACAAGTTACTGTGGTCCAGTGATGCATCAACTCCAAGTCCGTGACCCAGGGTGACCTTTTTCGGGTATCCGAATTCGTATTGTTCGAGGTCTCGGAGAGGTGGGAAACGCTATCCGGTGGTGCTACGTATGGCCTGACCAATAGCTGCGATGAGCGTAACGGTCTCAATACGTTTCTCGGACCGGGTTCTTTATCAGAAGTCCCTGATAAGCTCGAGTCGGCCTATTCTTCACTTAAATATGGAGGCATCCTAAAAGCCTGACGATATATACCTACATCTGAAGTAGGATTTGGGTGTGTTGACCCCGAGCTGCCAAGAGAAGGAGCCGAAGAAGCGACTACACCCAGGCTGCACGGTACTCCGTGCCTCACGCAGGCACTACAAGGGTGCTTTTCATCGCACTAAATTTCAATGCCGTTAGATCATTTTGTTTACGCTACCACATAACAATGAATGAAAACTCTCTAACCTTGACGCGACGCTTCTTACACCGGAGACAGCCATTACGTGATTTATAGTGGCGTCGCATTATCCACGGGGAATGAACACAACCTGATGTCGACAGGGGCAATTTAACCGTGGGACGCAATGAAGAATGAAGAGTCGTGATGGACGGACGGGTTTATTTCCGACAGGGCCAGCCTCTGAGGCGGCTATCATTCTCCCCGAATATCTGCGGAGCTCCCACCCAAGCCTCGAAAACTCACTCGTGCACGATGGACTTACTCATGAACACTCATCCCGATGAGCCTGTGTTAGATAAGACAATAAGATAGACGACGAAGTGGTTTCGGGTTGTGTGGGGGGAGTTTTGTTACAGGATGGAATCGCTTGGATGTGATCTCGTTGAATCACGTGATAATTTGACGACCTTTTCGGAAGGTGGGAAAATGGGAAAATACATAGCACAATGTGCAGACAACATACACTGTCGACATGAATATCACGGCGCCTTGCTGTGAATATTATTTTGTTTCATTTTTTGGTTTATTCTCCTGATTGTTAGCTACTACCACGTATTTTACTTTGCCAGTTACATTGTAGCTGCTTAAACTCAAAGTCACCTTTCGGCGCTAACCCCTTTTTTTATCTATGCTGTACCTTGAGTAGGTACTTGCTCAGTATTAAATCAAAGCGAGGCTTATCTGCTACATAGAGTAGATACAGGTTATCTAGAATGAGATAGACAGCTTTTCTAATGACTCTACCATGATTCATCCTCACGAATTTATTTATCTGAAAGCCCGGCAAAGCCTACCATCCTCCAGCTCAAACCACGACTCGCTGCCTACACATCTTCGGCACCATTGTAGATGGCTGGGGTCGTATTTTGATTTGATGGCCTTCAAACGCTGGTAATTCTCACCCCATGTTGATTTTTGCCATTCAGGCTCGAAGTCGTCCGCCTTGACGCAGTTAGCCGACTCGCTCTATGAACACAGCACAACCTAGACTCAAGCTGGGACCGCTCACGTACCTCATTGTAATAAACCCCCGTGTCCGGTGCTAGGCTGCGCAACGCCGCACCTCTAACGTTGGTCATGAGATCAGTCGTGATCCATGTCTGCGTGTAGGGTGTGGAGTCCTTCCAGATTTCAGCGGCGTTCATGTGCACTACTGTATCCCGCCAGGCCGGATTCAAGGCGTTGTCCACGGGAGTTGTACTAGCAATCAAACAGCCGGCGAATAGTAGGATTCAAAAGACCAACCTAGAGATCACATTAATATCTTCTTCAGTAGGTCGGCAAATATGGTAAGCTAACTCTGGGATCATCCTCGGCGCTGACCAGCTCTAGCACTTCTGCTAGGTACTCGAGGTCTTGCGTAAGTGAAGCAGCAGGAAGCAATCGAGAGGTCGTTGCCGCGCCACCTGGGGCGGCGCCGTAATCTTCTACGTCTATTGCATCGAAGAACTCGATCCAGGTTGCAGTCCAGGTGATACTTGACGAGTACGCTGCCGTGTCGCTCGCTTCGTCAAGCAGTGAAAGGACATGTTTGATCAATAACTCTATCGTGCCATTGGGCTTATTGTAGACGTTAAAGCGCCCTCCAAACGTCAACACCGAAGAGGCAGGCGGCCCAGTTATCGAGTAATAACCCTGCCGCCCACCTGCTTTCAGTGCTGGCAATTCGGCGTGAATGCGTGCCAATAACATCCACCAAGCCGATGTATCATCCGTAGCCTTGGTTACGCTAAAGGTCCAGGTGGTAGTTTGCAGCATTGGATGAGCCTTGACTGTGAGCTTTGTGATAACGCCGAAAGTTCCACCACCTCCGCCACGTAACGCCCAGAATAAGTCGGAATACTGACACTCCTTGGCCATCACGATGTCGCCTGACGGCAGCACCACTTCCGCCTGAAGAATACTATCGGCGCCCATGCCGAATTCGCTCGTGAGCCATCCATGCCCGCCTCCGGTGGACCATCCGGCAAGTCCGACGTCCTACATTAATACGCTTAGCATAACAGAAAACTAGTCGAAGAAAGATAGCGACTAACTGAGTTCCCACCGCCAACGACCGCTAAGTTCAACTTGGCAGCAGCATAATAGATCTCACCGTCTTGTATCCCAGCTCCTACCGTGAAGGCTTTTTGGGATTTAGATGGTGAGCTATACATGATAGTCGTATTGGCGGTACAGGCCGGTTCAAAGTTGTCGATATACTGAATGCTCTTCATGTTATGCGTCCAGATCCTGCAAAACATTAACACCACATATCCCCATAATCAGGCATGTTTGGAGACTGACGAAAGACTACCAAATGCTACACTCCTGAAGTAATGGTTAGCCGCGCTGCAGAAAGGGATGCAGGGATGCCGAAGACTCGCTTTGGATTATGTCCTGTATTTTTAACATTCAGACGGAGATTCTTGTCCCTTGCGAATCGCACTGCGGCTTGTACGTGCTCCGCCGTCGTGGCATTGACACTATACGGCGGGTATTTCCCCAACGTGCATCCTCGGCTTCCGGCCAGCGTGTCGCCGGCGGTGCTTGTACCATCCCCATAGATCGGGTTACAGCTGTTGTTAGCCCATGACGGCAAGAAGTTGCTAACCGGATTACTGGAGTGGAAAGCGGCGATATTCCAGCTCTCTATGACTGACTCGCAGGCGGCGGCATCATAGTCGGCGCTTTCTGGGTAACAGACGGATGCGGGAAGTTTGGTCTTTAATAGTCGTCCGTCGATAGTTGCGTTAAAGGCGGCCCAGTCCGAGTCAGATGGCCAGCAAGATTCCCCGGGTGCCTTTTTGTGAAATCAGCTTGACCCTTATAAGGCAAGCCACTCGCTTACCAGGAAATAGCGAGCGAGGAGAGTACTTACACATTTGCATTCGCGCACCTGGCTAGTCGTTGCATAGATAAATGCTAGGGAGAAAAGACGTCTTGACCAACCCATCTTGATAGCGCGAAAGACTGGACAAATGTTAAGCCGCGGAAACTTGTGAACCTCTGATGAATTTTCACCATTGCGGACAATTTGTTGGATATATATATAATGAGCCCTACTTAAAGATGTCGACTCAATTTCAATCGTGCCAATCTATCAAAGCCATCATATCGATGAATGTCATGAAATCGCTAGCTATTTCAGACCTCGGATTCGCGTCTCGCAATTGACGTTGATTGGACATACAGATTTATAAAGCTAGTTCCCTATTCGGACTCATCTTGGCCTCGGGTTTGCGAATAGGTAGTGGGTATTAGTCGAGGCGGCCATTATACCTAATTGAGCTGTGTTATAAGCCACCTAGAGGTGTGGTTCTCAAGCTGCAAAGGTCATTTTAAATTGATTGTTGCCTTTGGCTAGCGGTGAGGAGCGCGTAGGCACCTGCATCATGTTATTTCTATCACGATGTGCCCGTACAAATGGAGGCAGGGTCGGTAATAACTTTCAGTCAAATGTAAATGCAGATGAACGTCCCCTTCAAGTTACCTGGCTAGTACTAAGGATTCTCGGCAGACATCTTATTACGGCATGAACTACCTAGTACCTACCGACATATGCGTAAGTAGTCAAATTCAAGAAAGGCATAGTCACATTATAGCGTGGAGTCAGAAGCATTAGATGTGCATCTTTCGCGGGGTTAATTTATACAATCACTACCAATGTATCCCTGTCAATACATACGAAAAGATGAAGGTGATTTCGCTTTGTTCCTAGTGTATCGTGTAGTGCTAAGATAGGTGCTCCTCGACTCTGATCAGATGGCATTGAAAAGATACCTAGCTATCGGTCATACGCTTAACGTCGCCGTTCTACTTCTTACGCAACGATGAGGAAAGCAATATAGAGCTTATAAAACAGCTAAAATAACTGGCACAAATCATACGCACAGAACTTTCCTGGGTATAAAAGACACTAGAGAAATGTCCGAAGTTCACTAATAGTTGACTCAGAAGCACAGAGATAGACATACAAAAGCATACCTAGAATCCCATACTAGCCTAGCAAGGCGAGAAGTCGCGAGACCGAAAGTACTCGCGGATGTCGCCTAAACCTTTCCATAAATTGGGGCGGTTATCTGGACGGCCATTCTCTAGGGTTGACGGAAGCTTGAAAAAGTCGGCGATAGGGTTCAACCACGCCACAACCAAATATGTCACTGCCGACATGATGAGGATGGAACCAACGAACCACCCCTGCCCCATTCCTTGGAATACAACGTTTTGTTCTGATGGAATTGCAAATATGGCCTAGCGAATTTATTTAGTGAGCTCGCCGACCTTATGCATAACTCCCGAAAGAGTAACTTACAGTTATCAGACCTAGCGGCAGATATCCGATCGTGAGATATGTAAGCGCCTGAATGGCATTGTTCTGCTCGAGAGATGTGGCATTCTGCGTCAGACCGACACGACTGTCCCTAAGTGCTAATGTACCTGAGAGCTTATTATAGGTAACTGTCAGCGCTACAGACGTTGGAAGGGATAGCGATGGACTTGGGGAAACCAACCGCGTCCTTGAAGCGCATTGCTGACTCGATATTGCTCTCCAAGTGCTCATTGACTTGAGTTAACTCTACCATGTCGCTTTCGAAATTAGCGATGTACTTTTGACACAGCCCCTGAAGAGATTGACTCCGGTTTGCCGCTTGCTAGTATCATATTAGTACACATTCCCGCAAGTTGGCAAACTAGAGACGGCTACCTCGTGTATCTGTTCAAGTAGCTCTGTCTTTGCGTCAACGATATTTGCGATGGATGTCTTGAGACTGTTTTGAAACTTGTATAGGCAACCAAGGCACCATAGGATGAGTTGGAATTGAGACAGCGACAGATTGTCCCGGTTCCACTCTTTCCCTTCGACCAAGAATACATTCTAGATATGGAGTCAGTCAGCTACCTCGAGCTATTGGAGGGGGGTTGCTTAGCGGACCGTAGATGGGATAATCAATTCGAACTGCTTGATAGTATCGTGGTACTGGTGTCGAAGTTTGATGCATAGCGTTCCTAGCATATGAAGAAAAACTAGACATCTAGCCGTCTGCGGTTGATGCACGAATACCTGCCATATCTCATTGGAGATTTCCGCTACTTCCAATTGTTCGCCCTGTTTGGCTTCTACATTTTCATCGTCGACCTCGGATATTATAGTGCATCTGCTGAAGTCTCCGAAGGCGTTGGTAGAGAGAACGACAGAGGAAACGAAGAAAGACACGTGGTATTTAGGTGACATTATATCACTCTCTTCACGTGCTGCATCCTTTAGTTCGAAAGGAAATTCAACAGGTTCATTCGCCATCACATTACCACGTCTCGGAGAGACCAATGTAGCACTTTTGGACAAAATCCAACTCCCGACCGTTATGCCCGCCGTCCATGTAGGCCCCTTATGAAATGAGAAACGGGGAGTATGTAGGACGTGGTTACTTAGGCATAAGACCGCCTCTGGGTGTACTACAAATGCGAGCATTCGAATGAGTTCATCCGGTAATTTGTAGATATGTCTTTGATATGGTCAGTGCAACTGATAGAGATAGTAGGTAATACACGAGAGTAAACTTACAAAATTCTATGTTGTACGGACTGGTCGACAAGCTGGGGTAATTGTCAGCAACAGCGTACCAACGTAGACGAAAAGACTCACGCTGTCGAATAGTGCCCGGATAAGTTCATCTTTCTTTTTAAAGGTGCTTATTGGTGCCTTTCGACCAACGGCCGCCTTAGCACCATGGCGGAAATAACGCATGTTTGGTAACTTTGTGTTTGTGCCCCCAGAAAGCTCGCGCCTGCGCCAACCTGGGGTTTGCTGGAACACGAGAATATCTGATATGCTAAATAGCCACCGTGCTTTTTCAAGGGCGACCACCAAGTCATGCTGGCCAAAACCGGCAGGGTCTGGGCGCTTTGCGATTTGGGATAAGGTTGCAGGAATAAACACATTATCTGTGACGGGCGGGCGGAAGAGGTGAGGGGTATCTTCAAGAGAATTGGTAAAATTGTCAGGATAATACTGCCGTGGCGGGCGGAAGGAAACCCAATCGACTGGACGGACTTCCGTCCCCTTTAGCTCCTTCAGGATTTCTCGGAATTGAGTCGACAATGAATCTCTATCGAAGATATCAGAAGCAACCGTTATAAAGCCAGTGGCCGGGTCTCGATACCGCCCGTCTGCTGGGTTTGAAGAACCCATTGGCCCGGTCTGGGGGCTACTTTTCGGACTGACCTTGCGTATAACGGGTATTTTTTTGTGGATATCTAGCAACGTCGAGCCATGTACAGCAGCTGCTTCAGATTGCAGCCAACCTGAGCGCATCTTTGTTGGCGAGCGCTCCCAGCACGGAATAAGAGTGACTTCCGAATTAAGGAACCGATAGACCTTGTTCTTGTACACAGCTACTTCTTCTTCTCTCGTTTCACTCCCTCGGCAGCCCCTCGTAGCCTTAAAGTATTCGCTCTCACTTTCCAACGTGAGTACGTGGACGCGGCTATTATGACAGAGTGCGTGTATCTCCCAAGGGCCAGATGTCTCTTGAAAGCTATATCCTCGCTCATTCGGCAGCAAAACGCCGGGGTTAAGGTACTGAGTAAACTCTCTCCCTCGTATACGCTGTATGGAAGCAGATGTTACGGTCTCCGCTGTAGCATCGAACTCTTCCATGCCTAGCTCATTGGCTAGAAACGATAGACGATCGACGATTTCATCGTCTACGGAATAATGGGAATTAGAGGCCGTGCTCGCTGTGCAGGCCACCGTAGCAGCATTGCTAAGACCGTAAACTTTTTTCTTCATCGTTGAAGATCTCCAATACGAGGGGAGTATGTCTCGGTCAGCAAGGCTTAACAAGGACCCGTAGTGATACCACTTGAGAAGAGTTATCTTCCTTCTGTCGACTACACCGAAGTTGTGGTTGTCTTCGGGTATGCAGGAGTTTACCATATCCTCCAGTCCAAAATTGCGAAGACGGTCGGGAGATTTCCATTTGACTTTCCGGAATGACTTCACAACGTACCAGATTGTCATCATAATGTAATAAAAGTCGGACTGGTCAGGTGGACAGAGTGATCGCGTAAGTTTGAAATATCCTTCTGGCGAATTTAGTTTCGAAATTAAAACAAGTTCAATCAGAAAAGAGAGTATGCCTTCAATCGCATCCCGAATACGATTGCATTGGCTTGTGGCAATGTTGAGCATCTGCAATCTATCAAATCCGTCGAATTCAGAGAAAAATGCAGGGATATCGTGGATGATGTCGGCCCTCTCCCCTTGCTCACTCCCTTGTTTTTCGCCCTTGATATTCGAGGGTTTCGGGCTCGATCGACTACTATAGTTTTTCTCTAATCCGGCTAAAAAGTGGTGAATCTTGACAAGGAATCGGACTTTCCAACTAACATCAAGCAGTTAGAAAATTCGAGAACTGAAATCAAAGAACCGGATAGAAGTCGCACTTACAATAAGGACCTTAGACTAACATTAGGATGCATGAAAGGATTGCTTATAACTGCCAATGCCTTGTCTTCAGTCCCATAAATGCCAGGGACAAGGTCAACTTGCAAGATCTTCTCCAGACAGCGGGCCATCAGACTTATCTCAGTAAATTCTGACATGGAGTCTGTATGTAGATCCCGCCATTGGAGGATTGTCTCCCACATTACTCCAGTTGCCTGGGACTTCGGCGTTTCATATATTGTCTTCGCAGGCTCGACCCATACGTCGTCGTGCATATCTTCCGAGGATGGGATCTCAGGGTCCTCGTCGGAGGTTGCAGTACCTGCATTCTGAACAAGCCGGATTGCGGCGATAAAAGTTTCGCTTCTTCTAGAGCCGCCGTTTTCCTTCGAAGCTGGATGAAGTTTACCGGTGGCCCTGTAGACCAAGTGAGTTGGGGCTTGATCACCAGCTCCCTTATTCGTTACTGAAGGGACCGAAAAAGATCCATGGCCGGTAATTGTAGACTGGAATGAACTAGACTCCCGAAATGAAGATTGACGATCCTCGCACGTATCCCGGTTTGAGGAGGGTTTCAGCTCGAGAGCAACGACGTCGCTTCCATCTGCATTTAATTGGTAAAGTCGGACTTCAAGACTGATGTTCAGATCCATATCTATTATTCGTAGACATTTTGTTGACGATTCGTACTTGATACGGTTATTAGAGCCATTCTCGTTATTATTCGCAGTAATGTCTCTAAGCAATTGAAAATAGACAGAACCGCCGATTTCAAGAACGACCTGACCGTCCCAAGGAGGCAGATGATATACAGTTTCTTCCTCTTCGGCAATATCACGGCCCCCTCGCGCCTCCAGCCTTATCACTTGGTAGCAAACACCGCTTTTGAAGTATGAGAACCTGGTGCAGGTACCGACCTCTATGTCTGGAGTAGCTTCTACAGTCGAACCATCTCTTCCTCCGGGTGAGTTATTCAGGAACAGTGAATACTCATTAAGCGGCCAACGATAATTAAAGCAGCCTCGCTCGATCATCTCTCCCAGGCGAAAACTTGAGCCTTTAGAGGATTTCCGGTCGTAAGGTACCTGGTCTCGAGCTATTCTGAGGCCGAAGGTAGCCGACCCGCCATACTCTGTCTGTGCCCGAGATATGCAAGCGTATAGCGAGCTCGAGAAAGCACCTCGAGCGAATATTAAGCCATGCTCCTTGGATGGAGCAGAAAAATGAAGTAGTTCTCCGCCGTTGTTGCAAGCTCCCGCAAAGCCATCAGCACCAAATTCGAAGGAAGTGGCTGGTAGATGATTGAATTGGTTGTAGCTGATATATGCAGCCCCTGTAGGTAGTGCTAGAGTGTCAGTGTCATAGTCTCTATCTGAGGTCATTTGTCTGATAGTCACAAGGGCGCCTACCGCGATTCTCATGGGTAAGCCAGTTAAAGCACTCCCTCTTACACGACGCCTCTTCTTGCTCTCTCTCAAAGACTGCTTCTTCTTCCTCTGCTGTTGGCGGATCTAGGTCCCATGGTTCGGTCATCGCGGGTAAAACAGAAGAGTTAGAGCGTCGTGCTTAATGAGACGCCAGAGAAGTAGACTTGATAGAGAAGTTGTTCCCCATCATAATGGGTTGAGAAATTCGCTTTTATCAACACATGAGATAGAGGCAGAAGCAGCCTCATAGCCCCCAAAATCGCTTACTAGCAGGTCTGGTCCAGCCGCACCATCCCACGTTCGGATAGGACAAGGACATCCCGCAATTTATTCCTGCATGGATGCGTGAACCATGCTGGAGTCAATGTATGACATGCATATGTCAATATCGTTCGTACCAATCTCATTTCTTTGCACCCCTACATATCACTTCTCCCAGCATGTTGTTCTCACCATGAGCAGTTCTCATGGGAGTTGTCTCAATCCTCATACTACAAGTAGCGCTCTCATATCTTGTTGCCAATATGGCTGTGTATCGATTTCTTTGTTCGATCCAGATGATTTATCACAGAAGTTTTGATCAGATTTACGCGTAGTTCTCTGATTGCACCTCTTCCATGTAGGATTCTATTGTCTAGGTTGGAGCACATTATTACTTCGCGTGCTAAAGGTAAGGTGATAGTGTCTTTATCCGACAACGTAAGCGATTCGGTCAGCAAGCCCGAGAGGATTGATTTGGAGAGCCTCAAATCGCACTCTAAGTCTTCCCATCTTGCCGAGAGGCCAGCTGAAAATCTTACCTGGCAGTGCACTGGCTAATGATTGACCTGGATAATAGCGGTGTGTGTATCTGGCAAGGGTCAAAGCATGCTTGACCTTTCCTTTTCATGCACGGCAGGGTGCTGTGCAGAACGATATTCCGTAAACCCCGAAAGTGTGCATCTAATATCATTATGAGAAATGATAAGCTCTTTGGAGAGAGGCTTCAAGCACTGGTTGCCTTTGTGGAATGGCTGTGGAGGTCTTCTGAGATGAGGATAGGTTCAGTAGGCCGTGGGGGTGGAGTGCAAGAAGCGCACAGTTGCATTTCAAACAACGGGAAGTCCGAGAAAGCGTCGGATTTATTGAGCTCCAAAATGCAAACATCGACCGAGCAGTAACACGGTATGGTACTTGAAAACTACCAAGCACTGTGTTCTCTCTCTACCCCATATCTTGTGTTGTATCGCGAATCATAGCAACAGCTGATAGCGCGATAAACTCTATTAGGTATATACAGAAACAGGATGTTACGCCGAAACGTCATAATAATACAGTGCTGGTAAGTGATACAGATTATTCGCACGTAGTTCGGATATTGTTTTCTGGGGGTCGTATTGATGTTACAGGGAAGGGCGGTGCTAGGCTTGGCAAATGCTGCGGACAAATTGAATACCTACCTAGATACCTTACCAGTGGAAAGAAGGAGAACACACGACGACCTTGAGGTTTGACAAATAGAATTATGTGGCCTCATTCTGCTCCAACTGAGTAGGTAAACAGGCTTCCTTAGTATTCTAAAGACTGTTAGACCAAATCCAACCTGGCTCCTAGGGGAACAAGCTGTGATAATAGTATTATCCTAGTGTAGTACGGAGCTCAGGTTACGACAGCTTATCTGATCTAACAATAGACTGCTAACATGTGATATTAGGCTTAAAGGGCATCATATTCTACTTAATAGCTCTTGATGAAACTAGTACAACGCAACACCGAGTACTCCCAATTGGAGTATCCCTACTCCCTAGATATCGTCAACTCTAGATGAGTATTTCTGGTTATTCCAGCTTCATAGAACCGTAGTGCGTGTCTACACTAGCACATTCTATCTACATCAATCTAAAGCCAGCTAAAAAATACCTACAACGCAAGTTTACTGTGAGGACCCCTCAGTATATGGTAGATGATTGTCTTGTTGTTGCGCGAGGTTCCTAAAACCTCTCTGAATGCTACCCTACCTATATGCAGAAATGCCTCCTTTGCTCACTCCTTGCGCTTCAATATCGCTTCTTCTGGTGTAGCTGTGGGCAATTCTGCGGTCAGCTCTCCTAGTGTAGCCTTATGGCATTTACCTTATATTCTTCTACCTTAAGACCCAAGAGATTGTTTTCACTATGAAATCCATCAACATGAGTGGCAATTAGTCTCCCATGAAGTAATTAGGTCGCTCTTCAATTGCTATTTACATATACACAGGCTATTCTTGAATATGAAACCACCTGAGCGGGATTGTACGTCTTAAATATCTGATCAATTGCGAAAGATACAAGAGGAACTTATCAGTAATATGTACGTAATGTTGAATTGATAACCATATTCACACACTCCTCTAGCTTTAACATGGTTGTAAGTAGGTATATATAAGCAAAAGGGGGGTTATCTCAACTAGAGGTATCACGCCAACATGACCAATACTTCTTCCATCTAGCTCGTGTTAGCTATTCAAACCGAGATGCGCTCGCCTAAGGGAGGGTTGATCAACTCCTTCCACATTACAGACGATAGGCAATGTGACTTCCTTTCTACCGAACACCTAGGAATGGAAGGGCCAAGGAATAACACGAACTAAGAGGAAACGGCTATTTAACATACAAGATTATTCGAAAGGGCTATCTGAGTTTCGTCGATGTGCCTGTTTCCATTTCCTAATTACCAGCCCGCCGAATACTTTATCATAGAGGCTTTCACTATTGTCATCATCTTTGTTCCAACGTTTCCCGTGCACAAGAACTCCTAATTCTCCTATATCTCTTCACGACAGATATATCATTACAATCTATCTCACCTATCTCTCGTCTACCCTAATTCGAAGAGTTCGTGAGCTCGAGAAAGTGTGGGAGTACCGGACTCATTTACCCTTCGAATTCCTCTTTTTCCAATACCTTCATCGCCCATACAGTCCTCCCTGCAGAGGGCATAATCCATACTATCAAAATTTTGCTTACTCCTTTCTGGGCTCTCACCGAGTCGCTTACCCCGAGGTTTTTTATAGGCTAGAGACTGAGCTTTTGTGCAATACTCGAACCACGCCGCCAACTTCATAGCCAGAACTATGAATGAACCAACTACGGCCGGCGTCAGAACGAGCGGCTCTAATCCCTCACTCAGGCCTATAAGTAATCGCGCGGGTTCAGTACGCTCCACGTCCTCGCACTTTGGCGGGCATCGTCATGCTCTGTTAAAGTCAGAGTCCAAAGTACAGCAATCAATTGATAAAGATGTCCCTGTACCACCAGTGGTGACTCATGAGGGCGCCGCCCAGAACCCGAGACCACCAAGGTCAGCGTCACATACTCCCGCGCCCACCGAAAAGCCCGTGCATCCGAGTTCGACCGATGCTAGCACTATAGAGCTAGTTCAAAAGGAGATATTGCATCCTTCAGTTGGCGGTCACGATCAGTCACACAGCTCAGTTTCCAAGGTCCGCCCCGCAGTATACGTCAATGAAGACAATAATTCAGGTCTTCAAAGCGAAGATCAATCGGAGATTCTAATGCCTTCAGGGGGGGTGTACAAAGTGGAAGATCATTTTCGCCACAGCCATACGGATACCCCTAAAGTCCGGCCATTCGTAGAATCACCGTCTATGGGAGCCGCCCAGTCACTAGGGGCAAACAAAAACACAGAAGAAGCCCATACGCCAACTTCTGTCCATGATGTCCATGGGCAGGATGACGAAGAGTCGCGCAAAACAGCTATCTACTGGGGTTTCCTCCCACGGTTTAGAGAGGGACAGAAGCAGCAGCACTTAGGAACAGACCGACAAGAGGATAGACAACCTATGCCCGGCTCGTATGCAGATTCTTCTCATCCATCTCAAGCTGAGTCCCAGAGGTCATTAAACAGTTCTCAACCCACCAATCTCGAATCCGGCCTCAAGCAAGAAAATGTCCGACAAGGGGATGAAGCTAACAAGATGGCCGCGGGTCCTACTCAGGACTACGGCGAGACCAAGACTGCTCCTGGTAGCAGTGGGGAAAGGAGTGGGAGGTCGATCGCTTCTGCTTCACCCACGTCTCTCCTAAATTCTGCCTCCGGAAGCATTAATAAGGGAGAAGAACTAACCCTCCCTCAGAAGTTAAATGCCGGTCGGACTGCCAGATGGCTTCGAGGGCTGTTAGGGGTTTCGGAATTAGATGATCCCCCTACTCTAACGAAACTGCCAGAAAAAGCCTCTTCCCGACAAGGATCTTGTGAGGATCTTAATTCTGTAGCGTCAAAGGTGACTACGTTCTCATGCGAAAACCTAGCGGATGAGAAAGTCATGAGCAACGCCATGCATAGCTTGGAAACTCTTATAACAGAAGCTCTGTCCTTGGCTAGTAAAGCTGGCACGCGGGAATATGGACATGTAGACGACGGTAACCTCCCGTTAAATCCTACTTCGGAAGGCTCTATACGTATGCCGAGCGTCGATGAGAGCATTCGGCGTGACTCAAGCGAGCTTGAAGGAGCACCGTTTTCTACTCATATGCCGAATGCCACCCCTGGGAATATTGGCACAATGATTACCAGAAGGAAGGCCGCCCCTCTTAGGTCAGTAAAGCGCCCAGGGCTCGCCAAAGCTATCAAACGGGATGGTAAGATCTTGAGGCCATCATTTCTTAAACGCATACGCAAGGCTTCTAGAAGGACTAAAAACGGCCGCCATACCGCCAATGACGACTGTGCTCTTCCTATGCCCTTGTCAGACAGCCCAGTTTATGCCTACCCGAGGCTAGGTGCAGAATACAAAAATGACCGAGCAGGTATCGCCGACTTGCGTTCGGGAGAAGTCCCTAACCGCAGAGAAGTTAGAAAGTACATACAGGACTTCCACGAGCCACCAATCTGTGCTCGGGGCAGCTCGAAAATTCCTTGCGAGAGTAAGGAGTCGACGTGTGATGACAGCGATTCTGGCTTAAGAGACAGGTTGTCTGAAATTCGACTCCAAAATATGAGTTTCTGTAGCTTAGATGGGGGCACATCTGACGAGGTCATTGAATTTTCTACTCAATATGGCATGGGCGAGAAACAACATCCGGTTTCTACTAGCCCTCAGGGAACTCCAGAGCATGTCAAAGGTGAATGGCCTGCTAAAGACCTTAAAACACGAAGGCTGAAGCCGGCAACTCCAAGGAAGCACACGCATAGACTGAGGAATGTCAGTCTTCGAAATAGATCCCATGTTAGCATTGGTGAAGCGCAGCATTTCAGCTTAACAAGGTCCGTTAGGCGACAGCCTACCATCGCTCGCGACTAGTCTCCGGCTCGAAAGCAGTTTGTCGCCGCCGTTGCCTGTACCAGCACTGCACTAATCGGCGTGCTGATCGGCATATATGCTGGTCTTGTTCCTTCAATCCAATACTACATAGCCGACTTCCATCATTATACCATCCTTGGTAATGTTGGTCTATATCTTGGTATGGCATTATCAAACCTCCTCTGCTGGCCGCTACCTCTGCTACATGGACGAAAGCCCTACATTGTGGGTGGCCTGTGTGTAGCGATGCCCTTACTCTTCCCTCAAGCACTTGCAGTTGGTACTCCACGATCCCCGTACACTTGCGTCTGGAGAGTGGCATTACTCCTTCCGCGAGGCCTGATGGGCTTCTTCCTGGGATTTGCAAATATGAATTTCCATTCAATGCTGACAGACTTGTTTGGAGCTTCATTGATGAGCAAAAATCCACATCAAGAAGTAGTTGACGAGTATGATGTAAGACGACATGGTGGTGGCCTCGGTGTTTGGCTCGGCGTCTGGACCTGGTGCTTCATAGGTTCGCTCAGTGTCGGCTTCCTCGTAGGGGCCGTGGTGATTGAATACTTGCAACCCTCATGGGGTTTGTACATCAGCATCATCATCATCGCAGTCGTCCTTCTGCTAAATGTTCTCTGCCCGGAGGTGAGACGATCCGCCTGGAGGCGATCCGTTGCGGAGGTTCGGACGGGTGAGAGAATATCTCGTCGGTTGGCGCGGGGCGAGGTCATGATGCATCGAGTACAGACTGGACCGAGATGGTGGGGCCAGGAAATGTATCATGGAGTTGCGATGTCTCTTGAGATGCTTCGACAACCTGGCTTTACCATTATGGCCGTGTATTCCGCTTGGATATACGCGCAGATTGTTCTGGTGATCGTGGTAAGTGCATCACAAATAACTAGTTCCCCTATATCAACTAACAGTACTAGCTATTAGGATCACTAACCTCGAAATCCTACCGCTTCCGTGCCCCCTATGTCGGCGCTGTCGTGTCCTCTGTGGCAATTGGCGCCTTTGCAGCCATTCCCTTCCAGAAGGCCAACCTCTTTTCTCGAGCCAGGAGTACGGGTCCGAAATCAAATACCATGACCTTTGATAGGAAGATTACTTGGAGCTCCCGGCTTGTCCGCCGTTCCATCTTCACATTATTCCTTCCTATCGTTGGTATCGGATACACTCTAGTCTCTACGGGACCACCTATTCATGTGGTTTTCCCCTGCTTATTTGCCGCGTTGATAGGGTTTCTCTCATGCCTAGCCATATCGGAATGCAATGGCATGATGATGGAAGCCTGGGACTGTTCAGACCTTCAGCCCGGCATGACTGGCCGGTCGACGTCATCGAAAGACAGTCATAAACGCACCAACTACTCATCATTCCCTCGTGTCACTGCCGGTTGGAACTTTATCCAGAGCCTTGGGTTCATATTTGCTGCAGGCGCGACTGCCCTTGGCGGCACCGTTACTCGCCGTCTAGGCCAGAGAGCGGCGACGGGAGTTGTTGCAGGCATCCTATTCGTCCTTAGCTTGCTGCTTCTGTGCACCCTTGTTCGATTCAAGAGGGTCCAGATCATCCCAGACTGCACCTGTTCGGAGATGGACAGGTGGAAGAAAGCACGTCGGGTTAGCCTTCACAATTGGGCTGCGGCTATGGCAGAAGCCAAAGAGAAGGGCACTCTAGAGCTAAACGAGATCCCCGAGGATGACGTCGGCTAGAGGCCCGCCATCCTAGGCAACCCCGTGGACAGATACCGTCGGATCAACATCCTCGAGTTGGGTGCTCTAACCCGCTGGACTGAGATCCGCAGGAGAAACAGGTTGATCGATGAGAATGCTCATCTGAATCGACAGGCGGTGGCGTTGGCTCGTGATGAGCTCCAGCACAGTGCCCGCCATAGCGCCGAGAAGCTCATGCACAAAGTCAGCAAGAGAAGCCTTCAAAGCAAGTGTAGCCATGAAAGTAGCGAAGACGAGCTTCCTGGGGTTCGCAAGGGGGATGCTCACCCAGTAAGCTCACCCATAAGCCCCTCGGTAACTCCCCAACCGGATAGACTGGAACATCCGCTTGCTCAGTCTCAGCGTGAACCGCCCGATGGGCACGAGGATATCACAGGCCGCAATTTGCCGGAAGTAAAGGGTGTTTCCTCAGGCAAAGACCATATGAGTAGAAGTCGGTCACAGAACAATACGTCGCAGACACAGAATAGTGAGATTCAACCAGAGGCATCCCGTCAGAATATTGCTACTGTTGAAAGTCCTAGCAGCCAGACTGGAAAGGATGAGATGGTTGGTGACTTGGCGGGGGTAGACCGCGCGAAGAGTGCTCATAAGCACGAGGCTGACGTCGAACCTACAAATCGAAAGGTCGAACACGTCGACGTGGATGGTACCGGGAAAAAGACTTTATCTTGAGGTGCGAGAGGAGTAGCAAAAGTAGGGTACCTAGAGAGCAGAACATCATAGACCTAAAATGATTACCTATAACCTTCCCGAACCATTTACTGCTCCTTTCCGCACGTATCGTATCCATAGTCCTTCTCGATAGGCGATCTTGTTGCCGTGATCTTGCATGCTTACGGTCTATCGCTCGCTAGGGGGAATTAGATGAATATGTTTATCACCGGAAGCTAGGTATTTCTTTTCTCTGATACTTTATAGAACCTGTATTACTTTCTACCATAACACGTATGCTGCTACCGGTTGAGGTCTAAGTGATTACCTGGAAATCGGAACTTGGCTATACTCAGACTAGAGTCAATCTGCTGAACGAACTCCTAGCACGATGGCCTAGACGATCCTATCTACGGCCTAGTCTTTGGGAGTATTGTTCAATAGATGCTAGACAGTGTGCGCAACTGGTGATAGTATGATACGTAGTCTTTCCCAACACACTGGCAGACCCGGTCCACGCGTAACGATTCTTCGAGATCCGGTATAGTGTAGGCATTGCTCTGTTCACCGGAGCTACCTACCTACTCTGGGACGAGGGCTAGGTTGAGGGATCGTGGTATTGTACCCGGTGTAGAGGGTCTATGGCACTTATCATCTATTTCCGTGCCCGGGATTTGGTTTCGGCGATTGAACAGCGACATCGCTCGCTCATCGCCCTGCCAGTCCTGCGGGATATTAGCCCACAATTTCCCCTGTTTGTCTGGGACTCGAGGATGGGGGATGTGCTTCTCATCACGATCGGTTTGAGATACCATGTAGTACCATACTGCGCCTACTACCTATCTAGTATAAGATTCCGACGTTAGGTGAGCTTGGCAGGGTCCGATTGCAGAAATCCATACCCTGGGGAGATAGATGACGATGCTTGGCGGTGAGGATGATGAATCACGGACCTGGAGAGAGATCGCGCACGCGCGCAAGCAGCGTATGCGTAGGTATCAGTACTCGTCAGCAGAGCCGGCCATCAATCAGGAGATGGGGATTAGTTAGCTATGACCTTCCAGGATACCCCTTGACGTCATGCTCACACCGTCCGTTTACTTAGACGAGATGGGCTGCGGGACGGACGGCAAATAGGTATGGGCTATGGGCGATGGGCATGGGCACGCCTGTAGGGGTCTTTTCTGCTGGGGCTAAGACGGGTTCTAGAATGATATTGTGGGAAGACTTTCTTTGGGTCTGGGATGCGATTCCTGGTCTCGCTGGTTATGCGGCCGCGTCATTGTGGGATGATTATCAGATCCTAGGGAACCCTCGCTGAATCAGCAGGTAGACTTTACACCTTTCCTGGCCCGCCGATGCCAATCCACGCGTCCAAGCAACGAAGCGGCCTACATACCTACCGCGGGACCGCGGGGGCGGCCGGCAAATCGTCGTGATGTTTGACGTCGTAGTGCTGGTCATACAGGTAGATAGATCAGCGCTCTCACGACGATAGCCTACCTACGCTGTGCTCTACACTACACTACACTACACTGCTCTATGTACACTACCTACGCTAGAAACATGACGGACGACCGCTGTTGGTTGTTCGATTACACTGCATACATAACGGTTGCGTTAATGTCGCTGCTATTGCCGGCGGCTAAGCCAGGGATCTCGTACTCTGTCTGCTAGCGCATCTAGTTGTTGAAGACGAGTCTCATCAAAAGACCAATCGATCGTAAATAAAGATCTACGGCGCGGCGGGACCCCTTAGTTCGAGTCCCAAGAGGCTGGCTGCCTGATTACCCATTAGGGTACATGAGAATCGGAGACGATCATCTGATGGCGCATCTCATGAGGGGGAACAAGGGGTGGGAGGTTTTCTCCTCTCCTCTCTGCCTACACCACATTAGGTACATACCTATCTCTCTTTTTGTCTCCTCCACCCCCCTATATTGTTTCTTGTTCCGTTTGGCAGGCAACGGCGGTCCATTTTGAGCTGCCTAGTGGCTCGCTAGCTCCATAAATGGGGTTAATTTTCACGATTAGCGATGCCAGGGGATCTTCTCTACGCTATCTTACAATATAGCACTGCTACCCAACCCCATTAGCCATGTAACGGCGGAGCTGGTCACATGTACAGTGTACGGGTGCAGAATACATAGTGTGGAATATTCTTAATACGATGGCCTTGCTCATAATAAGATCTGCGGTTGAGGACTTGGTTGGGGGGCACAAAAAAAAAACAGGTGATCTTCAAGAGCGTGGGCGCTCGAATCGCGCCAAACAGCCTCGGCATATTATCGTTTCAAGATCAAGCCCCGGCAGTATAACGAGCTAGTGACTCTTAGAACACGTTTTCAATATTCTAAAAACACTATCTAACCTACACCGCATTACCGGGACCCTGGTAACTACTCCCTACTCTTGACACCAAATAACTATGATCTGCTTCGCTTAGGACTTTGTTCCACCGCGGTCTTGCTCCTTGCTTGTCACAAAGAAACTGTACTTATCATGATAGGCTAATAAGACGAGCAATTATTCGCCGACGGCGGCCATTTTGGCCTATGGACCCTAGGATGCGTCGAATCTATGGGTTGAGGGTCTCCCGTCATACCGGTGCATTATCCTAATGCACGGGACATTAGTGTAGTGAGGCTATGCCGGCTGTCTCCCTTCAACATACGGCTAGCATTGCTAAAGTATCTACGCATGTAGTTCGTTCTGCGGCCACGGTAGTGGGGTACGATAGGTATTTGGCTTGAGGCGTGTCATAAATATGAGTCGATGATGTTTCAACGGGAGAGATAGATCGCCGCGTGTAGGAAGGCTCTATATTATCATAGGTTAAGATAGTTTACCAGGGTTCTCGTCGCTTCGCGTGTCGGCTTAGCGTATACTTCGGTAAATGAAAATTAGGGAAAAACATCGATAAAGTGAGAAAGGAGACATATACAGTGCTATATTGCTGTACACCTAGTATGGAGGATGGCCTAGCCAGGCTTGTCGTACAGGTTAGCCACGAGCCCGCCCAGATACAACCATGCACGAGATCGGAATCTGACATGAGGAATAGATCTTCCCTTGTCAGACACTGACCGGGGGGTGTCTGTGAAATCCTCGTGTCGTGATTTGTAGTCGAGAGTTGCAATCATACTTAGTAGCCGTGATGATCAAATCTAATATGCGCTCGGGTTGGTACTGACTGCGATTAGCCGTTTTGCTGCTATACAACACAAAATGTAACGAACGACTGGAGGAGACGGAGAGAGATTGCGTAGAGAGCACGAGGCCGGAAGCGGTTGCCTGTTAGATACATACAACGTCCACCAAAAAAAAAAACATACGGCCAGTAATACGGCAAATTTCAAGGCTGGGCAATGGGTGTATGCCAGCAGCAGCGGTGGTTCGCCCGGGGACGCATGCAACACCACTCCCACTCCCACCATATGCAACCCTCGTTCGACCTCAAGATCCCGAAGGAAATTTCATGCCTGAGTCATGTTCAATATTTGCGAGAAGAAGAAAAAATATATATACTGATTGGTAACGTGACCTGTCAGCCTTTCTAAGCGCGCACAACGCCGCCACGATGTAGGGAGGTTAAATGACTCTGTTCCATTATCTTGCCATTCTTTGCGGTGGCACGACAGGTACGGCTGTGCACTGCGTGCCTTCGCTTTCACCACCGGTAACTGGGGTGAATGTGCTTGATCATGCTCACGATCATGCTCGAAAGTTCAGCATGTGTAGGGGGGGAAATGTGACAGGTTACAACACCCCATCCGTTAAGCCGGTAGGATGCCCTCCTGTTCAGCAGCCGCCGTCGCCTATGTATGTGAGTATGTAGGTATGTATGAATATCGTTTCCCGAAGGCCAGCCAGAGGGGGAGGCGGCCGGGGGGGAGGCTGCGAGTGAGGGTAGACTTCCGCGTTGACATAAAACGGCCCTGGAGAAAGTGATCCCATCATCGCCTTATTATTAAAACTTGCCGAACCCTTATACACTACCTCCACGCATGGCCTCGTCTTCTAGAAGCGAGAGCGGCTAAGATCAAGTGAGATCCTGCAATGCATCTAAGAGCTAGACGCTCCCGATCGCACTTTTGTCAAGGAACAGGCCTCGACGAGTTTTGCTGCTGGTGGTAGGCCTGGTCGACGCCAGGGCCAATGAACATGCCTTGAAAGAAACGTTTTCACATTTGTGCAAGCCTCTAGCCGGTTTGGGTGTTGCTCTGTGACCATCGGAAAGCAGCCACAGCGTCGCATCTGGTGTTCCGGGAGGGTGACATAGCGATTTCCAACGCATCGCCATGTAAGCTGACAAGGTGCGATGTGTGATGGGCTTGGAACGGCACATCTCGTCGAGCCAAAGCGACCGGTAGGATGGGCTGGCTCGCTTACATGCTAGTGGGCGGTGTCTCCCGGGTTTCAACAGTCGCCGAGGTTGGCGTTGACGAGGGTAGCTTGCCGGTCGAACCAATGGATCCGAGCCACGGATATCAATGTTATGTATGTTGTATTGGCCATGCAGATATCTATACCTAGCACACAATCTACCCCCCGGACCCTCCGTACAGCCCAGGAAAAATGACCTGTCAAAACTGGGGGGGAACCTATGGAGTTCTCTATGAAGCTGCTGTCAGTCAGGTTGACCGCAGACGGACGACGCAACACGGAGGAGAGGGATGCACAGTATCACCAAGTCCCATGCATAGGCTTCTTCATGGGTAATCATTCAACGTCAGCGATGGAATGCAACACCCAACTGAACCCGGCTGCCTGCTGGGGGATAATAACGTGCGGCATACCGTTCGGCCTTGTCGTCGTCGTATCAAGGGTAAGTGATCAGCAATTGTACCTAGTCGTCCTGGCACAGGGCAGCCATCCTCTCTACACTACGTACCTACGCTGCGAAATCTCTTCCGGCTTTGACACTTCTTCTACAAGTTACACTAGGTGCTGCAAATGGTACCTGAAGAGGATGGTTCGCCGTTTGGTGACACTGCTGTCTAAGATGCATGTCTCACAGTGTTCCGGCCATGAACACTGAGGAAAGATGGTCTTTTTGAGCTGGAACCGTTGGGGTGCTACACACTAAACTACCTACACTATCTAGATAGAGGCCATCCACATTCCCTAGCGGGCATGGTAAGGCAGCCCTAGGCGATGCCGCGGGCGGGGATTTACGGGTTCGGGGAAGATATCTCGACATCCCACATCCCTTCCAGGACTTTTACAGTTCTGTGGGACCTTCTTCACCGATACGCTCACGTAAGAAATCCGAACCACGGCAAAAAGATGGAAAAAAAAAATACACCTCAACCTGACCACCGCAGTGGATCGGCGAGGCAGTACCAAGGTGCGTACCAGGTAACAAGCAAGTGTCACCCCATATGGATGTATAGGTAATGCAATGTAAGAGCAATCAATAATCTAGTTGCCCGTGCCTACTAGAAGTTATTTCCAGGCATGTCACCTCAGGGCGCGTTGTTGATATACTTACGATAGTGTACCCAAGTCTATCTAATTTAGTCTCACGACACTATAGGCAGCCGGCATTTGTGAGATCAGCGATCATGAGGTTCCGGCGTAGCAGAGCGGTGGAGAGCCAAACGGCTGGGCATCTTTGAATGTAACGTCTGGGAAACCAAGACCAAAACTGTTCTGGTTAGAGAACTCAGCTAGTCTTTAGGTAGTGTAGTCTGCCTTTCGATATCGCACACCTCTTGGTTCGATCCGAAGATGGCTTCTAGGCATACCCGCCGGCCAGCTATCTATAGCGTACAGTACGTATGTAGTTTGCACTCTGGAGGCGAACGAGATGGTGGTCAGATGCTAGTGAGGTATTTGTTAATCAGCGAGCTCCAGCGATCCGGGTGCCATTGCCACTAGCACTAACTAGAGGAACCTAACAGATTGGGTATCCATCCCGCGGCAGCCGTATGAGATTTGAGATCACTCCGTTCTGTTGGGTCGATGGCTGCTGACGCTAATCTCGATATTAGACCACACTAGGTACTCCGTACATATGGGACCGCGAACTTATGCATATGCCATTAGGGTCTAATGGCCACGCTCTAGCAGGGGTATGGGGTGTGCTTTTTTTTTTTTGTCTTGGGTGGAGTGTACAGTAAATGGCATGATTCTGTGTTGCTGACTTACCTTGACAAGTTACATACATACGTACAGCCAGCCAGCTAGCCAACCAAACCCCCATGGCAACTGACCTCGAGATGCAGCAGCGAGACAGCGAAACAGCGAAAAGCCCGAGATCATCCACCCATCTCACCCATGTTGATCACTAGGATAACTACCTACATTAGCTAGTGTACATAGGGAATACCAACAAGGGACCCTCGAAGAAACCACCTAATTAAATCTTCGGGTGCTGTCATTGTTTTCCATCGGTACTGGGGTCAGGCACGCGCATGGCCAAGTGCAAACATGAAGAACTCCGATGCTGTGCGCCGTGAATGCAAGTTTGGCAGCTCAAGCCTCCCTTCCACCCCCATTTCGGAGCTCGTAAAAAGCGTTTCTGTGCAAGGTTGGTACCGCCAGTCAATGTTGGACATTGTCTACCCTGTTACAGCGGACAGAAGGAGATGAATGTGTAATTGTCCGTGCTGGGAAAATCTAAATGATCAGCTCCCTACTTATTTTATTATACGAGGCTGTGCTGTGATGAGGGCCAATGCTGCTCTCCGAGTCATCCATTAGGTCCGTGTTCTGTGTAGGTATATCTATGTGTACGCATAAAAGCTCATCAAGTAGGTACGTAAGTACTGCGTACATCTCCGTTCTCCCCCCTGCTCATCCTCCGGGACGCACAAGCAGCACTGCGAGATGCGATATAGTGTATTGTAGCGCGTGACTACCTAGGTAGATCTGGGCTAAGCATCTCGCTTGTGATCGAAATATCGAATAAGCTGACTGATCCCTCAGGAGACATCTAATTCGCTGGTTGCAGGGGAACAATCTTCCTAAATCGGATGTGTATCCGGGAGTCTGGGGCTCCATGTTTCTATTTAATTAGAAACATTACATATACCGTGATACTTCCGTATACCTAAACTCGAGAGAGCACAAAGTCCGTTACTCTTCCTTATACTAACCTTTCTAACAGCATCTAAGGGTCGATCGTCTCATTCGTACAAAAACTCCATCTGTTAGTTGTTTCAAATCAACGGACACTAGCGCCGAAACATGAAGAGGACGGCAGTGCTGCTACCTAGGTCTTCATGTTTACGTAAGTGAGTAAAAGGGATGAATCCCTGACCGAGTATTTCCAAACAGCCAGTTGCATAAATTCATGTGAGTATAGGACATGTAATGGCCTGTTTGTTACAAGCATGGCTGCTCGGTTAGCGGCTCTCTTCCGTTACAATTTCACAGTGAAGCTGACCGCGTAGGTCTAGCACTTCGATTGGATACAGATTAGTTACAGTTTGGGTGTGAGATACAGTAAGTCAGACGTTATAAACTCTACTAGATATGAATACGATAAGAAACACATTCAGAAGTCGACGTTATTAAATCCTACGTGGTTATATATACATATACTACCTAATTACTAGCTACACGACCATGGCATAGACGACACGCCATATAGTAGGTATTATAGGCATTATGTATGACGTGTGATGTGACCCTGGTTGAAAGGTGCTCTCAGTGCTGAAAACGAACGAGAACCTAGCTCCTGAGCTAGGGGTCGCTGGATGCGCCGGACGGACGTAAATATTGAAAATACTTGGAGACTGTACGAGTCCTTCAACTCAAGGCTCCTACTACGTATCGTCATCGGATCGTGGCACGGGTTAATGCGTGAGATAGCAGCTATTTCCATCTGCTCAGCAAAAAACATTGACTCTAGCTGACCCGTACAGCCGTTGAACTATCGCTTGGTATTTTGGAAGCTCGCCCCTAGCCGGTGTTTGGGATAAGGACCATAGGAGTCGGTTATTCAGCTCGACCCTAGTCTAGTCATTAAGTCAAGCTCTCTCATCGTTTCTTGTATGTCTCGGTTCTACATACAACGTGGCACCCCACAGAATCGTAGCGGTACGATACGTGCTCCGTAGATGATGGCGCTTCACTAGCCATGGGCAAGGTTTAGAGAAATTGCAAGCCTTGTATTTACATACATACATCAGGACGCTGCCCGCCTAGGATTCTAATTAGGTACACTAGACAAATACACACTAGCAGGCATGTCTTTCTGAACAAGGCAAGATCGCCTGCAGGGGAAGTTGTACGAAGCGCAGTTATTGATTGGATCTCCATGTATTCAGCGCCGGGAGGGGGCTGGCAACGTTTCCAGAATTGATGGGGAACATGTTCCGACCTATGTAGTGTCGTGCAATGCTGAAGAGATCATATCACACCATTGCACGTGAAAGTTTTGAATCTCACTGACTGACCCTTGCGATAACAAGTACATACACAACATGTCGGATGCAGCTTTCTGCTGCCTATGCTAGTAGGGTTACTAGTGTATCTATATGTACCAGTGGGGGGAAGGGGAGCGGACCGCTGTTCGCCCTGCAAAATACTTTCAAAATGCAACCTAGTGTTGTTTATAGTGAATCCTAACAAACAGCACAAATGGAGCATCGTACGACTCCTGCAACGTCATAGTGAGGTACTACGCAGTACGCCAAGCCTACCCAAATTTCCTTACCTTGTCCTGACGAGGAGATAATAGACACACCGCTACATGTATCGCTGTTAGAAGTTTTCCCATAGACGGAATCTCTTTAGATGGAGAGGTTGAGTTCGCTATCGGCATCACTAACATCTACTCGGGAACATCAATCGTTATTTACTGATACTTGATATCGGTGTCAAGAGGCGGTCGAGCGCCCTGTTGTCTCCAGTTTTCAGTATCTGGCGAGGTGCAGGCGACAATGCTAGTAATCTTAGAACCAAGGAATCGCTTTTATGGTTACACGTATCGAAGCTTTGGGATCGAAGTCTCGCGGAGATAGGCTCATTCTAGCCGCCATGGTCGGTATCGTATCCGATTATCTAATACTTATGCCTTCCACAAGCGGCTGTACACTTCATTGGATTCCTTACCGCGTGTTAAGAACGTCTGAAGAAAAGAAAAACAGGGCACGAGGAAGCAGCTGCAGCGTAGCTAGGTTGGCCTTGCGGGTGGCCTTGAGCATCTGCCATGTATGTATGTAGATCACAAGATACAGTAGTCTCCGCATCGGCAATATGGAAAGGCTATAACGAAGATGGAAAAGCTGACGGGCAAGCAAGCCACGCGGATATCGTGAGGCGCTGATGGCTGCTAACGGCTCCGCAAGCTCGATAGGCGTAATGAGATCGGATTAGCATTGTAACTCAACAGACAGGACGGGCAAGCCGAAGCAAATGCCAGATCTTGAGAGATTTGAAGATGAGCCCCGAACTGCTCCTATCTACTTGGTGACCTCGGATTGCCCAGCTGTTTGTAACAGGGTGGAGATGTATCTACGCATACTATGTAAGACGAACCCCAGTCAGCACGGGAGGCTCGGTGCCATGCAAGATCTGGATGGCTTTTGAAGGGGGTCCGCCTACTGTAATCAACTGGGTAGACTATACAATAGTAGTTAGACTATCTATGTAATGTTCGCAGCAGAGTCAAGCTGATGTTGCAGTGAAGATATTTGCCTAGTACCAGAGCAGCAGTGACTGCATACATAGTAAGTAAGTAGGTGGTACGGCTAGGACCTGGTGCATAATTCCCGAGTTGATCGCTCTCTGGCTCTCGAGATCTGGTCACGTTCGGCCAAACCGACGCCAAGCGGACCGGCTCTTCAACCACGGCCATGGTTCTGGTCAGTGGGCAGCGAGAATTACAAGATTTGCGTCTTCTGGAAAGAGGTATGCCCTATGATGAGACCCTTACGTCTCTAATATCTGGAGTTATCTAATCCAGATCCAGTGTGATAGAATCTTCATCACCTCTAAACCCGTGAGGAGATAGTCGGTTGTGCTAGTGCGAATGCAAGATGCGCCGTACCGGTAAGTATTTCAGCGAATGATGGACAAAGATTGGTAACAGGCAAGTTTTGACGAGTGACGGCCCACACCTTTCGTCCCCCTGTACTGCCTACACACCCACCTAGTAGAAATGTCACGATGTCCCCCAGAAGTATTGGCATACCGTACCTACATACCATGACAAGGGCTACCTGGCTCATCTACGCGTGGGAGCTGTTCTGCCAACAGCCTTAAGGCACTCGGAGAATACTTAAAACTGCCCGTTCAAAGTTACAGCTGATCGATCGGATGACAGCTTTCTATATACTTTAAAGTATCTTGATGTCTCGCAACGCATGTCCCTAGCGTTCTTGATTACGGCGGGTTCTCCCGCAGCTGCATCCAATCACCAGAAGAGATATAGGTATTGCGTAAATTGATAGACAGCGGAGACGAGTCACAAGAATTTACAAGGTTGCTACAGGTCACACCATCACTATATGCTTATTCTATATTCTGTACCGAGTACGAATCAGATACCTAAATATACGGTAGGTATGTAGATCAGCTCGCCGTAGACACAAGCCCCGAGCGGTAGTAGACGACGACGACTGAACTGGGTAGGTAGTCTTATTACCACCCTACCAAGCAGCCATGGCTCTGCTTTCGCATGCCTGTGCGCCTTCAGATTCTTATGTAGTTCTGCTTATCATGTGTAATACGCGGGTTGCATGTAAGACACAAACGTTCTCGAAGCGCATCCAGCTTTCCTCAGACACCTCTACCACACTATCAAACCCAATAAAATGTAGACTATTCGTTAATCACAGCACTAGACTCTACTATAAGTGCATCGTGCGTGAAGATACTACGTACGACCTAGGTACCTATACGCTGCCTAGGTAGGGAGGTGAGTATAATGCCTTTCCTTAACAATATTCGATCTGGCTGGCGAATAGGTATGTACATTGAGTGCATCGTATTGATGACCACGGCCATACATGCATCACTCTGGGGGACCAATTAGTCCACATCATTGAAGTATCAAATTTAGCGTGTCTGGATACATAGATAGGCACATGTCGATGAGGGAGATCTTGTGTCAACATGGGCTCACGCCAGCACCGTCTCTCGACAAGCACAGACGACTCAAAATTGCTGTATATCTGAACTATCAAATATCTCGGAAATATATCGGAGCAAACGGGTACCATCTCGTCACATAGATACCTCCCTACCTATACCATGACATGACCACTCGTGATGTTTAATAGGCGTGTTTTGTTTCATCTAATCAAATCTGCCTATCTCCAATTACTCTACCCAGGCTAGTCAGGACGTACGTATCCCTCATAGTTACTAGTAGAGCGCCTAGTATAACACGAGTATAGCAGTAAGATATCTACAAGCACTAGTTGTTGCCAATGTTACCTACTTTTGATTACCTGAGACCCCATTTAACGACAATCTGCTAAGAGGGAGAAAGTACCAAACAACCACCACTCTCCATACCCATTTACTTTAAAGACAATGAGGGTTTTCTCTAGATCAGCGGTGTCCTATATATGGGCTCTTATAGCCGGTCCCCTTCATTCATTTCAGTGTGACCATGATCACCAAAGGGTGTTGGGGTAATGTTACCAACAACGAAGTGAGCGCTTCTGCAGTGGCTGTACATTACCTATTTGGTCATCAATTTCTCCAGCAGGAATTCTCCGGCACTGTTTTACATAAGTACACTGCCCAGCCTAGGCGGCGAGTCGGCGCTACTACAGTACTGATGCATTCCTATGTAGGCTCGACACCACACACACCACACACCCACGCCATGCTTGGATCAGCGCACCCCTGTCCCCCGTCGTTTTTTTATCCTGGCCTGATCCCCCGTTTCTCCCCCCACCTACATTACAGGCGTAGCTTATTATACGTCCCATGCGGGTATAGTTGCGGAACCCATGTGTATTAGCTCACAGGGAGGGGGAACCTTGCTAGTGTGGTGTAGGTCTCCTTTCACACAAGCTTGTACTGTACAATACATTGTCATGTACAGAATACACGTACATGTGGACGGGGAGTGCAGGGTCTTAGAAGAGGCAGACAGACTACCTAGATAGACGACCTACCTACATCTACATCTACATGCCTATCTACATCATACAATAAGCGGTGCCATCGCACAAAAACTACTTACATACATTACATACATACATAGTACACACTACACAACAACTCCCTACAGCATCCGTTCGCGGTAACATCTCGCCTTCCGTACGGCTTCTTCCTTTCCGTTCACTTTCTGTATGCACACAATCGTAATTGTTGTTTTCGTTTTCGTCGTTTGGGCTCGGCCGGCGGCTTCAATCGTCTTTCGTCTTTCCTCGCGCTCTCCTACACCAAGCAACACAGTACTGTATAGAATACCTGCACTCGAGCCCCCGCTCCCGAAGTCCCAGCAAGTCCCAGCAACAGAGAGGTGGGCACGGAACGACTCAGCCCTACTAAAATCGAGATATTACCTCCGAGACTCGTCATCATACCATCCAACGGTCGATTTGTTCTTGTCGCGAGACATGGTATCCTGTTGATCGTGTGAACCGAACACATAAGCTAGTATACTAGTTGTTTGAGCTATCCTAAGGCCAGAGGAGAAAACACTGTTCGGGTTTCGATCGCATTTCGATCGTATCTTAGGCCCACACACTCCTTCACAATACAAGTAGAGGTGAGTGAGATTCTACTATCCAATATTTTCCCCCTAGCCATTGATCAAGCGGCTTTTCGTCTACATATCGTACAGTACTAGTGTCAAAAAAACGCCAAAGTCTTCGTAGTGTCGACACGGTGCAGAAAAAGAAAAAAGAAAAAAAATATAAGAGCGAGAGAAAAAGAAGTTTAGCTCCTTTTCTTCCGGCATTCTATACTATTGCAACCCCTCCGTGGACTAATTAAAAACCTCGTCCCCCAAGCTCGCATCTCAACTCTGGTCTAATCAAACTGGGCCCCAGGGAAGAAAAAAAAAGAGTACAAGAGAAGGCAGTTTCGCCATCTTGACGCCACCACCGTTGCTCGCTGTTGACCTTTACCGGCTACTAGGCCGCACGTCAGTCCAGCAGGCAAATCGCGGCGCTACTCTCGTCCCAGACACTACAGGAATTAGACTCAACCTTCCGACGACCATTGCTCGCAGCGCCACCACGGTTCAACCACCTCAAGGTGCCCTGTTAGTGAAAGATCTAGCAGTGACGTATTTTCTGGACAAGCACCTATCTGTCCGATAACTCCCATAGTGCTAGCTGAGTCAGATGCATGAGTGCTCCTAAACTTATACTGGCTGGGGGGTCATTCTGGCATCGCCATTTACTGTAGTCGCGCTATGGAAGCGGGTGGATCTGGCGCTAGGCAAAGGTTGGTGGTGGTTCTTGTCCAGAGCTATTCTAGCAGGGGGGAGGAGAGAGGATCATCTCTGTTTTATCGGACACCTAAGCTGACGAGTGGTTGTTGACCTTTTACATATAGTGCTTTTCCCTCCGCCACAAGATCTGAACCATATACTCACGGCCACCACGAAGCTCGCGCCAGACACTTTCATGAGGCACCCACCATGGCTGCTGCTACGTTGCTGAACCCGGCTACGGGATATCACCCTCACAGCCAGCCTTTTCCTTCTCCATACCATCAACCGCAGCCTCCGCCGGCACCAACGAATATGATTCCGCCGAGTGATGGAAAGCGGCTCTCTAACGATGTTGATGGCGGTCCACGTCAGTCGCTTCCGTCCATCTCGGAGGTCTTCTCGGCTGGGAAGCCGAGTCACTATGCGCCGTCAACGCCGACTACATTGGCTACTTCTCAGAGTCTACCTCCGCCCTTTGTCTCTGTAGGCCCTCCGCCACAGCAGCGACCCGAGCCTGGTCCAGAACCAAGGCAACTTCCTCCGCACGAGGATAAATATTTTCCGTATCCCCCGCGCCACGACTCTGACCCGTCCCACAGAGTCGGATCACAGTCTTCGTACTCTTCTTATCCAGGACATGGTGAGATGTCGAAGGCGCCGGAGCCAGCTCCAATTAATAGCCATTTAAATTCACAGCCTCCGCCTCCTATATACCCTCCCGGACAGCTGCCCCTTTCTGCCGCTTCGGGGACAAATAGGCACGGCCCTCTCCCGCCTTACGATACTCGAGCACCGCCGCCGCCACGCGCAGACGATGATTACGGGATGCACCGAGCTCGATATGATAACGCTCTAAACCGACACTTTGAAGCATGGGGATATGCGGACTGCCTCAGCAAGGTCGGTGACACAAAAGTCCGATGCCTATATTTTGCTAACAGGTTGTCTAGATTGCCTGGAACGCTAACACCCTCCGCAATTTTGCCGAGTCATACCTAAAAGTGGCAACAGAGCAGCATGGGGGCCAGCCCATTCCGGAGCGACTCCCTTCCGAAAAAGAAGTCAGTGAGCTTATCGACGTCTCCATCTGGCTAAAGAGCCAGTTGGAGAACGTCCGTGACATTGTACAACACAGTCTAGAACAGAAAGCCCGAGACAGCAGCAGGAACAGTGGCCCGAGCTACGAAGGGGACGACGACATCAGCATGTATGGCGATAACGTGAAGCCCTCACCTTACGGATCCGGGGAGGTCAAGAAGAGGCGAGGGGTGAGTACAGTCTATTTCCAAAATAGTGATGGTAGCAGAGACTAATATAAATCAATAGCGCGCTGCACCGCCAGGACGATGTCACAGCTGCAACCGTATCGACACCCCTGAATGGAGGCGAGGACCAGACGGTGCAAGGACGCTATGCAATGCGTGTGGTCTGCATTACGCGAAACTTGAACGGAAACGTCAAATGGAGCAACGATCCATCCGCCCGAAGGCCGTAGATGAAAGGCCCTGATTCTTGATTTAACTCGACCACGATATTTTACCGCCCCCCCACGATCTTTCTATTGAGGCGACTTGAAGTAGGCATACCAGGTCGCCTTTCCGCCACAAAATTCAATAGCGACGCTATCATCCCCGCCATTGATTAGGGCATTCTTCACCGTTTACGTTATATATATAATTCACGCCAAAGCACTTCGCATGTTGATGGAGCCTCGCTTTTTTGATATTTTTTTCTTTCAGAATTTTATTGTATATACCCTTATGTGGGCAAAAGGGAAATGGGCACGTTGGGTCACAGCATCAGTCGGCGCTTGGTTTTCTCTGGAGTTTCTGGTCATCCGTTGCGTTACAGACAGGCATAAGGTCGGGCCGAGATACGCGCATTGGCCATCATTTCTCTCGCAAGGGGGGTGGGGGAGGATTGGGGGTGAGAGGGGGAGGCTACCGTGATGGGTGGTAGGATGTTCGAGCTGCCTTTTGCGCTCCCAATGCATGCATGAAGTTGCGCGGGTTGACAGACAGATCATTGATTGCATGGCATAGATGGCGGGCGTTTCTCTCGTAAAAAGAGCGTGGGCGGACCTTCTCTTTGAAATGTGTATTCCAAAATGCATCTGCATCTCACTTGCATCTCACTTACATCTCACACGCACAGGAACCCCATCTATGTCCTAGATACAGCACAATACAATACAACTACCACTACCACTAGTACTACGACTACTACGACCTTTTCAAGACGATACCACCTGGCGTGAGCCTCATGACATAGTTATGACATATTTAGCACTTCTAGATCAATATCAATATAATCTATTACTACACATGAAATCACAGTTTCCCCCTTAAAGCCATTGTTTCGCCACTCACTAGACAATGTGTACCTAGGTAATGTATGAGCCGGTGTTCCGGTGTAGGTAGGGAAAAAAAGGTAGGTAATTGGAGGCTGGCAAGCACATAGACTAGAGCGGAATCTAAATCACCGCTCCTTCGACCAAGGGATGACCAGAAAAATATGCGTATCTCAGTCCGAATTTCCATGCTCTTGTACCTCAGATAGCTCCAATGTCTCAGTCACAATGCTGTTAGATTTAGCGCTAAGATTTGAGCGCATCATGGCGATCGCGAAGGGCACATGGTGTAGTGTAAGGAAGCTCACACGAGTCAAGGGTACCTCTATAGGGTTTCCTGTAAAAAAAGAAAAATAGCCATAGCCACATAAACCGTTCGCAGGCAACGGCACTATCAACTTAACATTCGGCACTAGGAGCCTTAGCACGCAGATGGTGCGAGTGTCACACAGCACCACGCGGCGGGAAGCAAGCCCCTTTAGGACCGAAGACCAAATACCAGAATCCATGTCTGTCTAATTATCTACCATGCGGCGTGAGCTGTCACATATTGCTCGAGTTATCGTCTTGACATCATGGGGAGGCTGAAAACGAATGCGAACGAATGTACGAGCGAACGCGAACTTAGCGAAAACCCAGACCGGTCAAGGGAAAACGGCATCGGCTGCTAGACTGCCTACCTAGGCGGGCAGGCCGTGGAGCCGAGACTGCGTTCCTTCGCCCGGTGGCTGACGCATGGACTCCCGTACGGACGTACCTTGGATTCAAACTAGCATTGCGTCGTCTCACTTCGCGACTTGATGTTGTGTTCTCTTGAGTGAGCGGCACTCATGTTACAAAACAGCATGCGCATGTATACCCATATGCGTGCCCGGCCTATAGCCCCCATCCGCCTCTAAGGTGTATCTGAAGCCTTGCGGGCTCAAATGATCGAATGCCTGAGTCCCTCGTTTAAGAACAATGACGTATGGAGGGGTCAGGAGGCTGAATTGGAGGCTTGAACTAAGGGTGACACACTGACACACATTGTTACTACTATGTAAGCAGGTCACAAACGATACATACCCTGAATAGAGCCTGAAATTACCTACTCTCCAAACCATAATGCCTTTCTCGGGTAAGGCTATCCGAGAATTATGATTATTATTATCATAGTGTTGTCATATGTATTTAATATCTATCTAGACTACGGGAGATCCACACTCCCTTCACTTACTCGCTGCCTATTCGGCTCTACGGATGGAGGCGGGAAGCATACCCGACAATTAAAGAAACATTGGGGGCCACAAAATCTATCTCGTCCGCCCCTTTACCATCTGTACCGTTTCCCCTGCGGGATCGCTTGAATCTTCCGGTGGCGTTGACAGAACGCCCGCGATGGATTATGATTTTCTGACGCTGGCCGAGGACCGGCGGTAGGCTGCATAACAATCTAGGGAAGCGCTAAACTAAATTAACTGACTGCCGGGCGCATTCTTCTAAGTATGACCATTTATCGCCTTGTAAAAGAAAATAGGAAATGCAGTCTAGATGGGCGGAGGGACTGGCTGCATGTAAGGTGGTCTGCCGTCAGCAGCAATAACGAGTCCCTCAGCTCTAGGGCCCGCCGCAAATCAGAGCGATGGATCAGATTGCTGGGTCTGCATCTGCAATGAAATCTTGCCTGGTGGTCCCGATCTCAATTTACTACCACCTTGGGTGTGTGACAATATAGATATGCATAAGAAGCATCGTTATTGCTGTGCCTGCCTAAGCTTAGTGTATGTATGTATTAATAAGGAAGGGTAGGGCCTTGGTACGCCTCACCCGATGGCGCACTACATACTACATGCGCATCATTACCCCTGAGGGAGGAAGGGAAACTACCAATTCCAAGTGGACGACGTGCGAGGCCCTGCGGATCGAACCCCGGCGAAGTGCGGCTCAAGGCCAACCAGTCGCGACTACTATCACCACTGCCACATGGCAGGCCTGGTAATGCCTGATGATCACAGAGGTACCGTAGCAGTAACCCTAGCCAAGCGTATGTAGGTCCATCGGGTCTAGAGTTTGCAAGGGAAGGGGAATTACGGATAGACGAGCCTGGGGTGCATTTGGCGCCATCTCGCATATTCAGGGAAAGAAAAAAGTATATTGTCGTGGGCCGTTGGCGTACAACCTCTAGACGGGGAGAGGGTTGGATTGTTCGTGCCCATCGACATCAGATCATCCCAACATCAGATCGGCGGCGAAAAAAGCAAAGGGACGACGAGGCAACGAAACTTGCAGGATTCCTACACCGACCCTGGGCCTCACTTACTATGCTGGTACGATCGATCTCCCGCTTTGCTTTGCCTGGAAGGCTCTCTTTGCTTGGCATGGCTTTGCTATGTTATGTTATTGTCTTTCTGTGAGACAGCCCACGAATGTGATGTGAGCCATCTCCCACCCCGGTGCCACCTGTCATGACTCCCGCAGATCTCATCACACGGCTTCGAGACACGGCCTTTCCTTACTTCCTTTTCCGGAGATGCCTCCGGCAATCAGTCACTCTCTGTACGAGGTTACGAGACTCGTACGAGCCCATGGTACTGCCTCACGCCGTGGCATGTGTGAAACCTATGTCTCAATCTACTCTTTTTTTTTCTCCGAAAATACGACAACGTTGACTAGCGCCCTGAAGATATAAAGCCACCATTTTGAGAAGGCGGTCTGATGTCAAAATGATACAAAATCTGGACAATGCGGCTGAATGCATCACGGGATGATAGTCCTGCTAGCGGACTTAAAAAAAATTATCTTGATAGCGCCTTGACAGCCCTCTAGTGAGACAATCAAAACCGGATTTCCATTTGTGGTTTTCCGTCCGGAAATCCACGACGCTAGATTACCACTAGCTATGTATGTCGCTCTCGTGCCTCGTGCCGGACTCGCTACGTCCTGCCAGCCATGTATGTCTTAAAGGGGCGCCTCGCGTCTAACTTCCGCGCCACGTACGAATTACCTACGTATACAAATCGATGCCATCGCCCGTAACGGGTGTGTCGGTTACTTACCTACCGGCCTTTTCTTGTGCGAAGTTGTTGCGCTGGCTGTCTTGTCTTGTATATTGTCTTGAACGGGCGTCAGCACGGTCCGTCTAGTTTCTCCAAACGCCGGAGCTTCGAGACATAATTAATGGTGTTTCTTGAAATAGAGGGAGTTTGCATTGGCATGTCCTTGGGGTCCAGTCAAGCTCCATCGGCCACGTGGAGCCTTTATCCACCACCCGTTTTTAAAACACGGATTCGGCGATGTGCCACGGGCTTTTTCTTCTCATACTACCTCTCTTCAGCCTCATCGTCACCATGTAAACAAAATAATTGACGGTCATTTGGCCGTTGCCGAGTAATCTCCGGGCGGCGTACGCCTCCTGATGCATGTTTCTATAGTATTTACAGCTTGAATTGAGGCTCTTCCCCCCTCCTATCGATTTTTGTCCCTTGCATTTGATTTATCACAGGTCACTCGTCTCCTGACGACAGATCTATAGCCTTATCCCTAGGGCTGTTCTCGAGATATGGCCTCGTGGCGGTCAGTGGAAATGAGGTCGTGAGATCTGATATCTTGAGAGCCTCATCTAGAATGTAACCGCACCAAGCGCCGTGATCGCCGATATGATATCCATATCGTAGACAAAAGTCCGCCACCGAGGTCTCGGAATTCCCTGACAATTGCCCGACGCCGTCAACGGCTGACCGGGCGAGCGCAATAAGGGATTAGAGTTTGCGCCACATCGGCCATAGTAGCGCGGCGGGCTAGGTAATAGGTAAAATCTGAGTCGACCTTCATACAGCACCGATCCATCTTTCCCCACTGTCACCCGAGGCTAGCCTCTCTGCTAGACATAAGTTGACGATACCATGACCTGGGAAAACGTCATGCCGTCCTCAGAATCGGCGAGGAGGCTTTTCATAATGCAAATTGATATGGTGATGTTTTATGATAGATAAGAAGGTTTAGCTTAAGTTAATTCACCACCATTTGCTTTTTTTGGTTTCTATCATTGTAACTTTGTGTCCTTCGCTAAAAGGTTCCATGTATGGACTAGATGGATATAGAAGGGTCTTACGAACCCACAGGTATTGTATCTTGCTTTCTTGGCGGCCGTGCTAAGAGCATCAACGTTCGAAATCTTGATGATGCGGCGCTAATAACGCGCGGATGATCATCTGATCTGAGACTAGGTATGGTGATGCGTAATTGCTGCATGTGAGTGGTTTAGATACACAATTTTTACTAGTACTGGTAATAGTAACGAGATGGTCTTTCGTGTATAGGTGCCCATGTGAGGCTAGTGTAAGCTGTGCATAGGGGTTTTATTATTAGGTACCTGCTTCCATTGCGTGCTTCGGGCGGCGTTGGTTGGCCGTCTAGTGGACAAATAAATAGCTCTCGTACAATAGATGCTTCCTTAGCATGATCCTTTGGCAAGTCCGTATCTAAGCACTTGTGTGATATGTGGTTGCTGTATCGATAATTAGCTGCGTAACAGAGATAAACCTACCTAGACTGGTGTAGAAAGAGAAACTAAACTACTTGCCGTTTTTCATAGCCGAAGGTTACCAACTAGTTACTAGTCTCCCGTCGTAACAAATCCCTATGGGGGCCACGCCGACGTCACGAGTACCTGTAGCCGCAAGACGATAGCATTTCCTAGCTCACCCCATGGCGTTTGATCCACTAGCTTAGTCTCGTCGAGAGCTTCAAGTCCTGAACTAACTACTGTAAGTAGTAAGTAGCCCAGAGACATTTTACATTAGGGCTAGTGTACGTAGGCACTGTGGACCAAGGTCGATTAGCGGGGCGATTATCGAGATCTCAAACATCTTCACCGGTTAGTATAGCGCCCTTGCAGACCTGCCACGATGCGGTAGTAGTGTATACGGTACAGCGGGTGCGATCTGTACCCGGGCCTTCCGGGTCGCGACCTGAGCTAGCTTCATGACTCGTGCGTTGGGCTGCCGTGGACGATGGACGGACAACTCATACCTGAGCAAAGCAAACATGAACGAATCCGCGGAATAGGCAGCAAACAGACTATCGTCAATCCTACGAGATACAGCGTACAAGAAGCGACTGTAATGTTTGACAATGCTCTTGAACTTCTCTTGGCTTACCTATCTATGTTGGTGGCTTCATGATCACAAACGAGTACGCATACAATCAACAGTTGTGATATGCATTCGGAGTACTACTTCAGACATCACCAACATTAATAAGCATACAATCATATTGTTTGTGTGGTATCTATATCTAGATTGTATTATACGTAGAATTAAATTATGATAGGTATGTTATACAGCGGAATTTATATCGGAATTGTTCCTCTCTTTAACCATACCACGTAGCTATTTATGTGGATCATTGTATTTTGTCCACCTCTTGTCGCGGCTAAAACGGTCGAACGGGAATTCTACAGCGAAGTAAAGCAGATAGTGGACTCCATTAACGATCAATGCTGTTATCCTCCCCCTCATCTTATTATCCGTCACACCCAGGTGTTCTAAGACAGTGCCTATCCGTGTGCGAGTGCTACATTAACAACCTCGTGCGCCGCCTTGCTGACTTGTTTCATCTCCAAGTACATATGTACACCATTAGCATCGTCAAGAAGTGAAAGCCGAGACCACGAGAAAAAGCAAAATATTACTAGTATATTTCTCTTTTGCCGAGGAGCGTACTGGATAATGGGTAATCTAGTCTGTACGCTGTAATGATCTGTATCTGGACCGCTCCTTAGCGCCTGAACCGCCGCCCCGGAACCTTTCCGGGCTAACACTACTTCCATCCTTCGCGTGGTTGTTTGCGTGCCTAGTGTACCCAGCGTGGTATGCCTACTGTAGGTGGATGAATAGAGACAAGTACACGGTACATATCTCTCTTCTCCATCTGCAAGATCGATCATCCATATGCATCGCATCGGCATGTGGTATGTGTGTATGCGTATGTGTGACCTTCCGATCTTGTCTTGGAGTCCGGGACCGAGACAACGGCTTTTTAGGTATTATTTTGTATTTTTCTTTCTTTTTTTCTGTTGGTCTATTTCTTTGGTTCCCTCCCCCCTCCATCCCGTAACGTCGTCTTGCTTGTATACCTGTCTACTATGCAAGATGTAGATATGGAGAAAATGTCTCAGCTCGAAACTACGGTATGTACCCTGCACTAAGGAGATAGGGAAAAATACGGTATGCTAATGCGTGGCGTTCCTGCCACGCCGGCTAGTGTCAGGGTCCTGTGTCTAAGTAAGGTAGGTGGTTTAGTCTAGTCTAGCCGGTAGTACATCCATCTATTTTGTCTCCCGGTGGATTGAATTGTTCGGTTCCATCTTTACGATTCCGAAGAGAGTAGTGTACTGTATTATAGTAGCTTGAGTGGATTGGATAGTGGTTGCTGTACGAGGTCATGATACTATGCAGTAGTGCCCTGGCGGTTAGGATCTCGATAGTGTATATAGGTAGTTTGGTTGAGCCAAGGAGCCATCTATCTACCCACAGTAGGAATAACTATATCACACATGTAATAATGGTACATCCAGTACATAGATAGTGTACCACTATCCCGGGATGGGGTGCCGTACGGGGAACGCTTCGATCGATTGTGCTGGGGGGGATCCTGCGATGGCGCACCGTGCCCGTACGTCGACCCTGGGACGTCCCATCCATCCAGAGGGATGCTATTATAGGCTCGCCGACCCTCTGGTCCTTGGTCCTGGTTTCGGTGCCTGTCTAGACGTCTGCCTGTGCCTGCCGCTTGCGCATCCCTGCAGACCTTCATGCACGATGGGATGGCTCACTTCGTTGGTGGGCTACCATAGTGCCTAGCATACATAAATGCCCAGTGTTCTTGATATTCCTATTTGGTGGTTCGCTTCGCGGAGGTGAGGTGTCGTTCCTATTCGTCCTCTTACAAACCCTTACTAGTTAGCTGGAACCTACGTACTCATCATGGCGCGGTTAGCTAGCCTCGGTGCTCGTGAATTTTATTGGCATGAGAAAAGTAGGTATAGTGCTACTGTTTCGTTTCATTAAGGGTTCCTTCGAAACCACACTAGCTACACTAGATCGCCTAAAACCACGTTCTCAAGGATTATAATCCCATCGAGATTGGCTATCTCGGATCCGATCTTGCTACCCAAGCATCGTATTATTCCGTTATGTACAGTGTGCTATTTATTCATACTTAACAGTAAGTAATAACAGTATCAGTGACCGCCATACGGTATAATGCACTTCCGTCAATGTCAAAATCCTTCCAGAGCTCTCTGTAGATGAACCTCATTGCCTAGTTTACGACAGGGACAAAATGATAGATACCGTTAGCAACAGGCTGTGCCTACGTGGATTCGGCGCTTCGGCAGCCCCCCGAAATCGCCGATGGACCAGCCGTCAAAACGTCGTCAAAACGCCATCAAAATACCTGGCGCAAAGTGGCTTGATGCGTTCGTGCCTAACTTACACATTACGCTCGGGCCTACAAAGAGGCGGAATATAGGGAGGCACATAGGTCTCAGCCTCATCCAAATCCGATAATGCGTACATAGGTTAGTTATAGGGTAGTAGTCTAGCCCAAGTCTATCGCGTTCTCGATCAAATGAGGCTTGGATCGAAAACCCGGGCTGCTGGATCTGTTTAATCTCGGGAATGATCAATCGCTTTTGCTATGTCTTGTAAATTTTGAGCTGGTGAGCTAGGATTGCCATGCGAGATGGAATAGCGCTTACTTTTTCTGTCTGTACTAGCATGGTATGGGAGCGCCACCTGATGTACTGTAGATAGAAAATAGATCACTATCTCAGATGTCTTGCGCGGCGTATACGTAAGATGGATTCCGGATTGGGCTGTCTACAGTACACTATGCTCCCGAGGACACGGCACCAGACTATGGATCGGGTTAGACACGGCGAAGTAAATATGCTTAGTATAATGATTCTGTTCTAGCGTCTATCATGATGGTTCATCTGCCACCACTAGGCAGTCGGTCTACAAACGCGTGTATACGTATTATACGAATACTAACGACAAGCAGTTAAAAAAAGGGCGGGGATAGCGGAAAGCGGGTACATTAGCGTAGGAAAAAGAAAACCCGACAACACACGAGGTTTCTCCCATGTACCGCCCGAGTCCTAGACTAGCAGCAACACCGCGAGGAGGAAATGTTACGCGGTAACACCACGTTTCCTAGTCCGTCTAGCGAGATATGTATCTGTCTCTCGTCGGATCCGTTCGACTTAGTTAAATTAATTGATCTGGTCCGCTGGCCGTTTGACACCGTTGCTTCCGCAGCCTCCGCGGAATTGTCCGAGGAGTTTCCCGAGCTCCGGCACGTCGAGACCCTTCCAGCCGTTGCCGGCCTGCTCGCGCACTCCGATGTCGATCACGGCGCCGACCAGGCCTTTGGTGATCTCATCATCGACAACGCTGTCGTGTTGGTACGCCGGGTGCTTAGCCACGAAGTGCCGGATCCATTTCGCCGCTGTCCACAGCTCTCCGCTCGCGCGCTTGCGGATGAGATCTAGGTACGTGGACAGTTCGCAGCGCGTCTGTACGTCCATGTTCACGGATTCGATGTAAGCCTCGACGATGGGGATGAGGCCGGGGAAGTCATGCTCCGTAGATTTAGATCCGTTGAGAACCTCGTCAATTGTCATCAGCGCATACTCGTCCTCGACGGGACTAACGGGACTAGCGGGACGACTGGTCACTGGCGAGTTTGCGTTCGATGCTCCAGCGCTTCGAGGCTGGCGGTTGGGGAACGGATTCTTCCGGAAGTAAAACTTCTTCTCCAACACGGCATCTCGTGCGTGCGCCGTCTCCATGTTCTCGTCGACTTTGACGATGGGGATATAAAAGTTCAAGTCGAAGCTCAGGATGGCTCGGGTGATCAGTACCATGAAGACAGTAAACGCGGCATTCTCAAAGTCCGTGATCTGAATCTCCATAGGTCGAAACTCGACGCGCCAGCCGATATCCGACCCCGCCGGAGGAGGCTTGAATCGCATGTGCTGCCAGTTGGTACTTTGCAAATTTTCAAAGTGATCTGTCTTGGTCAAGTCTAGCTCCTCCAAGTCTTCGTTAAAAATTACTATAGGATCGCGGATAAACAAGTGAGCAAAGTGCGTAGCCAGCAGGTCGTCCATGCCTCCCTCAAGAAGTTGTGCTTTGATGGATTCGTCAATGACAAGATTAGGGTAAAAGTACTCAGGCCGAAGACGCGGATCGGTACTTATATAAGTTGAGTTTGACGCATAACGGGATTTGGGGATTCGCCATCGGCTCTCTTTCAGGGGCTGCTAGTTGTCAGCTATGGGACCTACGATGATGAAGCAAGAACCATTCACTCACTTTTTCTCCCATCTCCTCGGCAGTCCGGTCATCGACGGCTCGACTTATTTGGTTCCAGCGGACGTCTGTATCCGCTAGAAAACCTTTGTATATGGGGGTGGCGGCTGTTAGGGCCAACATAATGGGTCCGAGGGGGCTGAGTTGATCGTACATCTTTCTGCCTTCCGTGATGTTTTTTGCTTGGAAGGTGATTTGGAGGCAACAGCTTCCCATACCAAATGCCATGGCATCCATGTGGATGAAGTTGTCTGGAGCTGCCCCATTTCTTACATCGTCATCTTCTGGCCAGTTATGAAGGTCATAATTGACGGTAGGGTCCTTCCAAGGATTTGGTGTTTTCTCATCATGGAAAACGGGCACGTTCACTTGTACTTTCCTTCCTCGGCGAGACCGGATATTAGCGGCCAACGTGGGAAAACGGATGTGAGGGTTAGCGATTTCGTCCGGGACAAACTGAGAACGAAGTTTGGGCCCAGATGGGGGATAGTATGGGTCGGTAAACACTCCGGGCACGCCAAGGCGGGGGAATGTTGTAAGTGTGATAGGATATTCTTCACTTTCCATGTGTTCCTTGGCGATTTTTCTCCTAGATTCAGTTCAGCCCTTGTCCGTTCGACTACCATATCAAGTAAAAGCTTACCTCATCTTCATATCGGACTCTACTTCTAACAACTCTTTAAAGCCGATCCCCCAAGGTTTTCCAGGGGTGGCCTCAAGCATGAATCTACCAAATTCGGGGTGGAACACCGGAAGAGAGTTCGAGCTCGCGGCCTTGACGTCCTGAAGGTCGGGGACCCCTCCGCCCTTTGCGGACAGCTCCTCATCGGCAGCTAGTGCCGTCAAGATGTCGGCCTGCCGAAGAGACAGTAGTACGCTCGGGGAGTCCTTTGAATACCGAACGACAAGGTATTCGACCTATCGGAGAGCGAGTCAGATACGCGGTTCAGCCCAACAGGAACATGGCGTCAAATCACCTCATCGCCCCATAGCATGGCATCGCTCTCCTTATGCTTTGCCTTATTCCAGATTTCCAGTAATTGCTACCTCCCAAATTAGCCTTGGGTCTTAGCAAATGCCGGGCCATCCAATGCCACAATGGTACGCTACCTTAATACCCCATTCTCTAACCTGTTGCGCACGCTTCTTCGCATCTGGCCAATCAAGCGCAGTGCCTAATGCTCTATAAGACACGGTTAGCGAAGGCATGCGGCATGGAAGAGAGGCTTCCGTCTCTTAAAACCAGTGAACATACAAGAGTCCCATCTTGAGCTACGAGGTTACGGATAGGTATTCAGGTATCTCGGTATGAGGCGAGGGAAGTGATATTGCCGGCGTTCACGGGAAGGGCCGGTTTTGTTACTGCTATATGCAAACGTGGATTTCCTAAATAGGAAAATCGGATGCCCAAAGAGCGATTGCTTGTTGGTCGAATAGAGACGACTAGGCGAGTCGAATCAGGGTGTTTTCCAGCCAACCAGCACAATTGTGATTACCAGGTGGATGTATGATTCTCCGACGGCTGTCTCCGTCCAATATTGATGTACGTATGATCTGGATGATCTGCTCTTGTATGTGTATAGATAAAGCAGATAGAGAGAGAAACCAATGTCGTTGCCTTATAGCCCCCAATGATCCTCAGATTCGGTCAGCGCCGGCTATCCTCGATGTCTGGCCGCTACGCCGTAGACCTGTGAGAAAGCTCTATTAGATCCTGAGATCCTGACGCAAGATCACAACCCCCCACGACGGCTCAGGGTCCCGTGGGCATCACCGCGAATGAGAGGGATGGTCCGGGGTCTAGAGGGTGGGCTAGCTATGCAGTTTGTATTAATCCGAGCACGCAATCCGCCTCTGCTGCAACACGGTCTTGGTATCTGAGGCTACCCGCGTTCGGGTTTCTGTCTAATAAAACTTGACGATAAAAACTGGTAATGGCAAAGTCTGGTACCTAGTTTCTTCCTGGGGATTATTTCGGGATTTCGACTGGGACGAGTGGGGAAGCGAGTAATGGTGTAAATGGAATATCTGACTAGATAGACTAGCAAGTTTTTTTTTAAGTTGAACCGAGTCTTTGAGTCTATCTGTCTATGTCTTGATCTAGTGTCTGGTGGAAATAAGTATAAAGTGTGAGCTATAGTACTCTGCTTTTCTGAAAACTAAGGATTAGTTTTCTTCTGCTTTCTAAGCTTCAAGTTTATTTTTTTTTAATCGCCGGTGTCGTCCCGCCGTTGTAAGTGTCTGTTGCTTCTGCTTGACTTTGTTTGCGACAAGAGCGTGGGGCGCTGGACGCTAGGAGGGATTCAAGGGCCGTTGCCGCTAACAATCCACACACATCTTGGCTCCTTGCTTAGAAATACAGCTTGTGTCCCCTCTCGACTACCATGACCGAGAGACTGCCACAGTTCGCGGCTACCTACCTTACCTCCAGCGGTTATCTGCCTTAGTTGTCTTAGGTTAGGTAGGTACTCCAAGATAGACCACTATCTACTTATCTAGGCGAGTATTACCTGCACTACGGCTCGCTTCGGCAATTCGGGTTTCCGTGGCGGTGCGTTTCTTCGTTACCTACCTAATCTACTAGCCACATTTCACTTTGCATGGAAAGTATATCTATATCTATAGGACGTATAGGGACCTTAGTAAGTAAGTGAATCTACATTGGATTATGTGATCTATCTTTCTATGGATACAAATTCCCTGTCCCTTTCTATTCAAAACTGGGGTGTATATTCTCTAATGAGTTGCAGAGATCTAGAAGTCAAATACTGATCAAGAAGGCAAATAATCTAATATCAAAAAGTACCTCAATAGCGCAGTAACAGAGCATTTATTGAAGCATTTGTTATGCGTCCTTGTGGGCTTTCTCATCAGAGCCCGTGGAAGAGCCCTCTTTTGTGGAAACAGGCACGTTTTCATCCACGTGTTGTTGGTGTTGGCCTATGAGCAGATCGAATTTCTATAGTTGACACCATGGTAAGCGACTACATTCAACCCCATAAGGCTTGGGGTGACTTACCGGTCCTTCGAATGTCTGGCCATACAGGATCCAATAGCCCCCTATTAGCAATAGGAAAATGCCTATCACAGCTGAGACATAGTCTACCCAGAAGTTAGATTTGACGCTCGGCATCTCTTTAAGGGGTGGAATCTTACTCATGTTTCGGCTCGTAGCAGGAAGTGCAGCAGGGAAGGTGAAGAACTACAAATCAAGGGTGAGTGAACTCTTCGTCTGCATTGGATACTGGGTGAGAGGTCAGACGGAACACCTACCACAGAGGTGACGATCACAAAGATCGCCGAAACCCAGTTCAGAGCCCAACCCCATTTGCCGAGTGCGAACGGCGTCTGGTCCGTCTGCCACTCCTTGAGAACGCTACGGCCCCGGATGAGCAGCGCCACAACGGGGAACACGTACGAGACGTTGAGGAAGATGGTGCAGCTGGAAATGTAGGCACCGAATGCAACTGACGGGCCGAGGTACAACAGTCCGAAGAGAACGTTAAAAACGAAAGTGAGTATTATCGTTCGGAGAGGCACATCGAGGCCAGGGGTGATATGGGCAAAGCTAGTTGATGGACATGTTTAGCCAAGTGAGGGTTAAAAGTCGAAGAGCGAAGGGTGCTTACTAGTCGTGATAGACAAGACCTTTATCACGTGCCATGGAATACAGCAATCGACTGGTACTGGTTATGCACCCGTTTGTACCGTTGACGAAGCATACCGCGAGCGCGAGGGTCAACACCGTCGCGGCCGCGCGACTACCGGTTGCCTGCAAGATGAGCTCGGCAATGGGCATGTTAGTCGGTGTGCTTAGCACCGTTTCGGGATCCGTGATGCAGAACAGGATAACCAAGATGAAAACAGTTCCGCTAGGTGTATAGTCAGCAGTGCCTCAGTCCAACTGCACGCCCGCTTATCACTCACGTCACTCCACCTACGCCTACGGCGTATAAGATTGCCCGCGGGGCATCAATGGCCGGGCTCGGCATCTCTTCTGTCATATGAAGCGCTGCGTCGAATCCGATGAGCGATAGCGCGGACTGCAGCAGACCTAGGATCCAAGCCAGTCCGTCCGGCCATCCCGTCTCATTCTGGAAGTCGGCGAATACGAAATGCGCGTCATTCTTGTCCGAAGTGGCGAGGAGAACAATACTAATGACCACGACGGCGAGGATAGACCAATATAACGCTGCGTCGTTCCAGCGGCCGAGAATCCTGTTACCCCAAATGTTCGCCCCCGTCGTGAAAGTGAGAATCGCTAAAAATATTAGATACGTGGCCCACTGCTTGATCTGGTATGTTCCATTTGACGCAAGGACGGCGGCTGCTTGTATGAACTGGGCTGTGACCTTTTATTAGTCGACGGACATGAGATGGCTCCTATCGATCATCGTTCTCACCGCAAAAGAAGCCTTCCGTTGTCACTAATGTGAGCCAGCCCGCAATATTGGTCCAGCCGACCCAGAAGCTCATAGATTTCTTCCATTCCTTTGTGCACAGCGCATAGACGAAATGATACTGTCCTCCGGCTGTTGGCCATATCGCGGCCATTTCACCAAGACTAGCTGCCAGTGCCAAATTGCACAGGACACAGAAAATGAAGCCATAGAGGAATGAGACAGATCCACCAGAGGGCAATACGAGGCCAATCGACCCAGCGAGCGCTATCCAAGTGCTGAATTTGCAAGATCAGCATTGTTGTCTGTGACTTATTGGCTCTGGCCCGGGAGTTAACTCACTTCAGAATCGCGAATGTCAACGCGACCATAGTCAGCCGCGACAAGCGAGGCTGCAGACGGCCTTGTCCCGTCCCCGCTGTTGAGGATCTCCGTAGGGATGCCATTTTGGCCAAGTGTGAGCCAAGTGCGAGCTATGGCGTTCCGTAAGCCGGATGGGGTGGGTAGACGGCCTGGGCTGGGTGCGTGGCCAAGGAGCCGAGGAAATACTAGAAAAGGAATGCACAACCTTTTAAATCGATCCGCGGATAGCGTTCTTGGGTCTTGGTCTTATCTATGTAAATCACTCCAACGACGGCCGCGAATATCACGTCTATTCTGCAAGCTTAATCCGATGATATTGATATCAAGATAGTCAATCGTCGTCGCGTTACCCTGAATGAAATTACATACCCAGTCTGACTAACCACGGCAGATGCCTATCCTGATTGCTGGTTCTATCGCCGGGTCTAATGGAGTAGTCTAATGCATCGACCATGCGATAGAGCGGCAGAGCTGAACCGGGTTGGGCCGCCCAATACTGTATTAGCGTGGACGAAGCGTGGATTACGGTACCTAGTTACCTATGCCCTCTAGGCCAGTCGATCCGTGTTCTGGTAGTTTCACCGCTTCTTCTAGGGTAGAGATAAGCCCTTCTGGTTTCATTATTCTACGCGTAACCTCCTCATTTCCCCGCAACTCCGATCTCCCAGCTACGTTTTGGAATCCGACTTAGTTCTCCCTCTCAGTCAATTCTCAGTGAGTACGGCTGAAGTAAGGGCAACCAAGTTTCACAAACCACAGCCCCTCCGGCTGTATTACATGATTGGTACTGCACGATGAGTGCACGAAGAATGCAAGGGGAGCTGAGGATGGAGACAAACAAATGACCGAGGTGGGGATGTTTAGCATGGCATATCACTACACAATTGCCTAGAGACCAATAGCTCAATCATATAGGTAGTAGGTAAACCCAAAAACACCGGGTATGTGGTCGAGATCTATGGTTGTATTTAGATAAACAGCGTTGGATTTGCTTCCTACCCACGGTTATTGCAGACGGGATGCGCTGTGGCCGAAGTAGGTCGCACAACAGGTGAACTGTGGGAATTATGAATGGAATGGCACCGGGGAACGTTCGGTTTAGAGGAGCAAACAAACCCAAACCCCGGACGTTGCCACGGTCCCGGTTACCAAGACTTTAATAAAACTGGGAACCACGTGCGGAGGAGAACGGGCGCAAGGGGGCTGCTGTTCGAGCTAAGATATAAATTTCTTCGGAAGGGAAAGACTCTGCGATCGGGGAAGGCCCCTTTGTGCCCTTTTAGGGAGACAAATTGAAGCTATACCGAATAGTAGGGGTCACCACCACGCGTACTGAACCTAGGTCGGTTACTAATCTGGCCGAGCACAATAACAATAATAGTCAAGTTAGGTAATACGAGGTGTGCGTGTTCTGCAACTGCGGGGACGCAAAACAAATACATACATCCGGCGTTGTTCATAAGCCGGCTCCTATGGTCACTGGATGATCCAAACAGTAACATGCTGGGGGCTGTTACAATGTGATTCCTCGTCCAAACCCCGCATCCAAGTACACCGAACACCGGTATATAGTTGCAGGTATGAAACCCTCGAAGCGAATCCTGGGGGTTGCATCCAAGGCAAGCCACCATCCTTCCTACATCACAGTCTAGACCACAGCCCTATAAAATGACTACGGCCGTTCGCGTCGGAGCGGTGCAAGCAGAGCCAGTCTGGCTTGACCTCAATGGAAGTGTCGACAAAACCATCGCACTCATCCAGCGTGCCAGTCAAGATGGGGTGCAGGTTCTTGGATTTCCCGAGGTTTGGATTCCAGGCTATCCATGGTGAGTGCCGACCGATCATCCCGTCTATGTTCGAAGCTCACGCCAACTTGCCTCTCATCTAGGTCTATGTGGACGTCGAGCGTGATTGAGAACACCCACATTATCCACGAGTACATGGCGAATTCCATGCCGCGCGATTCCGATCAGATGCGACGCATCCAAGCCGCTGTCAAAGAAGCTGGGATGTTCGTCGTCCTCGGTTATAGCGAAAGGGATGGGGGAAGTCTCTATATGGCACAGTCATTCATCTCGCCCGAAGGAGAAATCGTTCATCATCGCCGCAAGATCAAGCCAACCCACATAGAGCGTACAATTTGGGGAGAGGGACAGGCGGAATCTCTAAAATGTGTGGTGCCGTCTAAGTTCGGCAAGATTGGAGGATTGAATTGCTGGGAGCACCTACAGCCTTTACTTCGATACTATGAATACTCGCAAGGAGTGCAAATTCATGTGGCAAGGTAAATTTCCTTTTCATTATTTTATGTCTGGCCTCTGACCAGGTGAATAGTTGGCCGGCAGAATTTGAGATGCCGGATCCTAAGAAGATTGCATGGCTCTACCATGAAACGGGAGAGGCGAGCTACCGAGCTTCGCAATTCATGGCAATCGAAGGCCAATGCTTCGTTTTGATTGCGTCCCAAATCCTCACAGAGAAGAACTTAGAGAAAAACAATCTCTCTGGTAACCCTGTTACAAAAACTGTAAGATTTCCCAACCCCATTAACAGTAATATGGAGGCTAAGACCACACCATCGATACTAGCCCGGAGGCGGTTTCTCTATGATTTTTGGACCTGATGGCAAGCCATTGTGTGAACCACTGGGCGATGGCGACGAGGGTATCCTAACCGCCGATGTCAACTTGCGAGATATTGACTATCCCAAGGCATTTATTGACGTGGTTGGACATTACGCTCGGCCCGACTTGCTGAGCTTACTAGTGAACCCGAAAGTGGACAAACATGTGACCGAGATGGCGAAATAAGCTAGCGGTGCCTCGCCCAAAGGGATGGGGGAGCTGCTGTCACATGTGATGACATGGAATGCTAGCTGTATCCGGGTTGTGCTGTGAGTTCTTAGATGAACCAAGGCGAGGTTAAATTGAGATCGATAGTATCCCACCACTTCAGACTACCAGCGCGGCCGGAATCTGCCTGAAGATCTTGCTGTTTCCAGAACGATTCGATGATATGCCTCAGAACGAATACGTTCCCGATATGTCTCACCTCGTCCATACGATCAAGGGTACGTAGAATGCTGATTCTCTGATCATCGGTTTCGGTCTCGCATGCGATGACGAAGAGCGGCCACGGGCTAGTGCAGACTTCCAAGCTAGCAAGAACCTGCAAAGCTTGTTGTAGATATGCTGACTTGATCTCCTGAGAAGTCTCAGTGCTCCCAACTCTATGAAGATAGAGAAAGGTAGCAATCCGGTACAGCTCAGCCGTAGCCAATGTTCTTGCGCGTTCGTGCTTGGATAGGTATTCCTCGTGTCTTGGATCCAAGCGCTGGGTCAATAGAGCAAGCTTACTCTCTAGTGCTTTGTACTCAAGGGCCCTTCCTTGCTCAGAGAAAGCCGGAGAAGTCCTACAGAGGTCAATGGCGCGCCATCTATTCACATGGCTAATGACCTCCATCACTTCGATAGAACACCCTAGGGAGCCGATGATCTGCTAAGTGATCAGTTTCCAAAGCTTATGTATAGGGGTGGCCTGTATCACTGTACCATCGAAGTATCGAAATGGGCATCGCGCAGAAACTGGAATGAAGCGGGACCGTGAGGCCACTGATCCAGCGGTTGGCTAAAACCGCCAAGGACTTCATGGTATAGAAACCATGTGTAGAGAAAGCTGTACGCCAGTTGCCCACCATGTTTCCTAGCTAACTCGTGGAGGATCTTCTGCGCTCCGTAAAGATGTACACTCCAATTCCCCTCTGTCTCATCAAAAACCTTGTTGACTGTCAGCTCACATACCTAGACTAAGCGGTTCTGAAGTTGCATCCTACATTGTACACGCAGAGCATCATAGAGGTTGCTAGCTGTGTTTCAGTAGTACCGAACGACTCGGTTGATAACGACGAGGATAGCGATCTAATTGCTTCGACTTTGTAGGGTAAGGCGTGCTCAGGCCCCCATAGATGGAAGGCGGAAACGGCTAATATTGCGTTTCGAAGGCCATGGGAAGCATTCCCGTCACTAGATAGGGCCATGGGAATCAGATCATCCCGGAACCCGTTGTTGATATTAATAGTGGAGATCATCCTTGACAGTTTATTGTGATCTGTGCAATTGATTAGAGAAACTGTGAGGAGAGTGAGGGCACGGCATGTAACCATACAATAACTCAGAAGGACGGAGTCTCGCTCGTGGAATTTGGGGAGGAGTGGTATACTCCTGGCTGGTCGCGGTTGGCAGCGGAGCAGAAATAGCTCGTTCAGGACCATCAACCCCTTTCCGTTGTGCATGAGGTCTTCGTAGGTCATATTCAGGAACTGCTTTCCATAATGCGCCGGATTGTCTGTACTAAAGTGCGACGCTCGGTCTGGAATACGGCTCCCTCGCCGACGGCCATCCGGTTGATCCGGCCAGGCGAGACGGATGCCGTAGCCTAGACATTCTCTGCCGGTGCGAAGGCAGTTGTTACAAGCCGGATAGCCGCGGTCACAGCCTATCTTCCGCTCTTCAACACAGGACGGTGAGTGGGTCTACTCAGTCTCGGGGGGAGCGAGCGTGTGTGTGCTGACTTACTCTTGCAAGTCCAACAGCCTTGTGTCCGTCTTACGGTTTCCATGATCTGGGATGTAGGTAGGTATAGGTATATGTATATGTATGTACAAACAGGCCGTGGCGTCAGCTTAGAACAGAACCAGTGGCCTCGAGCCTTGCATTCTTAGTAAGGACTTGGATAATAAATGATTTAACGATGATGATTTGAAGAGGGCGAGGCTGAACAACAACAACAAAAAGCCCCCACCGGTCGAGGATTGCCACTGCGGAACGTATAACCTCTTGGGCCGGGCGGTTTTATAGAGGGGCGTGCTAATTAATACTAGTAGGGCCTCTAACGGCGTTCTAACGAAGCGAAGACTGGGTACAGACTTGGTACAGACTTGGTTCGCAGGATCTCAGGGTTCTCTGTTAGCCGGTTCTAGAATTTGCCATGATGGGAGTTCATGGCGACGACATGTAGATTTATCGACCAAATAGGCAATGACAATGACAACAGCGCGCGCTTGCTTACCGTGGTCGGCCTCTGGTTCGAGTTCGAATTGATGGAGAGAGGATAGATGATGCGACGAGCCATGACTGAAGAAAAGAGGAGGTGTGCATATTAGGACCGGCCAATGAGACAGGGGCCGCCGTGTGGCTTTTCTGATTTGTTGGCAAGGTTGCGAATAACCAAATCCCGAGAGACCGCGCCCTATCTAGACCCTACCTAACCTACCTAAACCTAACCAACCTAACCCCAAAGACATACATACAGACCAGTAGTGCTGTACATCGGTTGTTGTTGGTGGATGTGTTGGGGCGTGGGACGTTGGGCGTGGGCGTAGGCGTAGGCGTGTGGACGTGGGGTTGGGGTTGGGGTTGGGTGAGTTGATTAGTTGATTAGTTGATTGATTGATGGGCTAATGGGATTGACGGGCTGCTAGGGGTAGGTAGTCCCCAGTGAAGCGTAGCTCTTCTTACCTAACTTACATATATACACATACACACATACCAATATAACTCATATGCCTGCCTCATATACTTACCTACCTACCTACCTATCTACCTACGAACCATGACTGCTTCTCTGACATAGGTTAGCTGTGTGCTGTGCCGTGCTGAGCTGCCGAGCTGTTGCGCTGTGCACCCGCGCAAGACAACCATAGCGCGCTTATCTCTGCTATGTATAGGATCACAGGGTAGGGCATGGCATGGCATGGCATGGCATGGCAGGGCAGGGCATGGCAGGGCATGGTGCTTACAGCTTACCTACATATACCTACAGCATATACATACCTATAGGTATCATACATCAGTATGTAGGTATGCTGTATGTACATGCCATACATACCGCACCTCTTGGGTCCACGCTTAGCACACATACTTACAGCTCGCTAAAGATGGACGGAGGTACCAAGCGATGTCATGGTCGACCTATATATCATACGGTTGTCTGTCGCTCGTATGTAGCTGGGGGTGGCTGACTGGCTGGCTGTCTGGTTGGCTCGTCGGCGTCTCTGCAACGGACTTTGTGTTGTGTCTGCTGACGACCGTCCGTCTGGCAATGGTACCCCATGGCAGAACCCATAGCAGAGCAGAACCCAGAACCCATGGTTGCCCATGGTTGCCCATGGGTGTTTGTGCGTCACACACTCACACACACTCGGCCAAGTGTAACTCCTGGAGGATGGGTTCTGGATGGACGACCCAGCAAACCCCTGCGTTCCATCGCCTACTTGAGCAACAATCCCGATTCCATCATGAACGCCATGGAATATACGCATAGAATGTCATGGTAGGGTCAGAGTAAGGGTCAGAAGTACCTGGGTAGGGTGGGTAGGGTGGTACCATATCTCCGAGAAACGCCGGTCGGTGCTTGAATAGGGATTTGCCACTTGTAAACATCACTTTACCATCATACAGAAACATGCCACTTCTCGGGAAATGGGTGCATCTAGAAGCTGAAGAAGTTCCAAAATGATAAGGAAAAAAAATCAAGAACCCCAAAACATTAATAAAAAAAGAAAATAAATGAAAACAAAGAAGCTAGAATTTAGAAGTACATACGTGTACGGAAAACTGTAGGAATCCGTGCACTTACCTCGCTAGTGTGGTTAGACGGGGAGACATGACATGGACGATCTATTCTACGTAGAGGTACCTTCATCATACCTAATTAGGGATAGCATCTTATTTTCGATACCTAGCGAATGCTTTACTTAGTACTACCTAAGCTAAGGTAGGTAGGTAGGTAGGTAGGCATCTAGGGTGTTTGGTTCATGTAGAGGATTGGCTTGCGCTACTAGGTATGCGCAACCCCTATGTATATGCATTAGGTAGGCTAGATTGATGCTTCAACCGGTAGGTAGGTTGTGATGGTGAATCATATGCCCGGAAGTAGCGGCGATAGTATTCGCCCGGGCACTTTTGTACGGTAGGGCGTCTAGGCATCTTCTGTGCTTACATAATGTAGACGGTTCTCGGTCCATAAACTCCGTGCTTCTACGACCTTATATGCTTAAGCACGTGTAGGGCAGTTATATACTTAAGGTGGACCAGAGCCATGCCTACAGGCCTTACCTGCCAGCTAGAGGTGTCTGCCAGTGAGGCGGATTAGGTTCGATTCCTTTCAGCGCTAAGTGGTCTTCGCCTTTTAGCTCATCTCTGCCCACTGTAGGGGTAAGGTAACTAACCTACCTACATATGTAGCTCTAAGCTACCTAGACTACCTACCTACGGATACATATGTCATCGCTCCCCGCTCTCCCCAGACTAACTAAAACTTATGGCAGTATGGATCTACAGCATTACACGTGAACGCATTCGGTAATGACCGAGGTTCAATTCACATGTGAGTAAAACGCAGCGTCATCCCTTCAATTCCTATCTTCCTCGATCCGAATACCTACCGCCCTCGTGGGTCAAAATACTAGTATACAAGAACCCGCAAGCCCTTTCCGCTGCCTTAAGCCACAGTTCCTTAGATCTATCTCCCCGACCTATATTCAGCTGCCTAGACTATAGCATCTGCGCTTTCGACGCAAAACTTCCTTCAAAATGGGTTTCGCCAATGGTGAGTTTCCATAATAGCATTATCCAATCCAATGATGCGACGCGTGAATCGAGCACTGACGTGATGGCGACAGCCAAATTCCCTGCCTCGGCAGCGTTCGACGTCATCCAAGACGCCCTAACCGCCAGTGAAGCCGACAGGAAAGATGCTATCAAGAAGGGTAGTGGTGTTTATGCTTTCACACTGAAAAATAAGGCCGGGGAGACGGAGAGCTGGCACATCGACCTAAAGGAGAAGGGTGCCGTAGGCACTGGCCTGGGAAATAAGCCTAATGGTGAGAACAAACTCTTACATCGCGCCGAAGATGAATCCTCGTCCAGGCTAACGCGCTACCATATACAGTCACCCTCTCACTCTCCGACGATGACTTTGCCAAGCTCGTTGCTGGACAAGCCAATGCCCAGCGGTTATTCATGTCTGGAAAACTGAAGATCAAGGGCGACGTGATGAAGGCCACCAAGCTCGATCCAATCCTAAAGAAGGCTCAGACCAAGGCGAAGCTATAAACTTGTTCCGATATTGATACTGCTGGGTAGAATTGGAAAAAAAAAAAAGAAGGCTTGGTTGGTAGCTAGCAGCCGACCAATCCGTGTATACTCACTCTGTCTAGTCATATCTTCTTCTATATATGATACCACTTCTTTGCTTGTACACTGTACCGGCTTGCGATCAATTTCCTGCCGTGCGCCGTGCGCTGTGCGCTGCGATTGGGCTGGGTGATTGCAGTGTAACCTCCGAAGCTCGCCCTGATCGGATCTTTGTTATGCAGCTGTACCTGATCTCCTTATTGTCAGACTCAGGCGCACTTGCGTCCTCGCACCTTAGAATATGACATATTACATGCCATCATGATGATATTACCTGCGCTTGTATCGTATCGCAGTTATATGATACTCCTATATGACACTCCTATCATTATCTAAGTAGGTAGCGAGCGGAACGCGGGATTAATAGCAGGTAGGTAGCTGAGCGCGATACATCACGTCTTGAAATTCGCGACTCGGCGGCTATAAGGTAAATAATGTGGATTAAGTACATTTAGGTACCTATAATTGCGTTGGGCCTTGGTGAGTCAATTATGTACTCTACCTACCGCACAATGTACCTACGTACCTAACTTATGTAGTACATGTTGGGAGGTATAATAATGGAAGATGTGACTCGCCCCTTGCCTTGCCCTTGCTTCTTTGTTTTGTACCTTTCCCCACGCGTTGTTTGGTCCCTAAGCTTTATGATTGGCGCTTTATTGTGGACCGGACCCTGCCCACTGCTCTGCTGACAACTGACAACCGCCGTCAGGTGGGGAGTTCCAGCCGTTTTCTGCTGCCCAAAGCGGTTGAACCCATCACGTTTTTTCCCTGGAATGACGGCCCAAAAAAAACTGCCCGTCAATCTATCTTCAAGGTTCAAGACCAACAAGCAAAGCAAGCAAGCAACTAGCTCAGCTATCTAATGTCCATCGACGCTTCTTTCTCTTCTTCTTCGTTCACGACGTCGGTACTATATCCAACCTATTCGTCTCTCTGAAGCGTGCATCTCTCGGGCATTCTTCTTCTTATAGCATCGAGTTATTTCCAATTCGATTCATCCCATCCTTCCCTTCCCGTGTCGCCTTGTCTCCTTACCCATCCATCCATCTTAGATATATACCCTTAGGCGCCCACGCCACACACCAACTACGCGCTCGATCACTGCGCGTGCATCAATCGAAGCCTTTCTACCATCTCCTTCTTCCTTCCCATACACTATCCTATCCGATCAAAATTCACTGTCTACACATCCACGCGCGTCTAGTTCATCATGAGTTTTAATCTCACGCCCTACAAGTCGCGCCCGCCTCCGGGCCAGCAGGGCTCGACACCCTTCCGTTCCAGTTCTGCGAGCAAGTTCCGATCTTCCCTCGTGCCCATGAGCAGGCCATCACCCGCTCGCCCCTCTATCCTATCCTCTAAAGTGATGTCAACACCGACCGCTGGTCGCGATCGCGATCTGTTTCGCACAACATCCACCCCGCGTCGCCAGCCCACCGCCGAGTTTGCCCCAAATCTCCCCGCTGAAGCTACTCGTCCACCCCCGAGCGTGCGCAAATTCGCGCCTCGCAAGAGCGTATCTACTGGAATGTCTAATACCGGTTCCACTGAGCATTTCAAGATGAGGATACCCTCTCCAGATCCCGAACTTACCGGCCAAGCTCTGGCCAAGGAGATTCCACACGATCCGAACCGCACGGCCTCTATTTATGCTGATCAGTTCCTCGCCCACAAGTGTCCTTCACATTTTGATGAGATTCAACGTCGCCAGTTCTTCTGCATCCTCGATCTGCGCAGGCTCAAGTACGCCGCCGACGAAATTTTTGCAAAGAAAGACTGGAGGCTGAATATTCTGAATTTCGCGAAAGAGTATGAGAAGAGCCGAGGACTGATTATGCTGCGCTATGGCCTTTACGAATTTAAGAGCGTGAAACCGACGAATGAAGTGCTAAAGAGGTGGAGAAAGGCTCATGGTTTGCCTACGGAGTCTGAAGGAGAAGGTAGCCAGATCCGTCGAACACCTGGTCCTGCATCGACGAAGCGAAAGGCCGACGAAGAGCTATCACCAAAAGACAACGCCTTAATGGCATCCACTGCTAACCGAAACAAACGTCGTAATCTCGCGCAAGAGGTTGATAACCCTATTCTCACTGGCCCTGCACCATTCAAGAAGAGCAAGCGTAAGGCAGATGAAACAGAAGAGCTGGATGAGAATAAGCGGAATAAACAACAAAAGTCCACCCCCTCCGCAGCAACATCTCTATTCGAGAGCATTATCAATAAACCACGGAACGGCGCCGCTTCTCCCGTGAAGCAAACACCTCCATCCTCTACGCCCTTTGGTGTTTCGAAGCCCAAGGAAGCTCAAGATGCAAAGCTTGCTACGAAGGCCAATCCATTCGGGTCAACGAGTAGTAACTCGATCTTCGGGTCTACAAAGACAAACAATACCAGTCTCGCTTCTGGATCAGTACTTTCGGGTCACAAGGTCGGGTCGACACCTGCTGCAAACACCGGGAATATATTTAGTTACCTATCGGAAAGTCCTAGCAGTAGTGGGAATGAGAATGACAACGGTGATGACCGTGATACCGACTCCGAGCCGGAGCAGAATTCGGAGGAGCAGAGTCTAAGCGGCGCCATTAGCACTAGCACAAGCACTCCGCCTATCCAAAATGGATCTTCGCCTTTTATTGTCGGTAAAACAAGCAGTAGTTCTAATATATTCGGCGGACTCTCAAAACCTGCCGAGCAGAGTACAAAGGGTGGCCTATTTGGGCGCGTCCAAATGGGGGCTAACGGCCAACCCGTTCGAGCGAGCCCAGGCCCAGATGAAAAGCAAGATAGCTTCGCAACCCAGGCTTCGACCGCTAAGGAGCAGCAGACGAAGACGCCCGCTAAAACACCAGGCGATTATACATTCAACCCCGCGACTACACCTATATCTTTCGGGCAGCCTACACTCGATGTGTCAAAATCCTTGGGCCCGGCGGATTTGGGACGCAGTGCAAAGTCCGGAACATTTGAGCCCAAGAAAACAAGTTCTATCTTCGATGTGGGTGGCCAGGCTAGTGCTGGCCCCAAGCTAAGTGCACCAAGCTTATTTGGAGCATCAGGTTCGACGAAGGCTCCATCGTCAGAGACGCCTGTTTCCATATTCGCTCTACCGAAGCCTTCTTCTGCATCTACCAGCATCTTTGGTGCTACCCCCACCGCTTCTTCAAAGCGGCCATTTGGGGCTGATGAAGATGTCAATGAAACGTCTACAGCCACGAAAAAACCGGCCGTCAGTATTTTCGGTAAACCAGCAGCAAGTGCCCCTACTGCGTCCGAGATTAAATCAACCTCGAGCAATGTAGATGATAAGGCTACTTCAAGTATCCCTACTTCAAAGAGCGAAATTCCAAGTATTTTCGACAAGTCGTTCATTGCGAAAAATGCGGCTCAAGCCAAGACCGTGCCTGATAGCTCGAAGCCATCTCCGGATCTCTTCAGTCGCAACTCCAACCCGTTATTTGGTACTACAAAAGAGACCAAGGCTGACAATAAAGCAGAGGCATCAGAGAAGAAGGCAGAGACAATAGAGAAGAAAGACGAGTCGAGTATTCCCACCAGTCAAAGCCAGGCTCCAAGCATTTTCGATAAATCATTCATCGCAAATAATGCAGCCCAAGCAAAGACTTTATCTGATACCCCTAAATCATCTCCAGATCTCTTTAGTCGTAGCACCAACCCATTGTTTGGTGTTCCAAAGGCCAATGGAACAACTTCCGCTAGCACCAAGTCAATTTTTAACCCAGGAGCGAAAGATGTCTCCTCAAACCCAATTTCCAAAGAGGGAACGCTCCAGGCACCTAATAGCGACGGTAAAGAAAACACCCTATCTACTGCCGGACCTAAAACCGTTCCGCCCACTCCGGTAGCAACGTCGATTTTTGGCACGCCAGCAAGCTCCAAAACAGCTGCACCCACCACATCAATATTTGGGGAGAAGAAAAAGGAGGAAGCTGCCAAACCTGCGCCAAGCATTTTCGGCAGCACCGCAGCGGCAGGTGGCTCGATCTTCGGGCTTAAACCCCAACCAAGTGCGAACACTAACGCTCAGTCGTCATTGATAACCTTTGGCCCCGGCGGCACTCTTAACCCAAGCGTTACCTTCGGTGGCTCAATTCCTCAAGCAAACGGATCAGGACCAAAGAAGCTGGGCTTCCAGTTTGGGAGCTCGACAACTGAGCCAAGCTCTAGTTCATTCACGTTTGGCCAGAGCTCATCGTCCAGCTCCGGTTTCACATTTACCGCGGGGGGAGACAAACAATCCGTAAAGAATCCATTTACTTCATCGCAGCCGAGTTCGCAATTGGCGGCGCCTGTGTTTGGCGGTAATTCGTCTACAACACCAACGCCCTCTTCTAGTTTTAACTTTAGTTTTGGCCAACAGCCATCGTCCACACCCAAGACAGCAATATCTTCTCAGAGTGGCGGGCTGTTCGGCGCCTCTACTAACGTAAATAATGGAGCACCGAGCATCAGCTTTACGCAGGCTTCACCAGGCCAGAACTTGTCGGGAATCGGATTTTCAAAATCATCAGCACCGCCGAGTCCATTCGGTCATCTGCAAACTAGTGAGGGATCTATGTTCGCTAGTAAGTTGCTGATATATCATAGGCGGCAAGGAGAAAGAAAAACGCTAACTCGAATACAGATTCTTCCTTCCCCGCCCCTTCTAGTATAGGGACAACTCCGGTGAACGGCACACCTGAGCCTCAATCCCCTCGTGAAGATGGGCAAGAGGCGCCACAGGAGCAGATCAAACTCACCGAGGGCGGACCAGGCGAGGAAGACGAGACTATCCTCCATGAGATTCGCGCCAAGGCCATTAAGTTTATTCCTGTCGAGAAGAGAGACGAAGACAAACAAGCGTCGCCATGGTCTACTCAAGGAGTTGGGCCCCTCCGGGTGCTCAAGAACAAGTCAACCGGGACTGTGCGCATCCTACTACGGGCGGAGCCAAGAGGACATATTGCTATGAACAAGACTATCCTCTCTGACGTAGAATACAAAGCCAAGGAGAAGACAGTCAACTTCGTAGCCGCCAGCGATGATGGGTCGGGCCTAGAGACGTGGCTCTTGCAGGTGAAGAAGCCCGAGCTCGCGGCTGAATTAGCGGGCGTGCTAGAAGCAAACAAAGGCGCCAACAAAAAGTAAGGGAGAGGCTCTAGGTGGCGATTTTGCAACACCACGTGTTATTTTTAATAGTGGGCGTATGTGAGTCGGTGTTGTCTATATTGAAATTGTCGTTTTACGTCTGTATTTGTACCTCAGCATTCTGTCGAGCGGGGATATTAGCATCGGAAGGATAACCAATGGGCTTCTTGCATTCAAAAATCAGGGTGTTGGTCGGTTTCTGTCGTGGAAGACATCAAAAGTGTTGTCGGCTATCGTAGCTGTGGTGTGGATGGAACATACTGCTCTTATTCGAAAGGAAACGCAGCAGTATGCACAGGAGTACAACACGAGTATGTTCCAAAGCCAGATTGTTTTTCAGCTACTGTATAGGTAGATGGACACAGAGATGTCTCCAGCATCCATCTCGCCTAGATACCTACCTACTGTCCATGGAAGACAGGTTATAATAATAAAGGTGAAGTCGTGCCCTGCTCCCTTCAACGGGACTAGGCAGATTCGAGCACCATTGGCCAATCAGCATTGCTATTTTGTCTCGGCGTTACGAGATTTCACTTAATATGTTAGATAAGAATAATACAGGAAGAGGCGAGAGAGGCGAGGCGATCATTAATGGCAAGGTTGTTTGTTTGTTTGCTGCTTGCACGGGTCAGGTATTGGTCTATCCAGCACGGTAAGGCGCCGTAAGGTAGGTAACGTCCCTTGGGTAGTGGTTTTTCCCCCACCGCAAAATTTTCGTAGCTGGAAGCTTGTTAGCCGCCAAAGGGGTCTCCCCGCGGCGGACGGGCAGTCGGCCGGTCCCATTCATTCACTCACTCACTCCAATGCTCTTTCTGTCTCACCCAGTACCCAGTCTAGTTAAGTTAGGTAGTCAATTAATTTAATTAGGTGCAACTTCTTAAGAGGGGGGGGATGAAAAATCCGGGTTTTGGGTTTTTTTTTTCATGACCATACAAAATTTACGAAACCTCCGTCGACTTCTTCGCCTATCCTCAACTACTTCTACACCGGTTCGTCCAATTACTCGACATTTTACTCTCGGTGCACGCGCGTTTACTACCCGCGAGTCGTTCAGGATGTCCGCTGAATTCACACACGAGACCATCAAGGGTACGTACTTTTTTTTCCGTGGTGACGTGATGTTGGTGATGTTGGTGGTGATGGTGCGGCGGTCGTCTCGTGCCCCTCGTTCGGTCGCGCTACGATTTTGCGTACCCCATGTCGCTTTGCTGTGCACGCCACCTTGATATTGCTGTTTGAGGAAGAAGGAGAGTTCGCATCCGTTCGCATGGAGATGGGGGTAATACCTTATGAAATATTGAGGCTATACATACCTATCGCTTGCTTTTATTTCACTTTGTTCAGGCTTCATTCGGACGTAAAGAAATAACTTTCACATGCTGCTGCATCGTCATGATCCCCCCACCTACTTACTTATCGTCACTTATCCTTTTTTTTACCCCTCCATCGATATCGACGGCAACTCGTCATTTTCTTCCCGCCGATAAACGTTAAAAAAAACATATGGATAGAAATAATTGGTCTTATAAATGCTAACTTTGAGATTCATGCAGATGGCTGGTTCCGGGAGATTAGCCACATGTGGCCCGGTGAGTGATAGATCAAGAGATCATGTCTCGGCACATTATATATTATATGCAACGCATACCACCAGCCTGCTTGTCGAATACCCTCTCCGTCGTGAGAGTGAGAGTCGCCTCATCTAACAGCGTTGTGTAATTTTCAGGCCAGGCTATGACCCTCAAGGTCGAGAAGGTGCTGCACCACGAGAAGAGCAAGTACCAGGATGTCCTGATCTTCCAGTCGACCGACTACGGCACCGTCCTAGTCCTCGACAACGTCATCCAGTGCACCGAGCGCGACGAGTTCTCCTACCAGGAGATGATCACCCACCTCGCCATGAACTCGCACCCGGACCCCAAGAAGGTCCTCGTCATCGGCGGTGGCGACGGTGGTGTTCTCCGTGAGGTCGTCAAGCATGAATGTGTTGAGGAGGCCATTCTTTGCGATATCGATGAGGTGAGATTGTGCATTCATCCTTATTCCTTCATCTTACCGAACTAGTCGTTTTGGTGGCCTATCCTCCCAGCTCCCAGATCGGGGATAGATATGAAGAGGAGGAGAGTAAGAAGTAAAAGAGAAAAGAGAGAGAGAAAACTCATACGTGATAATGAATACCAGGCCGTCATCCGCCTCTCTAAGCAATACCTTCCCGGCATGTCCGAGGGTTTCAAGCACCCCAAGGTCAAGGTGCACGTTGGCGACGGCTTCAAGTTCCTCGACGAGTACAAGAACGCCTTCGACGTCATCATCACCGACTCGTCGGACCCGGACGGCCCCGCCGAGTCGCTGTTCCAGAAGTCCTACTTCCAGCTCCTGCACGACGCCCTGCGGCCCGGTGGCGTCATCACCACCCAAGGTTGTATGTCTCCTTTATGAAAATTCCCCCCCGTGTTGTCTGTGTGAGAGAGTGAGGAAAAAAAAAAAGAATGAGAAAGAAAGAGAAAGAGGAAGAGAGAGAGAGGGGATCTCGCGGCTGAAACTTAGAAAACAGGTTCTCCCTTTTCCGCCTGTCTTCCGTCCCGTCCCTCTCCCCCCCTTCTCCTGGCTAGATCTTCCCGCCCAACGAAGGAAAATACCGGTCTTCTCCTTTTCTTATTCCGCTCATCACTCCGTTCTCCGTTCTATTCCTTCTCAGCTATCCCTAAATCGATTCATCAAGGCTTTGTCTCCTTCTCTCCTTCTCCCCCCTTCTCTCGATGGGACACTACCATCATCTCCCCTCAAATCTCAATCCCACCCGCGCCCCTAGTACCTCTATTTTAAGAAAGAATTAGCTAACTTGTGACCGTGTCTTTCCATGATATACAGCCGAGAACCAATGGCTCCACCTCCCGCTCATCACCAAGCTGAAGAAGGAGTGCGGCGAGGTCTTCCCCGTCGCCGAGTACGCCTACACGACCATCCCCACCTACCCCTCGGGCCAGATCGGCTTCATGGTGTGCTGCAAGGAGGCCGGCCGCAACGTGCGCGTGCCCCAGCGGTCCTGGTCCCCCGAGGAGGAGGAGCGGTTGTGCCGCTACTACAACGCCGAGATCCACAAGGCTAGCTTCATCCTGCCTACGTTTGCTAAGAAGGCGCTGCAGTAAGCAAAGCAAGTCGATAGACGGACGGACGGATGGGTGGTGTTCGCGCGGCCAATAGTATGGAGGGATGGAGAGAAGGATGTCAGCATGGAATGGGAAAATAAATTGGCTGCAGGGGAGGAAAAAAAGACGAATAGAATCAAGGCTGACGGGCGGTAGACGGTTTGGGGCTATGAATCGGATCAATTCATGCGGACAGACTGTGCGTTTCGCCTACTTCTCTTATGTCCCGAATAAGATACACGGGAGATGAAAACTGAATAGACTAAAATCCACAACCAAGAACTGCGAACTGTGAATAATTGCATATGCGTGAGATTGCAGGGCTCAGTAACTCTTTCTAGCCTTTCTAAAAATGTTTGCTATAGATCCAAGATAGACAAACGCGCGTGGTTAAGATCTACTATAACGATCTGTCGGGTTATTAAATTATAGTTGTTGAGTTGTAAAGTGTCCCTTAGAAACTAAGAGTGCGAAGCATTGTACATAGTCGTTGTTCAAAAGAGGAAAATTAGCTAATAATCCGGTCATCGTCAATTTTATGTCTGTAATTCATACCACTTAAAAAGGAGCTCATGGATATTTCTCAACAGTCTCCCGTGCCATTTCTCCGATGATAAATATATAGGAAGTAACTAGGTAATTATAAGATCGTCAAATTAGCATGCTCCTAAAAAACATCATCATTTCATCCGGTGCGTTAATTCTCGCCCCCCAGCCTTCCGATTTCATTTATCACACTATCCAAAAAGAAACCAAGCAAAGAAAAGAGAAAAAAGAAAAAAAAATATAGCCGCTCGAGATTAAGTAGCGTCATTCATCGTTCGTCATCAAGTCGTAAGATAGATATCATGCCGTCTCGTCTAATGCCGAACGCAAGGAGAGGTAAATGAGATGTAATGTGATGTGAAGACTAAGCCAAAAAGAACGGGTAAGGGAATGAGAGTAAATCCAAGACTATTATCCAAAAATTCGCTGAGGGAATTTGGGAACCAAATAAGGAAAGACAACCCTTGGGTGATCTATCGCCCAACCGTATCCTGTAACAAATGACCCAAGGTACCAAGAAATCCCCTCTGTCCCTGCAGAAGGTCACCAACTGTCTGCGTGAGCTGCGCTATCCCCGGAGCCTCGCTTGCCGGAAATGCCATCCATTGTCCACGCATACTCATGTCTCCTGGATATTGTGGTCGGTACTCGAATTCGCCATAACTTGAACGGGACCGGCGCAAAGGTCGGTCTCGAGGATCTAAGGGTTTACCCGAGGAATCAAAGCGATCGGGTAGATCCACAACATCATTGTCATTTGAGGAATCTGGAGCAATACCGCGGGGTCTATAGTCCCGGCGGCTTAGAGCTCGGTGGCTAGAGGGAGGATCTGAGGATGAACGCGTCCTTGGGTGCGGGTCCCCCAACTGTCTGGTATCTTGATGCCTGGTAATGTTTTCGTCGTTATCGTCACCCGAACGCGCCTCATTTATCTCTTCGCGGTGTTGCTGCAGAGTTCGTGAGGATTCTGGTGAGAGAACACGAAAATGTACCTTGGGAGTGGTGGTTCGTTTCGGTTCGACAATCGAGTCCGCAGACGGCGAGGGCGTTGGTGGTCCCCTAGATTCAACCCTTACACCATCTTTAACTTGTCAGTACATAGCTTTAAATCCATGCGACTACGCCGTAGACCAGTGCGAAATGGCAACACATTTCAAGGAGACGCACCCTGATGAGTAATCGCGCTCCGAGAGCCATCGGGATGGGTTCGAATGGCATCGATATTTGGAACTTGACTCACGTTGTTTGGACCAGGGTGATGGCCCGGGCCTCCTGGTGGCGGGAAATATCCCTGTGATGGGGGTGGGCCTGGGGGTGGAGGGGGAAGGTTCGTAGGAAGGTTCGTAGGACGGTTCGCATAGTCTTGGGGGTTGTAAGGAGGAATTGGACTATTTAGGTTGGCAGTCGACTGATTGGGATGTTGAGTGAAGCCGCCGATTGGGGCGACTGGAGGAGGCGGGAAACCTCCAGAGGCATGAGGGGGAGACGGGGGCGGAGCTTCAACGTCGTAGCCAGAATAATAAGGATCAGCAGCAGCGGCTTCTTCGTAACCTAGCTGATGTTAGCTCATTTGAATGTGCTTCTAGAGGTGACTATTTCTTACGTCTTCGTTCGCGATCCCGTGATCGCCGGTCACGAGCTCTATCACTCCTATCTTGCGACCTAGATTGCCCCAGGCTCCCTTCCCTTGACCTATCGCCCCGGTCTTTGCTCTTTTTGTGATCCGCATACTTCTTGATTCCTATAGCAGCGGCAGCAGTCCCTAGGCCAGCAGCTGCAACATCACGAAGGGTGCTTCTGCTCCGTTTCTTTGAAACTTCTCGGTCAGACCCGGATGTTGAGCGATGTCCGTGCTTGTGCCTATGTCTTCGAGCTTCTTCGGTGGGTGAGTCGTAGGGTTCGAGGGGCTCGCTACCATACTCAACGTCAGGAATGCGAACCAGGCCTAATTCTCTATCAGCCGTGGGGTCTCGTGAATGGTGGTGGCGGCCAAGAGACCTGGATCTAGATCGGCTCCGTGAAATACTACGATCTCTATTGGAGTATTCGTCACCAGACAACTCGCGCTCTCGGTTTTTCTTATCCTTATGATGCTCCCATAGCTTGGTAGCGGCAGCGCCGGTTAAACCAGCGGCGGCAATTTCAGCCCCTATCCTATTAGTTAGCGCCATGTCTATTCAAAACTGCCCTTTGCAACTTGCCTGTCCTTAAGCGGGATTTCGATCGCGTCTTGCTTCGAGATTTAGATCTATAATGGTGAACTAGGCCGGCAATGGCACTAAACCTAGGAGTTAGTAATAGAGTAATACGTAGTAACGATGGAAGCGTATAATTTTTAGGTCGTAAATGTACTTACGCAGTTGCCGCACCTGCTTTGGCTACGTTGGACTTGCTGCGGCTGCGACTATGGCGGGAACTGCTTCGAGATAGAGAATAGCGAGAATATCCATCATCGGAATAACGGCGGCGGCGGCGGCCACGGTGCGCTTCTTCTTTCTCAATCTTATTGTTTTGCATATACTTCAGGCCGCCAGCGACGGCAAGAGCAGCGGCACCCTTATCAATAGTTAGTCGCAAAGGTTTTGTTCAATGACAACGCGGGTGGGCTTCTTACGATAGCTAGGCCAGTGGCAAGGCGACTACGCGACTTGCTCCGACTACGATGGTTGCGTCGGTCATCATATTCATAGTCATATTCGTCATGCCTGTCCTCATAGGCACTCCTCGCTCGGCGAATGACTTCGGTACCAAGCGCACCTAATGCAGCACCTGCGAGGACCTTTCGTCCCTTGTGGCTGCTCTCCCCGTCTTTGCTCCGGCCGCCGACAAGAGCACCGAGACCAGCTCCAGCAAGCGCACCCTCGGCAATATGGCGCTTCTTGTGATGGTCGGAGCTAGAGCTACGATCGCGGTGAATGACGGTCCTCTTGATGTAATAATCTTCATCATATGACCTGCTCTCCTGCGGCCTCTCCTCGTGTCGTCGGTAATATTCATCGTCCCGTCTTGGTTCTCGATTCCCCTCGCGCAAGACAATAAAGGCCGGGTCAGCGCGTGGGATGATGACTGGTGCAGGATGAGGTGCCTCGTTTATAATCACTTTCTGCTCAGGCATCTTCTGGCGCATGACTATAGGCGCTGGCGGGGGGTCTGGTGCCGTATAGTATTCAGTTTCTCTATGATAGCGCTCAACCTCGGCATCCCGGGGGTCTCGATCTTCGACATATCGGCGCTCGATCCTAATGTCTCGGTCCTTATACTCGCGGGGTTCATCGTGGTGGTGGTGCTTGTCCTTATAGATATCTAGGCTCTTCTCCTTGACCTTTACATCACCATCCGAGTCTCGGCGAACAACACGCTTCTCTAGGCGCAGATCTGTTTCACGGTCATCCCAGGGGCGCCTACGCTCCCAGTAATGTTCTCGACCGGGTGAAACAACGTCTCTGGTCTCTTCGACGACGCGAGTTCGGGAGCGCCGCTCGGGCATATAGTAGTCGCGGTCCCTCTCGACTTCGCGCTCGTATTCGACGGTTCTGAGGCGATCGCCGTCGCCGCGGAAGGACTCAGAGCCGCGCGATATCACATCAATGGCAGAACGTGGACGGTCAGGATAGACGGTCCTCTCGGTGCGACGGTCGACCTCAATAACGTCAGGGCGACCAACGTGAGAGTGCGAATGTCTCGAATAGCGATCATCGTCCTGGTCGTATAGGTCGACTCGCTCTAGGCGAGTCGATGTCCCACTAGGGCCTCCAACCTTGTAGGTAGAAATGGTCTTGTATTTGCGCTCATCGTCGGAAGACGCTGGACTGCGATCTCGAGTGTAGCGAATATCGCGCTCCCGATAGATTTGGGCCATCTCTGGCGCAACAGCGCCGGTGCTGGGGCTACCCTGGTAGATGGGAGTGCGCTGTGGTGACGGCGTGACGTCACTTGGGAGCGAATACTGGGTTGAAGCGACTGCTCAATGTGATGTTATAAACTATAAAACAAAGTGTTTGGAGCTAGCAAAGTATGAAGCGCTCTGGTACTGTATTCTGGTATATGGTTTACTGGGACTGTCGCTGTGACGTGCAAATGAAGAAGAACGAACAAGCACAGATGAGAGTTACGAGAGTTGAGAGTTGAGAGAAGAGGGAAAGTGGGAGAGATGGGCTGGTGACAGGGCCTGCTGGGTATAATGTATAATAATACTACCTACATATAATGGCGGCAGTGGCAGTGGCAGTGGTAGTAATGGCATCGGCGACCGGATACTTAGGTATCCATCAACAGTTTCTACTAACCTCCTGCCTGCTACTTGACTAGACTAGGTACAACAACGGCAGGCGCAAGACTAACATACCTACCCGACCTGTATGGGGCCAGGTGGTGTATGTGTATGGGCAGGATATGGGATGCGCATACGGATTACATAGTGTCGCGCAGGACCTGGGCAAGTCTGCTGCCCGTGCCTTGTGGCGATAGAAGCCGCAACCCCGGCGTTTCCAGCTGTTTCTTACGCCTGGGGCGTTCGATGGCGAGGTGCCTGCACCATCATATGCAGGCATGATGAGGGGTATTCTAGGTACTGGTGACCCCATCACATCGACCAAGGTAAGCCAGGTTTAATGGATATGGTGTCGGCAGATAAGTATCCAGTACGGCGCTAGACAATTATCTAATTTACATAACGTCAACTTGGATTGAACCCCTCTATGACTGACTGACGATGTTGTACCTACCTACCGGTTCATGCGATCTCTACCCAGGCTCCCTCTTCTTACTCTTATTCTCGTCTCAAGTCAGTGAAACAAGAAAATCAACAATGCTTTATTTACAAAATGGGCACTCGTTTGTTAGGTTATAAAAAGGAATAAGACACAAAAAAATAATATAGCGCGGGTCAGTAAATGACGGCCAGATTATGCCAAATAAACAGTAGTTATATTTTGTAAGTAGCGTTTAGCGCTTAGGCACAATAACATGCGTCGTTGGAAGCTGCTGCGGGTTGCGTTTCTGGGCTCTCCCCGCCGCCTGCCGCACCGCCCCCAACCATGGGCATATGTAAGGCAGACAGGCAGGTGGTGGTGGATCACCTGCTTGTGGGACCGGCTGACCAACCTGCTAAGCTACCTAGGTAGGTACCTAAACCTACTTAGTATGCCGTATGTATTGTATTGTATTATGTTACCAGTGTCTCTCAATCCGTCTCGTTGGGGAGGCTGTGTCATCGGCGAAAAGCGAAGCGCGGGAAAAAGAGAAAGAGAACGAACTTTGACCACCACGAACACCCGAACACCACCACCACGAGATCAAGACCGACGCCCAAGACTAAACCTCCCAATCACCATCAGCCACAACTCAACTTGAATTTTTATTTTTTTGGTCGATGCGCTCATATTCTCTGTCTGTTGGCCTCTTAGTGGCTGAAGGACAGCAGCGAAATACCATCTCGATTATTGCGTGAGGCAGATTAAGCTTGCTAGCTGCCTGAAGAGATACCGACAGATACAGATACAGATACGGCGTTACCGCTACCTCTATGTAGTTACTCTGTGTCGTCATGGTGGCTCCGGAGTCAACGGCATTCTAGAATGACCATATCCACATTTTCGAAACTTGGTTTTTTTTGAACTGAGAAGCTGATGATCCACCGAACTACAGTAGCGCGCAATTAGTTCGTGGTCATTATGTGACTGACTAGATACAGCTACTACTACTAGTAGAAGAAGAAGAGCCAGTGGTGCCGACGATTCTGTTATAATAGGTGTTCATCCTAGACATGGACAGCACGTGTTGCAACTGGTGGTATCTGGTATCGTCATACCTTAAATACGAGCGACTATACTTTATTCGGGCTGGCTTACTTTTGGCCAAATGCCTTCATTCCCCTGCTCTGCCCTGCCCTGTCCTGCCCTTCCCTGCCCTGTTCTCTGTCGTTTGCCGACGCCAGTCGCCAGTTACAGGTCATAAAGCTCGCTAAGGTGAATTGCCGTCAGACAAGCGTCGGCGCACAGCAGATGCAGTCATCAATATAGGTACAGCTGTAATGCCTTCTAAGGCTGTGTTCCTCGGGTGAAAGCGTTCATCCTCATCTTATTTCATTGGCAAAAGGTCTGAAATCCAAATTCGAGACCGATGACACACATTGGTTTTAGCCTCATGCTACCTACAGCTGTAATGTAATATGCATTACGGTGCTTGATGCAGCATGGGCCATTGCACCAGTGGCAACTCCGGTGCGTACATATTCTTTCTCAATCCTGATATTCAAGACAGCCCATATGCTTAATACGGCTTTTAAGCTTGACGACAAGCAATGACCCAGTACCCATTCATCGGGACTTATACGTGTCTTCATGAAGGCATTTGCCTCCGACAATAGCATACGCTAAATATGCAATACCATTTCTAACCAAGTATTCATGCCTGGTACGGATCCATCTATAGATCGCTCTGCTATGAGCGGGTATCCTCCATTGACGTAAAGATGGAGGCTTGCAGTCAATCGTCACTGGTTCCTCCTATCTGTGTCGTCATATTATAGCATCCGGTATCAGTTTCTTGCATGCTACGGATTGACGATGTCAACTTGCCTTGTCTTGCAGTTTTCTTGCACACGGGGTGCCAAGTTCAAGTGATTTCACGATGGCTTCTTGCATGAGGTTAGCCTGAGGTGTAACGAACGAACCCGAGAAATACCATCAGACGCGACTCATATAGATCCATAAAATTGAAGCTTTTATCTCCATGTCCTGCAGCTTGACAAAGAGATGATGCCGTGCCTATCCATGGTTCACTTCTCAATCTACTACAGACACTATACCCAACCTGAATGCATAGCAAAAGTGAGCTAATACACGTACCCCCAAGCGAAAACTGTTCGTCAGTCAACTCAATCCAGCCCAAGTCCTTTTAGGGGAGCATATACAGACACGCCTAATCAAGATCTACGTATTTACGGTCCTGAAGCTAAAAAACTTCTGGGCTAGGGTTGGGAACTACGGCAGCTCCCGCAGCATCACTATGCCCTTTCGTCACCAATCTCGCAGCACTAGATTTTTGACAAGCAAGTGACAGAAGATCGACGTTCTATCTTCTTTATCTATGAGATTCGGCTCATACTAACGAAAGCTTATGCGTCTGACATTGGCAATAGGCATGTAACAACTCGCTCAGCGATGTCGTAAAGGAAATTCAGTCGCGAAATAGAGGCGATGTTGGCCGTGGATAAAGAGCGGCATGGAGTCGCATCTTTTGATTCGAGATAATCAGAACCATCGGCTTCACATTTGAGGCTTTCTAGGAGAAGGAAACACGCGCCATCTTTTTAGACTCGACTCTCGCTTATCTCGTGCCACGATATCATAGGTACACAGCATGAAGCCTACTCTCGCTCTCTTCCTCGGGCTGTGCGCCGCAGTTCCGCTCCAGCAAGACGACCCGAACGCTTCCTTCATCACTACACCAACAGATGAACGGCTTGGTTTACGTGCTGTGGAAACTGCCTTAGCGAACGGTATGTCCATTCACGCATCCTTTTGGGAAATCATATGCAAAGTCCTTTGTTTTAACTAACACGGATTTGGTTTATAGGGCCAGACCGAGGCGGCCCCGGAGGTGGTCCCGGAGGCGGTGGTCCACCACCAAAATCGGGAGGTGGCCAAGGTGAGTTTTGTAATTGTCCTCCTGATCGTAGAGTAACTAATAATCATGCAGGACCTCCACCAGGTGGACCGGGAGGACGACCGGGAGGTGCCCCTGGAGGTGGCCCGGGAATTGGCCCGGGAGCTGGCCCGGGAGCTGGGGGGCTTCCTCCTGCGCCGGGTCTACCTTTCGGTCGGCCCCCGTTCCTGCCGCCCTTTATCGGCGGCGGAGGACCACCATTTGGCGGTGGACCTCCATTCATCGGCGGCGGCGGTCCCCCCTTCTTGGGCGGTGGTGGACCTCCCCCATTCCCAGGCGGTGTCCCTCCGTTCATGGGCGGTGGCGTACCTCCGTTCGTACATGGCGGCGGGCCTCCCTTCTTCCACGGTGGCGGACCTCCCTTCTTCCATGGTGGCTTTGGCGGTCCTCCTTTCCTACGTCCCGGTGGTGCACCAGGTAAGCCAGCCAGCTACCCCTTGACCTATCCTCGAATATGTTTGTTGACTGACAATTATCCGTAGTGAATCCACTGCGGTCAGCGGAGGTAGCAAGTCCACCCCGTAAGTTTACTCTCTAATTAATTTGCCTTCATCTACAGCGTCCTACAGCAAGCTAACACCTACGTGCCTAGCGCCGCCGCCTGGCAGTCCCCAGCCTCCACCCCAGCCTCCTTCTCCACCGGCGCCTCCGAGGCCAGGATCCCCTCCTCCTCCACCGGGTGGCTTATCGCATTCCGCCGCATTCCCGTACTTTCCCCCGCCGCCTCCGTTTTTCCCACCGCCGCCACCTCCCTTTTTCGGTCCGCCTCCTTTCTTTCCACCTCCCTACTTTGGGCCACCTCCATTCCCTCCCGGTATGTCTCCTTGTTTCTAGCTTGCTTGCTGTCATAGCTAACAAATACAGTCCCGTACTGATGAACTCGACGCCTGTTCATATGCCCCACAAACGGCCCATCTAGCTAAGATTGACTAATTAGCATCCGAGAACAACGATCTCTAGGCTGAGGAATCTATTCGTTTGTAAGGGGAACGGGGGTCCTGATAATATTTCCTTTTTTCATAAGTGGTGTTTGGTTCGTGTAATCAGGAATAATATGGGAGGTAATAGTAACTACGCAACTAGGTAATCATTGACCTAATATAAACGTTATCGGTCATCGTTCACCATTTCCATTAGCTCGAGACATGCCGCACTATTTATTTGGGAAGGGAAAGCGTCCAATGTGTATGTCTTTCATGAGGATTCGTAATAACTCGTTATCTGATACATGAAAATTCGTCGTACACACTTTCGTTATTCATTTCTCATACAGGTAAGAACAGAAGAGAAGAGAAGAAGCAAAATAATGGAAAATAAGACAGAAAAGCAACTCGTAATGAAACCGCAGATCTAACAGCGAAAATGAAAAGAAAATATTAAAAGCTACTTCCTCGTAGCAACACGGACTCCTTCATCATGTCATCAAATTAACCTATCGGGTCGATTTCATTCTCCCATTCATTATATTTCTCTCATTTTCTCTTCGTCTCTCAACCTCGCGAGTTTGATCTGCCCTATCTGTCTTCCTCCTAAATTCGTACTCGAAGCACCTACCCTACGCGAAGATCTTCTTGAAGACGGCCCGGAACCCGCCAGAACCCGCCTCTCGCTTCTTCTTCTCAGCATCGCGTACCCGCTGGCGCTCCTCGCGCCTCGAGGAGTGTCGATGAGGTTCATCTTGGGCATCCGTAGAACGCAACTTGTGAGAGGACGACGATGGCTGCCCGTCGCTGTCGGCCTTGGATCGTGTTGAGGGGCGGCCTTCGCTCTCCGCCATAGACCGTGAGGATATAGTGGGATTTTCATCCGTTGCAAAGCGTGCAGATTTCTTCGGGCTATCGTCGACCTTAGTTCGCGATGATCGCTCCCGCTCCCGCTCCCGATCTCGATTCCGCTCTCGTTCGCGTTCGTGTTCGAGTTGGCGTTCGCGTTCACGGTCGCGCTGTTCTCGTTCTCGTTCACGGTCTCTTTCGCGATCCCGTTCACGTGTGCGATCCCGCTCGCGCTCACGATTCCGGTCTCGTTCACGTTCACGTTCGCGTTCCCGGTGTCGTCTCGAGGACTCTTCCCGAGGCTCGTCATGATGTCGCGAGCTTCTCGGCCGCGGCGGGTCGCTTGTCTCTCGGTGTGACCGAGAATGCGACTTTGGCGCTGGTGGACTAGAGCGTTTGAGCTCAGGCTTGGTCTCGACGCGGGCTCCGGCTAGCGTGCTTTTGCCACCTCTGAAATCGAAGAACCTTTTACTTGAAACTGGCGAGTGGTCTTCTTTTATCTCCACATGTCGTTCTGAGTGGGAATGACCTGACCGTTTCGAACTGCGCGGAGAGTGTTGGTCGTCAGGAGGAGGGGTTATCTCGGCTTCTTTACCTTTATCTTCTCGTTCTCGGTCCCTCTCTCTTTCGCGTTCTAGTTTGCGTTGTTCGTGTCGAGCTTGGCGCTCTTCTTTGCGTTTTTCGTGAGCGGCTTGCTCGTCGGGCGTGCGTCGTCGGTGGTGCGAGGAACCGTGTGAGCCCTCGTGGCTACTTTCGTGGCGGCGGGGCTCGCCTTTATCGTGTCGTGATGATACGGATCGGTCCGAACCTGTTCTGAGAGATGGATTGCTGGCGTCCTTGCTTCGGTGGTGACGGTGGCGGCGATGGTGTTCGTCGCCACTGATACTATCTTTGGATCGCGACGAGTGGTGGCCGGATCGGTGGGATCGATGCTGGCGGTAGTATCGGTCTCTACCTTCATCATCTGTCGAAAGGTCAGCAACAGTCGGTGAAAAGTCATTCTCGTCAACGCTGTATTCTGCTGATATCCCTGATGATGCAGCATCTGAAAACACCTGAACCGGTCCCTGAGTAGCGTCCCATGTTTCTGCAAAGTTCTTGTTAAATTGGCTGTTGCCAGGGTGGAAACTTGGTGGAGGGCTAAGCTCCTGCGCAGTGGCGTAGATCACCACCGCTGTCGCCACGGTTTCTTCTACCTCTCTGAAATACTGTTCTCGCTTCTTCCTGACGCTTCTTGCCCTCCCCAAGGCTTTGACTTTAGGATCGCCGAGGTCGGGTAAGACGATAGCAGGTGTGGGAGATCGTGGCCCCTCATAAAAGTTTGGGGTTGGGCGAAATGGAGCGCCGTATAGAAGTTCTTCATCTGTCTGCGTACCTGAATGCACCAAAGCTGGCCGTATACGCCGACTACTTCGGGGTGGGATTGGCCTTTTTTCAAAATATATGGAATCTTCGGTTTGATCCACACCCATATTCAAAGGTTCGGTGTATTCAGATAGACTTGACGGCGTAGTAGAATCGGGTTGAAACCCCCGATCCCTATGATACTCATCGGCTGATGCCTCAACTTTTGCTAATAGAGGGTGCCTCTGTGACCCAAACTTAGCACGCTCGGTAGCTGATGTGGGTACAATTGGTAGCTCTTCAAGAAATTCGCTATCTCCCGAAGGAGAGTTTGAGATTGATCTTCGAAATCCCCGAGAAGATGGCAAATGAGCGATGCGTTCCTCATATTTAGTAGGGGAACTATGAGTAAGCAACGCACCGCCAGTAGCAATGGCGGCAGCTCCAGCAGTGCAGACGGAAGTTTCTATAAAACTATCATCCGCTCTTTTAGCATGGGTCTTCTTGGTTACGGGAGCTGTCTCCGTGCTATCCGCATCATCTCTAACCATTGAGCGAGTAGGTATTTCCCTAGCTCCTGGGCTTAACGTACTGGGCGTCTTGAAATATTTGTTCGGGTTTGCACTGAAATCTGGTTTTGTAGAGCCGTCTGCTACAAACTTTTCTCGTTTGTCGCGCTGGTCCTGTTGGAGGTTGTAATGATCAACATTGATATCGGCGTCATGGATCTTGCTAGAGCTAGCAGATGCATCCTCGACAGCCGAGATGCCCGTTTCCTCCGACGCTTGGGCCTGGACTTTCCCAGTAGCAAGAGTCTTCGAAGGGGCGAAGGCAACATCAATGGTGCCAAGCCGCTCGTCATCTAAAAGGGGCTCAAAATTCATCTGTTCAGACTTATCTCTCGAGCTTGACCGAGTGAATGGCCAGTTGTGGCCATATTGTGGAGCAAGATTTGCTTTAGCTGCGGCGTGAGTTACGTTCAGCTCGTGATTGGAATCACTAACGTCACGCCGCTGAGTCTCAACCGGAGCTAACCCCTCCGCTGATTCATCATCCGAATAAAGCTCCTCAATTTGGCGAGAATTATATAGAGCAGGGCGTTCGGAACTAAAGCCGGTGTAGTCAAATATATGGGGGAGCTGTTGGATTTCTCCTTCAGCGTCGCTATCTTCTTCTGAAGTAGTCGACCACCCTTGTGACTCATTAAGAGTTTGCCCTAGCAGTCCCATAGATCTACCACCCTGTATTATATCTGCAGCCTCTGCGAATTGCTCCATCGGGATTCCTCGATGGATTGTCTCAACGTGACCCTCGTTCGAAGACGACACCATGGGCTTATGGATAGAGGAGGGTAGATGCTCCGAGTAAGTAATAGACTGGGATGCGCCCGATTTCTTAACGATAAACTCGTCATCGGAGTCTTCCGATATAGTATCGAAATATTGTGGCTGGTGTGACGAGGTATAACTAGGCCCTACTGAATTTTCTAGCCTAGAGTCAGGAGCATCTTTAAGTCCTCTCGAAGCTATCGAGCCTTCGAGCTGTTGTTGTGTCTCTGCTATGTCGACAACATCGGAGGACTCGGCACCTAGAGATTTGAGCAGTGCGACTTTTGGCGCTGGTGATTCATGATCATCCGAAGGATCACACTCTTCATTGAGTATTCCCGAGCGTGTAAACACGTGTAAAGACGAGCATTGATGAGACGCCTCTCCCTCCGGCAGTTCTGGATTGGGTTCTCCCGAATTTAACAAGCCAGGGTTGGAAAGGTTATGGGAGAGGGCTTCAGGAGGCATGAACTTGCGAGGTACTTCTTCGCCGGAATCTTTAGAGTCGTCTCCTGGGTCTTCATTCCGTTCATGAGCGGCCTCAGAGATCGTTCCCAGTACATTTTGTCCCCCATTCACTTCAATGTCTCCCCAAGACTGTCCTAGTGCCTCATCGTCATCAGTCGTCTCCCAAACTTGCTCTGAAGTCTGATCCTCGTCGACCGTCTCCCAAGCAGAGTCCTCGCCAAATGCATTTATGGATTCGGCTGTGATAGGTGCGTATCCAGCGTAAGCAGTTACGAAGGGCCAATTTTCAGGAACAGTCTGATCACGAGTTTCCATCATTGGCTCTTCCGACCTATCTTGTTCATGAAGCAGTTCGTGTCTTAATAAAGGAGGTTCCCCGGTCGATTTCTCGGTATCGAGTACTAAGTCTTCTGGTAATTGGACAACGGCAGTATCACGCCTGGATATGACCGGCTCTGGATATATATCCGCTTGAGGCATAGCCGGTGGGGGAGTTTGCTTAATTTTAGCCACGTCATAAGTATGGGCGACTTCTTGTACTATAGGGTTTTCGAAGAAAGATGATGCCGTCTCTCTAAGTGCATCATCTTTGGAAGGGGTCTCGCTTATAAGGCCAGAATCTTCGATTGAGTTTATAGTTTCTGCCATGGCCTGTTGATCTGCAGAGGGAAATTCATTATTACGGCCAGAGCTCTGAGAAAAAGAACGGTCGTTTTCAGCGACGGTGTCTTCCGCGAGTTCTGGAGTATCCATAGTAACATAATCGTATTTGCCGCTGGGCGGCTCCCTCTGCATGGGAGAAATCACGTCTGCTTTCTGGTCTTTGGGAGTGTCGATAATCTCGCGGTCTCTCAAACCAGAGCGTTCGGCTGCATGGCCCCTTACCGCTGGGGCATCACTATGCATATACGAATCATGTTCGTCCGCAATGATCTCCCCTTCGGTATCAGGATCCAGTGCTATACTCAGAGTTTCGATCCGGGAGTCGTGTGAAAATGGAACCAGTGAATCACTCGGACCATAATACTCGGGATATGTAGCTATACCGTCTGGAGCTACTGGATCTGGATCGTCGGCAAGACGATCACTAAAATTTACCTCCGAAGTAGCTGCATCCACAGGATAATCACCTAACTCTTTAGAAAAGTGACTTTCCACTGATGTGTCGCGCTGTGGTGTCTCCTTAGATATATAGTGCTCTATCGCTGAGTCGTCCTCCACATTATTCAAACCTTCAATAACAATTTCTTTCTCCGGCAATGCATTCTCAGGGACCAGTTCAGGTTCGTCTCCACCAAAATCGTTTACCTCAACATTTGGGGCATCTTCAAAGCAATGGGGGAGGGGCTCTTCCTTACCTCTCGAACGCTTCTTAGAAGACTTCTCTTCGCCTCGTATCGGGCCAACGACATCTTTGCTCTCCTCGGCTTCTCTCGCTTTGTCTTCCCTAGCTCTCTCTTTTTGTTGCTCAGCGGCATCGGGCTGCATAATCTCATTAGTAACCATGTAGCGATATGTTCCGTAGACTCGCCAGGGTCCGAAACCTAATTTCTAAGGAAAAGAGACATTGAGGATGACATACTAAACGCCCTCCATTGGAAGCGGTCAATCTTGTGAGGCTGCCAGAAATTTTGCCTTACCTGAGGTTTTGGTGCATCAGGCTCCGCAGCCACTGGGAGGATATCCGGCGAGACATCGTTCTGCGTTTCAGCAGCGATTGCAGCCGCGTCAGTAGTAGGCAGTTCCCTCTCGGCAATCTCGGCGGGTTCTACACTGGGCGCTTCGGCAGCAGGAGCCTCTTCTATAGTAAGTGCCTTGTCCGCAACTGGAAGCTCTTCTACATCTGGGACCGGCTCTACAACGGGTGCTTCTTCGACAGGAGCTTCTATTTTAGTAGCAGGTGTCTCCGCGACAACGGATACTTCTTCGATAGTAGGCGTTTCTTCGGCCGAGGAGGGAATCACGACAGGCGCTTCTTTAGCAACAGATTCTTCAGAAGGAAGTATTTCTTCAATAACAGGCATTTCTTTGGCAGGGGCTTCTTCGGCGTCAGGTGCCTCTCTGGCCGGGGAAACTTCTTTGGAAACGGGGGCTTCTTCCACAGATTCTGGTTCTTCGATAGGAGGCATTTCTTTAGAAACAGGTTCTTCTTCAGTAGGGGATGTTATTTCAGTAACAGTTGCTTCGTCAGTGATAGTTACTACCTCAGTGGTAGGTTCTTCTTCAGTAACGAGTTCTTCCTTAACAGGAGACTCTTCAGCACTGGCAGAAATTCCCTCGGCGGAAACCTCGTGCACGATAGTCGGAGCCGCCTCAGCAGCAGAAGGCTCCTCTTCATCTCGGGCGAGGGTTTCTTCAGCAGTAGTAAGCTCCTCAGAAGCAAGAGTTTCTCCAGGAGCTGGAGTTTCTCCAGAAGCTGGAGTTTCTTCGGGAGCAGGAGTCTCCTTAGGAGTAGGAGTCTCTTCAAGGGCGGGAATCTCTTCGGGAGCGGAAGCCTCCTCAGGGGCAGGAGCTTCCTTAGGAGCTGGAGTCTCTCCAGGAGCTAGAACTTCCTCGGGAGCTGGAGCTGGAGCCTCTTCAGGAGCAGAAGCCCCCTCAGGGACAGAAGTCTCCTCGGAGGCTTCAGTAGGAGTAGAAGCGGGAGCTTCATCACTATGCGCAGCTTCAACAGCGGGCTCCGCAGCTGATGCATCTTGAGCCTGTATTTCCTCAGGGATGTCTTTGGCCTCAGCTTCCATATTTGCAGCAGACTCTCCAACCACCACCTCAGTCGCGGGTTCAGCCACAGGTACCTCCTCAGCAGGCAGTTCTTTGGGAGGTTCTTCCTCGACAAGCGCTTCTTGTAGAGACGCTTCTTTTGCAGCATCTTCTTGGGCAGGAGGGTCTTGTACAGAAGCCTCCTCGATAGTAAGCTCTTCGGTAGCAGGCTCCTCCTTAGTAGGTTCCCCAGTAACGGACTCCTTGATAGCGGATTCTTCTGCAGCGGGTTCCTCAGAAGTTGGCTCAGCAGTTGGCTCCTGAGCAGCGGGTTCCTCAGTGGCTAGTTCCTCATTTGCAGGTACCTCCGCAGCAGGTTCAGCAACAGCTGATTCCTCAACGACCGGTGCTTCGACAGTGGGCGTCTCAATAGCAGGTTCCTCAATAGCAGGTTCCTCAACAACAGGTTCCTTAATAGCAGGTTCCTCAACAACAGGTTGTTCAACTACGGTATCTTGAGATGGAGATTCCTCAGCAGGAGCTTCGTTTTCGGCAGCCTCTTCAACGGGCGCGCTGTCGGTAATTGGCTCAGTAACGGCCTTGGCCTCAACAGTAGGGGGTTCCGGCACAGCAGCCTCGGTGTCCTCTGCGGATGCGGCTTCGGCGGGCGTTTCTTCAGCAGAACCGGTCTTCATAACTTCCAGATCCTCAGTGACTACCTCCTTAGCGGTAGGGTCGTCAGTGGGTGTCTGTTCGCTGGTAGGCTCCTCGGCGGTTGATTCTTCTTTAGCAGTGGCTTCTGCAGCAACAGCAGGTTCCTCCGGGGCAGCAACAGGATCCTCAGGAGAAGTAGAAGCCTCCTCGGCAATAGTAATAGGTTCATCAGGGGCGGTGGTAGCTTTGTCAGGAGTGGCAACAGGCTCTTCGGGAGTGACAGCGGGCTCTTCAGCAGTGGCGGAAGCCGCTCCGAGGGCGGTAGGGGGCTCCTCAGTCTCAGCCTTGGGTTCTACCGCAGCTTCGACAGTGGTTGCTTCACTAGGAGAAGTTTCAGCAGATGTCGGTTCATCAGCAACGGTTTCTTCAGCGGCGGTTTCTTTAGAAGCACTCTCTTCAGCAGCAGGTGTTTCATCCGCGACTATTTCCTCAGCTACTAGCTTGTCAACTGCTGGTTGATCGGTAACAGGAACTTCAGCAGAAACTTCAGGCAAAGCCTCAACAGGAGATGCTTCAGCGGGCAAAGGCTCAGTGGAAGAGGCCTCCGTGAGAGGAGCTTCCGCGGTGGGTGGTTCAGCAACAAGCTCTTTAATAACAGGTTCAGACTCAGAAGTTTCGGTTTGTGGTTCCTCGACCGTATCAGGCTTTTCAGGCGCAGTCTCCTTTACTTCCTGTTTGGGTGAGTCTTCTGCAGGAGCTGCATCAGAAGCTTCTGTTTCATTCTCCGCTTTTTCGGCCTTTATAACAGGAGCCTCTGCAGGCTCAGGGGCGCCGACTACCTCGAGCTGTGGAGCAGGAGCACCGTCAGTGGGGCTCGTCTCTTCCTCGGGCTGAGTTTCGGGTGCAGTGTCTTCGGCTTTCTCTGTAGATTCTTCAACGGCTTCTGCTGTGGATTCCGCCGTGGGGTTTACAGTGGTTTCCTTGGGTTCAGCTGCGCTAGCATCTACCTTTGCTTCTGCCTCTGCCTCTGCACTTAGTTCAATCGGGGCTGATTTTGAGTCCTCGGCCTTGGTCTCCTCCTCTACTGCTGCTTGTACCGGGGCTTCTGCTACTCCAACAACGTCGGCTGGTTCCGCTGTGGTTTCCGCATCAGCCTTTTCCTCATCAGCTTGGGGAGCGGGGGCCTCCGGTTGGCGCTCGGTCATCCTCTCAAAGGCGAGATGGTCATCTATTACGATATTTCCTTCCGGTTTGCTAGTCTGCTCACTTGGAGAGGTATCCGCGTTTGCAGCAGGTGCTGGTACGTCTTCCTGGACTGCACTTGGTGCCTCCTCGGCCTTAACCTCAGCTTCATCTTGCTCAGCAGCCTCTTCTGGTACGGCGGCGCTGGCGGCAACTTCTTTAGCCTCCGTTACGTCCTGACTTGGGGTTTCTGCCATCAGCTCTGGAGCCACGATTGATTCTTGTTCTCCGATAGCCTTTGCCTCTTCAGTCGCTTCATCTTTGTCACTTTCCGGGGTGCTCTCAGGTATTACAGTCTCTTCTTCCGTTACTGCACTGACTTCGCTAGTTTGCAGGTTGCTTTCGCTAGGCGCCTCATCGCCTATAACCGTAGACTCGTCCTTGTCTTCCGCCGTGACCGTCTCGGCGGGTGAATCGCCCTCATCGGATGCCACGGGGGCCGCAATTCTGTGTGAGATAACGTTAGCACAATGGACATACGGTTGTGTAGGAAACAACTACTACATACACTTTTGCGTCTTCATCGGCGTGGACTTTGTCTTCGGACGATGGCTCTATTTCGGCGTGTTCACTCTTCGCAGGCTCTTCCTGTTTTTCAGAAATTTCCTCTGCACCAGTTGCCTCGGATTCTGGCTTCGCTTGCTCTGCCGGGGTAGCAGATGTCTCCGCCGCGATTTGCTTGCTCTGGTCGGGCTCCGGCGTTTCAACAGCCTCTTCAGACTTGGGGCTTTCTTCCGCCTCTATAGGATCAGCAGAAGGTCCATCTAAGGGAGCTGCGGCATCAAGGGCTGCACTGGGTACACTATCCGCCTCCGGAGTTTCAGCTGTCGGCTTCTCCTCCTCTGTCTGGGCATTGTCTGTCTCTGCAAGAGTGCTTTCATCTGGTTTAACCGCAGGTGCAGGCTCGGCAGCCGCTCCTGTCGGTTCGCTATCTGGATCTGTCGCCTGTGTGGTCGGCTCTTCATCGGACTTCTCTTCAGGCTTGGCTTCATCTCTCGCAGAGTCAGGTTGCAAAGTATCGGTGTTAGCCTCAGCACCGACCTCTGGTTCCACTTCAGGGGTCTCTTGGATGGACTCTTTCTCGGCAGGACTTTCCTCAAAAGTGACCGCTTCAGTAGGCGCCGATTCAGGAGCCGGTTCGGCAGGGACTACTTCTGTAGAAACTGCATCAGAAGGTGCTTCAGTTGAAACCTCCTCATTGGTAGACACTGCTGCAGCAGGCGATACTTCGGTAGGAACCTCGGTAGCAGCCGCTTCACTTGGAACTGCTTCATCAGTGGGCGCTATTTCAGTGGGAACTGCTTCAGTAGGAGCTACTTCAATAGGAGCTACTTCAATAGGAGCTACTTCAGCAGAAACTACATCAGAAGGCGCTTCAATTGGAATTGCGTCAGAGGATGCTGCTTCAGCGGGCGGTGCGTCTGTGGGTGCTGCTTCAACGGGAGTTGATTCAGTGGGTGGTGCTTCAGCGGGAGCCGTGTCAGCGGGAGTTGATTCGGTGGGAGCTACCTCGGTGGGAGTTACTTCGGTGGGAGCTACCTCGGAAGGCACTGGTTCAGTTGAGGCCTCCACAGCTGGTGCTACTTCGGCAGCGGGCTCCTCCTCCTCTTGATCACCGGTATTATCAATGCTACTAGCAGCAGCAGCCGCCTCCTCATCTTCGCTAGCTGGCTTCTCGGGTTCTGCTGGTTCCGCATCCTTAGACGGCTTACTAGGCTTATCTGAAGAATCTGCTGGGGATTCCTGGGAAATAGGCACAGTATGAGGCTCATTAGGCTGGCCTGGAGAATCTGCCGGAGATTCCTGGGAAATAGGTACAGTTTCGGGTTCAGCCGGGGCACCACCCTCCTTATCCGTAGCTATAGGCTCAGGGTCATCAGTAGTAGACGGTGAAGCCTCTTCCAAAACCTTAGGTTCGGGGGTACCCTCGGCGGCAGCAGGCGTATTCTCAGCGGGCTCGACAGTCCCTTCATCTTCCTTCTCAGCTTCGCTTGGCTCATCCACGGGTTTGGTCTCAGGCGCAGGTTCTGTTACGGCCTTAGGCTCGGCTGTTGGTTCGGCAGCTTTTTCAGGTTCAGGTGCGGACTCAGTCACAGTCTCAGCCTCATCTTTAGACTCTGTGGTCGTTTCAGGTTCGGCCGTTGGTGCTGGCACCGCTTCAGACGCAGCCTCAGGCTTAGCTGCAGCCTCAACCGTGGACTCCGCCGCCGGCTCCGTCACAGCTTCAGGCTCCGTTACGGATTCCGCGGGGTTTTCGGGCTCAGAAACAGAGGCAACGGCAACCTCAGACTCGACCGTAGGCGCAGAATCTCTTTCGGGCTCAGGTGCAGATTCTGACGCGTCTTTGGGCTCGGCTGCGGGCTCTGTAGCTTTTCCAGACTCTACCGTAGGTTCAACGGTAGTTTCAGGCTCAGTAACGGGCTCAGTAACGGGCTCAGGAGAAGGCTCAGTAACAGGCTCAGTAACAGGTTCAGTAATAGGCTCTGCAGCGGGCTCTGCAGCGGGCTCAGGTGAAGGCTCAGCGACTGGTTCCGGGGCTTTTTCGGGCTCAGTTGCAGATTCGATTACCGCTTCGGGCTCAATGGCAGTTTCCACGGCCTTATCCGGCTCCGCTGTGGGTTTAGTGGCAGCTTCGGGCTCAGCTGTAGACTCTGTGATCTTTTCAGGCTCGGGCGGCGAGTCTTTAGGAGCCTCTTCGCCAGCGGGTTCGGGCGCTACTGGCTCAGATGCCTCCTGTGACACCTCCGGAGCAGCATCTACGGTGGGAGCCTCGTTAGATTTATCGGCCACCGGCTCCGTAGCTGCTACTGGAGTTGGTTCCACCTCCACTTTGGCAGCCTCAGGTGTGGGTTCACTCTCCTTTGGACTATCGGTCTTTTCTTCGATAGGCGTGTCCTGAGGTTCAGCCGCAGGTAGATCTGCTGCCTTAACAGGTTCAGGCGCGGGTTCAGGTATAGGCTCTGGTGCAGGTTCTGTTACAGGTTCAGCTTCGTCTGGCTTCTTTGGTGCCTCTTCCTGGACATCGGTTGTGTCATTAGCTGTAGGTGAGCTATTCGGTTCTTGTGTCGATTCTGATGATTCTGGCGGTGCTTCGGGAGCCGCCTCTGGAACCGCCTCTGGAACCACCTCTGAAGCCGCATCCCGCGTCACTTCTGGTGTTGCCTCTGATGTTGCCTCTGGCGTTGCCTCTGGTATTGCTTCTGGTATTGCTTCTGGCGTCGCTTCCGGTGTTGCTTCCGGTGTTGCTTCTGCTGTTGCTTCTGGCGCCGCTTTTGATGGTGCCTCCGGAGCCACTTCTGGTATTGCTTCTTGGGCTTTTTCTAGAGTCGTTTCGGGTGCCGCTTCTGGCGCCGTTTCCTTACTAGCTTGTTTAGATGGATTTTCGATTATAGGGTCGCTCACTTCAGTAGCTTTCGTGGCCGCCCCGTCCCCTACCCCCTTCGGTATAGCCTTAGGCTCTGTTGCAGGCTCAGGCTTTTCCGATGATTTCACCTCATCCATTTGCACGGTTTCAGTAGCGGTAGGACCACTTTCTTCTGCTGGAGAATCGTCTGGTTTCCCATCTGTGGCGGGACTTGGCGGGTCTTTCGCTAATACAGCTGTGGATGGCGGGGATTCTGAACTCTCCCCGGAAGATACAGATTTCGACTTCCCACTCTTTCCCTTTTTCGCAGACTTTGCAGCTTTTTCTGCTTTGGCTGCCTTCTCTGCCTTCTCTTTCTCTGCCTTTGCTGCTTTTTCTGCTTTTGCTGCCTTTTCTGCCTTTGCTGCCTTTTCCGCTGCTTCTTTACTCTTCTGCTTTTGGGCCTCCTTCTTACGAGCGTTTTTACTTCTTCTCTTAGAGGCAGCCGGGTCTTCCTTCTCTACCTCTGCTTCCGGCTCTCCTTCCGGTTCCGGCTCTGGTTCCGGCTCTGGTTCCGCTTCTGGCTCCGGTTCCCGTTCCGGTTCTGCTTCAGGCTGTGACTCCGGTTCTTGATTTGGCTCCGCCTTTGATTTTTCAGCCTTCGGCTTTTCGGGCTTTGACTGTTCAATCTTTGGTTGCTCAGGCTCGACGAATTTCGTTTTCTCCTTCTTTTTCTTCTTTTTCTTCTTCTTCTCTGTGGCGCTGGATGAGTATACCGGTGTCTGATCTACGGGTAGAGGCACGTAAAGGTTTTCGTCTGCGTCTACCTCCCCGCTTTCGGCTTCTGCTGGGATTAGTTTACTTCAGAAGATACGAATCAACGACATACCATTTGGTTCTTCGTCCGAAAATGACGGCTCTAGGTACTGTACGTTGGAGAAATCGGCGACTTGCACGGTTTCAAATGGATTTACACGAGCAGGAGAATATACGATCCCGCCCTGCTCGGCCATCTTGCCTCTGTTGTTTGGTGGGTGGGAGAAAAAAAATTATGAAGACCCGAATATTCACTTTCCAGTGCAACTCCACGGCAGGGTAGCTAAAGACACGGGTGTGTGCAGCAATTACGTTAAAGATGGTTGGGTATTGAGGTGCGATATGTTGCAGCCGGGTATCGGGACGCCACTGCTATGAGACAATGACTACGTGGTAAAACAAACAAACGTAAGGCGCCTACCGTTGGGACGTAACGGCCGTGCCTTGGGAAAAGATGCAAAGGGAGTCAATCCACTGAGCAACCAACGAGAGCGTAGAGTTGAGAAAACAAAGTCTCACGATGGATTGAAAATAACACCCCACGTGAGGGATAAGAAATCTACGCAGTCATATTCGGTACTAATACAAGTAAGCATTATGCAACATGCTACAGGCCACATGCGGCTTCAAACTGGGAGAGCCAATTCTACCCCACGACTCGACGAACGACGCCAGGAGTGGAGAAGAGCCTGAAGGTCGTGGTGATCGAAAATCGTGCCTAAGGATGATTGGCGAGCTAGACCCAATGAGCGCCACGTCGCATCGTGCACACTGAGTAGATTGGAGATAGACGTGGTAGTAGGTACTTCGTGTGGTCTGGTGTGGTCCGGTCTTGGTCTCATAATGGGCAAACCGGACCACAGCGGCGGGTGGATGAGGTCTAGTACCCTACGCTACTACCCACTCACTGCCTTACCAGAGGTATAGGTAATAGTGCGGCAATTTGCGGGACGGCCGGACGAGCCCAGCGACGGACCGGTTCGTCAATGAATGGGAGCTTGACGCGAGGTTGGCCAGCATGCTGCAGAGCTACCTATGACGGCCCAATTGTCTTAACAGGCGGTATCGCTTCGTCGCGCCAGCCCCCTTTTCGAATTCGCCTGCAGCGATTGGGCGTCAAGCTACCCTCCCTCTCCGGTTGTTGGCCAATACTCTATGTACAGCGATCGAGAAGGACAGAGAAGAAGAGCAAAATGGTTCCTGAATTGGCCAAGGAGGGGTGGGAAAAGCCGCCCAACCGGCAGCCAAGCAGGGTCGACTGCAGATTTGCATGGATCCGATGCCTGATAGGTACTAGCACCCCGTGCAACGTGGACCGCTGAGCTTCGCTGGCACCGTTCGAGGGGCGTCCCGGCGAGGGCCACGACAGCCAACCAATCTCACGTGGGGCGGATTAGACGTGGTAAGCCCTCCGTGCCCCGACCGGTTAAGATGATTATAAGGCAGGATGCCTGAAGGGTTTGATATCCCCGTGCTATTGATAGCATTCGCAACGTATCCATGGTCGATATGTTGCATTGAATGAGTCAATGGGACATATATTCACTTGTTCCCTGTCTCATGCCGTCTGAATATGAAGAGTTTTATAGAAAGTCTTCGGATACCAGCATGTGAAGAGTGGATGAGTCAGCACGAAATAGCGCCTCGGCACGGCAGTCGTTTAAGGTACCTACCTACACTGGCAGAAGAAAAAAAATAGGGCGGAATAGGAAATGGGATGAACTGCATAACATGCTTGCTTTATGACGTAGGCTGATTAGAATGATTTCTCAGCTTTCGAGTTTTACTATGCATCTTACTGGGATTTTCGGACTTTCTCGTCTCCGAGGATCATATACGGCAACTTTCAATGAGTAGTAAAAGTAGGGACGGCTTAGATGGACCGCTATATCGCCAACGGAGAGGCTTTGAATATGTCACCAATTCTAGGATTACAATATTGCTCCTCACTATTGAGACTTGAGATTGAATCTGACTACATTAGAGTGCTTATCAATAGAATATTAGCACCATGGTTATGATATGACGGTAGATATCAACGAAAAGACGATTGCGTTTTCACGGGTTATGATCACTCATTCAATACCTGGTTTACGCGTGGCTCTTTCAACGCTCACCGGTAAATACGCCTTGCTGGCACGCAGCACTTCAACTCAATAAACTAGAGAGTTGCTTACTAAGTCACTTAAGATACTTGAGAGTTTTTATAGCCAAGTTCTCATTATGCGCTCTCATGCAAATTACAGCTTTCTAACTTTGGTAGCACTCATTTCAACCGGAAAGAAGCATATAGCAGGAATATAATTCACGACAGGATTGACCTTACATATATGTACGAGGAGATCAGAAGTTCTTGCATCGATGTTGACCTAAGAAGATTCATTGCTAAGATCTTCTCATGATCAAGAATGAAAAGAGATTTCATTCCCCCTTTGAGAAATAAGGTTTTACGGTATTATCCACGCTTCGCGTGTGATGCGACCGAGGAGCTTAAGGTGCACCAAGCCTCCGTATAGGTGCGATAGGATCGTATTGTGAAAGTGTATTCCCAAAACATGTGACTAGCTCATCGAAGGTTAGGAAAGCTCGTGAGCGGAGGATATTCACTTCCTAAAAAACGCATCAGGATATCCTATTTTATGTTTAGGGATCAAAGGACTGAAGGAGTCTCGTAGTTGTATAAGCTCTTGAAACGAGTTTCACTTTCGATATAATCTACAGAGACTTAATGACCTAGTTCTCTGAGCGATAGGGCGGGTTAAGATTGACGTGGAAAATTCAATTGATGAGCATTCGTAGTTCGAGAAAAACCGCGATGACATCGGCTCCTAATATGCCGAAGGGCTCTTCCTATGTGAAATCCCTTAAATGGACGATCCCATTATGTGAGTGAGCCTCGGTGTGGGCTTGTGGTTTACTTGCTGCGGTAAAGGGTTTATAGAATTTGTGCTGGTAGTCATGAAATCATCCTTCTTAGGTAAGTTCGGACATAGTTTACTTACGTATAATAGAGATAACTACAATAGAGTTGTCTCACTATGGCAAGTATTTATGGATCAACAGTCATAGGCTATCGAGGAGGCTCTCTTCGAGTGACCTTAACAGCCTCAGTAAACGGGGAACCTCAAGCCCCATGTTGGGACATATGATCGAGAACATATTTGTTATTGTAGGTGATCGATTCAAACATATAACTGTATATCCATCACGATAACTACGGCCAATGTGGCTCATCTAGACTAGATACTGCTGACCGGAGAGAAGATGGCCTCCGAATAAACTAGAGTGTATTAATTAACAACGAGCAAAAAGTGGCCTCGCAACGCCAACGCCTAAACCAGCGACGGGAGACACCAGGCGAGCTGACGGGGGATTGGGCTTGACCGTAACCCGTTAACAACAGGCTGTTGTTTGTGCCAAGTCATTACCTACGGTCTGGCCCAACCGTCCCTTACCACAGCTGGTAGGTATTCCCCTTGCATGCAATTCAATGATCTGTAACGACACAAATAAACCAATCCGTGACCAAGCTATGCTTCTCACATAGCCATCTCTGCCTGCAACTTCCGAAGCTCCTCCTCCTCGTCATCCTCGGTCATCGCCTGGGCCTGGTGTTTAACTGTCGAAGTATGTCAGCTGATAGAAACAATGCAAGGCAGGGGTTGGGGTGCCGTACTATCTGGATTCGCCACGCTGGGTAGGTTGTGGACATCTGCAGACACTGATACAGGTACTGAACCCGACTCGAGCATCTTCTTGTCTAGTGCTTCTTGTTGCAGAGCTTCGATCTCTGCATCGAGTTCGTCTTCGTCCACGGGCTCGCCGATCTGGTTACTCGTAATGGCTAGGACGATCTCTTCGCTTAGGGCGTTTTGCTCGCGTAGTTCGTCCCTGTTTTCGACGGCTGTTAGCAGCTTGATTACAATGACACAACTACAGGGGTAATGATGCATTGCTAGATGAACAACGTGTAGGTGGTGACGTACATTGTCTCGTCGACCTTGTCTACCGTCAGCTTGCCATGGATCTGCTTCATGGCGTCACCCGCTTTCTGCATGACGATGAGGGTCTCTCTGTTGATGTTGGCGGACTCGATGGCATTGATCTGCTGCTCCAACGTCCCTATCTGAGAAATGGTCTGGTCTAAACTGTGTTCGTGGGCCTTCTTCCTCCGCAGCGCGGCCTTGGCGGCTGTTGAAGAGTTAGGGTCAGCAACTCTGGGTTATGACTCCAGTACCTGTGGCATGTGGCATGTGATTGTATGATCGCGTGATGGGACAGACGAACCGTTCTTATTTGAGTTGATGTTCTTTCGTGCGATGGCATCCTGATCAGCCATCTGGTTCATGAGGTGCTTCTCACGCTTCTGCAGCATTTCTAGCTGAGTGCGCAAGCCGAGGATGGCATTCTTCGGCGTGTCCTTCTTCTTGGCGGCGGCGCCACCGCCAAACCAGCCCCAGACTCCGGACATGTTGCTGAAAACTTGTGCGATGAGGAGCGATGGAGAATATAGACAGCGATGGTAGGTGGTTTTCGATGAGAGCTAAATGGAGATCGTTGCTGGGGTCGCTGTGCGAATAGCGCGATGCCGGTGATGATGGTGTTGTTGGTGATGGCGATGGTGATGGCGGGGTACTATCGATGGTCGATAGCTCGGAGCCTAGGCTACGCTACGGCGGGAGGACTGGATTTGGTGTTGCCTTGACAATAGCTAGGCAGGCAGCGTCGCAAAATCGCTTTCTAGGGGTGGTAGGGTTCGTGGTCGATGTGAGGCTTGGAAACGTGGAGATGGTAAATAGGCAGCCTGATAAAAAAGGAGTTTCAAGTCGAAGTTGATAGATAGGTAGATAGGTAAGTAGTCAGGTAGTTGGTAGTTAGGTACCTGGTTGACGCTATCGGGAGGGCCTGTGACCATGATGCAACTGGTGCTAATAATGGGGACCTTGTCTGCCGCAAAGGTATCAAGAGAGCAAGCAATTGCAGCACTGTGTACCACAGTTGGCACAGCACCCATTCCATACCGTATATCTATCTACTCGAGTAGCATGGTTATACTGTAAAGGCCCACTTATTGTCTGACCCGCCATTAGTGGGTAGTTACTCCGGGGATTAACCAGCTTAGTCACCATATGTAGAACCTTTGACGGTGTTATCTCACATGGTTATCTCGCTGGGTAGGTAAGTAGGTAGTAAGTCCGAAAAACCGACCGCCATATACATACGCGTACCTACAAACCCATACCTGGTTACCTAGCAGTAGGCAAGAAGGTTATATCTAGATAGATAACCGGTAGATGCCGATTGTTCTATCGTGAGTTCCTATCTACTAGCCAGGCCAATAGATCGATACTTCTGACATGTTAACATCTATTTTTTTTTCTTCGCTTTTCACAGTAGTATTGTGCCGTACTGCTTCTCTATCACCTCCGAATTCGCAAACAGATGATTCACACCAGAGGGCTAAGACACTCGAACCCATCAATCAACTCCAGTGCTGATAGTGCTCTCGACCACACAAGCGACCACAAAGGCGACTACAGTAACTACTGCATAGAATCCCGAGATGCCGATGCCGAGGGTAATAACATGCTCACCACCGCATCATACCGCAGCATAGAGTACTTGCTCCAACATTCATCAACACCATCATGTCTAGCGGTCCACTCCCCTCAGACCGATGTCTTTTATCTTCGTTATGCAAGAAACAAATAGGCAGTAAGGTCAGGTTTCTAGGATGGTAAGGATACCTATACCGCCAGCACCTCCCTATCTATACTCTCTTATCTTGTCCTATTTCCTGAGCATTCTTCAAACCTCCTCTGCTTCACTCTGCTTCACCCTGGATGCCAACTCGCTGTATTAGTCCCCGAGCCCCAACTCTTCGCTGTCCAATCGGCCGAGTGCTTTGGAATCCCCCGCTTGCTGTTCTGCTGACCAGATTCAAGTATAACAGAATATTCAACCCATTCGGCGCAAATTACTCTCAAGCATCGTTATCCCAAGGAGGACGGTGATGTCGAGGCTCTTGTTGATGTAAAACTCGTGCTCGAGACACTGAATGCTGAGCATACGGACATGGGACAGTGGGTGCATGTGATTGGGTATATTACGTTCGTCCACCCCGCGTTACCCGTAGCAGCAGTTGGGTCTCGCAATCCCCCGAGGAGCAGAACCGCAGTCCCAGCCCGCGTTGGTGTACAGGCCCTGATGCTCTGGATAGCCCGAGATCTCGATCTTGGAGTCTACGAGAAGTCAATGCTGGCCGACGACGCTAGTCAGAACACTATGAGCTTGGCGCCTAAGAACCCTAAGAACCTAGTCGTGAGATGAACTCGGACGCCCCTCTCCCCTCCCTCCAATAGTCGATGCAGCCAGCGAGCAATAGAGCTGGACCACTGGTCAAAGTCACGTGTTGCGCGAGCCGTGCAATGACATGGCATAAGCGTGGTTGGGTCTCGCGGCATCAAGTTTCCGGGCTGCCCTTTCAAGTCAGCTGCTCAGCTTGGTTCCTACATAGCATGGCGAGAGAACACCTCCGGTGACAGGACAGGAGGAATGGAGGAAACCAAAAATGCGAAGGTCTTGGGCTAGCCATAGACAATCCACGTCGGCCAATACGCGCGATGACCGAGTTCCAATATAGCTAGACGGTTCATGCTATCGAGCTTACGTCGTGTTGCCTTGGACTGGTGTCTTGGACGCAAGGGTGACATTCAACAGATAAGAGTGCGCCATTGTGCAAAAATATATATCTACCCGTGAGCCTATTAGCTCGCAGCCGCCGCCTTCAGCTTCCGACAAGCCACTAGACTAATCCTTGCTTGTCAGGAGTAACGGAACTCCTCACCGCGGCTCTCGTGGGTGCAACAGACCACCACCGAGATGCATGTCTTGTACGTGGCATCAAACAGTTGAGGGCCCAATTGAAGCCGGTGGCAGACGGGTGGATGGATTCGCCGCAATTGTTGAAATACCACGCATTACAGATTGCATGATGCACCACTGTATCAATTGGGATGCAGCTACCCTTCCTTGCCAGGTTCCAATCTAGGTATCCACAAGGGAGATCAGCATTTTGCCAGATGGCACGCCCTTCTTGGATGATGACCCTCTTTATTCCAGACTTCCATCTCAGGTTCCAATTCCGGCCAACTGTCAATACACCGAACCCGCTCGGCCTTCACCAAATGGTCGCTTAGTCTCGTTTATGTAACATCAACCGCAGCAATGATTAACGTACCACGCCATTCTATGTCGCAGCCAGATGCGATTGCCCTACCCTACCGTCTCGTCGAATCCATGTCTGTCTGCAAAGTGTCTGCAAAGTGTCAATTGCGGGATGAGTCGCACCCTCTTCTGTCGTTATACCCTCGCTTCGAGACAGCGCCTCGTCGGCTACTGCGGCGTTTGGATCCCTCCCCCGATCCCGATCCAGATCCTGATGATTTCGAAATGAGAACGGGCTGGTGTAATGGGCGTTTGAGCGGCTTGTCTGCGTTTTGCTGGGCTTTCGCCGCAGCTTGCCTTTCCCAAATCTCTTTCGATTTTCGACAGATATCATCAATTTGCTCCTTGGGGTTGATTAATAACGTCCCACAGCCGCACCGAGAACGGACCCCAACTCACATCAGTCAGACAGGGCCCCGGTGTGGTAATAAGGTATCCATCCTCGCCCTGCAATGATGTGTAAGTGTGGTGTTCCCAATGAGCTAGTCGTTTGTCGTACTTCTCGCGTATACGGCCTCACTGTGGCTTCTGGGCCAAGGTAACACTGGAGCTCCTGCGTGATGACTTTTTTGTTGATGTCGAGATGTGGGATCCAATATCTATTCATGGGCGCAGACGACATTTTTGCGGGCTATAGAACTGGGTGGACGGATGAACCGATGGATGGATGGATGGATGGATAGATGTTCAGTCTTTCTATCAAAGCAACGCGGGTCTCATTGCTTCTATTGACATCAAGAGGCGCCGATCTATTTATATTGGTATTTACTAGATCAGCCTTGTCACGCCGGAAACTCCACCAGATCCGCTGTGGAACTCGTGTGTCCGCCATATTACACTGCATGGCTTCATTCACCGCTTAGGGTGAAATGCTGCTGGGACGTACAAACATGCATTGCATCTGTGTCTGGTTGATCACATCTGTGGCTCGCGCCGAGTCCGGTTCCGTCAACCTTGTCCGCCTCACTTGTACGCCCCATTTTTAGGCCAGGCGAATCGCACCCTCGGGTTCGGAGAGTCTCGAACACCCTCATTACAGTAAAGGGATCATCTGCTGCTATGCTCATCTATGGTTGGAACACTAGTCTACTGTAGTGCTACAGTCTGCTACTCCATGCGTGATCATCATAACATATATGTTATTGCTGCCGCGGAAGCACATCTGCTATCTTCGAGCATGGCAGCTGTGGTCAATTTCCGCCCATGCCATCTCCCTAAACATGGCTATGCCAATCATGTTACGATACCTCTCCGCTCTCCATTGTTGCAAAACGTGCATTTCTACCCCCGTGTGTGTTGTAAGGTATGCAGATAGAGGTACTCGTATGTGCGACAAGTCGACAAATGGAGTACAAGCCGTCGGACGTTCATGGGCAGATTTCAATCTAGGGATAGCTGCGATTGGGCACGTACGATGCAACATTTAGTGAGCTATATTCTGGTCAAAGTCGGTACATAGGAGCATCAAAACCAGTGTTTAGGGCACTATTGAACAAGCGCCCCTATTGGGCATATGTAAGGCCACGAGGACGTCTCCGAGAGACTAATGAGCGGACCACAGGAAGACTATCGAGACACTCAAATAACATACAGCCCGTTCCGGTTCGCGTTATCTTGCCATATCCGACGAGGCCATGGCTGACTGTACGAACAGTTGGCAACCGGGTCCCCTAAGCCTAATTATGTCTTATGAAGGTTACCCTGTCTGAAGCTGGCCTTGGTGGCCAACGGGCCTTAGCTCTCAATCCTCGTGCCAAGCAAGGAAAAGAAAAAGAAAAACATTCGTATGTGAAGTGAAAGAAGGGGGGAAAGTGAGGAATGCATGAGAGAAGTAAGATACACAAACAAATAAAGAGGGATTTCCCCATACTTATTACTCTGCAGCGTTGTGACACAGGGAACTACCTAGGCTGGTCGCTGTCTGAATCTGGCGGAAGTGAAGGGAAAGGTCAGCAAACGACGTAAACATTTCGTATGCTGTCAGGGGTGGTACAAGAGCTCAAGGCGGAGAACGTGGCCTGTCGTCACGTGTGTCAGCTAGTCGGCAGGTAATAACAACCATCTAGGTATTCTATCATATTCTACTCAGTACACAAAGAGTAGCCCTACCCCTCTATTTTGTTTATGTCGTCACTTGTTGACACATCCAGAAAGTAGACCCCTTCCCCAAGATCCATAGCTAGTAAATGGGACCTCCGGGTTTGTAGATGAAACAAACCTGACTTTACCCACACATTTGACATAGCTTTGAATAAAAAATATTGTGCTATAAGAAATATGAGGCGGCTGGTTAGATGATATGATATTTGCTATTGTGGATATCGTCACGGCTCATGCTGAGTATCATATGTGAATGAATATATGAAGGTACCCTAACATGTGCTATTTCAAACGGGTCCCAGCTTATTCCGCGGCTCCAAGTCTCCAAACAACTACCAAGCATTATTTATTTTCAAAAGCAATGGGCTATATGCTGCTGCCATAACTTCAAAATCAAACTTATGATGGCTCACACCTCAATTTTAACTACTTATGAATTAATTGCTGGTATATATCGTAAACCTACGCCTTCTTTGTGTTTGTCACTGTAGGGTCCATATGCATATATCATCCAGCTAAACCCTGCACAAGAATGTTGGTCCGATATTCAAATATCAGACCTGTTCCAGGCTTCTTGCAAGGTACCTTGGTACTTAGTCCCAGACCAGACCGAACTTCCAAGCCACACAAACTCCAAGTGGGGCGCTAGCCGCTGTGGCTCAGTCACTAGATAGATGGTGCAATTGCTCGGGTAGCGCCACATGGTCACGGGCAGCATCTCGAACCTCTCCCACTTCTCTTTTGCCCCATCTCAACTATCAACTATTGTGCATCAGGTAGAAGCGAAGACGGAAACGTTGTGACTTCATCTTTGGATGCTATGGTCATTCACAGAGCAAAATGACCGACGAAATCATTGAGGACGCGAGATGACACTGAGAGCTTCTTTCTTATGAACCTAAATCTAAACCCCGCCTAACTTTTGTATTTAAAGGTGGATTATCCAGGCATCCATCCAGGCTCCCATCTGAGTATCTATCGAGAGATCTATCTATCAAGAGACCTACCAAGAAATCTATCCGCGCATCTATCCAATCAAGCTACTGCGTGAGCAAAGAGATAGAAGAAAGAAAGTAGAGACGGAGAGAGACATAGGTCGGGCTGCCTGCAAATGAGTGCCAGCGCCTCTGTTCCCCAGACTCTCTGGGACCTACAGGTCCCGCTCTACATCACGCATGCGAGTGCTCCCAACACGCCATTTGTGACAGCTGTGCCGCGCTTCAGTTACCTATCCTTACTCTTACCCCGCCTATACGCCTACTTCGGACTGCCGTGTTCAAGCTTCCATCATGAGGACGTGCTGCTGCGAAATCTGGCCGTAGGGCTGCTTGTCGACCTCTATCAGCCGACGTTGCCTTGGCGGTTGGTTGTTGGCGATGGCGTTAGTTGGGACATCGGCGACACCTTTCTGAATAGCGCAAAAGAGGTAAGTCAACCAGTTTGCCTGTCGTCGCTGAGGCGATATGCTGTGTAGGATGGACAAAGCAAGCTCAGGAAAACATGTTTCATGCTTGTGCGGGAGTTGAGACTGACGACTTTACCAGGCGGACTTTGTACGCAATGGAAACGCCCAACAAATCATGGGATTGTCGAAAGAACACACGACGGCGCTCTGGAACGCTGTGCAAGACAGTAAGTCAAGCGAAGTAGTCAGCCTCCTGAGCAACCCACCCAGTCTAATAGACGGCCTAGATGACTACGCATCCTTTAATAAAGTGAACTCGCGGCTCCTGAACACGTCACGCGAGCTCAAAAACGTCCCACTTCGTATCTACATCCCAACCTCTCCTAGTGATGTAGCAGGGAACACCAATAATGCTGCGGGTGCGTTCAAGGTCATGCAGTCCCTTGTACAACCCCGAGTTAATGGTCGTATGTCTCATACCCCTATTATTTCTCTCCGGAATCGGCCTTCCTTCCCTTCCCCTATCTGCTGTCTTGTATTGCCCTCAGTGGCAAAAAGAAAAAAAATTACAACAAGCTAAGAGGCAACATCTTCACAGGCACTCCACAGACCGTAGGCGTAGCACTAAGAAGCTTGATGCCCAAGCTGTTCCCGAGCAGTCGGGACCCGGTGCTCGCGGCGGCGATCCTGCATGGCGCGCGGGTGCCGTTCCATGCGCCCCTCGAGGAGCTGATGCGCGAAGCCGCGTACCCAGACGGTTGGCTGTGTCTCGTGATCATCCCTTTAGATATATAGCCTTCGTATTAATCATCATAGAAGGATTCATCCTAATGAGATAGGCGTAAGGACGACAGGGCAACAGCCAAGACCCGAAGCTGAAGTTTCATCACTAGATAGCTACATTAGAGCATATACGCCGTCGGACTAAGGGTAGCCGTACAAGGTACTTATCGGTACTCGAAACCACACCTCGTAGAGTCTGGTCTCTAGTCGTTTCAACAAGGCTCTGCGTCCATCTAGGAGGAAAGGTATAGGTACTTTGATGGAGAGGACGGTAAATGAGATTTACGGTGTCTAAATCGGGTTCACCTTGATCGGCAACCAAATCCCGATACCATGAAACCAAATCCCGGTATCTTGAGAAGCAATAGACCCTTGAAATAAGGCAGCAATGGTGAAGAATGGGAGGGAGGGCTGAGGCTCTCACGTCGGGCATCAATGGTGTTTGACTCGCGATTCTCTTGGCGGCACTAATCGACGTTTACGCGCACTACTTACCTAAGATGAAGAGATCGCCGAGAGTAGACTACAATGGTCGAGAATGGTGTACATATGTATCTCCGCTGGAGATCTCAACCTAATACATCCTCTAACCTAGCACACCGGGGAGCAGGTTACAGCAGTACTAGCTGCCGGAGACCTCTGCCCTGCCCACCTATCGAGATAGAGATATAGGTTGTAGTTTTCTGCGCAGAGCGTCAATCATGCCGATCAGTCCTCCACAAGAGATCGTCGTTGTCAAGGGCTGAGCAAGGACGTTCTAGAAGCAATCGTACGATTTTCTGGTACGCTAGCATCTGGGGACGAATGCACACTGCAATTTCTCGCATATCTACGTATCGACTTAACTGCATGTAGTGTATCGGGCGAGATTACGCAGATATTAGCCTCTGGTCTCCTGTGCCTTTGTGCGGCACAGCAGCATCGCGCACACTCCACTTAACACTTACCTGCCGTAGAGAGTGTACGTAGTACTCGGCAGCTTTTCTTGAGTTATGGACTAGGTGTAGGCATAGGTAGGTGAGCTGTAGAATCAGGGACGGCGACAAAAGGGTTAGGTTCGGGATACCTATTCCGAACCTTTCCTATGATTCGCCGCGGCGGCGCGGCGCGTGGTCTAAGCAAGTATACAGCATACCTATATTTCAAGAAGTTACACTACCAGGTACGTGGGTATAGTCGGTACTGGTGACGCAGCTCGTGCCGGGGGGAACCCAGTGAGCCGGCGGCATGGTAGTGTACCTATCCAGGGCAGAAATCCAGGGTACATATAGATATCAAAGCTACTACATATATATGTACACCACACTACCTACGTTTATCATAGTTAACTACAAACGCAGGCGGCAATTTGGGCGATGTGTGGGGAGTTGTAATGAGATACTCGGATATTTGACGCTTCCTTTTGTGCGAGGCTACTAACTTCGGTAGGTAAGCAGAAATTAGTACATACATACATACCTAGGTAGTAGGTAGGGAGGTAGAAGTGATTCTTTTCTACGTATTAAACGTTTCGTTAGTTGGTGAGGTGGGTAGGTACAGTAGGTAGATCCGGCTGTTCTGCCTAGTTTTATCCTATACTTATACACCGACTATATTAGTGTTGTTCTAGACAATAGGTGGCATGTGTATGTAAGTTATTATACTTAGTTGTCGTGTGTATACTTAGGTATCTGGTGTTGGTGCATGCAGAACCTCAGATCATTCCCCTTCTAGGTAGGAAGTTATAGCTTATATATGTAGTACATACATATGCTGCCCTACCTTAGATACATTCAGACGTCTAACCTCGTTCCGGAAAGGTTCATCAGGGGTTTCAAGGAAGCATCTTGCGTAAACTTTCAATGTCTAAAAATTGAACACCTAGACAACTTAGGTATGCGTAGTATGCCTGCCCTCGACAATTATTTCTTTTCAGCTCGTGGTCCCTGAGAAGCGCTAGCGCATAGATGTACATAGTATGCAAACTATGTTCTTGGCGTGCATGTGGTTGTGCTCCAGTGACCACTCGCGGGCTACGCCATCAACGTGAGATTATCAAAAGATGGAAAGATGCGCAGTGGCGATAATTAGGTAGGTAGTGCATTCAAACGTTTTCTTCAAAATTGATGCCCAAGTAGTATACTAGTGTAAGTAGTAGGAAGAGGGAAAAAAAGAAGAAAAATGAGATACTTGCTAAGCAGAGGCTTAGTTGTATGTAGAAGTACTTAATTACCTGTACTGTACTAGAGAGCAGGACTAATCTAAGACAAGATTGCGTCATTCCACATACATCACTTACAGCAACAACTAGATCACAAGCCTTTGCGACTAAACGGTGAAACGGCTAGCACAGGAACACAACAGAGCTTAGTTCGTCGCAACCTAGGCCGTAACCGCACAACCCACTCTAGGTATACACATGTGTAACAATTGATTAAAAGTATTTCTCTACAGTACATGGTCGCGCTAAAACAATACCTCTGGATAGACCAACGACTAAAAGCCGCGCCATCAGGGTCCTTCTGCCTCCCATGTTTCACCCTACCAGTTCTAGTGGTACATATGTATGTACATACATACGCACACACGTACATACATACACATACATACATATATACATACATACATACTTAGTTAGTACGTACCTTATGCGCAGAACCACGTTTCCGCTCGCCCTGGGCTGGGACCTTCCTTAGAGCGGGCGTGGCGCGCCAAGCTGTCAAAACCGCTGGAACGGACGCCCCTAGCGCGCGCTACGATGCCTTTAGGTTAGACCCAGCACCGCACGTGTTGATCTCAGCAAATAATATGCAGGAACAGCCGAGGAGGCGTTTTCTGATATGCTACCTACCTATGGCGATGGCGATGGCGGTGCGTATGCGTATACGTATGTGATGTGACGGGAAGACTCCGAAATAACGTGGGACTTCGTATCTAAAACAAATCGGATGCCATGGAGTAAATGTTGACTGAGGCAAAGGATAGTTTCTAGAATGCCTATTTCCCCACCTTAAAATCAGAGCCTCAATAGCCTCAATGTAGTAACACGTCATTTTTGTTCTCGTGGAGTAGGTAATAATGGTGACTGACTGACTGATTTGACTGTGGATGCTTGTAAGAGGCGAGGCGAAGCCACCTCAACCTCAAGCAACGAGCCTAGCTACATGTACATAGGCCAACGGTCTATCCTTGTGTGTATGTTTTCGTCATTCCTCTTCAACTTTTGAGATTTTTTTTTACTGTGATGTGTCAAATTCAATGTGATGGATGCCAGGATACCTCATTCAAATTTCGCCTTTTCGGGGGTTCCCACGTAGATATCCGAGACTTATAGTAACCACCCCTTAAATCAGGCTCTCCAAGCCATGCTCACTGCCCCTACCACACGACCGGTGGCTCTAACCCCTTTACTCTGATTATGCTCGGGTCGTCTACTGAGTTAGGTAGACGACATCATATACAAGTTGGTCAAATACACAAAAATGGCAAATATGCTTCCCACAACCGCGCCGATTCGTCATTGGATGCCCTGAAGTCAGCAATGATGCAATGTCAATGATGCGAGCAAGCCCTCAACAAGGAAAATCAAAATGTAGGGGGGAAATGGTATCTCCTCCACGACTTCTCCAAGTATGAACCGGCAAAAAGAATGGAAAATGCCACCCCACCAACGCCTAATACCCATGATCCGAAGGGCTAAAAGAGTGCTGCCTCCAGTTCCTCGCTTCCCGTCTATGTCCTCCCAGCCATCGTGACTGCACCGCAAGGTGTATGAGGCGCTCCAGAAAGACGAAGGCTTTTGATGATCGCTTGAACAGAGCACCCTAGCTATGCTAGAGGCCCAGATTATGCTGAATTAATATGAAATAATGTAGTCGGCCATGTCCGTAAGAAGCCGTTTTATATAGGCATCGTATATCTCGTGGATTCTTTCCGTCCAAGTCAGGAGTAGCAAGTCCGTTTACTATATACTCGTTGCTCAGCCACCAAATCGAAATGTCCCGAAAGTGATCGCACAGGGGTATCATCCGCAATTATATACCGCAGAAATCAGTTGGCGCTTATTCATGTTGTTCTTAGGTCGATGACGATAATAGTCCGAAACCCGGGTTCGTTAGCTATTCCATAAAATGAGCCTATCACCGACCGGAATCTCCTATTCTCCCATGTAAATCTCGGGCTTGACCGTTGGCCGTTTTTTTTTGGGTAGCCTTTAATGCGTTCTCGTCATCGAGGGTGATGGCGCGCCTTGGAATTGGTAGTTGCTTGGATACTGTACCGGAGCTGCACTGCTTGTAGCGCTTGAAAAGCTAGAATGAGGCACCATGTCCATCTCATTAGTAAACCCAAAGTCCTTGGCTAGGCCTTTCAGGATATTCATGTCCGTCTTGAGAGCACTAGACGGCTGAGCAAACGTCCCAAAAAATTCAATGGTGCGAGAAAAGAGCTCCCTCAGTGTTTCCGCATTCATGAAACCACGAAGAGTCTCATTCTTGTAACATGCAGCTAGGGTCAATAGATTTCCCCACTGACTAAAGACACAAAAGTTAATTAAATGAACACCGTTGTCAGATGATTCGGGACTTACGCATGTGCTGTCCCAAAAACGTTTGTAATGATAATACGTTGGTTATTATCCAAACCGTGGAATGCGCGAGTGCTTTCGATCAGTGCGCGTATTGCCAATCCTGCATTATCAATCGTCCGGGGATCGTGGTCTTTCATTTTCGGTTTGGCGCCTGTAGAAGCCATCATCTCAGACGCTGCATGTTCATTCGAGCAAAGCAATGAGGCCTGTATCTCCCCATCCAGGATAGTTCTCAGGAAGGGCCGATAGAGAATGACTTGCGAGCCCCAATACTTAGCACGAAGCCGCGCACCAAGTATTTCCTTTGGAAGGGGATCGTCATCTTCCCACCTGTAAGCCTGAGGTACCCATTGATTCCTAGCGCTTTTGAGGACAGACTGAATGGCGTTGATCTCGTCGTTGACATATTCTCGAGTACTGACTGTGTCCCTTTCTGGGTCGTAGAGCAGATTATGCACCCTGTTCAACTGCTTTCGAAGATACAACTGCGCTAGATATCCTTGCGCCACGTTCTGGTCTACACCTTGGCTAACCGCAAAGACACTGCTTGGCCAAGGCATCTGTGATTCGTATGCTAGTATACCGGACTGTGGTAGTGGCAACTCCGCCAATATGTCGCTGTCCGAGGTCAGTCTAACGATGACCACTGGCACGAGCAAACTCCATACCTTTCCAATTGTAGACATGTCCAAAAAGCAAAGGCTAACTGGTTGTCTCTTCGGGATTCCCCACTACATTCATTTAATTTCGAAAGGCGACCGAGGCTCCTTTTTTAACCTAATATTAGTATGAAAACGTGATGGAGATGACGTCAGGACTTACGGCCGTAATACGACTTGCAGTTTTCGACTAGCGGTAGTAATGTGTTCCCAGCTTTCTAATACGCGACCCAGCTGACCATGATACAATCCGGCAAGAATATGAACATAAACATGTTTTAGTCCAAAACCCCCGTACGCCCCGCCCATAATGTCGGATGCAAGCGCGAAATACTCAAGACCGGGAATAACATCGATGTTACGCTTATGTGTTGGTGATGCTCTGCTAAACGGCTGGCTACCTTGTAAAGACGACCTACGGCTCATCATTGGGACGCGCTCGTTATCTTTAGGCGAAGGTAAGCCAGGAGACTGGGAAGGGGGCAACCGCCCTGGGGAGCCTTGGCCAGGAGATGCCAGGATACCGTTGCGGACTAGCGGGGAGTTGATCATAAAGTCGTCGGGTTCGTGAACGACGTCAGGCATCTTGCCTTGGTGAAGGCATATTTTACCCAAAGCGAGAACGACGAGAACGAGGGCACTTTGTATGTTTCGGTAAGGGCGTCCCGGCTTTCTGAAAGTCATAACTGGACTAAGCTCGTCGTTGCCTGGAGATCGCTTACGCTTACTCCCAGTCTCAGGTACGGTTGGAGGTGGATGTATGAAACCCGCAGAGAAGTTGCTTGACCTATTAATTGGGGCATTCGACGATTTGGGTAATTGTTCCAGAAATACCCTGACCATGGCATCGAGCTCCTTAGGAATAATAATGGGGTGCATGTTGAGGATGTTCTCCTTGAAGCTCCGTACGTATCTCCAGATCTTGTTATGGTCCCAATCAGGGTTCCCGTCCGAAGTCAGGACACCTCCTCTATAATCAACGCCGGGGCCAGGTGCCAGGCCCCCGACTTGGCCCCATAGCTCCGGGCCTGGTGTTGGCCCGGCTACATCTGAAGCGTCTTCTCTGTCGGTCATGCTCAATTCTTGAGGCGTGCCTTTATCGGAAGTTCGAGTATCTGAATCGGGCCCTTCTCCCCTCCCAAAAAGACGCAGCGCGCCTCTTTTCTGTTCTTGTCGAATGGGATATTCATCTACATGTTCAACTCCTTCAGATAACAAAATATGATGAAGCATGTTATGAATAGACGGCCACTTTAGCAGTAGGCTGGCGAGTGTTGTATGGTTTGGAGGCATGGTAGGTTTTCCTGGTGGTACCATAGGGCCAGGCTGGGCTTCGATATCGTCACTCTCTCCTTGCCGCAGCATCTCTTGGGCTTCATGAAGACTCAAGTAAGCCTCCGGGACGCTTGTTTGCTCTGGTGTCGAAACTTCCGTCGCTTCTTCCCCGGGCATATCACCGGCGTCCGAAATCGAAGACTGCTGAAGATTAGGTCGGTCATCCTCCTCAATAGACTCGAGTTTCATCTTGGCCGCTTCCGGATTGCTGTTCACTACCATGGTCTCCAAATAAGCGACGCGGGTTTCCACTTTGTCAAATTTTTTGTCGATCTTGGCATTCAAAGAAGTTATTTCATCTTTCACGAGCGTGAGCATCTCCAGGATATCCGCAGATACCTTATCCGGCCTGGTCCCATGTCAATATTTACAAGCCACCGGGTCCCAATAAGGCAAACTTACTGTTTTGCGGGAGGATCCCGATATTTGCACTCAACATTTTTCTCACGGCAATTCTTACATGGTTTCGTTTCGTCGCATTTGGCTTTCAATTGCCTGCAATTATCACAGGCCTAGAATATATTCGTATTAGCACTTGTCGCCAACATACCCAACACCAAATTTCAGGGTGAATCATACTTGCGACGCCCTCTGCGCTTTCCGTTTTGCGGTGGCATTCTGGATTTCTAGTGTAGGGGGATAAATCTGAGGCGGTCCGTAGGCGTGAGGGCCCTCATAGTGCTGCGGCGGCTGCGAAGCTTGCGGGGGAGGGTGGTAGGCTTGCGCCAAACCTTGGGGCCGGTATAGGGCCGGCGAATGCGGCATCGACGCTCCGTTGTCGAAGTTCATGTGACGGCGGGGATCCTCAGGATGATGTTGGGCGGGATGCGGCGGGCCGTGAGGTGTGGGAGGTAGACCATCCACGGGATGGCCAGTGGAGCTTGGACGACGCAGCTGGGGCAGGGCCGACTCGTCGCCTACGTCGCGCTTCACGATAGGGTCCCGCGGGGGATAAGGGGGAGGATAGGGCGGGTGGGCTGGCGAAGGAGGGAGCTGTCGAGGGGTGTCCTGGATCGGTGGGTAGAGGTCGTGTTCATGGTGGTGATGGCGGTGGTCGTCGAGGGGCTGGTGGTGAGCTTGCGGCAGGGGCGGCTCGGGAGGACGCGAGAAGGACGACGCCGGCTGGTATTGAGCCGGCGGCGGTGGATGGTGAGGGCCTCCCGAGACGGGTGGATGGTGAGGAGGGTTCGGCTGCGGGAGAGACACCGCCTGGCCGTTAAGATTATTCGACCATGAGGCGGGAGCAGGAGCCGTCAGACGTGGTCGCTTGGTCGAATGCGCGCCAGGTTCCATGCTGGGGGAGACTGGTGGTGGTTATATCTGCGAGCACCGGTCCGGTCATGCGGCTGGCCAAACACAGGCACAGGTCAACTCGACAACGACGTAACTCTGATCAGGGGAGGTGGCCATGGAAAAGAGGACCCAGACGAAAAAAACTCGAGAGAGGATCCCCAACGGGCAGGCAGAGGCTAGCTACCAGACCAAGCCAGACCAAACCAGAGCAAATCGGCCGGTCCTCGGGTTGGGTTTGGGAAGAGGGAGGGAGGTGGATAGGTTGGTAGGTAGGTAGAGGTTGTGACTTGCGCGATGCCCACTGCGGGAAAGCAGGGACCAGAGGAGTACAGGAGTCTGTCTAGGCGCCGGCTAGGTAGTACGTCGTCGTCGTACGTTGGAGGTAGTAATAAGTAGGTAAATACGTAGTGTAAGTAGTGGAGGTGGTAGCGCAGAGGGTCTAGGAGTGGGAGTGTGTAGGCAGGTACTCGTTGCTTGATCCCAGACACAGACAGACGGAGACGGGGACGGACGGGGACGGAAAGTCGACGATGCTGTCACTCTCTCTCTCTATCTTCGCTCGCGTTACATACGTACCTTGGGTATGGTATGTTAGGAGGTAGGTAAAGTATGTATGTAGTATGTAGGTATGTAGATAGGTAGGTAACTCGTAGCTCGTTAGCTCGTAGCTGGTAGATAGCCCGTAACTAGTAGCTACCTCTATGTAGCTTAGGTAGCTATGTAGGTATGTATCAAGGTCCCCTGCTGACCGAAGGCAAGGCAAACTCTACCTAGCCCTCTACCTAGTACCGTATGTAGTCGTATGTAGTAAATATGTCAGTAGTATAAGTCTTGGACGGTCCGTGTGCTTGCAAGTATCCAAGTATACACCTATTATTATTATTACCAGTGCTACCAGTATCGTGTTATTGGGCGATCCAGGACCCTACTAGACCAAGATGTACCACAATAATGCCCAAGCCAGAGCCAAAGGTGTAGAGATCAGCAGCAAGCGCGCAGTTGGGCAGGGACAGGAACTGGAACTCGGCGGTCGAGCTGGGATGGCGGGAAGCTTGTAGTGTAGGTATGTAGGTTTTTGGTTGGAAGTAGAGGGTAGTGGCAGCAGGTACTATCTCATCTGGAGACTGGAGAAGATGGGACCTAAGAGGACTGACTGACTTCTAACTGACGGACTGGCGGACGGACTGCTTGAGGCTATGCCAAGCGGCCTAGGAATATAGTGTGTGGATGTATGTGTCCATGTAGTGTACCTATCGAGCTGGAGCCGGCGAGAAAGCTGCGTGTTCCCAGCAAGAAAAAAAAAAGATTATCGAAGTGGTGATACTTAGTGGATGAAGAAGATCTTCGCAACGACGACGCGCGAGCAACAGTATGATACTGTACCATGATCGCAGGTAGCCCCATCTAACGGAGTAGCTTCAAGGAATCTCTCCCATACCCATCATACCCATACCTACCCATCCATACCTACCCAGGTAGCAGCCATTGGCCTTGTCCAATCTAACCCTAGATCCTGGGATTCGCCTGGGAGGGATTGCATCGGTGGGAGGAGTAGGTACTGTGCAGATGTAGGTAGTGTGTGTGTGTGTGCGCGTGCGGTGGGGATGGGTAGGAGGAGGTACGTATTGCACTACACGAGAGTAGGTAGTAGGTATTGTCGAAAAACCCCAACTCGGGTCCTACTACATACCTACATAGTGGATTGTATACTGTACTTACAGGGCTGTCATGATAGGTAGACATGGGTTAAGCCCCACGGACCTACCTCGACATTGTACAGTACATAGTAGTGCACTACCTCCTACTTAAGGTCCCCTGTATGTATGTACAGTACGTACGCATACCTACAGAACCTGGTGGGTTCGATAGCAGGTTGGTATGTACATAGTGGGTTTCTAGACTACCCACAGGGGGTCCTTGTAAGAACCCATGTAGATTTTAGAGGAAAACAGGGATTAGGTAGCTGGTCAACTTGACTGGGCGAGGGAGGGGTTGACGACGGGCCATGCCATCGGTACACTATGTAGGTTATGTATGTAGGTACTCTCCCTCCGCCACATGAAAGGAGAAAAAGGAACGGTACTTACCTAGCTTTTGTTAAAACGGAAACGGAGTTTGGCGGTACAATGGGATTCCCATCCCCATACTTACGTTAATACATGTGCTAAACTGCACTACATACGAAATTTATAATTTATAACAAGGGGACGCTATTGCACATTAGGTAGTATGTATATGTGCGTACGTATGTAAGTGGTCGAGTTGCTATTAGTATAATAAACTACTGGGTCAGTAGTGTGTTTAGAAACAGCTGTGCGTGTATGTAATCATACTCATTCGCGCTAGAGACTGGTCCCTGCACATGCTCAGGATGTTCAATATGATCCCTATCGGTAAAAGACAGCCAACGTAAATAACGTGGCCGGTTGCTCGTCTCAGGGTTCTCTCCCGCCCCGTCTTGCATACTACCACGTACATACATACATACATACATACATACCTACATACATATGTAATAGTCATCATCGCATGTACGTACGTATACATGTATGTATGTGTAGGTATGTATGTTCGGACAGAGGAAGCGGCATGCTATCTTCTTATTGCTTCCTACTCGTTCTTTTTCGTGAGTTAAATGAGAAGCGGTGAGTCGAGCTCAAGCAGGATGATGGGAACAATGGTGACCGAGGGTAAAGGTGACCACAGCCGTTCGGCCTTCGGTACAGAACTGCACTATCTAGACATACCCTCCCGTAAGGTAAGTAAGTAGAGGAGCAATACCTACCTATCTACATACGTATACTGCTAGCAGTACATACTTCCATCACTATGTATGTTATGTAGTGGTATATACATGTATGTACGCCCGTTCTGTAGTCTGTATGCTGTACTCTGGTCGTTGGTGGTCAGCACCGGGAAACTGGTAGAACCGCGCATACATTCCCCAAGTGGCAAGGCAGAACAGGTATGTCTACGCGCCCCCGCCAAAGGAACTCCCTCTCGGCGATAGGTCAATACAACAGCATACATACTTTATTTACTATGGGACCCCATACTACTGCAGAGTACTATATGTAGTATAGCTACCTGTGTATCACTGTGGTGATACGGACAGAGCTTTGATGCGGGAACTATCAGGGTCCTTACAGTCGAACAGAAACATAATACCTCTCCTGCAGTACTTACCAAGTTTTAAATGTTATTTTTATTCTACATAGTATGTATACCTAGCTCAGGTAGGCTAGTATACTAACAGCCCTCATTTCTATTCTAGTACACCCACGCTGTTTCAGTATCAAGTTCTGATCTACTTAAGTATGTAGGTATTCAAAAGATACGTATCCATTGTAGTAGGTAGATTATCTAGGTACAATTAGGTAGATAAAGTAACATAGAAAGCAACTTTGAAATCTGTGTATGTACCATCTATCTACGTACCTGTTGTCAGGGGGGCTCATCCCTTGTATGCTTATATATATACATATATGCAAGAATACATACGAAGCGCGATCATACGTACATACTAAGTACAGTAGGTAGTAGGTAGGTAGAGATAATTACAATATTACCCGCATGGGATTATTAAGTTATTAACTTATCCCAAGTTATATCCAGCATTACATATACTAGGTCAGTATTTCTCGACGACCTATGGACGCTTGTCTCATGGAACCTGCCGTTAGTGTAGGTAGGGTATAGTGCATCCTCATTATTAATAAGCGCCCCTCGGCATGCTGTATGAAGAAATACGAAATACCAGCAAAGACCCAGAATAAGCGAGGGGAGCAAACCAAAACACGACGTCAGCCCTCACCTCACGGGACAATAAAAGATGTGATTGGAAGGTAATGGCATAAATAAGTGCATATACCACGTATAGTCTGCCTGGTATTCTGGGTTCTTACCAATTATTCTCGAGAAGAGGGAGGAAATTTGACGGCCCCAGTTCTTTAGTGTATGCGCATGTATATGTATGTATGTCTGTATGTCTGTATGTACGTATATTTGTATGTACAGTAGAGTACATAGTGGGCTGCTGAAGATAAAGGACTTGAATCTGGCAAAGATTTGCAATTTTTCTGGGTTTGGACGAGGCTAGAACAACTACAACTATCTTGTGCGGCACTTATACCATGTTCAAAATATGCGTTGCAACTTTAGCTTGTCTGGTACGGTAGGTAGGTCGTGTAGTAGTGTAGCAGTGTACATAGTAGGGTAGCAGTTACCTTAGTGAGTGGAGTGGGGGATCTGACATCTGGAGCCTGCGGAGTTGTCGTCTGGAAGTGTAAGTGTATGTGTAAGTGTAAGTGTAAGTACCTACCTCCTCCTTAGCCACGGTACACCACCTACAAAACACTATACTACCTATAGTACCGTACATTATATACCATACCTCCTCCCCTCCTACTACCGCTACTACATACGACCTACATACTTACACAACCTAGGTATCCAGCTACTAGTATTTCGTAAAGCAACGTCTGTATGTATGTGCTACCTACCCACAGTCGCAGCCGCGAATCAAAAATAATGGCATATGTCGCACACCGGTCCAGCACGTTCGTCGAGATAGCCGGTAACGGGCAGGAGTCGACAAACGACAGGAGGACAGGAGATAGATAGATAGAGAAACGTACATAATAGATAGATGAAAGGTAGGTAGATAGATAAAGGCGGTGGCGGAGAGAGATAGAGATAGAGATAGAGATAGAGAGAGGCGAGGCGAGCAGGTCACGCCTAGTTGTTCCCGCTTCTCTCCCACCAACAATTGGAGACAGGCACTTCTCCAACCTGATTGATATGACGAGGACCATTCGCCAGCCATTCGCTGTTCTTCACCACTGGACCACTAGACCACTGGACCACTGCCTGGCTAGCTGGCTGGTCAATGGTTGGGCGATGCAGATGCCCGCCTGCACCAACAAATTGGCCGCCGTGGTAGGCCTGCTGCAACCCCAAGTTCATACAACATCAGGCCACTTACATGACCCTAAACATGAGGCATCGAGGGCACCGACCAAGAGAGCTTCGTTGTCCACTAGACGAAATGGCCAATTATGTAGGCCAAGGCGAGAAATGTTGAGCTCCAGCTGAGTCTTCGCAACCAAGTAGACGTAGTGCTACTTACACCAGGGCGAGCAGAACCATACACGACCTGGGAATTCCATGTATTCGATACCGCCATTCCTCTTCTTGCCCCTTCCTCCCCCACACATATCTTCTTGTTTGGAAACCAAGTTCCGTTTCGAAAATCCCGCCTTAAGGATCAAGGAAAGGGGATGTTACCTCGGGCGGAAACATGTCTCCGAATACCATCTAATCTCTCACCTTCGCAATGCCATAAGCAAGGCCATTTACACGTGTATGAGGAAGAGAGTGTGTGTAACACAGAAACCATACAAAAAGAAAACTAGCAAGGATGGCATTTTACAAAACGCATATCTGTTAGATAACAATGTCGTACAACAAAAGCGTGTATGGCAAAAATGTATGCGAAACGTGCAGCCAAGCCTCACCGGTTTTCGAAGCTTCCAACGGGAACCAGGTCAAGCGGTCGTTTCTTTTGTTTTCTTTTTTTGGTAGGTATCAGAATATCCATGCCAAGATCTGCCTGGGGAATAAGATGCGATTGATCTCCTATCCGAAGCAAATACCGACAACTCTGCCAACTAATAGGACAGCAGTACAATACAGGGAGTTTCCTTGTAGGCGTGTGGGCGTCTAGGCGTCTAGGTATGGATGTATGGACGGATGGAGATGGATGGATAGTATGTATATATGTATGCAATCGAAACTAGGCGACTGGGCAAACCAGCATCAAGGGTCAATGACATTGTCGGAAATAAGAGGGCGGAAGAATGCTTTTCGCGTCTCGACAACGGGCAGAAAACGGGGTCCAACAACGAAAAAAAGACGTTAGCGAACAAATCCACAGTTCTACTGCCGCAAAAATAAGTTTGTTTCTCCGACCAGGGTTCTCTGCGCGTTCGGATGATAGTTTGTGCGTGTTCGGGTTCGCGTTTGTTCTATCCATCCATCTACAGCATACCTACATGCCCATGTCCATACGTGTCAATGCTTGACAGTACGCATAGGTATCAGGACATATGGTTGTATTCGAAGATTGGTAATAATAATATCCACGCTACCTTGACTACAAGACAGCATTGAATCTGGTAAATCCTCCAGGATTCAGCCCAATCCGACGTTGCACCATTAGGGCTGGTGTTGCGGGGGATAACGCCATCATCCTTACGCCCAGCATGGTATACAGCGCACTCATTATTATGCTAGTGATGCTGATTCCATCTGCCTAGATACTAGTTAGTATGAGCTCAGGTCAGAGCTCAGGTCAGAACTCAAGTCATACACACTCATCTTCTTCGTGGTCCTACGGGTCATTTCGGACCGAGCTACGACAAACAATGTCACACCAACTCCGGATGGCAGTGAGACATATTCGTTTACTTTGTAACTAACTAACTAACTAACTGCCTTACTTAGGACCTCACATACGGGACTTAGCGAACTACTAGTAGACTCACCAGACTAACTGCCGTAACCAGCGACCTGCAGAGGAAGTAAGATTGACGAATACGTCAGACCAGTTGTCACAGATCTCCCCCCGAGAATCTGCATCAGGTGAATAAGCACGTCAAAGTATGGTCACGCCTCCATGCAGCCCTGTTTACATCCTTATTGATACGGTGTCATGTTTCACCACCATCTTGTATGTACTTTACCTACGCCACGACTCACATACGTACTTACATAGCTATCTCTATATACCTACATCATACATCATTTACAGACCTTGGAAGTGTATGTAAGTCGGTGCAGTAGCTGAGCTGGACTGCGCAAGGTATGCTATACTTACTCTATTATGACTATATGTACAGTACCTATTGGTATAGTTGTACTATGTATAACACGCTTCCAAGGCACAATACTACCGTACATCACGCACCAATGGTCCATAAGCCGCCCTCCCACGCGAGGATACTTTCCTAGATGGGCACTACGGGCACTACGGGCGGCTGTCAAATTTTAAGAACCCAGTCACACTGCATGCTCTGTTGACCACGTGAATCGTCTTAATCCCGATTACACTAGGGATACCAGGTCTGACCTGGTATGCTCGCTATACTACATAGGTACTGGGCTAGGTATATGTGTAAGGATAACAAGATGATTTCTTTTTCTCATCCCCGCTTGGCGCATCTCCTTTGGACCAAACGGGATATTTCTTTCATTAGCAAAGAGGGGAATCGTTCGATGATTTACCGGTAATTCATTATCCCATGCCACCTTAGCAGCGGTCATCGAAGCTATATGCGACTTAGTGTTTAGTTATGTAATGAATCTGTACTTAGACTTTTCCCAGCTGACTATCGAGACGAAAATGCTGACTTGCGCCTTGAATACTGCGTACTTTCATCCGTTGCTTTTCATCGCCCACCGTTACGCTTCAGGCACATCCAGATGTATACAAATCGTGTGTGTGTGTATACCCACTCAAACCTAACCCACCTGTCTCCCACCCCGGCTTATCCTCGTACATACATACATACATACATACCATAAAACGGCTATCTCATAGCTATCCCAACTAGTTATTCAGCTTTGCTTGTAGCCTTTCCTTAGTCATCCATAGTTCTCGATATAGCTATTTGTTTATTCTTAGATGAGCTTTAAGTAGAAAATGTGGCTTAAGCTTATAATTAACATTGATCCCTTAAAAGGATAGCATAGCCGATAGACTCCCAAATCTGATAAGCGTGCTGCTTCAACCAGGCACCAACAAAATTAAAAATATCTACTAATAGGTACAACAAATACCGACACGCTACGTATGTACACGATCTCATACATACATAACTACAACGCCTCCACACACCCGGGAAAGCGAACAAACACCGAGTAGAATGCGTACACCAATAGGTATTTACGTAGCATATGACACCGACAATGCCGAGTAGTTTTTCCGATGCCACTCTCTAGTGCCTAGACAGTACATGGCGCATTTGTTTTTGGGAGTCGAGCTGATTGGCGGCGAGCAGAAGAAAAAGCAGACCCTAGGTCTGCCGAATAACCGACTTGACTGACCATGTACCGAGACCGTACCACGTTAGTGTATGTATAGATCTTCTGCCAACCAAGAGGCCACTAGCTATATTGGGTCCAATCAATATAAAACGCTCGCTTACCAAATAGGAAAGGCGAGTCATGTTGTCAGGGTCCTGGGAGGAATCTTGACTCTTCTTGAACAGTCAAGCGGTCTCTTTTCTACGCCCTGGTTGTCGAGTGGCTAGTGGTCATGTCCCTGTTAGTCATAGTGCCAGAGTGGACTTCATCACCTTTTCTCCAATAAATATTGATATCATACACTGTGTCAACCGTACCTATTAATTGGTGAAACTACATATTTCGTCCTTGTATTCTCAAAACCGAGGTACATGAACGGGGCGTGAATAAACTTGAAAATGGCACGGCAGTGATCATCGCAACATAAGGCGACTTATGGCAACCCAACGACCTTTCCTGAGGGAGATCCCGAGCCCAACCCCTTGCCTGCCCTTGTCTCCTCAGGGGTTGCTCCAATGATCACCCATTTTGGGACCCAAGAGAATGGAAGCTATGACAGGCTTTGGTACTTATTGATTCAGAATTCACCAGGTTGGCCATACAGAATACTACATTACTTTCCACTACCGGTCCAGCAACAAGTATGGTTGTACAGTACCCCGGGACAAACAACATCAAGGGCACAAGACAAACTACCTATACTGTAAGTATTATATCCACCTCTACATACAGGCGTAGAGTAGACCCTGTTGTTTCAAATACCTGCCTTCGTAGATGGTCTTTGATATCTTCTACCTAGTAGATCATCGTTTCTATCAAGTCGCTCCATTTCTCGGATTGGCTACCCCATCTCTGTCGACCGCCTTGGGGTATTGATATCTGACATGCAACACCCCCGTTATCAAATAGCTATAAGACAACACAATAAAGTGCAGCGTTGATAATAGCGCAGTCCGAGCTCCTATATGATAGATGCTACATCGTTATGTAGTCTTCCCTGCTAATACTTGTAACACTCTTGAAACATCCACGAATATTAGTCATTCGTTAACATTACATCATATATGATGTCGAGGACGGCGATCTAAGATCAGGAACATACAATTCGAAGAAACGGACCTCCCACGTCCTACCCACGCTAGGTATTACGTTTGATCATAGCCCCTGCTCAGCCTCGATATCTTAACAATCGTCTCACTTGCACCTAGTAATGTCTCGTCTTCACCAAACCATGGAAGAAACAAGGCGCCAAGCGGTTCTGTTTAGTTTGTATCACACAAAATACATGCAGTTCCCCCCAGCCCAAGAGATTAAGGTAAGACAGGCCAACCCTTCCAGGAGCCGAGAGACAGCCAGCTACGGGAATATCGATGTCATGGACCATGGGCTGAAGATTGTTGCACCGTGCTTATTGGGCAGCGCTGGTCACGCACGGATGGGGTTCGGGCATGCGGGAGTCTCCAGGCTACGAGGTCGCATCAGCAGCATCAGTCGCACAAACACATGGCCGTTTCTACGGGAGGAATCTGAGTCAGCGGGTTCGACAGCCCCCCAACTTGCTGATGCATAGCCAGCAACACCAGCGTTAACCTAGGTAAATGTGTATGTGTATGTGTGTGTATGTACGGTAGCGTAGGTAAAGACTCGTTCCCCCACCGTCTGTGCGGTACGCGCGTGCAGACGCGCTCCTGCGGCTCATGTTTCAATAATCAATAACCCATCACCAACGGTCCTAAACATTCATCCAGTGTCACTACCACCCTATCGTCGCTAACTCATGCCTTACCCAATCCCATGCTACCTCTGCCCTGCCGTCCAATCCCAGACTCGGTTCTACGGGAGCTTCTTGGGAGGAATAGAACACGCGGGTGCTGTTTTGTGTCATGTGTCCGCAACATGCCACCACCCATACACATAGATTCCCAAGTCGGCAGCCGTAGCGCTACTTGACCGTTGAATGAATATCGTGTGTGCGTGTGTATGTGTGTGTGTGAGTGAGACCTGCGTGACAGTACAGTGGGGAATATTGCCCTCTCCTTCACCGTGGCTATTTGCAAACTTGATCCAGAACTGGCTGAAAACCGGTTCTGTCGTCGTGTAAGCCCTGGCAAAACGATTTCAGGCGAAAGAAAGCTGCATTGAACACGCAGAAACCCAGCAGAAAATGCAATTGTTCGAAACGGATGTTCTTTGCCCGTTATTCGTCATTCGTCATTCCACTCGTGATCTCACCATACATACAAAACTGATGCGTACGTATATGTACACACACGACAAACGACACACGACAGACTTGGCGGCCAAAGAGAAATAAGAAATGGCAATGTTGTACCCGACTACGGCTAAATTAGCCGGCCACGGGACAGCCAACTCACGATATAATAGGTCGTCATCTAGATAGGTAGGTCGGATACATAGATATGAGCCAGGCCAGTAACCAGGCGTACGGGTTCGGCCGGGGTGGCGTCTTGTCTTTTGGAGATGGCCCCCAAAGCTGTGTTGGGTGTGTCTAGCGCGCCTGACCAATTTGTCAACCGCCGGTGAACTGAGATTGGCTCAAATTGGGCTTTTCTTCCCCAAGTTGAATCTTACGGTCCGCTGATGCTTACACTACTGCTGCTGCTGCTGCTTGCTGCAATCCCTTCTAATGCGCGTCCCGTGATCGCGGCGCCGTTGGGGAAGAAATGGCCTCTTTCTACATATGTAAGACGAAAAAAACCTCCGAACTGCAAACGGACGCGCACGAGATCCCGTGTTTGCCTCGCAGACCAAGCTAGACGGCCTATACTACATGCTCTAGTGTACGTTTCCGTCCCGAATTTGTAGCTTGAACGTTCATGTAGGTACCTACGTACATAGTACTCACCTAGCCTGAGCGATATCCGGTATATTCCAAAAACTGACCTACGTATGAACATTCCCGAACCTCTGGCTCTTCCCCAAGGAGCGACCTACATTACACTACGACGAGCCGGTCCCAAGGAATGAAAGAACTGCGCGTCCGATAGCCGAACCGTCGGTACTGTATGTAGTATGTAGTGCAGCCAAAGCTCCAGAGACTTGGTACTGGGAACTGAGATTGCGGCACGGCCCTGGTAGCTTTTGTGATATATCATTTTCCTCCCTCTCGTTCTTTTAATGAGGCTCGCCCCGTGGGCTTCGAAAGGTGGTGGTGGTGGCGGCGGCGGTCAGTTTGCCCACCCTACGCATGCGTACAGTATTTACGGCATGTGGGCAAAAAAGGGGGCAGAAGAGCCATGCATGGCAATTCGTACTGTAGCAGCAGAATGCATGCAACAAGCAGGAAGATCTTGCTTTTTCTGGGGATTTCGCATCGTCGAGATGAAGCATCCTCATTTGGCGGTTCGCACCGCATCGTGGGCTGGGACTCAGGTCAGCACTGACAACGCCACTCAGGAGGTGAACAAGGAGTGGATTAAGGAAAGGTATACGTAACTTCTCGTGCGCCTAATTTGAGGCGTTTCTTTCTCCCTCTGGGTGTCCAAGTCGCTGCCGGCACGCCAGCATGCCAGCGTCATTTGCCCGAATTTTGAGTTAATACATCCCATCAGCTGCCTACCTAGATATGTCGATGATAGGTATGTATGTAGGTAATGCCATTGTGGCTGGCGTAGTAGCCCATTCACGAATAGAGAGGCGGATAGACAGACAGGGTATCCATCTACGCTTGCCGGTGCCAATACGGGCAAAATATACTAGTGTAACGCATTCTGGAAATGTGTGTTTAGCGGAGCCAATATTGAATTTTGGCCTCTCGTATCCCTACAAATAGAAATATGAGAAGAGACAGGTGAGACAACGCCTCTTACGTGCAGAGGGGAGACTACATACAGCATACATACACTACACGTATCAGAGGAGCGAGCCAATTATTCTCCGTTTGTATTCTTGGTAGGTATGTAGACGGGAAACGACCTGGACCCTTAGACCCAGCATGTTACATTAGAGCACACCCTATCGAGACATAGCATGGAGATATATTGTGGAGGAATACTCCACCCCATGTGCCTTTCTGCAGAGCGGTAGAATTCCGCATGGGGATGGCAGATCTTATTTGTTTTTTCAGCTTGATACCAAGACTCCTGGCATACGGGGTTAGGCATCACGTGTTTCAGTTGGCACAACCTATCTACCTAGATAGAGCTGGGTTCAAGAACAACACCACATCACGAGTTTGATGTGTAGACAGCTAGAGGTAGAATAAGGCGCGCAAAACTCGGTTGGTGGACGAGAGGTCCTGCATTGCCGGAGAACACGAGGCGCCTGTCGCAACGAGCCAAAAGAAACCGCCTTTCGGTATGTAATATCAACGAGATATCATATACCCAAGTACGGTGAATGGGTTGTCCTTTGTATGTATTTTATAGTGCCCTCTTGGTAGTAGGTACTTACTTTCTTGCCTACGTATATTTTATCATTGTGATACAAGTCAGTCATGTTACATAGCGTCTTACAGCATACGCGTCCTATAAATTAGCCGGCGCGTTTCCCGTGGGATATGCTATTTTGACTCCGACAAAAGGAAGCAAACATCGACAGAGGAATAACGAAAGTCCATTGGTTTGAGAGCTTGTCATATGGCGGGAAACTGCATGAAGTCTTGAAGTTTGTACGGAATGTGTAAAAATAATGGGGAGAATGGTTAGAAAATATGATGAGGCCATGGATTCTTGCGCTATATATTAGCAAGCAGAATTCAACCATATTAGCATAATATACCCGCATCATATACGTACAAACATAGTTTGTCCCATCATGGGAAGAGACGTGAAGGTAAATAAAATCCCCTCGTCGTCTTTTGTGTATGCCAAGTCCCCTCCCTACGTGTTATCTGATGGGCCTATTGTACATAAAGATGCTACAGACGAGAAATCGATATTAATTACGATATTGTTTGTAAAGTGTAGAGCTATACCATTCCCCTGAGGACATAATTGTCCGTTTGGTAATTAAGAACCATCGTAGTAATCGTATCTCATTAAGCTACAGAGACAAACATCATCGTTCGATGGTTCGCAAACAATATCCTAATTCCGTAGAATCCAAGGCGAGATGAAGCCTCTTTCTTCAGCTTTCATTCAGCTGTTGCGATAGGAACTGCCTTCCGTAATGTCTCATGATTACATACATACCATACGCCGCCACACTTACCGCTATTAACCCACGAATCTTGGTGTGGCAGCCGGCGATCACTTCAACAATACACTACAATTCCAGCCTCGTTGCGGTTGTTAATTCGATATTTCGGACCCGAGGACATACAAGCCCCCCTGGCAACTAATCCTTGAATACAGCAGTACACAGCAGTCCTGTGCTGCAAGATCGACGCGGGTCCTCTTTGACTGCCTCGCTTACACACCTCTCCACGGCTTTGATCCTTCAGTGTCGCCCTAGAGCTTACTTGAGTATGGAGTAACGAGTTATTGAAGAGCCCAGAGCGACTTGGCAAAGCTTCTTTTGGTTTTTTGAAACCTGATAGGTACTCTAGTATATGCGGGATTAAAATAGGGAACATATTGCGATCGTAGCTAGATTAACTATCTGATTGATGCCTGATGCCTGATGTGTGAAAACGACGTCAGTAGTTATGACCTCCACATTATTCGAAACAAAAAGAGTCTATTTTCGCACGCGCTAAAGATCTTCAATCATACCCCGCAGAGGTTCAATTTGTGGATATCAAAAAAGAGGCCCGATATGGGTAGCGTATATTGTTGATTTGTAGGACATGCTTTGCGGCTTCAAGTGTTTCAGTGTTCGCCTTGGGCGGCGGCGGTTTGTAATAAGAAACTGCGGTTTATAATATACCGACTTACCGGGGAATCAATCCCCCAAGCTTATATCCGCTCACCTAGCCAACACCGCCTCAAAATCGCCAATCCAACAACTTCCTTTTCTAGAATATGCCGATGCTTCTTTCGGCTCGTTCACCAACGCAATATATGTCATCGTTGGCAGTCTAGCGATAGCCCGGCGAGCCCGGGGCGACTGTGCGCATCGCTCGGACTCTCTTCTGCGTCCATATGAGGCAAAGGTCGGACGCGTTTGTAGAGAAATCGCCGACACTTGAGTTATTATAGTGGTGTGATTTAGCATAGGTAGAAGTTCTTGGCTTCGGAGTTATTTCTTTCTGTATGAGGCAACATGAGCTGACCCTTGATGGTGCGGACTTCGTCAACACACAGACAAGCGCTAATTTTACCAGTTCGAGGCGGTAGTTATGTCTGTGCGGGATGCGAAACACATCCATAGCAAGCACGCACAGTGGCAATCTCACACCGAGTCGCATCCTCGCTTTTAATCATGTCCCTTCCAACCGAGGCCGCTTCCCTCGACCCCGAGTTTCGTACCGTGGTGCGTCATTGAATCCAAACACCCCCTCCTCCTCCTCCACCTCCGCACTTTGCAACCCTCCAGGTTCCCCCGCAGCCATACCTTCCGTAAAAACGAGGTCGCCTCTCTTGCCAAGTGCTTCGCGACCTGCTTCCTCGAGTAAGATCCCGAAAGCCAGGAGCGCGGTCTCATCCATGCTCCGCTCACTGACACCTTCACCGGTAGGGCTAGAGATAGTTTGCTTGTTTGCAGGAAGGTTACCGTAGAAGTGACTAGCGTAACTGTGAATGGTCTTTAGCAGATCGCTGTCGGGGAGGATGCCTCGGCCACCGTCGGGTAGATCTTCGTGGGCCTGGTATATGTCCTTCTCTGCGTAACGAACAGGGGCGCCGGAACGTCTGAATAACACCTCCTCAGGCGCAAGTGTAGGGTTCCGGCGCGACCCTGAAGCGTTCTGCTTATGGTGTTTCGCACGTGACCTATGAGACCCGTAAGAGTTGAGAGGAAGTGTTGTTGTTACACGTCCTAGATATGAAATGAGCAGGACTGGCCATCAACATGAAGGAGAATAGTACACACGAACCTGCGACGGCGTCATAAACACTGGCCTGTCTTTTCCTAGGGACGGGATCCTCATTACCGGAAACGGACCTAGCTTCTGTATTGTCGGCATCGTCAAGGCCTGCTCTTGATTGAGGCTGTGTAAGATGCTTCTTTTGATGTGTTTTAGATGACATTGTCAGCATGAATGAATGACCCTGTCCTCGGCGATATAGTTATGAAATCGCCAATTTTCTAAGAAGTAATTGCCTATAATTCCACTATTGTTGACCATGTTCGCCATCACAGATAGCTCTATTCAATAACGAATGTCTGTAACATCATGGCCGAGATATAGATTATGTAAGATCGTTGGATAAAACACAAGACAAGGACTAGGTAGATAATCTTGAGGACCCATGAAGAATTGGATTCAAGGGCGCGCCCAACTGACAGATACCTTAGGCCTAGGCTGTAAAGCTACCCCACCAAAAAGCTGCCCATAGCTCCTTTCCTGTTCTGGGTTAGTTCGGTAGAACTGGTGGGGGTTTCATTTTGTACTCATGTATATGGGACGGGTGGGGGGAAGAGAAGGCGTGGAGAGAGTGTGAGACACCAGACCCACTATATCGGACTTGTTGGAGTCGCATTGCGGCGTCATGGCATTTCCAGTTGTGTATCTCCCATGGCTCGTAAACAAACTGGTTACACTTACGGTTGCGGCTCTATCCAGGCAGCAGACGACATAGCAGTAGCCTTGATAGCTTTGGGAAGCAGATTGACAACATCGAAAATATCGAAAATATCAAAATCTATCTATCTATATATCTATCTATATAGCACCTAATGAATGAATCAACTTCTCCTTGAACGAGCGACGGGCGCCGTCGGGCCGAATGTATTTGCCAGGCTTCAGACTACCCAACTCCTGAGGTCATTTCGACCCGCGCCGCAGTACCGCTTTGATGGCGGTGAGCGAGGCATCGCCGTCAACGACGGTGAGGCGTCTTCTTCCGACGCGCCTTCGTCCACCTGGGCCCATCAGGCTGGGGTAAGCTCACTGGCCCTCGAGCGCTTCGATGGAAGGATGTAGGTCTCCTTTCCTCTTTTATTCCCTCCTATGGCCTTGCTAGTCCACGCCATTTGGTTGGTCTGTGTTTATTAATCGACTATTCTAGTCTTGTTTCTGGGGGCTCCGATGCCTCGATCAAGCTCTGGGACCTAGAGCAATGCGGCAACCCTTCTAGTCCATATACCTTCAAGCCTGTCGGTACTATTCCTGCCTCGGCCCAAACCCACAAGTTTGGCATCACTCACCTATCTTTCTACCCCTTTGACCCGGCCGCCTTCATATCCACGTCCTATGACCAGACCCTAAAGCTGTGGTCTACCGAAGAAGCAAGATTATCAGCCTCTTTTAGTCTTGGATCTAAGATATATACACATGCTATCTCTCCTATTGCATCACATTTGCTCGTGGCATGCGGTACCCAACATCCTGCTGTCCGCTTGGTGGACTTACGCTCCGGCTCTAGCATTCAGTCCTTGACAGGACATGGAGGTGCTATTCTCGCAGCGGCTTGGTCACCTCGGCACGAGCACGTGCTGGCCACCGGTGGTGTAGACGGGACAGTTAGGATCTGGGACATTCGGCGAGCGGGCGCTTTAATCGGCATGCTCGACCACGAAGACAGCCTTGGTTTGTATTACAACGGACTACTAGGGAAAGACGGTCAGGTTAAGATGCGAGCTTCGGCGAAAGCCCATGTCGCGCCGGTAAACGGGTTGACCTGGACGGATGACGGGAACTATATCGTCTCAGCTGGCCATGACAATCGAATCCGTGTCTGGGACGCCGCTACGGGCCGCAATACGCTCGCTAGCTTTGGCCCTAGTATCCGGAATACCCAGTTAGCTAGTGTGACCATGTTTACCTCACCTGTGGGTTTGACGCATCCCGGCCGGGAATTTCTATTTTGGCCAAATGAGACTGAGATTTTGGTTTGTGACTTGCACGACGGACACATCATCACGAGGCTACGGGGTACTGGCGCCGCGGTCGCCGGCGTCCGCTCCTCGAAGAAGTCGGAGCGATCGGTGAAAAACCGAATCTCGGCCATCGTGTGGAGAGGCGCCGGCGGGGGTGGGGGTTCCAGCGGTGTCGTCATGGGCGGGACGAATATGCCGGGGGCTGTATTTAGCGCTCATCTCGACGGCCAGATCCGGGCCTGGACGCCGCAGCTAGACGGCTCCGATGAAGCCGACGATGACGATTCCTTAGCGGAAGTCGGTGAAGAGAAGAGCAAAAAGCGTAAGGTGCTCAACGATGTCTACAAGAGCCTGATGGGACAGAAGATCACATTTACCTAATTTTTGAATACTCAATCGTTTGCAAGAGACGGTTTTGAATATGATTAGTTGCTAGGTAGATGATTTACGTATCTAGAAATTTACGGAGTTTGCCAGGTATGCTATACTAACACCCTGTTGATAGACCGAACGTGCCGCCGCCGCCGTTGCCGCTATCACCATAAGGTACCTATTGTTGATAACGCGCCATCATTCTTGAATACTACCTGCCCTACGACGACGCCATGGCTGAAACAGAGCCAGCTGCCAAGCTTCGTGGTTTGAATGCGAAGATGAGGCGCACCTACACTATGCTTCTTCCATCTGCCCACTTGCCGAAGGCCAGCGGATAATGGTATCTTGGATCTCGATGGCATTATCGCCGCGGCGCTGCGTACATAGTACTTAGGACGCTGCGGCTACACGTACGCATGGCTATATAAAACGCCAAATATCAAGTCCCGCGTGTCTACAGGGGTGGGTTTAATAAGAGGCTTTCTGCTTAAACATCCACATAACATACTATGGTGGGCTGAACCGACTTACTATGTAATTCCTGTTTTTGTCTTGGCATTTCAACTCATCGATTTACCTAGCGTAGCTAGACCCTACGTAAGCATAGTGTCAACTGTTAAATGGCCATGAAAGAAGACAGAACCCCATACACGAATGACAGACTTCGGCCAATCCGAGAGGATTTGAATCGTGTATGTATGTAGTTAACGTATAGATTCCCGATCAGGAATACAACGCTGCCTATACTTTGCGTTCCTGCGGATCGTTCGGAAGGACGCGTGCGCCCCCCAGACCGAGTCAGCTCGTTGCTGATGTTCATTACCTAGGTTGGGATTACCCAGGTTGGTGAGGCTTGTGAGAGGGTCGGCATATACGGAGATAAGAGATGTCGGTGTGCTTGTTCCCGTTCTTGGTTGTAGTAGTAGCTAGCATACTTTACCTATCTAGACACATACATACTACATCCATGCATACCTAGGTAAGTATATATGCTGTAAGGATGTATGTATGTAGTTCGGGTAGTGTTCTTGGAGGCTGACGGGCGACGTGGTCGGTTCGAGCACCGTTATGCATCTACGCCACCTACATACTCAAAGTAGGCATGGAGGGAAAGGAAAAGGAAAAGGATGAGGTAGGTAGGGCTGGTGGCATTGCGCTACTGTGGGAGCAGGAAGAGTAATCACATCGACTTCGGTGGGCCGTTCCTTTTCATCACAGCTTCGTCACATACTTTAGCTTCACCTACAAACCGCAGGATCGCCAGAAGGGTGGCCTACTAATGGATGAATTGCCTATTTGGTCGCTCTGTTGGACGGAAGGAGTAGGAACACAACTACTAGTTTCGGTAGGTGTCCGGTGTCCGTTTGTACTATACTATATGTATGGAGTGTGTATGTAAGTAGGTGAGTAAGAAGTCTTGGGATGCATTGGATTCTGCGCGTGGCGGGATGGTTGTGTAAGCACTGCGCAGGCTCTCATGCGCTCTCGGATAGTATTCACGGGTAGGTATCTAGCTATCTGGATAATTTACCTTTTTTCCATGTAGCGTCCGTATAAGAGACAAGAGAATAACGGAGGCAAATCATTCACCGTCGCGTTGTGTACATGGATAGTAAAAGTGTAAGTGTACCAGTTCTTCGGGATTTGAGCCAGCATGCGTATGTATGTAAAATAGGGATGCGCAGCGTTGTGATGTGATGTGATGAGATGCTGCGAACACAGTTATCCGCAGATATCGCGTAGGAAAATGATCTATCAGTTTTTTATCTCAGATCTCCTTCAAATTAGCACTGCAGTTTAAGGCGGTTTGCATGAATTGAGGCGCTTAGTATGTTCTGTTATTTCATCATTTTGCACCATGTACTGTACTGTAGATCGATCGTGCAGGACTTGGCTGGTAGCTAAGTATCTATCTAGTATGGCGTGTCTCTATGTATTGAATGAATCCCTACGCCGCCTTGTTGTCCCTCTCTATCTATAACGATAACTGAGAGATGAAAGTTGGGTAGGCCTATTCCTATGAAGTCGACGATGGATTCTATGTACTATGTACAATTCATGATTCTTTGCCCGCCCGCCACATGACGACCACCACGCCCAGAAACACCAAGGATGCGAGACGGTGATGTGGGAGGCGCGTGAGTGAGGCCTAAGGATTCTTCTATACCGCGCTCATTTCATCCCTCTTCTTTTTCATGCATCCATGCATGCATTACGACCGAAATGTTAAATGTTTCGCTCGCTCGCATTACGTTCCTATTTTCGCATGATATGAGGCTATACATATCTACAGTATTCCAGTATGTGCCTACATAAGTGAGGCGACAATGATACTGTAAATAGCATGTAATGTAGGTACGTGCGCGCGCGTTGCGGTTTGGGATGGTCCATGCTCACTCGCTCAGAGCAATGAAATTTCCCTTCGTCCGACCGAAACTGCGAGAGACGGAGCGGCTCACCCGCAAAAATTAAAAGCCATGCATGGGCGAAACTCAATGCAGTAGCGTCTTCCCAGCTCCGTGGTAAATGCACCGAGACTTGGGACAGGCTGGGTAGGAAATCCTTCGGGCCTTTGCGGCTTGGGGTGGGATAGACGGCAGGGGGCCTTTTTTTTGTTGTGGTTTTGTACTCTGCCGTACTGCACAGTACTGTAAGGGCTCCCTGGAAGGTAGCTAGGTAGCTACCTGTCGATGCTGGTACAAGTACCTATACGAGCCCTGCCATCTTTCGAGAGGTAGGTATATATGTAGGGTAGGCGGTATGTACCTAGAAGGTTAGGTAGGGTATAGGTTAGGGTATAGGTAGTACCTAGTAGTGTGTCCGTATCCTCCTGTCCTGCGTGTGGGGGTTGCTTTTACACGTACCGTGCTGCAACGAACAGCCACCCAGATAGTGGATTATGAGTATCCAAACAACAAGGGGCGCTCTTCTCAAACATATAGGTCTTCATAGGTCTATATAAGCCATTCTATACCTGTATAGACCTAAATGGGTATTGTGCAGTTCAGAACCCCCCAAAAAAGAAGGGGTGGCAATGTTAGGTAGGAGAGGCATGGGGCAAAGATGGTCGGATTATACGGACAGCTATCGAAGTGCAGTTCTGATGCAGGAACCTCGGTCAGTAAAGCGAGTTAGTGCAGTTCGTTCGGGGTTTGCTTTCTGACAAACAACGAACTTCCAGGGGCTGTTTATGGTCTGATGCCTACCGCTGTTATTGCTGTTCTTGATCAATGGACGGATCGCCCCCTGTACTGCCCTAGTAGTTGCCCTGGCCCTCCTGCTAGCCCTTCTGCTGGCCCCGTAGTGAGGTAGTGGGAAGTGAAAAGCCCCATACTTTGCTTACCCAGCCTAGCGGTTCCCTGGGGTCACCCGTTGCTGCATGCTCAGCGGCGCGGGATGTACAGTGAGCGCATGAGGCAAGGAAAACGGTAGGGATTGACAACTACGTATATACATACTGTAGATATTTGGGGTCTGAGTTGGGGTAAGTACCTACCCAGGCATGCCAATCAATGGGATGGATGCCAATTTGACATACCCCATCCTACCTAAAGTATCCTCCCTATCCTACCTATCCTGCCTATTACCTATTAACTATTACACTGTACTGTATGCTGCTCCATGTTTTCCGTATCCATGTAACGGTCTTAAAACGTCCCCATGGATACCCTAAGTCAGCACATGTCCAAAGCCGGTAACGAATTCATCAATCAACGTGAGTTGTCTTTGTCCAGCCACGCCATATCATTATGATTACTAACATATAGCCTCCTGATTCCGAGATAATAGGGAATGGAGGGCATGGCAAAGACAAAAAAAGACAAAAGATAACCTCTTCCTCCTCGCTTAGGGTTGTTGGATTGACATGGAAATTGGCGCACTGCCCCTGTCACCAACAGATACTTACCTATAGTATGTAGACGTCCAAGGCGATGATAGACGGGGACGACGAGGATAATCACCTGCATGTCTTATGAGGTTGAAACGCAACTGGAGAGAAGAACGCAACGTAGACTGATCCTGTAATATTTGCCCTCGCGAAGCGACGCCGATACGGGGCGAAATAAGACATGGTGATATGTCATTTGAGCCTAGGACTGTCTGCGGATTTGTTGATATCGGCGGTTCCATTGAACAAAGCCCCAAGCTAAATATGTAACGTCGCATGGGAGTGCCGCAACCAACGAAGATGATAACTCCTAAAAAGCTTCGCTTGGGAGTATCGATTGTACCCAGTTGTCACAGGAAGGATGGCAAATGAGCGGTGTCCATGACCAGGTAGGACTGGGCATTCTTTTTCATATTCACGAGTAGCTTGAAGGCAAAACAGCTTCCGCTTTAGATAAAGTGTGATACAATCAGGAGTGTCTTGTGTGCAAATTTCACTCGGGACTTTTGAACGCGCTTGTAATATCTGCAAAGACTATTCGCCATTATAGAATCCGTTGTAGTGGTAGAATGAGCCCATCATTCACTCCTAAGTTGTCTTAGACAGTCGCGAGTTGAAGGATATCTTTGAAGCCTGTAGATATCTACGATACCAACGCTTCTTATGTTGAGTAGACCACCTACTCCGTGAGTATACCAGTATGGATTTCTTCAACATTACATCTATTCTTGATATGGAGGAAAGGGGTGGCCTCTGACATCGTCTGCCGCAATAGGGGCCAGTTACGGTCATCGGCAGATGTAGTTTTTTGTGCATAAAAGCTTGAGGTAGGCGCTTGTGTACCTGGCTTATACCTAAGGCGTCCTACATGTACGCTATTTTTGCCATTATCGAAGTAATCACGTCGTTCCGTATTAATATAGCTGAATGTTGAATATCTGACAGACGAAGAAATAATCTATTTCTATTGTGTAGTGCCTTCAATACCCATTCCCCGCGTCATATCAAACATAAATATCAAGGCAAGAGGTTCCATGAAGCTAAAAATGAGCTATAGCAACAGTATTTCGATCTCTCACACGCGGGATCCTTAACTCGATACCTACCACTACATCAAGATATCAGGGCAAGACGGAGCTGAATGAAGTAAGCGCTATATATATAGCTAATTAATGAGTGTAGTAATTATATCTCGCTGGGCAACAACATACATTGGAAGAGGTACTCTGCATTTATAGGATGTCCTGGCGGACATTCCGTTATGCGTCGCTGTAGCAAGTTACTTTACTAGCCTTTTGGTACGGTATCCTCGGATGTTCAGTGACACATTCTAGATCCCGTCTGACCATGAGTATTCTGAATGAGAAAATGACTCGCAAATAAGATAAATCCGCCGATAAGAAAGAGTCCTATGACTAGGCATCCTCTAGCTATACCCCTTTCCTCGGATAATCCGTCCCCACGGCTTCAGCTAGATATCTAAACGCCTGTTGTTGACTTAAACCTTTGGAATACTGTAGCATATTTAGTTCTATCTCATTACCAATCAAATGTAGGCCGCTTAGGAAGGCAATACATAATTTATGTACTTTCTGAATCTATAATCATGATTGTCTCCGAATGGATGGCTAACGCTAGGGAATCTCGTAAGGCTAGGAATCATAACATCGCGAGTTGGGAAAGGAGCGGTGCCGTACCCTTAAACATGGTGGTTTTCTCTTAACTAGGTACCATACGAAAAAGATAGTTCACATAGAAGGACTCCTTGATATCATATTGGTGGGCTTGAATACTTAACACGTATAGATAGGTGCCTAGTCCCGTACATATATATGTATTGACTATCCAATCCTGAAGTGAATACCACCTGAACAAATAACGGCCTCGCCGACTACAATCATTAGTTAACCTCCATATACGGCGATAGCGATACCTCTCTCAACAAACAAACGACAAGGCTATGTAGCGTAGTAGTACACGCGCCGTAAAGAGCGCTGGACTGGCACATGTCCCTCACTAGGTGTGAATAAGCCAAACGGAACCTCAGAGAGATCTAGCTTTGAGTCTAAGGATGAGCGAGTCTCTAGTTTTTCTGTTTTTGGCTTTTCTAATGTTTATAATATTTTCATACTTCTAATAAAACATGGTATGTAATCGCAGCGTACCACGCCTGATGGCCGCTATGAACCTTTCGAGCACTACGATCTAAACAGATTGACTCTTGCATGGCGTTAAACATAATCCATCTATCCAGCTATCCATCCAAATATTCCCTCCATGACTAAATACCGAGATGGTGATTCCTTAGGGATTTGAAAGGCTATGAACTATTGACTTATCTTTTGAGCGCTACTCTACTGCTCTTCCTAGCTATGATAGCTTAGCTATTACTCAGTCTACGGCTGGACGATCTGACGGCTCATCTCCCATTGCCCGGCGGGTGGAACGGAGCTTGAATCCCTCCTCGCGCCAATAGCAAAGCTAGTTATAAAACGGTGTGCGAGATAAAAGGCATGCCGTTGGTATCTCATACGATAGCTCCTGGGTGTGAAAAATTACGGCGAGCAATAGATTGTAACCGGCGCTTCGGGCGGCGAGGAGAGCGTAACGTCACGTAGAATCAAACACGCGTATTTCCTAGATACCCCTTGTCCCCTTCGTAGCAAACAAACCGCTGACGATAAGTCTCGAAGAGACAAACATCGTTGTATAAATACGGATTACACCTAGGGTAGCTGGGGCGGTTCGAAGCGAAACTCCTAGAAAGTAACGTCGGTAGTGATGGGATCCGGCTACTGTAGCAATGATTCTAATAGCTCAGATAGTGAACTGTACTTCAAAGAACATAGTCACGCCACTGCTCATATTCATATTCCAATAGTCACGATGATCCGGCTCTACTGCGTACAGCATAGAAAACCCCCGCAATAGCCTCTCACCTGTGCGTGAGTTGTTTAAAGTGAAACGTAGCTTGTTGTCTATCTTCCTAATCTAGATCTGCTAAGCGTCCAGTGTGAACTCGGAACCGGACATGTATTAATCTTGGCGCCTGAATGGTGCTAGAGACGTTGGAAGCGCCCTGTCTACGTCGTCCTACGTAGTACATGGTGGAGGCATACGAAGAGCTCCCGATCCAATATGCCCCAGACCCGTAAAGTTACTGTGATGCCGATAATTCGTTATCCGTCATAGGCATAAACATTTAAATCAAAATAAGGAAACTAGAGTATACTCATCGGGACGTCAATAGAGCTAGCTGTGGCAGCGATGGTACTAGGTAGATAGTAGGGATGTTTTGGTATTTATATTTAGGTAAACTACCATCTATTGCGATCCCTACGCCACCGGCACTGCGAAATCCTCACGCCCTGCTATGCCGCCCTTTTGAAGGCGTGGATGTCCAAGTAGGGCGTCTAGAATACTCGCTTGTTCGAATGAACTAGGCCTTTTGGTTGGCGAGCCGGAATTTCGCCGGATTTAACTGCACATCTAGGAATAACCGGCAAGCCTGTAAACCAGCTGATATCAAAATATTAAATGACCCCTCTTGTAACGGACCCCCTTCTCCAAAGTTAAGAATCTTTGCCTTTTGTGTTGTGTTTGGAATTCAAAGGCACTACAACCCCGGCAAGCTGAACCATCAATATTGATGTTGAGGGAAGGATGCGAGAATGATTCGTGGAGAAAGCAAGTTCAGGAACTTAATGCATGCCGAGATTAGAGCTGACCATACACTATCTATCTGGGCACCCTTCTGTCGACCTCAAGATAGTGGCGGATTTATAGCGAGAGCCAATGTCTGTCCAAAATAACGGCTAGAGGTGGATAGAAGCGGACGACGCAAACCCTATCCATCCATAATACTGGATCAGTTATAACTGGATGTTCGTATTCGCATATGACGAAGTAATATTCTGGGCCGTGCTAAGAGAAATGCGTAGAAACCGTGAAAAAATAGGGTGCAACGAAGAACAGCATGCCCAAGGTTATAGTCCCGTGGGATCGATATTATGCGCCGTTCTCGGTAGCGTTTTGCTCTGGTAGTACATTCGGTCGATTCAAAGGGCGGACCATGATAAACGACCAACTTCCGGGTAGATTATAGCTTCGTGTTGGAGAGGCCTACATGATCGACTATAGTGGCGACGAATTAATACGGCGCGAAGCCACCATGGCCTCTACCCCGGTATCCGCCACGGTATCCTCCCCGGGGGACGTAGCCACCTCTTCCGCCAAAGCCCCGGCCAAAGCCTCCTCTCCCACGCCCACGGCCGCGGCTCATGCCGGGTATGTTTGTGCGTTTTGGGGTGACTTTTATGTTCCGGCCCTTCAGAACACTATCGTTGAGAACGAGGGCTTGCGCGACGAGACTGGGCTCGGTAAACTCGACGTAGGCGTACCTAGAACGTTGTTAGCTCTGGTGACATCGTGGTGGCACGTGCTGTGGGTTGCTGGGGAGCTGGGAGAGAACGGGGAAAGGAAGGACTCGAAAATGAAAGAGAGAGGGAGAGCGAGGAGCAGTACCCTTTAGGTTGACCGGTAAACTTATCCAGAAGAATAGTGACGCGGTTTATGGAGCCGCAGCTCTGGAAGTGTGCTTGGATCTCCTCGGGGGAGACGGAATAGTCGACATTACCAACAAAAATGCTGCGGCTGTCGACATCGTTACGGTCGTCCGAGGCCTCTTGATTTCTTTCCTCGAGGGCGGCGTGCATCTCGCGCAACTTGGCTGCCTCCTGCTCCATCTCGGCAACACGGCGCTTCATAGCTGAAATCTCTTCCTGTTTGATGACCAGTCGCGAGTTAGTCGACTAGATTTCATTCACTTGTTCTTGGGTTCATGATGCCCAGTATTCCTAGCTGCCCACACCATTGGGAAGGCATACCTCATCGTTGCCCTCTTCCCCAACGAGGGGGTCTTCGTTGGCGACATCGTGGTCGTTATTGGCCTTGTCCGACATGGTTGAGTGTTTATGCTTGGAAAAACTGTGCGCCCTGATCAAATAGTCAGCTGTCGAGGTCTTTCTTCTTTGATGTTGGGGGGGTGCACATGTATATTAACGTGGATAGCTAGGGCGCGTGCTTGCGGCACTGTAGCCTTGGTATGGAGAAAGGTATAGATAGCATAAATAGGCAGAGAAGAGAGAAGGGAGAGGAAGAAACGGGCGATAGGAAAATAAGTGAATGTAGCAGCAGATGGTGCTTACTCTGCGTGTATCCGTGTGTTACGCCAGGACTGTATTTGCTTATTTACCTCCTAAGTACAGTACCGTAGGTATAGATATCAACGTGTATCTTCTCTATCTTACTTCGGGTGGGTAGGTATCTAGATCGAGGTAAAAAGGTGGACGTGGGCGGTGGGTGTGTACGCGGCTTCGGAAGGCTTTTAGGTAGTTAGCGAGGTAGGTAGGTATCTGTTGTTGTTGACAAAGCGAGGACAGCGCAGCGTAGTACAACACATACAATAAAAAAAAACTAGCTTGTTGTTATAGGGGTGCGCGACAAGAAGACTTGCTTAGTAGCGGGTGTCAGAATTCGCGTTGGCTGCCCCGGATAGGGAGAGAGATGGAGGGTGACGGTGACGTGAGGAGATGAGAGACGACGTTGAATGGATGAAATATCGAATCTAAGTAAATCTTGCATGCAATAATAAGGCTGTCGATGAGCCACGACCACAGCTATGACCATGACCACACCAGCTAGGTATACTTAGCGTGCTAACCTTAAAAAGTGCACCGCTGCGCTGCGCTCTAGTGAGTGAACCCCCGCGAGCTGGGAAACAATATCTGGGTCGGTACCTCTCCTGCACGTGTAAACCCACAGCTGGCTTGGGTACCTACATGGAAGATTCAAGTGGGGGGTTTTTAGTGGATCATACATCAACAACGAACTTGTAAGTGTTTATGCATCAATCTATCTACCAATCTACCAGGCACCCAAGAGGAGCATACCTTGTTGTCGATATATTTATATATCTATATCTATAAATTCATAGATAGAAGATCCTCACAGGTCGTAGTGGTAGCGTGGTTGACTATTATTCGTGGTCACAGGCAGGTATGTCAAGGTGAGGCTCATCATCTAATATAAGCGCCAAGACTTCTACGTCTGTTCTAGACAAGTAGTTTATACTCTTGTCGCATTACATAGAGTCTGAAAGGATGATTTATATCCACAAAGTACAAGTTAGCTAGAAGCATATCGACGGCTCATTGGCATAATCTCTAGGAGTTTTACGTTTCTAACGAGTTTGCTGTTCATATTAAACGGATATTACCAGAACTCCAGCTCTGATACTCATGTAGACCACCAAAACAAGTGACGTAAGGTAGGCCAAGCCTTCATGTTAGGTAACCCGGGTAGGTTCCGGAGTAGGTAAGGGATAGCGATTAGAAACGCCTTATCGTTTGCTTAGTATTTTCGGTAGTACAGAGCATCGTAGAGCGCTTGGAGACCCGTTCAGGAGGGATGCTGCCACGTAATAGCCTGGTACGTCTGTATACCTGGGTATCCCTCTCTACAAACTAATTCCTCGCATCTCTGCCGTCACGCGAGCCGAATATAGGACACCATTATCTGGCACTTGTTCAGCTTTGCTTGTGGGTGTAGGTAACAGCACTTGTTTATCTGTCAATGGTTGACAAACAATCTGGTCAGCTAGCTGACCTCTACATAAGTTTCCCTTGCTTGGATTTGCTGTGTACTGAAGATGAATTATGTAAATACAACATTGTAATAATATATTTAAATTAGAAAACCAAGTGTTTGGTTTAGATAGAGGATGCTTAGATTAGCAATGACCGTCTACAGAATACGGACTGGAGAGTGAAAGTGAGATGAGATGGCCTGTAGCTACTGATATCACGTGCTTCATCTTGGATGGCTTAGGTATCTGGACAGGTAATCCCTCGTTTTCCTGACACGGCCACCGGCTATAGTATTCTCCGGAGTGTAAGGGCTTAAGATAATGCATTAGGTATGTCTTGGATGGAGTTGGATCTAGATAGGTAGGTAAATGTGAAATCAGCTGTTTTCATTCACGTATTCCTACGAAATACAGGATTTAGTTATTAGTAAGGGGGACAAGGCTAAGTGCCTGCCATTTGAATTTCTGAGACGGGAAGGGCTGGCGGGCCAAGTCGATAATCTGGTGTGCGAATCGGATGAACTCGAAATGTGGATGAATACTAGAGGGTAGGCGACGGGATGGAGAGACCCGACGAATGGGGATTGCTCTGCGAAGGCGTCGTGGCCGGTAGGGCTATGTAGCTAGGCTATGTAGAGGCTAGATATATAGCTGTAACAAATGTCGTGCTTCAGATCCTGGTTGCAGATCCTCTAACACGCGGTCGTGCAAGGTTGCGTAAGCCTAAATCGAAGGCCGTGGTCCAGACTGCTATGTGGTTAAAAGAGAGGGAAAGGTGATGGTGTGCAGACATCTCGTATTAGATAAATGGTCAGGGAAGCATAGGTAGGTACTTAGATCTTATAATCAGGAGACGGCACCGTTTTCATGTTGATGATGATAGTGATGATGCCGAGTTTTACCTTTCGTGGACATGTTTGAATGATCGCTCTGGGATCACAGTCAGATCATTGAGATAGGACGACGGAAATATCTTCAAACAAGTTGGTTTGAGAAGTCCCAGCAGGGGAGTTCGCACGTGTGGCATGATGATCTTGGCATTTCGGGTTGGGGGTCTGGTTTGGGGATGGATGATGGGTTGGTTAGCTACGGTTTCAGATCGACACCCCAGTCGCCAGCTAAACACGAGATGAGTAAGTAGTCAAGTCCCCTTAACACAATCAACCGCATTTCGTTATATATTAAGGGTCTTAGTAGATCATGGCTCGTCGCAGATCATCCATCGACTGAAAATCTTAAAAACATCCGGCCAACCAGTTTCGCTCATTTTTCATTCATCGCTCAGCTCTCTCGGCCTTTCTGAGCACTACAGGCACGACGAACAAGTCCCAACTGTGCCCACGTTCGAACACCTATCAACATGAGAGCCTGGGCTTACCTGCAGGCCGTCGCTGTGGCCGTGAGCATTTCTCCTGCCGTTGCGCTGGCGATTGGAGAGAACGCAAACTCGGTCAAAGTCGCCATCAAGCTTCGGGACCTCGGTTGTAATAAGGACGCCATCGCCGCCTGCGTTACTTCCACAGGCGAGGACGGTTCAGTCTGCTTTGGCCACCTATGTGCAGGCAGACCGCTAGAGAGGATGGTGAAGCGCCAGGACGAGTGCACTGAGGATAACCTGCTCCAGTGCGCCATATTGGACTGGAACGAGGCGCAAGTCTGCTTTCAACAATTGTGCCTCTAAACGAGAGACGTGAAAACGACCGACTATAACTGTGTACGAAAAGACGGAACGAAAAAGACCAAATTTCATACCTACCTTGTCGCGGGTGGTAGACAGCTATTGTTCTGACTGCAATGGCGGCGCTATCTGCGACATATCCCCTATGGCACGATTGATCTTCACGCGAGGCAAGGATATGCTCTATAAAGCGTCGGGCACGCCAAGGACGAAGGGCGGACGATTTGGCCGTGATGCTATTGAGAGCGGCGGATCACGAAGATAGCCTAGAGGGCTTTGCGATTGGGCATTTTGGACGACGCGGGGGTTACATCGACCAACTAGTGCTTTGAATCCTCTTATCTGCTAGCGACTTTGCCTTTACTTGTTTTTCGCCGAGGCACGATTGGTCTTGAGCAGATGAGGCGTTCACACCATAGACGATAGAACCAATAAATTGGGACAATTCTCCAGGGCTCGTTTCGAACTTTGCATTGGGCTACCTTTACGGCAGCCCCTGACGTATAGTAGCGTTATTCGTAAGCCGGTTTCACCCGTCGACAGGCACAGGGTAGGCCGGTATTTCCTTATATACGAAGCAGGTAGGTAGATAAATGTTTATCTGAGGTGATGATTTGATGGACATAGCACGGAAAAAGGAAAAACGACTTTTTTCGTGTGATCTGTGCAACATAATAAGACATGCAGATAGTGGATGGGTTGGCATCCGACAGAGTGGATAGAGTTTTCTACAGCGCCGGTAGGTTAGGTATATTTTATCTTTAGTCTCATGCAATTACTTACCTACTGGTAGGCTGTAATTGCATAACCCTAAGCCACGATCCCTTGGCGTATGCGAAAATCGTATATGTAGGTATTGACCTGCACTGATCGTATAACTTGACCGGCTGAGCTATTCGGCAGTTTTTGTGTTACATTGCTATCAACAACAAGTAACCGAAAGGGCTTGGGCTCTACCTCTCGCTTGGCTTGGTGATTACTGCAGACGGTAGTGCCGTGATAGTTTCATAAAGGCTTTGATATCGTGAGACCGTCTATGGTGTCGTATAATGTATAAATTTGGTATGTGGGTAGGACTAGACTACCTAGAGCGCGGGACTTATCTATATTATTGTAAGTTTAAACATTGCCGTCCGGCAATAAAAAATAAGCAGATCTCGTCTCCATTAAGAATGGATATGTGAATTACAGAATATTTCATTCGCAGATGCTAGTTACTAGCGTACGTAACCGTATGGAGACCCTACATCGTATAATCCTTTCAGGTCCCGGGAGATCTCCAAGCGGCGCTCCGGGGCGCTCCAGATTCTTTGCCGTCACATTCTTTCCATTTTCCCATGTACAGTCACTGCATAATCATCAGCTTACTTGTCGATTTGGCGCGGAGGAGGAGCATGCCACCCAGCGCGGAAATTTAAATTTGAAAAAAATACAAGATTATTATCTACATACGTTCAACATTCGCATAATCCTGGTGTGTTGTACACGTGTATCGCGATAACGAGCCACCTAGGACCGGGCGGGAAATTTGTCATGCCTGAGGGGCAGGTAGGCTTGGTAGGGCACCTAATAGGTAAGTATTTGTTTCAATAAGGTAGGTTAGTATATATAGGTTCCGTACGTGCGTTTTACGTTTGAGGCTCTCAGAGGTTGTTCATTCTTTGTCCTGAATTACGGTAGGCATCTTTTCCAGATGGCTGACCTCTCAAGACCTTTCACCACCGTGCTGGGTGAGTTCAATCTCACATCATGGGCGGGTGTCGGTCGCGTAGCCCTTGGCCTCACCGTCCTCTTCTTCATCCGTCTATGCGCCGTCGCGGTGTATAACCTCTATTTCCACCCGCTTCGCCATATTCCGGGGCCGCCACTATGGATCGCAATCAATGGGTTGAGGTCGTTGTATAAGATGCGCGGAATTCTAGAGTTCAAGTACGCCGAGTTCCATGAGAAATACGGCGAGATAGTACGAGTCAACGCCGACGAGGTTGCTTTCATCCGCCCTGAGGCCTGGAAGGATATCTACGGCCATGGACATGCCGAGTTCCCGAAGCACTTCCCTGGCCTGAAGCTGGACACGAAAAAGATCGTCTTCTCGAGCTCAAAGGATCACTTCCGGTATCGACGAGCTATGCTACCCGCCTTCTCCGACAAGGCCTTGCGTCTGCAAGAGCCCCTTATCCGCGTCTACATTGACCTGCTCGTGAAGCGACTACGGGAGCAGTCAGAGCTCGGGAAGCCCGTTAACATGGTGCGATGGTACAACTTCACGACTTTCGATCTGATCGCCGATCTCGCCTACGGAACCCCGCTGCAGGGATTAGCGGATGGGAAGGGCAACGCATGGCTCGACAACATCGGCAATATCATTAAACTGTTGCCCATCATGGCCTTCGGCAGCATGTTCCCGCTCGTGGGCAAGGCCCTGCAATTCCTCGCGGGGCCCCAGATCCGGAATGCCGAGAAGAAACACTACGCCTTCGCGTCGAAAATGACCATGGATCGGATCTACCACAAGAAGCAGCCCGACCGCGGCGACTTCATGGACTTCATGCTGCGGTCGCGCGGACAGCCCCACGAGATGAAAGACGACGAACTCGCGAGCAATGCGGATCTGATCATGCTTGCTGGATCGGAGACCACGGCGACGCTGTTGAGCGGTGTCACGTACTGGCTGCTGAAGACGCCTCACGCTCTCAAGAAGGTCACGGAAGAGGTTCGCGAGGCTTTCAAGTCCGACGAGGAGATCACTTTTGACGACACCCGAGCTAAGCTTCCCTACATGTGGGCCTGTCTTCAGGAAGGACTCCGGATCTTTCCCCCTCTTCCTCTAGGCATGTTGCGCATTGTTCCTGAAGGGCCGCCGGTTCAAATTGCAGGCGTCACTATTCCTGGAAAGGTCGGTAATATCATTATTTTCAGTTGTCATCTGGCAATTAAAGCTGATTTGATTTCTAGACACAAGTTAGTGTGCCTCAGCTAGCAGCCTTCCACTCTGAGTACAACTACCACCGACCAAGAGAGTACATCCCAGAGCGATGGCTTCCTGAATCAACTACAAACCCTAGCTCTCCTTTCTTTAACGATAGACGGGAAATTCATAAGCCATTTAGCGTGGGCCGACGGGATTGCATTGGTCAGAACCTAGCTATGCGTAAGTGATCACTTTCACACATCTCTCACCTTTTCCATTTTTTCGTCATGGTCAAGAACAAATATATTACACTCCCCTAGCGCTTGATTTCACGAGTATATGAGTGGCGGGCACCGACTAATGATATTTTATAGACGAGATGCGGTCTATCTTGGCCAAGGTACTATGGAACTTCGAGTTGACACTCGATGAGAGCTCCAAGCGTTGGCATGATCAGAAGATCTTGGCGCTATGGGTAAAGCCCCCGCTGATGGTACATATTAAGCAGCGGGAGTTTTGAGGAATCTCTGTGTACGAATTTAATATCCGGAAGGCTGAGGCGTTGAGGGAATTTTTTGTGTTGGGTCTAGAGAGCATTGATAGAAGGGATATCCGCTTGTTAGGTCCAAATGAAGTACTCAGGACTGGAAAACGTGAGCTTCTGTCTCCAGTGTTGGCCGTTTCTTTGCTTTTATGAATACGTGTGAAGCTAGATGTGTGTGAATATATCATGCTGTTTATCTAGATGCTGACGTTACATACGAGGAGAATTGCGCTCAGACATCCTGTATCGGTCGCAATTGGTCAAGTAGAGCCTTCAATTTTCGGACTTACCCCTCAATGCTCCTCTCCTGCTTCATCACATTCTGTCACTGGGGCAAAACCATGAGCACGGCGAATAAGTTAAACCCCATCCTAATTATTGGCGGTGGAACTTGGGGGTGCAGCATTGCACTGGAACTAGCGAGAAATGGCTACCGCGATGTGACAGTTCTCGACGGCGAGGACGTGCCCAGCAGTATCGCAGCTGGGAATGACCTCAACAAGATCATGGAAGAAGGTAGCTCAGGTCCTTCTGCGAATGAAATGAATGAACGAATGATATGACTTGTTCATTAGTTATCACGATAGTAACAACACCAGGATCCCAGTCCGAAGACGACACAGACGTCGCATATGCGTGGAATCGCCTCCACGAGCTATGTACTACAGCATGGCTTAATGATCCCGTCTACAAGCCTTATTATCACCGCACGGGCTACGCCATGGCTGCCTCATCGGATGCTGCCTATGAAGCTCTTCTTAAAGATATTAGTGGACATGAAGACGAATATCAAAGGCTCGCGTCGGCTGCGCAGTTTCGAAATACCATGCCTAAGGGTGTTCTCACGGGCGACTTCATAGGTTGGAGAGGCTTTGCCAAGCCGAGCGGTGCGGGGTGGGTTTTTGCTCGCGGCGCCATGTTAGCAGCCAAACAGGAGGCGGAGAGGTTAGGTGTTCGGTTTATCACTGGTCGAGATGGCTTGGTGACCGAACTGCTGTTTTCAGAGGAAAGCGAGCATGGCGATCAAAGAAGAATTATAAAGCGAGGAGCTCTGCGAGGCGTGCGAAGCGCCAGTGGATCCATCTATCGTGCCCATACTACCGTCCTTGCGAATGGAGCCAATGCCGACGGCTTGATCAACTTCAAGCGTCAACTTCGGCCAACGGCTTGGACATTAGCGCATATTCAGATGACCCCATCGGAAGCGGAGCTGTATAAAGATCTTCCGGTGCTGTTCAACATTGAGAAGGGGTTCTTCATGGAACCGTCCGCCGAGACGCACGAACTCAAGATCTGCGACGAGCACCCGGGCTACATCAATCCAATCTATCACGAAGACCCGTCTGATAACCACTTACTTAAAGAGCTTGGAGATGACAAATTCAAGGGCGAGAGGGTTATTGTAGGGTCGAGACCGTTTGCTAGGCGGCAGATTCCGCTGGAATCCGAAGAGCGCATACGTGCCTTCTTGCAGGAGACAATGCCGCATCTCGCTGGGCGCCCCTTTAGCTTCGCGCGCATATGCTGGGATACAGATACGGTAGATCGTATGCCCCTTATTGATTGGTATACGTCAGACAAGAGTGAAGGCTTCGTATTCGTAGATCAGAAAGGCGAGAAAGGCGCTGATGAGAATGTCAACGGCCAACGCCTGTTACTAGCGGTAGGCGGCAGTGGGCACTGTTTCAAGACGATGCCTGCTATGGGCCAAGTGGTACTTGAATTCCTGGAGGGCCGGATAGATGCCAAGACGGAAAGGGCTTTTCGGTGGCGGCCTGAGATAGCCGAGGGAAGAGACTGGTGGGATGTGCAGGGCAGATGGGGAGCGCAAGGGGAAGTCATGGATATCAACAAGATCAGAGGATGGACAAATATCGGTGAGGATCGACGCCTATAGATTACTAGGTGTAGGTAGGCAGGCGGCTACTTCCTTTTCGTTGACACCTCCTTGCCTGTCTCGCCTTCTACCAAGGTATCTATCTACATTAGCAGATGTTATTGGTAAGCGCTATCTACTTGCTGCTGTTGTCACACTTGCCTATGTATGTGCCTACGGTTTGGGTAATCTAGTGATCTGATATTCCCTATATCACGGTTTCCTTCACTCTGTTGTGATGCTAGGCTTGATGGACTATAAGAAGAAGGAACACGGGACGGTGCATATAGGATACCCCTCACGGTGGCCACCAGGTCAACTCTTCCATTCCTTCAGCATCGTTTTTTTTATCATAGACTCGCTACACTCACTACCTACCTCATATGTCTTGAATATGATTACCAATATAGCTACCTTAGGTAGTACCTCCTACTGTGCATAATATACCTACTGTAGCTAGTATTGGTGCTCGGCCTATCTATGCGTGTATCTGCCTTGTTTTCTTTCTTTCTTTTTTTCGGCTTCATCCCCGCCAAACCATCTTATTAGTCGCGAATATCGGCTGCTACAATATTATTAATCCTCGCATGCGTCAGTTTCAACCCCGCGGCGTGCTGTAGTATCCGCAGAGAGCGATGCAGGCTTGTTTCAAACAAGCCTAACACCCAAGAAAAAGAAAGGATAAGGGTGTGGATAGGCAACCGTCGTTGCGGCCAATTTGGTAGGTGGTAGAGGCTGCTTTCACGCGATTCGCTAACCGCCCAGAGAGATAGCTTGTTTGTATGCACATCATCCCACATGCATTGCATCCATCGGGACTATACATACATATCCCCTCTATCACAGGACTGGCAGACTTCGGGAACGTACATACGAACAGACATACATACCTCATTATTATATAGTGCTTGCACTACACTAGGCACAGATGGTGCTACACCATGCTACACTACCAGGGCCATGTTGCAGACTAACTAGCCCGGTAGTTCCGGCATTCCAACGACATCCAATCCATCCGAGCACGGCCAGATTCGGCCGATGTAATTCGAAGCCATGCTCCCAGTAGCTCCCCGTAGCTTCCAGAAGCTAGCAATAATAACAGAGCACGCAAAGCACGCAAGGCACGCACTTAGAAGCGTCATCATTCATTCCGATCCCGAACGGGCCAATGGACCCGTAGACTCTTCCACACCCTCCATTGTCTGCCAGACATATCCAGCCGCATTTGGTAATGATTCATCAGATAATCGGCCCTTGCGGGCCCTTGCGTCTTGGGCTTTGATCTAGCGCTTAGCGAGAGCTTCCGGTTGTGCTACTTGTAGATAGCAGACTCGAGCTAAGCAAAGAAGGTATGTAACTAACTTTACGGAGTACATATTGAACTCTATATATGGGCTACCTATCTTGCCCCATCGCTCCGGATCCTCTGACTTATCTCTTTCTCAGGGACAGCGCTGCTTGTTCACCTTCTCATTTATCCAGGGTCCTCCTCTCGGACTCCTGCTCCGTCCCTCCTGGCTCAATATTTACCTCCCGTAATAGGGGACGTAACGGGCGACAACTATTGCGGCTCTTTGCTCTTCAATTACACTCTATCTGTCGATAGGTTCGCTATGGTCCGTTAAGCTGTGTCGACCAACACCGGAATACCATGAGCGCTCCCATCTGGTTGACACGACTCTTCCGCTATATCACGACAGTCGTTATTGAGCAAGCTCGCCTTCACCCCACCAAACCTTACGCCCCCGGCTAAAACTGATTATCATGGTCGAGCACCACCCTGTCCATAATAGCGAGGTTTTTCTATTAGGATTAGCCCCTCGCCCCTCTGAGCCCCCGCCGTCCCCCCCGTCGCCTTTGACGCCCACCGATGCCGGCTCTAGCACACCAATCGAACATCTTTGCCTAGATAGCGCAGGCGTACCTACAGCAGATGCTGAAGAAGCAAGCTCGACTGCGCGAAGACGCGTGGCCGGCGCCATCCACGTCCTCAACACGGAGGCTACCGCCTTACGGAGCTTGACGCAGCTTTACAAAACTGATGCAATAGCTACGGAGGGCTTCAACGCCGCCGTGGACGCTATAGTCAGGCAATGTAGCGAGAAGGGTAAGCTCGTCGTTACAGGTGTAGGCAAATCGGGCCACATTGGGAAGAAGCTGGTCGCAACGTTCAATAGCCTCGGCCTACACTCGACGTTCCTGCACCCCACAGAGGCGCTGCACGGCGACCTGGGTAAGATCGGGAAGCACGATGCACTTCTCTTCATTACGTTCTCGGGCAAGACAGCAGAGCTGCTAGCGCTTCTGCCCCATGTCGACTCGGGTCTACCGACCATCGTCCTCACGGCGCACGCGCAACCCGCCGACTGTGAGCTCATCCGCCGCCGTCCGGGCGCCATCCTCTTACCAGCGCCCATCCACGAAGCCGAGACTATTTCTTTCGGCGTATCGGCGCCCACTACCTCCACGACCGTCGCGCTCGCGCTTGGTGACGCCCTAGCTGTTGTCGTCTCCCAGGAGTTGCACGCCGCGATAGGCGTCTCCTCGGTCTTCGCTCGCAACCACCCAGGTGGCGCCATTGGAGCCACCTTCGACAAGCCCGGCGCAGTGCGGGAGCTTGCCATTCCCCTCGCCGAGGTCGCAGTTGTGCAGGGGGTACCGGGGGATCTTGTAGCCGCGGACCTCCTTAAAGCCGGCTATGAATCGCCGTCTGGCTGGGTGGCCGTTAAAGACGCGCTCGCATGCCCAGCGCGCATACGTCGCCTCGATACTGCGCTCATGGGTTGCAAACTAGTAGATCTGCCTGATCTGCTAGTTCCTCGTAGCGAGTGGATTAGTATCGGCGCGGATACCCGTATCCCGCAGGCTGCGCACTGGATCAAGGATCTGCTACTAGCCTCAGATTACGGTGAGGCAACATGCAGCGGGGAGTCGATCCTTGCTGTTGTAGATGGCAAAAGCCAGGTCATCGGCGTATTGGAGGCCGGGGAGTTGCTACGGTGGCAGGAGCCATGAGATTATTCGTGATTTGTTTGGATTTGTTATTTGTGTTTTGGAGATTTTCTTGGGCACTAGGACTTTGGATAGATTGTTGGCGTCTGATTTAGAGGGCTCCAATCCTCCTCGTGAATGACTGAATGACGAATTTATGAGCCGAACAGAGCGGAGCCGTGTATAGTATATATGCCACGGCGGTTGGAAAAGAATAGACGGACTTTTAGGTTTGGGACTTTCCGATCTTAGTTGGATAGATGGACTCGTGCGAATATGCGACGTTCTATCCAGTTGTTAACAGGCGGCAATAGACCTCTCGAACGACGCTCCTCTACGATTATTGGTTTTGCCACGAGTAGAACATGTTACGGACATAGCCTGGTATGGTAATGACTTGTTAAGCTTTATCATGTTGAGGGCTCTGACCGTCTACCAAGGACTAGTCTGACTATATTAAGGGATACGTTATGCCCAAGATCTGTTTTTCAATGCAAGCGGAGTCCCGCAACCAGTGATATGCAATACCTACCACCAAAACGCCCCGATGAATCGCTTGTAGATTCTACCAGTGAGACTCCTAAAGATGAGAAAAAAAAGTGGTATACAGGAAAAAAAAAACCTCGAACTAAACGAAGACCAAACTCCCTCTCTCCCCCTGTCGTCTTCTTTCCCGTGTTCCTAACTCCTAGCAAAGTTGCCCATGTCTACACTATCTCGGTAAACTTATTCAGCTTAGGGGCAAACTTAGGCGCAACGTGCGGCATGACCTTGGACGCGACGTTGGTGGCGGCGCCAAACTTGGCTCCCACGTTGGACTCGGCGAATCTGTCGCCGAACTTGTCGGAGACCTTGCTCGAGACCTTGCTCTCGATCTGCTCGAGCTTGCCGTCGATCTTCTCGTCGACCTTGCGGGAGACGAAGGTGCGGAAGCAGCCGTAGCCGCCGGTGAGGAGCCAGAAGAGGGCGTTGACGAGGTCGATCCAGACGGCGACGCGCATGGTGCTAACGCGAACGCCCTGGTACCATTTGTGCTGGTCGTCGTGGGGCATGCGTAGGAAGAGGACGGCGAAGACGCCGAAGACGGCGATCCAGAGGACGAAGAGGACGAGGTCCCAGGCGAAGAGGCGGGCCGTCTTGACGAAGGGCTGCGGGATCGCGAAGAGCACGGTGGTGATGGCGCTCAGGGAGGCGATGAAGAGCGCGTAGACCCATTGTGAAGCTTGCGGGTTGCCGGCGCTGCGGTCTGAGTTCACGCGCGAGCCGTACAGGCCGACGACGATGAGGGCGAAGATGAGTTGGAGTCCGCGGCCTATGAGGCGCAGCCAGGTCTCGTAGATGTAGAGGGGCTTGGTGACGGCGGTCTTGCCGTACTTGGTGGCGAATGCTTTGAGGGCCATGGTTGATGGTATGTAGGTGAGTGAGTGAGTGTGAGAGTGCGTCGGTGAATTAATATTGGTGCAAGCAGACGTGTTTGTGCTTGCTCTACTGAAATTTACTTGTTGAATAAACAGGTAGTAGATCGAGTCTATACCTAGTATAAAACTAATAGATAGTGACAACCAGTGTCGTTGAGGCCAGCCGAAGAGAAAAAGGAATGATTGAAATTGTAACGACTAGAAAATCTAAAGAGACGCCAGGAAACGACGAGAAGAGAGGAAAGCACTAGAGAGCAGTAGTGATAGTAGTAGTAATGAAGGGGATGAGTGAAACGAGGGGACGCTTCGTAGATATTTGAATCTTCGAAGACAATGGGACAAGACGGGCCGGCTCAGGACATCAGGTCAGGTCAGGCCAGGCCAGGTCACCTCTGACCTCGACCCAAGAACCCGCCAACAAGCGCTGGACTTTCTAGCTAGACAAGGACCTGGGGAAATGAGTTATTCGCCTGTCCAAAGAGCGGCGAGACCGAAGGGGAAAAATTCCCTTGTTTCCCCGCCCGTCGAGACAAAGACACAAAGACGGCGGATGCGAGGGTTGAGGGTCGGGACGCTGTGAGGCTCTCTCAGCCAGCTAAGTGACTTGTGTACAGTGGTGGGAGAGCTGGGAGAGTGTCGCGTGTGGGTCGTCTGTCGTAGGCGCTGGCGATGGACCCTGAATGACTGGCTGATGCGGCTCCGTGCTCGAGACGGCGGGCGCTAAGCACGCTATTGGTCGGGTGGACCTGGCGGCTTAAGGTGCTGCTAGGTACCCTAATGCTGTGGCCCGCGCTTGTTACCTGGCTTGTCAGGGGGGAGTGTAGCGCCGGCTCCACTGTCGTAGCCGCTGCTGCTGCTGCTGCTGCTGCGGGCGATATAACCTAGGACTCTCTCTCTCCACGTTTCAGGGTCCGGGGGGCGCGTCGTGTTAACTTCAGCTTCACCTCTACATTATGGCACCTAGGTATTTACATAAAAGTGATGAGTGCCCGACGTCCATTTACTTATCTAGCCCCGTTCCCCTCCCGTGCACATGATTTATCATTCAGCTCTGCTATCCATTTATTTCATTGGCAGAAGCTCCGTCTATGTATTAACACATTGTACCGGTATTATGTAAGTTCGAGCATGTATCTAGTCGGCCGATATCTTTCTTGTATATTGATATTTCCTCTTGTTTATTTAGTACCCGTAATCCGTACACCGCTTACTTAGTCATCCGACTGCCTCTCTGTTGTTTTATATGGTTGCTACGTAGATAGGATACGTATAGTTAAGTACCGTATGCCCTGAGCTTTTTGTCCCTACATTTCGGGGATTGCCATTGTCAACGGTCCACGGCACTGGATGCCAACACCTGGGTGACGTATCGGCTACAAAATTCTCCTTTGACATACCCCGGCCTTTCTCTAAAAACGTAAGTGGCTATTGTCTGCTCTATTGGACTTGAGTGATAATTTACTTAGGTAAGATAACTGGAAATGGTAGTGATGTGCTACCAACACCATCGCGTGACTGAGCTATATATGTATACCTGGAGAAGTTGGCTTCCCTTTGAGACGTCGTCATACCTACCTAAGTACTGTTTACGCTCACCCAGATTGGTCGTGTGGCGTAGCAAGTATAAACTCGTGCGCCCATCTCGGCCCAACTAGCATCGTCTCTTCCTCCCATTTCCATCATTGTACACACATTAACAGCTTTCCCTCGCTTTTCAGTTGCACACACTTACATAGATATCTTCACTGTGCCTGGAGTCCATTTCAAACTGCCATCGCGACCGTCTCCCCTTCCTCTAGATTCTAGCACAAAAACGAGTCCCGAAATTGTGAGGACGCCCTATCCGCGGAAAATATATGACCTAGCCCCCAAACCCCTACCTCCGGAATTGCAACACGAGATCCATACTTACCTCCGCAACTACTGGCCGGCCGACTCCTTTGATGTCAGCTACAAACGCACGCTGCTCGCTGTTACTTCTCAGTGGGAGCTACGCAGGCCTAAATCAAGGATATTCGACCGTGACGATAGCCTTCCCGATTTCGACCACGACAATAGCTTTACCAATTTCGTCCACGCACATCATATTGACGTAGAGATCCGATCCGTTAAACGAGCGGACGATGAATGGGAATCTATGGTCGAATGCATCTGCCTGCAAATTCTCCCCAAATATAATACGCTAGATGCCGCTGTCGAGTTTTTTTATTCTAGCGATGCCTGTATCGTGTCTAGATATTACCGGCCCGAGTTAGATAAGACGAAACTCAAGGCTTTCTTTGAGGATAATGTGTCCCGGGACCCAGGACTTGGTCTCGGACCGCAGGGTTGAGGATACAGAAGAGAGGGAGGACTCGTTTTCGGTTCCGCGTATCGAGGGAGAAACGAGTATGATAAGAAACGAAGTGGCGCCTCCGTCGCTGGGGAACTAGGATTTGAGGATTGCCTTATATTATTGAGTTGATATAGTATATACTTGTCTTTAACACTCGAGGCCCAATAGAATTTGTTAAATTCTTTTTAAAAGTCGCTATTGCTTCCGTTGGTCATCTCGACTCCATTATTGCCAAACTATAAATACCTATGCCACCTAATAACTAACGACTGTAGAAGAAAGACTTACTCAATAAGCGGCATATACACCTCGGACTCACGATGCATAGATCACCGCTCTCTGAATACGAGAGCAAAAAATTGAGTCGATATATGTCAAAAATATTAGCGGCTAGGGACATTATGCCTATACACCTCACTCTACAACATATGACCTCCTAGCCTATACGTTTGGCTTCTTCGTACACAGTTGCTCGTAGAATTCTAGGGCGGAGATGGGCGCAACGTCTTACGAGTGTTTGTTGTAAGGACCGTGCAGTGTGGCAAAGGGATGCTTTGTTTATAGTGAGGGCACCTTGTATAACTCTAAACCAAACACGCCAACATCGCGTCCATCGCCTAGCAAACCACGCAAATTGTCGAAGAATATTTAAGGAAAGTTTGAGCGTCCCCGCTGCCTCCGGGAACATCCCACTCCCTTTCTTCCCGTTCCGACGAGTCACATTGCTGGTTCCATCCCTTTCTACACCCGTCATTATCAGCCTACCATAATCAGCAACAACGACCGCCTATTAAACTCGGTTTGAATATGGGGCACCAAGAGAAACCTTTTGCTTGGACGCCTCTTGACTGGACGCCTCCAGACGAGCTCCGGCTCTCAGTTGAGAAAGTCATCCACCACGTAACATTCAGTGAAACCGATGTGGCGTTGAAGGATGTACGTGGCATGGTCTACTACGGACGGTCGGTGATTTCATTTGACTGCTCCCTCAAACCTCACGAAGTACATCCGGCCTTCTGGAGTGCTGGAATGACCCGAGTCTACGTAGTCTCCGTCATCGCTGCGCGCAGCCATGAGGAGACCTGGGAACGGTGCTACGAGGCGCTCTACAGTGAGGCCCTAAAGCCCCATGGCATCCAGGACGTCATAGTCAAGTTCGCCAACGGGTCTGCGGAGCGGGTGTATTTGCCGCACTTCGCCCGCATCGGGGGCAGCTTGATGGAGGTTAAGGACGGGAAATATGAGATAGAGCTCCTGCGCGCGAGACGGCAGGTCTTAGAAAGCTCGGGTGTAGAAGAGGAGTGGCTTTTAGAAACACATACGCGGATATCTAACGAGATACGTCGGAGAGAAATTCACAAGCTTACGTAGACTGGGAAATAATGATAACAAAGAAGCGGATGAGGCAGGCAGACCGGGATACATCGTAGGTGGAATTCAAGGATTCAGCATCAACGTATTAGCTTGATTTGCCTTGGGCAGTTAGAGGTTGGTGACGAATTTACCTTCGCCCTTGGTACCGCATTGTTGTTTTCGGTTGACTTGTAGCCATTGGCATAAAGCTACCCTACTAAGTACCTGTCTACATTTTCCATGCCTGGCTTATATTTTAACCTATAATTGCCGCTATGTAGACTTGAATTTTGGAAAGACAAACATGGACGCATGCTAAGCCCCTATTTATAAAGATGTGCCTGGCGCGGTATTTTGTAAGGCCTGAAGCCTTTTTGAGCCAACGTAGTAAATAATGTCAAAGTTCTGCAGGGTTTGCATGTTTGGCTTAACAGGTACTGTCAGGAAATATATACAATATCCCTTTCTCTTCGCTGCTTGTCTACAGTAAGGGGAATGTCTACTCTCTTTAGTTAAAACAAATAGCCACGTAGTAGAGTTATATATAATAGTATGCGTCAGGCCAGCTGCACCGCACAATATATTCAGCTTTATATATCTCTAGACTAAGATCATTTACTTGTATCTCATCATGGCCACCCTAGAACCCGCCAACACCCCTGAGAACATTCTGCCAGAAATCATAGCACAGATTGAGGATAACGTGTCAAGAACTTTCTACAACAGCTCTCGCCTACCACCAGATGTTATTGAATACACATATGCCACTATGGGATGGGATGATCAGCTAAGAATAACCGTATCGAGCCCAAATGCTGTGAGTGCTTTTGATTATTCGAACCCACGGCCCCTTCTATTCTGTTAAGATTTCTACATCTCATAAACACCCCGTAGGCAATACTTGAGAATAGAGATAACTGACTCTAAGCCTTGTAGCGGAATTTCTACATAAAAAGAATCCACTTAGTGATTATCAAGGCGACTAATGGCAATGTGCAAACTTGGAATGCTCTAGCCAATCGGCTAGATAGAGATGAGATTGGCTACAAGATAACTTATAGAAAATCATGGAATATTTACAGGCCAACTTGGGTATGCCATAATGGGATCACTCAGCCTACCACATCGTACCGCCTGATGAAAAGCTTCGTACGAGAAAGACGATATGATATTAAGAAGGCGCTTGAGCAAGTAACGGAACGAAGCAATAAACGGGCATGGGATAATCTCAAGGCTATGGAAAAGACGATTAACACTGCTGGAGCGACATTAGAAGCCAAAAGGCTAACGTTGCACCCGTAGCGTAGATTGATATACGAGGCTGGAAACTAGGAGACTATCGTTTATGATAGGCATTTAAGATATTTAGACACTTGCATAAAAAGGGCCATGAAATAGATACACACTGGCCTTCCAATACTTGACATCAAAACATATCCCCCATGAAAGTTTCCTATTGATTTCATTATCGGATTCTTTAACACAAGGCAGCTATTAGTGGTTCGAGTGTTCTGTTGTATATTTCGTCGTCTGTTTCGGCATCTATCTAGGTTAGGATCTGGCTCTTTCGGCTAGGTCAGGGTGGCAGGGCGTCATATAGGCCGTGAGTGTAATCGGTTGGGCGTGAACTCTTACGGGGTGGCTATTGGTATGTTTGGTAAGAGAAAGAGTGGGTTAGGGCGCTGGATATAATTATGTAGTCCCCACTCGTTTAAGGAATAGTCCTTTCATGTTTGAAATCGATGGTACGTAAGTGTTAGAGTTAGTAGCTGCTAACGTTTAAGGGAAGAAAATGGGGGAGGGGGCAGCATAAAGCTAGGATGTAGCTGTCTGACCCTGATAGGGCGCCGTATTATAAAAGGAGCGTGGTGTATTTTACTAACAACTAGCACTCTAGAAGTCTTATAATTTCCTTTGCCTTCTGGTAAAATTAGACTAGCTGGACCCGTGCCTGAATATCCCCTTCAATAGTATGCCGTACCTCCGCCCTAAGATCATAATCTTCGGCTACAGTTTCTAATAGCTGGGACACATTGAAAAACTCAGCGTACTCTAGCTGAGCTAGCGCGGCTAGTCCATCCTTTAGAGAAGGAAGTAGTTCGTAAAGACGGTCAATGAGTTCATTGAACTTTTTTGTCAAATCCACCAAGTGCCTGTCCTCAGATATTAAGATCTTGTCCTTTTGGGACCCTTGGTGATAGCTTTGACGGCTATTCGATATTGTTTGCATCCTCTTGTGAAGGTACTGGCACATGGGGTTACTATCTGGCCCAAAAGGGGTGGCTTCGTCTAGTTGAATGTTGAAGTTTCCTTCCCGAAACGTGCGACCAATATTCATATAAAGCTCAAAGGCCCGCACGATATCGCGGAAAATATTCCTTGCCTTCAATTTACTGTCTGCATTCCATGGATGCGAAAGAGAGTCTATACGCCCGCTGGCTAGGCCAGCAGCCTTTCCCCAGCGCGATAACCTCAGTTGTGCATTGTCGAATTTTAGTAGATGTATCTGGACCCCTGGCATACATTGCTTAAGGACACAAACAGAATCGAACCATTGGATCGTGTCGTTGAAAAGGTGAGGCAGGTTGTCCGCATCAATTGTGGGGTCAGATTGGAGTGTCCCCGCGAGAATAGGTTGATCATGGAGTCGGGTAGGAACTTTGGTAAGTTGTTCTTCCATCAAATCCTCTGTCCTTAACTCCATTCGACGTTGGGGTCGTTTCTCCTTCGACTTAGGTTGTTCCCTCTTCGATTTGGGTCGTTTTTTCAGTTCAGGTTGTTGCTCTAATAGGCTCTCTCGTTTGCCTAATTCCTTCAAGTCACGCTGTTCCGCCGACAACCACTTATGAAGTGTACTCACAATGTATAGGTAAGCATAGCCATTTCGGACTTCGAATTTCGTCATGTCAATATGATCGCTAATAGCCCTGGGGATAGACCGAAACTTAGGTAGGATTGCCCATTCAGGGGATATCATCTAAACTCAAGTCAGTGTAGTTTTCAATATTAACCTTCCAGGTAGGGTGACTAACTAATTTCCCAGGCATTGGGATCAGTTCATAGAAACAGGAGACTTCGATCCCTCCGTCTGTCCATTGCTGATCGACGATATCACAAAACTTACGCTGCATGTTGACGAGATCAGTGATATCTTGCCGAAATGGAGCCCAGCCCTTCTTCTGAACCCTCTTCTGCAGGATGCCAACTGATGTGGCGACGAGGACAGCCCACTCGGCAATTCCAGCGCGGAAATGGGGAACACCAAAAAGCATGACCCCACGGGTTAAACTCCAAAGGGGGTCTGATTTCGCCTCTGCGACTACAAGGGCCTATAACCTTCTAGTTAGGTAGACGAGACTATATTGGCGGTACCGAGAGAGAGCATACCTGCTCGCAGATAAGGCCGCCTAGCCCATGAGCACAAAATATAATAGGTCGGGTTTCCTACAGGTATGAGCATACTTTCGCTGTGAGGTCCCCAATTAATACCTACTGCACACGAGGGTTTTTCCATCTCACTCCCCCGAAGGTCGGCTATTGCCTCCAACAAGCTCTGTGCATGTTTCCTAACTTTCCACGCACTGAGAATCTCAGACAAATGTGTCACTCTGCCGTCGTAACCAAACGTGAGTACTCGAATGCTCGGTAATTCGACTGGAAGGAGATCTTTAGGCCACATAATATCATTGATCGCCCACGTCTGTTGACGGTTGTCGGTGAGATCATGGATGAAAATCATGCTACAGGGCACAGGGTAGCTTAGTAAGTAAACCAACCGATAAGTTTGATTATATAAAAATAGATTTCAAAACAGAAAGAAGGAATGAAGATAGGAAAGCATGAGCAAGGGATATGGATAAATTACTCCGCAGTACACTTGCCAGCCGGCACATAGAGCTCTTCGAGTCCAGTTGGAAAGGCGGGCTGGGGACGAGGTTCCAGGCGCGGTTCCCGAGTTACAAGCCGCCTCACATATCGTAACAAATTCTTCAAGCACTTCATATTCAAAAGATATCACTATGTAAGTTAATACTGCGCTTGTTTACAATGATATGGCGCCGTGAGTGTTGGGAAATAAGAGGACTTCATTTTGCGGGACAGTCCGATAGTTGGAAAATAAGCCTAGCAAATATCACATGCTTTCTCGAGAGTTCCGAGGGGCGGACTGGCTGAGTTAAGGTGAGGGGTTATGTGATACGTTACAATTAAAGTGTATAACCTGTAAAATTGCTATTAAACCTTTCATCCCTTATGCGAAGCCCTACAAGAACCTGCATACGAAACTAATGAAAAGCGAGTGGTTAAGTGGAAGCCAGACGGCAATTAGAGGCAACGGATTATGTTATTGGAAGAGTCAAGTTATAAAGAAAGTATGAAGTCCTATCTAAACTAAAGGTAAGTGGTAATTAGGACTTCCCATCTTGTTACTTAGAGAATTATGATAGAATTGAGGAGCCTTGCAAATTCCTAGGTAGGCCATGACTATTGTAAGTCCTGTGATGGCGAAGTCGCCCTTATTATTGGAGAGTTTGAAGAGTGGAGAATCTAAGCCTCTGGGCGGAGGCTCTGGGTTAGGTTTGTCAGGTTCGTCTTTATTTCTTTGAAATCTATAAGAATCAATTAGTTAGAGTAGTTGCGACATAGATAGACCTTATGTGCACTACATAGATCTATCTGTGGTGCTTCTTCAACATATGGAGGAGTGGCGGTAAGCCTGAAGTCAACTCTGATATATCGCGGCATCAATAGAACTTTTGGCTTTCGGCCCATTGTCAAGAAGATTTCAGTCATGCTGTGGGGGAACAAAATTGTATTCCTAGAATAATTTGTTTCTTCCAGTCAGAGCATTATGATGAGGCACATGTTGAGTTTCCTCTTCGTGTGCTCAGATAAGAGCACCAGGGGTTCGGTTCCATGACGTCATTACTAGATCTCGGCCCGTTTATAGCCTGCGCTTAGGTACAGTAGAATCGTTTCGCATCTGGTACGATGATATTTTGCACTTCGTCATCGTGCCTTATCATGCAGTGCTTTACCCAATTTTCTAGGCACGATTCTAGGGTTCGTCTGGGTTGATAGTACCTGCTTGATGTGATGTCTTTCAACGTCGTATGCACGTGGCTTTAAGCTTCAATCTATTAAGAAACGGTGTGTGACGGTTATTGGTAGGAGAGAACGAAATCGAAGACAATTAAATAGACGATTGACTGGCCCTGACGATCTTGGAGATCGTGGCCCACCTGGCATTTAAATTTTGATCAAGATAAATGGTTACATACAGTATCTATCTGGGCGACTGATAAATCTATGCACAGTACTGTACATTACATAGTACTAGATTCGGAGACTACAGATCAACTGACCATCCGTGGTCTTGGCCACTGGGTAGCCACTGGGTACGTACCGACCAAGTTGGTAAATTGTGGGGTCGAGGTCGAAGTACCATTCAAGTGAGTACTCATCGACATTTAGCTAACAAACCAAAAAAAACACAACGAATTACCGAGAAGTACTCACTGAGTACTCAGTTGTGCTGCGTGCGACCGCAGGGCACTTAACTACTACTGTAAAATATTTAACTGCGACCGTAGGGTATTTAACTGCAATCGTAGGGCCCTACCTAGCTGCTTAAGCTATAAATTAAACAATTAGCTAGGCAAGTTATTGCAATTGCACTATAATAAATTCTAAAAGTTGAAATATTTTATATTGAAAGTTGAGGCTGCGACCGATGTATTGAAATATAGGTGGTTGCCCCATAACTTTCCGACTTAGGTATGGTAGCCAAGCCTACGGATGGTCAGTTGATCTGTAGTCTCTAGATTCGAAGCGCGTGGAATCGAGTTTGAAGAGCCAAGATCGGATTATTTAGGTGATCTGACTCAGGGACTGTGTAAGTGGGGGTCGGGTGCCTGGTCAAGACCTGGTCTTGGAAGGTCAAGGACTATTTCGTCCTCGACAAATAGATGAACAAAGCTTGATTCCTGGTGCTTGAGAACCCATGCCTAAGAATTACTATCTGTGTGTTAGCTTACCCGCCTAGTTCGAAAGGGTAGACTAGGCAAACGATAACGATCTTGATGTACCATCGCTGAGGTAATTGTCGGTAGGATTAGAAATATTCTGTTCCCACATCGTCATGTCTGGCGGGGACCCGCAGTGCGTTTTTTTGCGGACTATTTCGTCCTAAGCGATCTCACTCTACGTGTTGGAAAACGACGGTATGTGTGATATCATCACCAGAGCCCTGAAAATGGCATTATGGCACTGCCACATCGGCGGCTGCTCGGTGCTAGTTTCGATCGTGGTTCGATGACTTGCCGTTGCGATTCGTCTATAAATTTCGAAGGTAAACCATCTATCTCATCTGTCCAAATCAAAAAAATCTCTGTAATTGCAGCACGGTTCAATATCCACTATCCAGCTTTCATCAAGTATAGAAGCATATTACACACCTTGATAACTTTCCCCAATACAAGTCCCATTCCATTTTTATACTACCATCAACATGCCTACTGATACAACACTATTGCCTACCTCGTCGGAGGCAAATATGCGCGTCAATTCCACCAATGAATCGGGTAGCAGGAAGAGGAAAATCATCTGCTTTTCCGATTTCGATGGCACCATTTTCATGCAAGATACTGGCCACGTCCTCTTCGATAACCTCGGATGTGGCCCCGAGCGGAGGGAAATGCTCGACGAACAGATAAAAACAGGCGAGCGCTCCTTTCGTGATGTATCGGAGGAGATGTGGGGATCACTACACGTGCCGTTCGATGATGGCTTCAAGATCATGGAGAAGACGCTTGAGATGGACCCTGACTTCCAAAGCTTCCACAAGTACTGCATCGGCAACAACATTCCCTTCAATGTGATCTCGGCCGGTTTGAAGCCTATCCTTAGAAGGGTATTAGATACCTTTCTTGGCGAAGACCAGTCAGCTCAGATCAACATTGTCGCCAATGATGCCCGGATCGCCGACGACGGGTCAGAATGGAAGCCGATTTGGCGACATGATAATGAGCTAGGCCACGACAAGGCCCTCTCAGTACAAGAGGCACGGAAAGAAGCCAAGCTGCGGTGTGAGGACGGCACGATTCCGCTCATCGTCTTCATCGGCGATGGTGTCTCAGACCTCCCCGCAGCACGAGAGGCTGACGTCCTATTTGCACGCCGCGGCCTGCGGCTAGAGGAATACTGCATTGAGAATAACATCGCTTATATCCCCTATGACACGTTCGCCGACATCCAACGGGAGATCGAGCGTATCAGCCAGGAGGACGAGAAGAAGACGGCGGGTCAGGGGCTCCCTGCGCGCTTCAACCCACGGGCTAATCTCTGGCGTCGTGTCTCGAGCAAGACGGCGGTGCCCCTTTACACCCCCGAAGCGCCTGTCGCGCGTGCGTCTGCATAAGGTGTGTCGCCGGGGAACGGGCGTGCGTTTTTGTCTCCTTTCTGCATGGTATAGGCGTTTTGGCTACAATTTGCATTTTGATCTGCATTTTAGACATCCAACTAGAAACCAGGAAAGTGATGTCTGGTTTAGACGATACCCATTAGATAGTGTAGTGTGATGTGTCACCGAAGCAATAAATGAATAACATGATGCTCTTCTACCTATCTCTCGTATCTCTCTCTATAGTAGTTGTGAACGGATTGCGGAAAGCGAGTAAACCCCGTCGTTCTTCTTACGCAGTACCTACCTATCTACCAATCACCGACTGCCGACCCTGGTGACGATCCCGCGCGTGCCGGGTTTGCCAGGAGCCACACTGCCGGAATTTTCGGATGCAACTCACAGGGCTGATAATGGGAGGTGGATGTGACAAAAATTGGAGAGTCGTGCCGACCTACCCAGGCTGGTAGTCCTCTAAGACTTTTCTGAGAGGGACCTAGGAGGGAGGAAGGAAAAAGCGCATACTTAGGTACCTACCACTCTACCCAGCCCAAGTAATATTGTAGCATCTATCTATTATTAGATGAACTGTTAGCTGTAGTGAACCTAGGCATATCGGAGCGACGAATTACGTGGATTCACACTCTATATTGTGCACTAAATAACTCCTCAACGGGTATGTCGGAACCCCGAAGCGTCCTTATTCTCAACACAGTTCGGCAAGAATCACGGGTCTACAAGTCCGTCGGGAAGAGAAGAGTAGGTAAAGATTTCTGACTCGGGAACTGTGGTATACCAACAATCTGACGGCTCACCTGGTTAATGAATATGAGAGATGAGATGATATGATATGATGACAGATTAGTATAGACGGGATTTGGAAGTTTGGATTGTCTTCTCATATTAGGTATTCTTCCTCCCTTACTTTGTATTGAGGAGAGCTTAAAACCTACCTTCCTGTGTCCATACCCCGACTCAGACCTAGGCACAACATTTGCGATGGAGGGTGTCAGCTCTGGATACACTAGGGGGAAAGCCGCATGCTGAAGAACGATCCTATTCGTGGGGACTGAAACAAAGTGCGGTGCATTAGGTACCTAGGACGTAGGACAACCGGGGGCGTCTCGTCTGGTAGGTAGGACACAAATGATGAGCCCCAAATCAACTACCTACGTGGGTATTACTTTAGATACTTCCCTATTGGGAGAGTGATTTATTAAGGTACTACCATAACTGTAATTGCAATGTAGGTACTTCCTATTGACTCTCCCGAGATGCGACCTATTTTGTTGTATTTTGATAAATACCAACCCCTAGATACAAATCATCTGGAGCGTCTAATTTTATAAACTAAATGCATAGTATACTGTAATTATAATAGTATGTCATAGGAATGATCAGTGACGCGGCCTCGTCCTCGTGAAGTAGGCGGTGCAGAATAGGTAAGTAGTAGGTAGATGCTGCGTAAGTACAGCATAAGTTAGGTACACTATCAAATAAATACGATAGCCCCTCAATAAAAACCCCACCATAAGTTATACCGCCTTTGTATTAGCACCTACTCAGGTGGTATTACCGCCAGGTCTCAGAAGCCCCCGATTCCCGATCTCGATGAAATTGAAATCAGCCAAGACCCCCGTCCCCTCCCCACCCGCCATACAAGCCTCCTCCAAGACGCCTCCAAGGGGGACCCCCAGTCGGTAGAGGTACCTCTTATTACCCTATTAGTTCCAGCTGGTCAGCCTGTGACGATGCTGGCCCCCCCGCCAAATCCTAAGGGCACACACAGCACCGCAGCACCTGGGCACTTGGCATTAACACCTCTCAGGAAGAGCATCGTTCTGCATTGACTTGACGTTGCATTCGTTGTCGTTTTGCATGTCCGGCTTCACCAGGTAGTTTTCCTATGACGATTTCGCGTTCGACTTCGCGTACCTAGCAAATTGCACAGCTCTGTTTCTACCTACGTACTTATCGACGACCTCTTTTTGCCCTTTTGCGGGTTGCGTTGCTTTCTCCCCCCATCTATCCATCTGTCTGTTGGTGCCCCCCCTTCGAACTGCTCCCCAGTCAGTCTACATACATCCCTTTTTTATTCAGTCCTAGTTATCCCACTGCATAGCCTCTTAGTTGGCCTTGTGCAGGCCCCCTAAATAAGAGCCAAGATTCGAGATCCAAACGGCTTTACACAGTACCACGGTCCTCGTCTAATTGCCAATACTCACTCCCCTTTACATAGGAGCCCGTGTCATTCGTGTCTCACTCCTTCTGCTGCCAGATGTGTTAGGACCTCTCTTCACTTTTGGCTGGGTTGGACGGGTGTACATGCTGCTTGCTTTGCTTGCTTGTTGGATCTAGCCGAGTTTTCACCGCCAGCTACAGTATTTTAACCCGTCCCTTGCTTGCTCGATTGCAGATATAGATCTTGGTCTACGGGCGTGATCTTCCCAGCCTGACATCATTGTCCGCTGTCTGACGCACTGCTGAAACCGAATCGTTAAACTACCTACCAAACTACCTACGTAATTGACCCCTCGGCCGGCACGACCCGAAGCGCTGCAACCTCACCTGCTTACTTCCACCACCTATAGCTTTATATTGCATCGTCTAGCGCTCCTTTACTCCTTGTATAGCATTCACTATGGTTCGCATCATACCGTCACGCCTGAAAACCTCTACTAGCCGTAGTTCGAGTCCCATGCGGTCAACAAAGGGAGAGTCTGGCAATGGGAAAGATACGGGCTTGGTTTTGAAGATCGTCGTTCTTCGTGTAAGCATCTAGTCGGACCGTCGTCTTGGGCACTAGTAGTGTACCCAAGCCTGTTGTGTATTGTGCCAAGATAACAAGAGGTGGCTAACCATCTCTCAATCTTAGGCGAGGGATCTAGCTGCTAAAGATCGGGGTGGAACATCGGATCCTGTAAGTCCTCGTCCTATGTCCATTACACTCAATCCCCATATCCAAATATCCAAACGCTCGTAGTACAACCTCTGACCGTTTCACTGGTGACTAGTACCTCCAATTGAGTTGCGGCGAAACCAAGTTCACAACCCACTGCGTACAGAAGACACTGAACCCCGAGTGGAACGTCATCTGCACCATCCCAATCACCAGTGTCGACAACTTACTACTCGACTGCCATTGCTGGGACAAGGATCGTTTTGGCAAGGACTACTTGGGCGAGTTCGACTTGGCTCTAGAGGAAATCTTCGCCAATGACAAGACGGAACAAGAACCGAAGTGGTATCCGTTGAAAAATAAAAAGAAGGGCAAGAAGTCGAATTCGGTCTCAGGCGAGGTTCTGTTACGATGTAACTTGTACGATTCAACCAACAAAGAGGCGTCTGACGCCCAGGTATTGGAGAAACTAAGGGCTCTCGCTTTATCACTACTGGAAACTAGCTCTCGAAACCCCACTCCCACTTTGACGCCGATGCTAGGTCCAGCCTCAACGTCCAAGGCAGAAATGACGACCCCCATGCCGCTTAGTCGAAACGCTACCGACATCTCCCAAGACGACGAGGACGAGGATGATGAGATGCTCGATGACGACGAAACCCCCGAAGAGGAAGACCCGACCAACCCAAAGGCAATTGAGAAGAGAAAGAGGAAACTCAGGATCAAGGGACTGAAACGCAAGAAGAGACAAAACCCTTATGAATTCTCCAATGGTGGTGGTGATGTTGTCGGCCTCATCTTCCTCGAAATCTGCAACATCACCGACCTACCGCCCGAGTCCAACTTCACCAAGACCGGCTTTGACATGGATCCCTTCGTAGTAGCATCTCTCGGCAAAAAGACGTATCGGACTAGGGTCATTCGCCACAACTTGAACCCCGTCTTCAACGAAAAGATGCTGTTTCAAGTGCAGAACCACGAACAGGCATACTCATTCGCTTTTACCGTTATCGATCGCGACAAGATTTCAGGGAATGACTTTATCGCCTCCACGAGCTTTGCAGTGCAAGATATTATCAAGAAAGGCCCTCAGGCAGATCCTGAAACTGGGTTGTATGATCTCAAGGAACCAGCTGAGTACGTACCGACCCCAAAGTCTCGGCTCGCGAGGTTAGGCCTATCGCGGTCTACTTCGTCTCAGAGTTTAACGAAGGGACGGCCACCACTGTCTAAAAATCCTAGTACAGCCTCGGCACTCACACAAACTGATGGTAGCAATGAATCTAAATCCGCGGCCACTCCCGCGCCGGGTTCAGGCCTGCCGCCGCCTGATCAGTTGCCGAACTTGAACGCAAATAATGAGTCTGACGCTGGTGAGATGGAGGGCGGCGGCTTCTACTCCTTTACCATTCCCTTGAAGATGAAGAACCTCGAAAAGTGGGAAGCCAAGCACAACCCTGCTCTAACTATTCGTGCCAAGTATATGCCATACCCTGCCCTGCGGCAGCAATTTTGGCGAGCTATGCTCAAACAATACGACACGGACGAAAGTGGGGAGATCAGCAAAGTCGAATTGACCACCATGCTAGATACTTTGGGTTCTACGCTACGGGAATCAACCATCGACTCCTTTTTCCAGCGGTTCCCTCATAAGGCCATAAATGGCGAAGCTGAGCTCACAATGGACGAGGCCGTTGTTTGCCTGGAAGATCAGCTGCAGGCAAAGAGCGCACCGTTGCCTCTAGGTGAGAGGGTGAAGAATATGCTCCCTGATGTCGACAAAGTAAAAAATCTACTTAGCGTGCCCGGTCAAGCCGGTGGGCAAATTTCACCTTCCGACGATGGCTCATCTACCTTCAGCGTCGAGGAGTCTAGCAATCATGGTACACCGTCGGCCACCTCAACTATTATAGTTCCCGAGCTTGACAAAGCTGGCGAAGAAGGCGACGCGTTAGATAAAGACGACCTCAATGTTGATAAGGGAGAGGAGCATGTTGTAGAGATCCGGGAGTGCCCAATCTGCCACCAACCACGCCTCAACAAGCGGAAAGATGCCGATATTGTCACGCATATCGCCACATGTGCTAGTCAAGACTGGCGTCAGGTTAATTCACTCGTGATGGGCGGCTTCGTCACGGCTAGCCAGGCACAGAGAAAATGGTATTCGAAAGTGATGACCAAAATTTCTTATGGTGGTTATAAGCTAGGGGCCAATTCAGCCAACATTTTAGTTCAGGATCGTCTGACTGGTCAGATTAATGAGGAGAAGATGAGTGTCTATGTGCGACTGGGCATCCGTCTCCTATATAAAGGCCTGAAGTCAAAAGACATGGAAAACAAGCGAAGTATGACTTTCACTCAATTCAGTTTTGCTTTTTAGGCTGACATAAAGCAGTTCGTAAGCTCCTCAAAGGGTTGAGCATCAAACAGGGTAAAAAGTACGATGACCCAGCCTCAAAATCCCAGATTGAGCCGTTCATCACATTCCACCAGTTAGACATGTCCGAGGTCTTACTTCCAGTAGAAGAGTTCAAAAACTTCAACGAATTCTTCTACCGCGCATTGAAACCAGACGCTCGACCCTGTTCGGCGCCGGATAATCCGCATGTCATCGTATCGCCCGCGGACTGTCGCTCCGTTGTCTTTAATTCGATTGATTCGGCTACTAAGATCTGGGTCAAGGGCCGGGAATTCTCAATCAAGCGACTCCTCGGGGATGCGTATCCCGATGATGCGGCACGGTATGAAAACGGATCCTTGGGTATCTTCCGGCTTGCGCCTCAAGACTATCATCGGTTCCATATTCCCGTGGATGGAATCCTGTCCAAACCTAAGCTCATTGAAGGCGAGTATTATACAGTCAACCCGATGGCGATTCGATCAGCGCTCGACGTGTATGGAGAGAATGTACGGGTGATTTGCCCAATCGACTCGGAGCAGCACGGGCGTGTGATGGTGATATGCGTAGGGGCTATGATGGTAGGCAGCACAGTGATCACTCGTCAGGAGGGAGAGCACGTGAGACGCGCTGAAGAGCTTGGGTATTTCAAGTTTGGTGGCAGCACCATCGTGGTGCTATTTGAGCCAGGCAAAATGGTTTACGATGACGACCTCGTGGACAACTCTAACGGCGCTCTAGAAACCTTGGTAAGGATGTTCATTGCTTGATTATAGAGATGACTTGCTAACTAGATTTCTAGATTCGAGCAGGTATGTCTGTCGGACACTCGCCACACATAGCACAGTTCACACCAGACATGCGCAAGGATGCATCCCAGGTGACGGAAGCCGAGAGAATGGAAGCACATCGCCGTATCCGGGGCGGTCTGGAGACCCCGGAAGAGGAAATTTTGCAAGATAGAAGTACTTAGGGCAGAAAACTCAATAGACGCGAAGATTATCGGATGACAGAATACTTATAACCATGCCTTACCTCCATAACTATACTTACTAGTGAAATGCTTGTGAAATGCTTCTAGAAACCCCCGCTCCTCGCTCCCCTAAAAAACGGCGCATCCGGGATATCGGTGTGCAGAGCTTCTTCTAGTTGCATGGCCATGTCTGGGGCTAGGGATCAATTGCCACGGTGATGCCAAGTCACGAGAATACTTGCGATGGTTTTTTTTATAGACAGACCAGGTCTTCGCATTCTTGCAGGGGAATTGATCAATTAAGAGGCGACACGTGAAGCTAGCGTGGGGTTGCGGTGGCATAACCTGCAGCGTTCCGGCGGAATACAGGGTGGTGCTGGCCATACGCGGAAAGGCAGACCCTGCCGAAATGCGCCGAAATGGGGCGCTTGAAGGGGCTATGAGGACCCTGGGTCTGGCCCGGGCTTTTTGTTTACTTTGTTCCCCGCATAGCAACCGACTTATTGACTTTTCCAGCAAACATACATAATTCTACCAACGCGCTTAGAATCAATTTTTAATTAAACCTTTAATGTCGAATTGGCCGCTCGCGTCTATTCAAGATAGCAGTATTGTCGTAATCCCTATCTAGGCTGTGACCATACTCTGTGCTTTCAGCAGCGACGCCAATTGCTCGAGGACCTCGGCAATCAGCTGGGCGCGCAAGCCCTGGAATGCGCATCGCATCAGTGTGAGCGACAACAAGGTAGCCACCACAACCGCCACGACCGCCACACAACCACTACTACCGATTGGAGCAAACGCATACATCTCAACAACTAATACACCTACCTATCAATCCGAGTATCGCAACTTGGCAGACGGCCCCTACTGCCATCAGCGAACTCTTCCAATAAATACACTAAAAATGATTGACCCCGAGAACCTACGTACGGCGTCGCTGTACATCAACAACCAGCTCCTATCCCGCGGCCTACTACGTGATGGCCAGAGCATCGACTTTGCCGACCCCGAAGAAAGCGAGGGTGGTCTCGAGACAACCATGGGCCGGATCATTAGCGTGGTGAATGACCTGATCCTGAGACGGGATGTACGTGTTACTCTCTGCCCGCTTCGCTCGCCTCACTTTACTCCTGTCCATCCATGACGGTTGGAATGCTTTTTGGAGACCAGGCTGACGCGAGCTACTCTGCCATAGCGTGATGCCGAACACCGCGAATCCCTATCCTCGACTCTGCGCACACTGCGCGCCGACATTCAGCGACAGACCACCGAATCCGCCCGCCAAACGGAGAGACTGAACGACACGCAGCGGCGCCTCGACATCGCCGAAGCCACCGAACGCGCCCTGCGCACGCAACTGAAGACGGCCGAGCAGGGCATCCACAAGCTCAAGGAGGAGATGGTCAAGATGAAGTCTCTCGTGGCGCAGACGCGCGGCGCATGTGCCAATGAGGTGCGCAAACGCGACCGCCAGATCGACAGCCTGAAGAAGGCCGTGGCCGACACGGGACGCGTGCGGGGCGGCGGTAGGAACCGCGACGTCATCACCATCAGCGTGACGGGCGAGTTTGGCAGCGACGGGGACGACGGCATGGGCATGCCGGTCGGCGCCACCGAGAACGAAGGGTACAGCCTCCGCATGGAGACCAACGGGTTCCTGGTTGAGTTGGCCAAGGGCCTCAGCGAGGAGAACGAGGGCCTGCTCGCGCTTGTGCGACGCACGGTCGATGGACTGCGCGAGATGAGCGGGCTGGATAAGAATGCAGATGCGGGTGGTGAGCGGCGCAATGCACAGGATGAATATGTCACGCCAATGCCTCAGAAATCTGCCGAGGAGCTGGCGACGGAGCTCGAGGCTATCGTTGAGCACCTGAGATCAATCCTCACGAATCCCTCCTTCGTACCGATAGAAGAGGTCGAAGTCCGTGATGAGGCTATCAACCGTCTGCGGAAGGGTCTGGAAACTATGGAAGCTCGGTGGAAAGACGCGGTGCATATGATGGATGGCTGGCGTAGGCGCATGGTCGCGAGTGGCAAAGCCGTTGATATGGAGGATCTGCAAATGGGACTGAGACTGAGTCCCGTCCGCGTTCGCGATGTTGAAGAGACGGCCAACGTAAAGCCCATGAGGTTATCATGCGTCCACGAAGAAGAAGAGGAGGAAGAGGAGGAGCATGTCGACCGATATGATGGACGCCAAGATGAGGAGCCAGAGCCGCAACGCTTCCGATCACAGAGTCCAGTCGAGTCGCTTCGCTTGGTACCTGCGCCTAGATACGACGCGGAAGAGCTCGGTGATGACTCGGATTCGGACTCTAGCATCTTTGAGGACGACATCGACGTAGATGATCTCGATGTTGAGGAGCCTAACGTCCAGATCTTGCAGATGTCTACAGCAGAATCGATCGACTCCTCCCCGTTACCGGAACCCCCTAAGATTAGCCCGCTGAAGGACTCGTATTCTTCGGGAAATCGGGGCGCTGCCTACAACCCATCACAGCGGAAGAAAGCCACGGATTTTACTACCATCGTCGAGGAGAATACCTGGGATCTTGCAGCAGCTGGAGAAACGAAAGAAACCTCCTATGTCAGTAAGCCGAAGTCTCCTATCCAGAAATCGAAGCCAGCGTCTCCTCTGCAGTTTAGCGACGATGACGGGTTACCGGACTACACTGCCTCGTATGATAGCCCCCTATTTGGCAAGTCGGGCGAGAGGCCCTCGCACGCCCAGCTGAATCGCAAGTTGTTCTCGAAGCCGCCGGGCCCGGTCTCGGAGAAACGCCCGCGATCCGTCGGCGCCACTATCAGTCCTAACCAGAGCCGAGACGGCAAGGAATCCCCGCCACTAGGCCGCACCATACGGTCGAGCGCGAAGAAGTCGCCCGAGACTTCCCCGGCGTCTAGCCGGGTGACGGCGAAACGGCTTATAATAGATTCTGAGGTCAATTCTACTACCTCTTCTACGGCTGCTACTTCTGCGAACGCTGCTACTTCTCCTACATCCACTGGTACCTCAACGACGAACACTAGCCTACAGAAACAAGCCGCAGAGGTAGCCCAGCGGAACGCGGCCGCCAACTCTCCCCCGTCGCCATCTTCGCCCTCGGCGGATACCAAGCATCGCAACCGCCTGCCAGCCCGCGCCCAGCCCGCTCCCGCTCCTGTTCCTTCTACCTCCGGCGGCTCCCGCCTGCCCCGCCCCAATACGCAGCAGAGTCCCCTGAATATGGCTACCATCGCCGCCAAGCTCGCGGCGTCGGAACGAGAGGCGGATGCCGCGCGCGTCAGAGCGAAGCTCAAGGCCGTGAGGAGGAGTCGCAGGATCAGCGAGAAGATGGAGGCAGCAGCAGTGCAAGAACAGACCCAGACACAAGCACAGCCCCCCAAATCACCGCAAGTGGACACCCGGAAGCCAGAACCGGCTTCGGAAGGAGTGGAGCAGGAACAATACCAACACCAACACCAGCACTCGTATCACGAAGCCGTAGCAGGAGAAGACGTGGACCCCGTCAAGAGGGATAGGAATCCCAGTCCTGTGAAGAAAGGGCCGAGGCGTCGGTGGAGTCGCGGGTACACGGGGGCAGAGGATATCGATGAACTTGCGCTTGAGGAGGGTGGGGTGGAGAATAGGAGGGAAGGGGAGGGAGAGGAGAGGGAGGAGGAGGAGGGGAACGATAAGATGGAGATGGGCATCAGGATGGTTAAGCGGAGAGGAGGGAACGGGAGACGCACGAGTAAGGTTGCCTCGAGACGGAGGAGCACGCTTAGTCCCTGGGAGCTGCAGGGCTTGATTTCTGGGAATGTGGGCGGCGTGGAGAGTCCGGCGCGGTGATCGGGCGGAACTATGAGGGTTGGGTCGGTGGTCGGTTGATGATGAAGGTCTGGAGTTCGAGGTGAACGGAACTCGACGAATTGGTTGGCATTGCTTGGTGCCCGGCGTGGATTTCCAAAAAAGAAAAAAAAGTTGGTGCATCTCATCTCTCTGCTTTATGCTTGAGCATACCTACCATATCATCTCTCTTCTCGGCGGAAAGAGGAGAGAGGATCTTGGATGGCGGCGCTGGTTTTTGGTGGTTACGTGCATACTACCTGTATACATACTATGTATACCTACCTACAACACTCACACACACACACACATACGTACGAACGAATAGGCGACGGACGGACGAACGAACGGATGGATGGACGGGCGGGCGTCTATATTCGTTCATGACTGATGACATAATGATGGTTTCTTTTGTTACATTGCATACGTATTTAGTTCAATCCATAGGTACAAATCTTTACTTCTCATGGCTGAGTTTGCGAGTTCCGTATTCTGCGTAGTTTAGATACTTCGTGTGTAAACGGATCATACCTACAGACCAGTCCACAGATGCACGGATTACGAATTCCACATCCTCTCCCGTTGTCCATCCCGCACATCAAAGTATCAATAGTAGGATCTTATATTGCCAAAAAAAGATTTTCATTTGGTGGGGTATCTAGAGCACGACCAGCCGACCAAACCCTATACGCCGTTGCCATTACTCCCCTCCTAAACTAAATAGATTGACTGGATAGGCCCAATGGGCTATCTAGTGAATCAAGTAAATAGACATTAGAACTTTTAACATGGTATCGTAAGTCTAGCTAATAGTTTCTGCTTCTGATTTGGTCTCATCCCGGTGATCCAGTTGGACCTGTTCAACTCAGTCGTCCGACTAGTCCACCGTGTTCTCGCGTAATCTTACTTGATACATCATGGGTTTGCGCTCGTAGTTGCTGGTGAAATGTGAAAAAGGTACGAGTTGTGTTCTGATGTATACTATCCCGTTCATCTAGAGAGGGCCACCTAGGCGAGGCTTCGAAAGCCATCTCATTAGGATGCTGTACTCAGAAACACTGTAATCCTAGGCCTCAATAAAAGTCTTTGTATCGTTCGTCAGGTAGGTACATAGGCAGGTTAGGGACATAATCGCCCTCGACGATCCGAGCACCGTGTTTGTCGCGCGCCCAATCGCGAACTTCGGTACGACGGTAATAGTCACCACGATGGTAAATGGTCTTAACGCCTCTCTTTATGGCCTTAGCCAGCACCGCGTTACTGAAGGGCTCTTGCGCAATGTCCAGGCCCTCGAGATTCGGGAAGCGGTCTAGTAGGTCCATGAAAGCCTCATCGATAGCGAACGGATCCGTGCCGAACTCGAGCGAGAGACCCTTCAGACTGAGGAACTTGAGCTCGTCGCTCTTCAGCCAGAACGGGTGTGGCTTGGGGAACATGACCCCCAGCTCCTTCAGCGTGCCCGACTCCAGACTAGGTCGCACCCACCGCTGCAGATATCCCGGCCACGCATCCCTATTTTGTACCCGGTCGCGCAGAGTGAACTTCCGCAGGTTCTTCGGTTCCGGATACGTCTCCGGGTTCTCGACGAACGGACCTGACAGGAAGGAGAAGATGTGGTCGCAGTGCATGAGATGCAGCTCCTCGATCTCGGAGGGCAGCGGGAACGGCGCGTCCGCGAGGCGCTGCCAGCCTACCTCTTGCCCGACGAATAACCGCTTTAGGCGTGGCCAGGGGTTTTCTGGGTGCTCAATCTCCTCGCGGAATCTGACGTAGACTCCTTCTAGCCATACTTCTTGCACATTAGGGGAGGCGTGCATAAATGAAGACTATATTGTTCATGTCAGTTAGTCGGCTCGAATTCAGATTCATGCTTGAGGTACGGAGGATAGATAGACTCACGATATTGACGACCGCCTTCTCTTTGCCCGGGCGGCCGCCGAGACGCAGTGTCCGAAGGCGGCGCAGCACCGGCCAGATCGCATTCTCGGCGCTAGGCACTCGCTTCGTGAACCGACTAGGAAAATTCAGAATGGTGAGTTCCTGGAGCGTTGCGGCCGACTCGGCGACGACCCTGTGGACGAACTCGAGCATAAACGGCGCGTTGAATCCGAGGTATAAGCTGGTGAGCTGTGGGACGCAAAGGTTGATCGTGTTGCTGCCGCTCGGTAGATCCATCTCTCTCGATGCTTGCAGTTTGAGAATTCTCAGACTCCGACACGAGGCTGCGATCCATTTGAGCGTGTTCGAGTCCACGCCGAATTGGCGGCAATCCCGGATAAGGAGCTCAGTGACTTGAGACCCCGAGTACGTCGCATATTTCTGGAGCTGGGCTAGGCGGATTGCTTTTGAGCAGCGGCCAAAATGCTGAATGCGCCAGAGTGCTTGAATCGTCTTATCTCTAGTAGTGAGCAGATTCTTCCAACTTTTTGATACCCTTAAACAATTACTAGTATTTATATTATTAGCATATCATAGCAGGTCGATCGGAATAAGGCTGGTCTACCATAAGGATCGAAAGTCCAAGTTCCTGAAGATCATGGCAACAAGTTCTAGGGGCATGAGCGGTAGAGGATCCGTAGCAACGGCCGAATATCTGATCTTTTCTCTCATCTGGCGTAGTGTCTATATAGGAGGTCAGCAAGCGCGTACTTGCGATATTCTGTAGTAGCACTTACAGAGAGAAGCGGATGAGAAGGGTTCTTCTTGCCCACCAGCTCGATTCCTTGCTGATATGTCTGAAACGCGTGACGATATGAACGCTGGAGGCGTAATATTCTCCCAAGACGAAGAAATCCCTTTGATACCGGCAGTTAGACTTATGTGCATAACGCTCCCCGTTTGCCGTGGACCAGAATGCGTCATTATAGGGTACATGCATGCATACCTTAGGCTCACGCGGCGCAAGATTGATCATGGCTTCGGCGATGACGATGGCCGTGTCCATGTGGCGCTTAGCCTCATAAACTGCAGCCAGTCCATCCAAAGCATCCATGTGATCGGGGCTTCTGCAGCGGACATCGGATTTGGCAGAGCAGATGCACTTCTTTCTGAGCTCTGCCTCGACCGCACTGTTAGCAATTGCAGGCACAAGGGATTTACAGCAGCAGGGAGAGGCTCGAGCTTGCACGCCACAGGTGCAAGAGTTCGTAATCTAAGAAATTGAATGTTAGTTAGTCATGAATTTGTTCATAGTGGGTGAGCATAAAAGTGATAATGATGAGATGAGATGACGCGTGGAGAGAGAGATATTGGGTTGGTTGGAGATGAGCGAACCTGCTTGAAAATGGCCGTCGCTTTAGGATACTGTTTATCAGTGTAATAAGCCCTTGCTTTCGCCAAACTCGTCGCCGGCACATCAATATCCATGCTCGATGCCATGATGGATGATGGCGGGCGGCTACTGATGGTTGGGATGGCGGGATTGGGTCAAGGGCTTCAAGTTGGCATTTGGAGGTTAATTAACGTGATGATGTATAGGTAGGTATGGTGGTAGTACGGTATACGGTGCCGAGGGAGGTACTGTGCGGTTGGTTGAAGGTTGTCTGTATTACAGTGTGGGTCGTTTTGTTTACTGTGACTACGTCTCTACCTACTTCTTTACCTCTTTACGTCTTATCCGCGAGTTTCACTTACACGTTGTGCTTGTGTGAAGCTCAAACAATTGAAGTTGTCCTACTTTCATTTCATGCAAGTCATTTATTCATTCATCCATTCGCCTATTTTGAGACTGACTTACACTAGAAACCAACTATGTACATGTATGGCATCTTACGCATATCTTTCCACGAGCTGCCCGCGTGGTGATGATGCATGCTTACTTACCCTTGCCGATCGACCAAGCCGAAGATCCTCAACTCCAGGGCAGAATCCAGGGTTAGCGTAATAACTGAGTAAGTATTCGCATTCACTTTTGGTCATCTGATGTCCATATCCGCCCTTCAGGTTGTACGGTGTTACGTACTCAGACGGAGCAATCTGGTAGATTAGATATCTGGCCGAGAGAGAGCCCCTTTGAAACCGGCCTGTATCTATCTAGGGGCGGGTAGGCGTGCGGTAGTTGTCGCCTTACTATACTGGATTTGAATAGCCAAGCCCGCGCAAACATTCATGGCCCACCGGGGTTATCATGAGATTATATACACATTTCATCCTAACAGATGCGTGGACAGAACGTGGACATGTTAAGCTATACTGCATATCATCATCTACACACCTGCCCAATTCACCCTTTTGGGGTAAGGGTAACGTCTCTGCGTGGCGAACCTCTCGATGTTATGCGTAGCAGCGTAGGTAAAGAGAGATAAGGACCCACGTTTATACGGTACTTGATATGCATCTCCCCCGCGTCCCGATACTGGGACCGCAGCAACGCTCGAGTTGGTGAGCATGCAAGATACGGTACATGATATAGGTCCTAGCAACCACGCAAGCCTTGATTGGTCTAATGGGGCAAGCTTATCTACAATGTGAGGAGATCATACTACCTACCCTTGAGGATGGATAGCCTACTACCTACCTATACTCCATATATGCCGTCGTGTATATAGGTTTATACGTCGGTCGTCCTAGACTTTGGTAGTTTTCGGCTTAAGTTTGATGAGATACCGCATCAATCTTTAAGGAACACGGTACACAATGGCGCATGTGCCCGACGATATGAAGATGGCGAAGGATGTACAGCCAGAGCTAGAGATCTCCCATGATCAGAGCAAAGATCCTGAGAAACACCCGAGCCCAGAATCTAGCGAAAAGGCAAGCATCGTAGAATGCGATGTGGAAGATGTAACAGGTGCGCGGCGAGATTCATAAGCATTCTGTATGTTTGCTAACCCAATGGCAGCGCCGGAGTACTCCGAAGAAGAGTACAATAAACTCAAGAAGAAAATTGACCGATATTTGCTTCCGCTCATGTGGCTTTGCTATGGCATTCAGCAAACTGACAAAACCTCGCTCGGCACGCAAGCGACATTCGGTCTTAGGGAGGTAAGGGGCCCCCTTTAAGCTTTACAAGAGCCCATTGTTTGCTACATGAGTATGGTTTCACTAATTTCGGTAACGGGATGTGAATAGGACACTGGATTAGTCGGACAGCAGTACCCATGGCTTACCACCATTTTCTACCTTACGTACCTACTCTTCGAATTCCCGTCCAACTTCATCCTCCAGAGATACCTGATGGGACGGACACTTTCGTGCTACATGATCGTCTGGGGCGTCATCGTGCTTAGCATAGGATTCGCTAAGAATTTCACTCATCTGATCGTCTTACGTGCCCTCCAAGGGCTGTTCGAAGTGAGCGGGAAGACCCGCATTGGGACAACGACCCGAGAGGCTGATTGCTGGCTTAGTGTTGTATTTCACCTGGTTTTATACTCATCATCGGATCATGGTAATCCTATCAGAGCGGACATCACGTAGCAGCAGTACAAAGACACTGACGAATGCTGCAAGGTACACTACGCGGGAGCACGCGTCGCGGAGTCTGGTCTTCCAGAGTGCCAACGCTGGCTTCGGCATCATTTCTAGCTTGATACTGTACGGGATTGGGTCGTCCCAGTCCCTGCACGGCCCCGAGTTCCAGCCATGGCGTTACATGTCCTACGTAAGTTGGTGACACGACGTCATTTCAGAATCTAGAGCAGCGTGCCCCTGTCTAATGATTCACGTAGTACCTCGGCTCTCTGACTATCATCACTGGCACCACGTGCTTATTCTTGCTCGGCACTCCGTCGGAGGTGCGGTGGCTAACGCCCGAGCAGAAGAAGATGGCACATGCCCGCATCATTACTAATAACACCGGCCATGACAGGACGGGGCTGAAAACATGGAAGTGGAAACAGGTCAGGGAGTGTTTAGTTGATCCTTGTGTGAGTGGAAAAGCACGATCCCTTTGAGTTTCCCCTTAATCTGGGCTAAACTGCATCCTAGTTCTGGTTTGCCGGCATTAATGCCTTCTTGTCGTCCGTCCCTAACGGCGGCCTGACAACTTTCAATGCGATCCTCAACACTAGCTTCGGTTTCAGTGAGTTCTAAATTATAAGGGATTCGGTCTTATGTACTCGTATGTAGCACGCGTTGCTAACCCTCGGGAAGCCAACCTGCAGGCGATCCTACTTGATATTCCGCGAAGCACTATCTCGGTCCTCTACTTCGTCGTGATTGGACTCACAGTTACGAGGTGGAAGAACCTGCGCATGTGAGTCTCCTTGTGTAACCTTTGGTGGGCGAGGGCTACGACATTGGCTTACGGGAGAAAGGTATTTTATGATGTTCTCTGTGGTCCCGCCGTTTATTGGATTCATCGTCCTGTCACTACTGCCGAATGAACCACAGTACAAGTGGACGAAATGGGGAGCGTGAGTTCCCGATATGATATAACCGGCACCGAGTTGACGCGAGCTAATGGAATAATTACGCAGCTATGTCATGACTGTGACTTCTGTGATCGGATTGTTCATGGCCTGGACACTTATCCCTTCTAATGTCGCTGGTCGGACGAAGCGCACAATTACGTCGTCTTTCACGTTCGTTGGCTATTGCGTAGGAAATATCGTCGGGTCGCAGATCTTCAACTATAAAGATGCCGTGAGTTCTCCTTGACTAAGAGCATGGTTCTTCTTCTCCCTCCTTCCCTATTACTCAATTATATGATACCTGACTAATACTTCTTACGACCTAGCCACGATATATCCCAGGCACGATAGGCTGCGCTATCGCGTTCGGCCTTGAATTTTTCATTATTCTTCTCTGGCGTGTTACGCTTGTCCTCCGGAATCGCCGACGAGAAAGGATGCTACAAGAAATGGGCGTTACGGAAGAAGAAAGGGTCGCGAAGGCTAAAGTACTAGGCGAACAGGACTCCACTGATTTTGAGAATATTTATGTGAGTTTATCTATATTTCTCTAGCCCTGCGTAAACCTGGACTGACTTGTTAGTTCCGCTACTCAATGTGAGGAGCTGGGGAAAGCGTTCTGAACACATACGAAGGTAAATCTAGGTATATCTCACAGGTTGTTCTTATTAGCGATATGTGACTCTTGTCAACTGGATCCAAGGTCTTGTGATCTTTACGTCTTGCTATTGGTGCTTTAAATGTTGAATTAGCACCGGAAGACAATCCTTCGTAACGTCGAAGGGTCTAAGATACTATTGAGTGTTTCTCAATCGGCATTGACCCTAGCCGTTTACTATGTATATGTGCATGCAATCTTGGCTGGTGTCAGTCCATCGGGAACGTATCGGATTGGCCAACTTTTCCATGTTTCAACCGGGTTGTGACTCGCAACCTCACACTATATAGCAAATAGAATGCCACGAATATACTTCAAAAAGGCTTGTCTTAGTTTATTCAAAACGAACAACTAAACAATACGAATATAAAGCGCCCTCCGTCTTGGATAGGGCGAAGCACCTAAGGCTCATATATACCGCAAACATAAGTCGCGTCATGTTTTTTTCAAGGAGCAATTCGGTGAATTTCTTCTTTCCTTCCCTCGCAGCTCCACGACGCTTCCATCTAAAATGGCGCGCTCGGCGAGGTTCGTCCCCCCATTGTTCGACGCAAAAGAGGTATCATGAACAAAAATGTAAAAGCAAGAAACGAACAAAAAGGGGTAAATATCCCAAGCAAGTCCAACCCATCCATCTGAAAACGCCTTCCGTATGTACGGCCTAACCCATATCTATCGTTATAGCGCGTGTCTGCCCCCCGTTGTGGCTTGCGCCCCAGTCGTGGGTCTATGAGCTGTAGACCGCGGCCCATTGCACCTCCATCATCGCGCCATAGCCGTCAAGAGTGGCCTATCGGACTTTATTAGTACATATAAGAAAATGCGTGGGCTTCGCGATCGGGAGGAACTTACAGCATTGGGGGCGCCGGGCCAGTCACCGCCCACGGCGACGTTGAAAATCATGTACATGGGGCTGTGAGCCAATGTGGACCAAACAGGGCCGTCGTTGAGGTCGGCTCCGCTCACGGTGTAGTAGGTGTTGCCGTCGAGCTGGAAGGAGATGGTCTGGGCGCGCCAGTCCGAGTTTGTCAGGTCGATCTTCACGGACCAGGTGTGGAATCCCGTGAGGGCCATCGGCACGGTGCCGGAGCGGCCTTGGGTCTCCTGGCAGGGACCGCCCGGGTTGTCGCCGCAGTGGAGGGTGCCGTGGCCCGTCGCGACGCCGTTCACTTGCTCGAAGATGTCGATCTCGCCGCAGCGGGGCCACTCCGTTCCGTGGCGGACGGCCTCGCCGAGCATCCAGAAGGCGGGCCAGATGCCCTGCTTGCTCGCCGTGGGATTGCCGCCCACGAGGAGGTTGGCGGATACCATCATGACTTTGCCGGCTTGGGGCGTCCATGACTGCTTTGTCTCGATGCGGCCTGACGTCCATTGGCCCGTGCTGGACTTTCGGGGGACGAATTGGACGGTGCCGCCGCCGCTGATCTGCAGGTTGTTGTTCGAGGGAGTGTATGTCTGGACCTCGTTGTTGGTGTCGATGGACTCCATAATGTTCCACACATCGGTGTTCGGAGAGGACCCTGCGGAGCCCTCGAAGGCATCGAACCAGGTCAATGTCATGCCGTTGACGTTGGGCGGCCTGATCGCGGCAGCGAGGCCGGGGAGAAGAGGTAAAAGGGTAGTTTGGAAGCGCATGTTGGCGAGTTGTTTCGGACTTATATATATATATGAAGGGTATCGATATGTTCTACGGTGAAGAACGGGTTGATCTTTCTGGGAAGGCCTTCGAAGATGAGAATATCTTATGAGAAAAGGAATGAAAAGCCGGATGCTCGCGGCGTGAAGGTAATGCCTGTCTTGCAGGGAGCGTATATAAAAAATGACCAAGGTCGAAAGAGAGACGAAGAGAGAGAGAATAGCAAGTCAACTTGACTATCCCGCAAGGTATGGTTGGGCAAAGGAAGAAAGGAACGTGGTAATATAGCTCGACTTGCAAGAAGGAGTGAATGGAATATAAGATATTCTCGAAAAAAGAAGGGAGGGTGCGGACAAAGAGGAAGAATACTACTTCGGAGCTTGTCCTCTAGGATATATATTGACTCCTATACTACCTACCGTACTAAGCTCTGGGAATCGGCAGCAAGCCGCGAGCTCCACCCCCCACTACCGACCATGCAACCGCGCCACGCTGGCCAGCAGGGGGTTACATAGTCGAGATGCAAGACACGAGCCAAAGAGAAGGCCAGGATGGAGTCTAGCAGAGGCGACGTTGAGCGCGCGTCTTTGCGGACTACCTATCCACAGTAGGTAAAGGCCTCGATGGCAAGCTGGAGCTGGCGTCCCTGATCGTATTAGCGTAGAAGCCATGATCTAGAGTTAAGCGTTGTTTTCAGAATGTGAATGGTCATTATGGAAATAATACCAATGTCTGGCAATTAGACATCGGCGGTCTAGCCCGTGCCCTCCCATTCCTTTCCTTTGTCTTCCCTACGAGTTCGTTGATCCCATAGAGGAGGGTATAGACGGTACAGCTAATGCGTCGGAGCATAATACTGGCAATATAGGCTTTGACAACAAACAGCGGTGTTGCCTTGATAGCCATTCATGCTGGTCGAATAGCCGGATGATCTGCTGGAGAGGTTCTGGCTGTGATCGCCAATGGTTCCCATCGCCAAGCCAGGCCCTGATTCTCGCTTACCTACCTAATCTACATACATCGGATGAGCACCTACAGATAGAACCTTGGCCCAAAAGGGGTAGGAAAAGGAGACAAGGTCCAGGTCCAAGTGGGCCAAAGCAGCCATCTTGGCTTGTTCCTCATGCAAGGAACATTGCAGCGAGCCGTCGCCACACTGCGCCTCTGGCGCACTCCGCGCGCTGCAAGGATCCTGAAACAGGCCATGATGGATTTTTAAGATTTGGGCTTATGCCCAAGTCTTCGGGTACGATTATGTTAGTGTAGACATGCATAGATATCGCTCACCTACCGTAAACAGAACGTAGATGACCCTTATCGGGCTACGGCATGCTCGGGTCTCTTCTCTGCACGCCACGTCGTACGTGCCTGAATGCGGTACCTACATACATACTTGGAATCGAAGCATGCTAGTTACGGTGAATTCTTGACGCTCAATGCTGGATGTAGATCGGTCACTCATTTTGGCGGTAAAGTCAATCAGAATAGGTAAAGTCGGGGAGTCTGTAGCCGCGGGTTCTGCAGTATGCTAAGTATAAACGAGTTGAATGTATAAGCGCGCGCGCTTGTTTCTTTGAACTCGCCAAGACCTCACTGACTGGCGAGAGACAGGTTTTGCCGATAGACTGAACGGGTCAACTCAACCAGCACTACCTTACGAATGGTACTGGGAACTGGGAGCCTTAGTGTGCAGAGAGCTATAGTATGTTGTTCTATAGGCGTTGGCGCTCGCAGCTTTCGATTCTGACAGCCTATGGATTTCGCGATACCAGGGCAAAGATGAGTAACGGCCCCCGCCAGACAGAGGTTGACATGTGGCAGGCCTAGTTAGCGTATTGTGCAGAAGACTCTTACTTACATTACATACAGACAAATATACATAGATAGTAATATAGGTAAGCGCTGTGTTGTCAAAGTTGCAATCTAGGTTTAGGCGACGGGTGTACACCTAGCGGTCTTCTCCTCGGGCTTTTTTTTTTTTTTTTTTTTTCCCCTCCTTTTGTTTCAACAGTGGTTCTGGGCTTTGGGGGGCCATTACTGCTTAATACGGTAAAACTTGCGCGATTCGACCTTACGCGCACCTCACCATTATTTCAGCACTCAGAGTTTTTTTTTTTTTTTTTCTCCAAGTTCACTAGTACCATGGGATTGTGAATTGACAGTTGTTTTCCTGGTATAAACTTACGTATACAGCAGTACCTGCTGTAGGTTTTCACGACCGCCCAGACACTAAAGCTGCGGCCCCACTAGCTCAGGGGTCTTCATCACACTGTAACTCAGCCAATGATGGCCCAGAAGTGTGTTTTGACTACTATCCAGTAAGACAGCGGTGCTGACTGCACTGAAAGACCTTGTCCGTCTAGATGCCGCTACCTAGCGTAGGTTGACAGATCGTGCGATGGGACGAACATCTACCTGGGCTTCAATGTGCTTGTTTCAAGTTTCAACTTATCTACTAATAGATACCTAGCGCAACTCTCACTTCTCAACTCTTTTCTTGGAGACCTGACTTCCGGATCTGGCATACCGACTGACGCCCCAAAAAGCTGACTGACTGACTGACTGACTGAAAAGGATGAGGAATTGATCCTGTCGCATATACAGCGTACATTCAATCGTAGGAATTTCATGAGCGATCATATCATCTATCATTAAATGTATCTCAGTACATAACACTACGTGCAACTTCTCAGGGACAGTGAGCCTAGATAGACTATCTGTAATATACCCCGCTAACTTGCGATGAGAATGTTACTACGTAGGACGTTGCGATAGCGAACTCCCCGCGCATATTCAGTGAGAGGGGATGCCATGACCCGCCTTCGTTGCGTTGTCAGTACTTATCTTAGTAGATATTCCGCCCTTATTACTGTCCGCTACTACTGTACATACTGAGCGGATTACCAAGATACCGTATACGGAGAAACTCTTCTAGGTAGGTGATGGCTTTGTCGATCTCATGGCCTAGATTTCTTGCGGTTCGTTGATCAACGACTAAGATCTATGTTGATCTTATACTGATAAAGCTCCGAGACTTGCCTTGGGTGCTCCGGGCGAATAAACATCCCAACCTGTATTATTTACCCTTTCCGTCCGCTACAGTAGGCATTTCGGCCGCGTTAATATGCGTTATATTAGGCCTGATCTGAGTCACTTCTGTCTACTTGGGAGTTCTAATTCCTGTTGCCATGTTTTCGTCCTGGCCGGGTGGTGGCGGATCTCTCCGCCCGACACTACGCATCAACAGAGTGGTCAGCAAGACAACGTGGCAATCATTAGGTTAGGCTCGTAGAGCCTCTAGAGGTTAGGGATGCCTTGTTCACGCCTCCAATTACCCCGCGTATCGAGTCTCCGAGATCTTGTAGCCTCTCGTGAGTGCCAACACACGATCGAACGGGACGAATGAAACGTCACGTCACGCTTCTAAATTATAGGTCGGTAAATAGGTCGATGGCCTTCGCCCCAAAGACTGCCGACCGCACGGTCTAGTCTTACCACGCCCGTGAAACAAGACGTGTTGTTAAGCGGAAACATTGGGGAGGCCTACCACCCACCATAACAAATCTCCGAGGCCGCACGACGGCAAACGGTGACGCGCGACTCGTTTGATTGCCTGAATTCTAAAATCCCACGGCCGCCTGGTCGCTGAAGGTGGGTGATTAATTTACGGTGCATGGCTTTCTTTCCCCCAAAATTCAAATCCCGCGTCCACGCTTCCTAGATCTATATGTACGTGTAGTCAGTCGGTCGGTCTTTTGACGGCCAAAGACGGCCAATATTGGGCGTGGCTGATGTCGTGGCATTGATAGTGCCAGTCAGTTGCAAACAACAAATAAATATTTGGGTTACGCCTCGACAGCCTCGTGCTGTGCATGCCGGTGGCGGCGGCGGACGCGGGGTACATGGTTCGATCGGGAGTGCCATTTTCTTTGCTTTTTTTCTCATATTATTTCTTTTCATTCGCGTGCTAGGCAGCCAGTTGTTCTTGTTGCTTAGGGCCGGAGATACATCTCCCGCATTGGCCGCGACAAGCTGCAGCTATCCGGAAGGTTTATCGGAGATGCTTAACTAAGTATTCTCCTATTCTGGCGTGTCGAGTGGTACAAATTACTAAAAAAGCATGCGGCCCGTTTGCTTTTCCTTCCTACCGGGCTGGGAGCTACGGTATTCTACTACCTATTCTACGTCAGCCAGTCGAGACGAACGTCCATTCCTAACTCGTAATATGCGTCTCTTCGCTTCATTGCTTCCTATTCTTCTGTGTTTATACCAGACAGTTCGATATGATATGCTTTTGATAGCCTGATGGCCAAGTATTCCTATTGAGTGATCATACGATAAAAAACTGTAGGTGCAAGTTAGCATAGGTAGAAACTGTCTCTCGGTACCTCTGCCGTGCAGCCTAGGTAACATAATATTATATCAATAACGGTATCACTACCCACGCTACACTCTCAAGGCAACCACCTAGACAACGGCGAATTCGACAGCGAGCCAAAGGCGGCCTCTAACTATTCAGTTAGCTGTGTAGATTCACATAGAAAACTAGGTGAGGTGTCCTATCGCCGTAGGTGACAGGTCACCAGGCCCGCGGATCTGTTGTGCAATAAACGGCTATAAATAAGAACAAACGTTTGGTTTCAAATCGAAAACCGTTATCACAAACGGAATCATCAACATATGCGCTCATGTGATGCAGCGTCCTCCCTGTGGCCGTGGCTATGACCTAGCGTCAAGTGCCATTACTCTCTTCCAATTGTCGCATTGCGGTTGTTGATTACATCAATGAATTCCGGATGAGCAAGGCGATAGACCAGTCTCGGTGAGGGGAATCGTACTACCTACTTGAGTATGTATGTTATGAGTGGCTTGCCGGGTCAGATATCAGCCGGTAATGACTGTGGCAGAGTATGAGTTAAAAAAAAAAAAAAAGGGTATAACAAATGGCATTCTGATCCAACCTTACTGCGACAGAGTGTTATGTTTTATATATGCTATACTTGGTGTCACAAACAGGTCACGATATACCTAGGTCGAGTGACTAGTAAATCCACTTACACGGTGTAACATTCTTCTATTTTAGCGATCCGTGACATACTAATCGATGTTGTGAATATCTATATCTATAAAAGTAAATAGCCTTACGTACTAAGTAGATAGGTGGTATCCTCATATTTAATAACACCTCGATAAACGTTTTATGTTACCTATTTCGAACATATTTTTCGTTGCTTGCTTCACCGAAAACCGGTGGTAGGGCTCTGTGCGACAGACACCCTTGTGATATTTTCGGCCCCCGCGTTCTAAGGCTTGGATGGCCTTAGTGCTGACCGATCAATACTCGAGGTATAGGTCAACATACGATCGCCAGAGGGTACAAAACTACACCTATGGTCAAATGTAGTATGGTAGCTACTTAGATAGCCTACTGGCTAACACGGCAAGCGTACGTACAAGGAATTGCCCTTGATAATTGGTCGCATTCGCTGCCCAGCAAATCGTGATCCTGAGGTCCTGCATGTCGAAGCTTACGCCCGGCATAGGAGAGGCCGACGGGATCGATCCTACCCACGAGTTGGCGCCCTCAACGTCATGAAAGGCTGAGCTCGGTAAACAAAGCACTAAACCTTTTCTTCACTTTTTGTGTCGGATCGTTACTGTACCTACTTACTTTGAGGGAGCTACTGGACTTGCCTTATATCAATCTGTCCTTACTGTCCTAATTGACTTCCGTTGCTCACAATTGAGAAGCTTTGGCCTGATGTCATGCTTGGCTCAGGTGAATGATTACCTACACGAGAAGCTACAGATCAAGATAAATTGTGCACGGGGGAGCTGTGCTTTCTTGGGCGGCCGTTTACGTGGCTATCTGCTCTTACCTTCGGTCGTATCTAGATAATTGGTAAAGGCCTTTCTTTGTTGAGTCCTGCATAAGGCGCCAGCAGTCATGTCCGTCTTCCCGCCCGGCGCCGCTTCGGAGGCGGATTATTTCCTAGGACGAGATGATGCAATAGCACGAACCGTCATGGCCGAAGTACCAGTTACTTTATCATACCAACCTAAGAAAACCAATAAGCAGCAGACGCCGCAGCAGGTTATCGACGAGTTCTGGGCCAAGTTTACTACGAAGGCGCCTGGAAAAGGTTGGTTGAATCAAGTGCCCCGATGTGTCTAATAAGGATACGTGCTTGAATGTTCTGAGAGAGAGAGAGAGAGAGAAAGAAAGAGAGATATTCCCCAAGAAGGAAAATCGTGATCCTGGGAACGCTGTGCTGACTCGTCTTCCCCCATCACAGCAACAACTGTCATCCCCTCAAACGAATATGCCGAGCGTGCGGCGCGCCGATCGAACAAGGCGGTGGGCACCACAACTCAGGCGTCGTACGAAGAGGCGGCGGCGGTGTGTAGGGCCAAAGTCGCCAAGATCGTCAAGGAGTGCCGCCGCGTGAACCAGAAATACCGGGACCCGCACTTCGACCTCGAGCTGGACCTCAAATGGGGGGCGCGCGACACCCTCGAGTCGCTGTGCAACCGGGCCAAGGACGAGGACGACCAGCGCCAGGCCAAGTCGGCGTTCCGCCCCAAGAGCGTGAAGCGCGTCATGGACGTGTTCGACGCGCCGCGGTTCTACATCGACGGGCCCACGGCTAACGACGTGCGGCAGGGGCGTGATGGCGATTGTTGGCTGTTGGCGGCGCTGTGCACGCTGAGTAACAAGCCGAGTTTGATCGAGCGCGTGTGCGTGGCGCGCGACGAGCAGGTCGGCGTCTACGGCTTCGTGTTCCACCGCGACGGCGAGTGGTACTCCGAGATCATCGACGACAAGCTGTTCCTGACCAAGCCCGACTTCGACGAGAGCGTGCTGGAGCGCATGCTCTGGGAGGACCGTGAGCGTGTCGATTCGGAAGAGCAGTACCGCCGCGCCTACCAGAGCGGCTCTGGGGCACTGTACTTTGCGCAGTGCGAGCATGCTAACGAGACGTGGCTGCCGCTGCTCGAGAAGGCCTATGCGAAGGCGCATGGCGATTACGAGGCTATCGAGGGTGGGTTTACCGGGGAGGGTATTGAGGATCTTACCGGAGGTGTGACGACTGAGCTCTACACCACGGATATTCTGGATAAGGAGTACTTCTGGAAGGAGGAGCTCATGAAGGTCAACGATGAATTCCTCTTCGGCTGCTCGACGGGCATGTGGGGTTCTGTCTGGGGCGAGCGCAAGGGCATCGTGGAACTGCACGCATACTCGATCATGCGGGCTGTGGAAATCGACGGGCAGCGGCTCCTATTGCTGAAGAACCCCTGGGGTAAAGGCGAGTGGAAAGGACCCTGGAGCGACGGATCGAAAGAGTGGACGGCGGAGTGGCTGACGAAGCTCGACCACCGCTTCGGCGACGACGGCAACTTCTGGATCTCGTACGCCGACCTGCTGCGGAAATACCAGGCCTTCGACCGCACGCGGCTGTTCGGCCCGGACTGGAAGATCACCTCTATCTGGACTACCGTGTCAGTCCCCTGGACCCTCGACTACCACGACACGTACTTCACCTTCTCGCTCGCGAAAACCGGGCCCGTCGTGCTCGTCCTCTCGCAGCTTGACGGCCGCTACTACTGCGGCCTCGAGGGCCAGTACCGCTTCGAGCTCAACTTCCGCCTGCACAAGAAGGGCCAGGAGGACTATGTTGTCCGTAGCATTGCGCCGTACCGCCAGACGCGCTCTGTCAATGTCGAGTTGGAGCTCGAGGCGGGCGAGTATACTGTTTTGATGAAGGTCAATGCGACCCGCGACCTTGACATTTTGCCGATAGAAGAGGTGATTCGCAATTATGCGCGGGATCGTAGGGACAAGCTTGTTGCTGTGGGCATGTCGGTAAGTGGGATGAATATCTTGCGCTTGATTCCGAGCATTCTATTCGGCGTCTTGGGGTGATTAGATGAAATCGCTAACATGCTTTTAGTATGTGTTTATTTCCCCCCTTTTAGATCTCTATCATCCAACCATGCTACAAAGAACCCCTGGTGATAGATTCTTGGTTACGATGGGACGGCTAACATGAAGTAGGTATGACTTGGCACATAGCAAGGGGAAGATGATCGAAACGGAAGAAGAGAAAAAAGCCAAGAAGGCCGCCGAGAAGCGCAAGAAGGACAAAGAGCGAGAAGCGCTGAAGAAGGAGATTATGGAGGACCGCCGCGACAGATATTACATGGAAGTCAAGATGTACAACAAGCAGAAGGAGAAGAAGGCGAAGGAGAAAGCTAAACGGCGCGCGAAGCGGGCTGCTAAGGTTCAGGCTGCCAGAGAGCTTGATGGGAGAGATGGGTTCCAACCAGGTCCGGGAGAAGAGCCCGAGGAGGTCCCGGAGCCACCACCAGTAGCTCAAGACAAAGCCTCCGATTCGGACAACGATAAGCCTGTACTTACTCCGCCGCCATCTGCTTCCACTGGGAGCGCTTCGGAACCCAAGAGTGACGGGGCTCCGGCCCCGAACCCGGAAGTGACTGTCACTGCTGAAGCCGAGACCGAGACTGAAGCAAAGGATGGTGGCCCGCCATCGCCAAAATCTGGAGAACCAGAGATGAAGGCGGATGTACTTGATGAAGCTGACAAGACCCCCTCCCCTACGACTGAAACCCCAGAGACCAAAGAAAACGTACCCGGCGAAGCGAGCCAAACCCCGCCGCCCCCTACGACCGAAGCCCCCGACCCTACTCCCGAGAGCAAAGAACCAGAATCTCCAGGCGCGGCTTCTCAAGACAATAAACGGGAACATCCACGCCACCCCCTCTCGCCCTCGCCCCCGCCTCGCCGCCGGCGCCGGCCCTCAGCAGAGGACTTCTCGTCCTCGGAGGAGGGGGACGACGACGACTCGGGCGTGTCCTCCGTCTCCGAGATTAGCGACACAGAGCTCGACATCCGACTGCGCGATCGCGCGCACGAGCCAGCGCCACGACCACCGCCCGCACAACCCGGGCCGCGTGAAGAGGAAGAGGAGGAGGACGAGTTTGAGAGAAATCCTTGGAACGCCGTGGTTACGGTTGGGCTGCGGGTCTATTACAAGGTTGCGGAGGAGGATCGGGATAAGGAGATTGTGAAGTTGCAGGTTGTGAGGCCGAATTTGTATGCTAAGAGCCGTGAAGAGGAGGAGGAGGAGGGGGAGGAGGGGGAGAAAGAAGACGAGAAAGGGGGCGATGGAGAGGGGAAACAGGAGGTTTCGTCCAAGGGGCTGGATGTTGATGACAGTGCCAAGGAGTAAGTTTTGTGATTTTCTTTGCTGTTTTTTCTGCTTTTGGTCTCGAAAGCACCGTCTGATCTTAGACGACTACTGACTTTTGCTTATAGTGCCACGCTCGAAGGTGATCAAGAACAGAGGAAGAAGAGCATCTTGTCTCTTGTGCCTCCTTACCCGGAGACCCCCGAATGATCATTGGTGTGATGGCAATGTTGCGGTAACTCGACTTAGTATGGGAAATGCGCGTATAATGGACAAAAATTGTGTTTTGGACAGCGCTATTGAAACCTACCTACCTACTTTTTACTTACCTAAGTAGTCAACCAGAAACTCCGAGGTCGAACATCACTTTGATAGACATGGATTAGACTGTATGCACACTCTATAGCTTGTAACATTGCATTCTACGATTCTCCCAATCATGAGCTGTCTGTTCCTAAAGTCATCTACACCTGTGTCGATAGTTATAATTTGTTCAACTACGGGGTATCTCAAGTTTGACCATGACCCAACAATGCAATAGAATCCCAAACCACCCGGAATACCAGATGATACCTTTCCTAAAACGCCAACGCTCGATATACAAATAGAACACTTCTCCTATGAAAATCATACCCCGGCGTGCATTGACTTACCCAATATAAAATATACCTCAGGTTCATAAACCATCCAGTAATCTCTCGACCTTCCCTCGCTCGAGAGACTCAAGATCCGTCGAGTCCATATCGACATCCTCGTCCCCTAGGCCACTCTGATCCGGCAACTGCGCAATGCGGCCGCGCACCCGTGCCAGGAGCAGCCGCATCCGTTCTAGCTCGCGCTCGACCTCACCGTTCCGCGTGACTAGGTTCTCTTGTACGGGCATCCTCGCGCCGGACTGTGCCTCGTCGTCGTTGTCGTTGTCGTTGCGCACTTCGAAGGGCGCGAGTAAAGCCGTCATGCGCCGTAGACGCTCCACGCGCTCGCGCACCGCCTGCCGCCGTGTAGAGAGAGAGGTCAGCGTTTCAGTTAGCTCGGCGTACCGTTGCGCTTCGAGCTCGTGGTCGGTTGCTTCGCGCGGGTTCTGCAGGTCCCAGGTTGGTGGGAGGGAGGCGATTGCTTCGTCGGTTGCTTTGACGGCAATGTTAGCTTGACTCTTGACTCGGTGGCTTTACGGAGAAAGGGATATAGAGTTATTGCGCGGCGTTCGGTGTTCAAGTTGCTTAGTTGTTTAGGGGGAGAGAATTAGAGACATACTGAAATCAGCGCCCACCCTCAACCGCTGTCTCTCGCTGCCCAGCTCCCCGTCGTCTCCCGAGTCCTCGTCACCGCGCAGTGCCCGCTCCGCCTCGGCGTAGAACAATCCCTCGATCTGCTCGGCTACGTGCCGCGATGCTTGTGGTGCGTATACGCGGCGCGCGTGCTGTGTTAGGGTGTGGTTGAGGCGGTAGATGGCGTCGTCGACGGCGCGCGACGAGAGCCCGTTCTCGGAGCGTTCGTTGGCGGCGCGCCAGGTGGCGGAGGGCGCGAGGGTTTGGGAGAGGTGGAGGGTTTGGGTTGTGAGGAAGGTCGATTTGTGGGCGATGATGGTGGGAGGTGCCATTGTGTAACTATCGTCTATTTTGTCGTGGTTGTTTCTGTTTCGGAGGAAGTCGGTGAGTGGCCGTTCTGCGCATTTGCGCTCTGAGTTGGAGTTGTCTCAGAAGGTGGAGAACTGGGCGCTTTAATCTTAGGAAGTTTGGTTAACAATTGGCCTGGTGTGATCGTCGAACGGTGTCGAAGCTCGTGATATCTTGGTGGAATTGTTTAATTGAAGCTTGACGCGTCGCAGCCCACTTACAGCGTGTAACCAGTGCCCCGCGTTTTCTCTTTAGCGGGGATAGTGGATGCCACTAACTTACAGCGGGGTGCTAGGGCAGGGCCTTGGTATTGCTGTCGTACCCTATCTAATGCCTGAGAATTGACACCCGTTTTCTCTTAGTAGACTTAACATCATGATCGCGTGCACAGTCTTCCCGAATGAAATAAGAGCCGGGCTAAAGTAGATGACATTTTACTTGATATATAAGAATTACTGACCGGTTTATGTAAGCTGTACCTATATAAGATGTTTATTGAAACGTCTTAGCACTGCAGTTGTATCCGAGTTCGACTCGACTACTTTAATGCCGCCTACATTCATTCTATCGATGCAACGCATAGCCGGCGGTTATAAAGCCATTAATTTCACTACTTTCCTAATTAATCTATTACAGTCTCCGAGGAATCAAGTAAAGTATAGCCATGGGTAATATTCCCATCATGGAATTTCCCCGCAGTTGCTATACCTACCTATCTAGGTGATCTGACGTCGAGCGTGAGCATCTTTCTATTGTGTAGGGTCTCGATATATTTACATCCGCTGCCCCTCGAATAGAATGTACGAGCTACTGTGTTCATGGGAGAAACTCAGCTCGCCAAAGAGAATCGATCGACAGGATGGGCACTTACACTATACAAGATGAGGCCGCACGCATCTTTCACTCGGTCTTGTTAGCGGACCCGCGGTTAGAAATACCGAAGGAAGTTCAGGAGGCCGCGAAACGAACCTCATTTGACCCCTCCGCACTCTCGAAGCCGTTTTTACCTGCGCCTGTGAAATGTACCGAGTCGAGCGCGGCGTTGGTGAGTCTGCATTATGTACTAGACTGAGCTAGGGACATTGAGAACCCCTTATTTTGACTGGATGTTCCCTCCACAATTTCTTGCATTTCACCGGAATTTTGCAGAGAATGAAGTGAAATACAATCGCCTGGCTGACTCTCTGGTAATGTTCTTAGTGGGCGCTCCTGGGCACCTTCGGCAACGCCATCGTAGCGCAACGCTACGGCGAGCCCGCGCAGCAGCAATCATGCCTCGTGAGCAGTGACGTGGCGAGCCTCTTCCTCTTCTCGTTCCTGCTGCTGCGCGTGGGCGGGAGGCCGGTCAGCGACCCGGCCGTGGCGGCGCGCTACTCGGTCTACGACCTCACGGCGCAGATGACGCCCTGGCGCCGCCTCGTCACCAACGGTGAGTGCATCTCGGGGCTATTTTCTTCCTATTTCAGCTGTTTCTAGAGTTGAGACTTTCCTTTTTGGTGAATCCTGTGCCTGGAAACTTCTAAGATCCTCATAAATGATGCTCAAAATGGCGATAACTAACTCCGAGTTCTCTAGTCTACCCCACACGCGACGGCCGCTGGTTCCACCTCCACGGCGGCCTCGATTCGGATCCATGTTTGCGCATGCTCGGGTTGCCTGTGCGCAAGGAAGTGGGGGACGAGATGGAGGCCATTGAGGGGTTGGGGGAGAGGGTGGTTGAGTTCGACGCGCAGTGGCTGGATGTCGAGGCGAATGAGCATTGGAGGCAGGCCGGCGGTATCTGCCTCACGCCGGAGGAGTACAGCGATACGCTGCAGGGAAAGGCCGTTGCTGGCGAGCCGCTGTATACCGTGGAGGAGTTCCTAAGCGATGCCTTGCCGCCGGTGCCCTGGCCCGAGGTCCGGACTACGACGTTCCGCCCGCTAGAAGGGATTAAGCTCGTAGACCTCACGAGAGCGATTGCCGGGCCTACGATCGCGAGGCTCGCAGCGTTGTTTGGCGCTACTGTGGTCCGCGTGTCGAATATGGAACTGCCCGATCTAGGCATCGTGCTGTTCGAGAGCAACCTCGGGAAACGGGATGCGCACCTGAATCTAAAGACGGAAGAGGGGCGGAAAGCGCTGCGGGAGCTGATACAAGACGCCGATGTGGTGCTTGATGGGTATCGCCCGGGCGTACTGGAGAGATTGGGGTTCGGTCCGACGTATGTCCACGAGATGGCAAAGAGGCGGGGAAAGGGCGTCGTCTACGCCCGCGAGAACTGCTACGGCTGGAAAGGGCCGTGGAAGCATCGCAGCGGATGGCAGCAGATCAGCGACGCCGTCACAGGCATCGCGTGGCTGTTCGGCCGCATGTGGGGGCGCGACGAGCCCGTGATGCCCTTCCTCCCTAACTCGGACTTCCAGACCGGCATCGTGGGATGCATCGGTATCATGAACGCGCTGGACAGGAGGAACAAGAAGGGTGGGAATTATCTCGTCTCGACGTCGCTGAATCAGCTCAATAGCTTTTTGATGTCGTTGGGCACGCAGTCACCTGAGACACAGCAGGACTTGCGCGAGAGATGGCCGGAGATGTTGAACTTTCGATATTATGATGATTTGCATCGGCAGATGAGGGTGGTACGTAACATTAGTAATACGTCGAGAAGTAATGCTAACCGTAACTCCTAAATAGCTTATAAGTTCGTTACCGAAAGTAGCCCCCGGGTTGTTCCAGGCCAAGAACTTTCGAACCATGAGAGCGGATTTGGGTGTCCCGGATGAGGATATGGTGTTTCTTGGACCAGCTGTCACTTATGATGCTACTGTTCTACAATATAATTCCGGCAGTTGTATGCGAGGCACGCATAAACCGGAATGGCCAAAGGAAGAGCAGAGCACATGAGGCTGGGCTCTAGTTAGGGATGAAAACTAGATAAACCTTTGCTCTACCAGTCTCATTAGTAGCGTAGTATTCTGAATAAATCGCACTGTAATTAGAGGGTATCAACCAACATAATATTATTTACATAAGTGTACAGGCCGGCCTCCCATCCGGTACTATGTTTCGGGCTCCTCATCGCGGGGCTTTGATCATAGGCCCTCTATGATTGGATCCGACCCAGGGTGTGCCTTCATATTCATCTTCTTGTTCAACTTCTTGTTCGCCTTCGCTCTCGTCTTCGTCCATAGGTTCATATGTGATGGTGCTAGTCCCGGCGGCAGGGCTCTCTACGAAAGAAGGTACCGCGAACCTGGAGACTGCTGAGATAGGTTGTGAAAGTGGTTGGCTAATGAGTGGAGCTTGCGCGCGGCTTATGCTTGTGCGGCCGTCACTTGTACGACTAGTGCTTGCGTTTGCACTCGCATTTGCACTCGCGAGTTCCTCTGCCTGTACGGTTGCGATAGCAGCCTGCCACTGCAATGTCTCGGCCGCCATTCGCTGGCGGCCCTGAGGCGAACGTGCCCGGATATACTTAAGTTTGTCGTCAAAAGTCGCGTACTCTTTAGAGCCGGTGTCAACCGATGGCTGAGTGACGGGGGCGTTCCCTCGCTCTGCATGCTTCTGTTCTTGAAATCGTCGCTGAAACTCCAAGAGTCGTCTCTCGTGACGCTTAGTCCGGTTATTTGTCTTGGGCTTCCTCGGAATCGTAGGCCTATGAGCTGGGTTCTTAGCCCGAACTACAGGTCTTGCCATCTCGCTTCGAGCCTTCTCCTGTTCGGATATGGGCTCATTGGTGCACTTCTTGTACTGGTTCTGGTACGTGCAATTGGCACAGGCATGTCTCAGCGTACTGACTGACAAGACGTCAGGCGGTGAGACCACGCATCGCGCGAACGGACCGTTTCTCAGTAGACAGTTGCGACATGGGTTCGGGTTCACCAGACCCGAGATAAAGATCATGAGGGAGCTGTAGTCGTGAGCGGTGCGCGGCACAAACCCTCCCTGCTGGCGGTACTGGTTCCACTCGACAGGCCGTAGTGTTGGTTGGTTGGCTAGAGCTTGAGCCAGCGGATGCAGAGGTAGTGCGGCGTTGGCGAACTCGGGTGGCAAGCTCTGCAGGGCGCTTTGCCAGGCGGTGATATCGCTACGGATATCGCCAGAAGCTTGGCCACCTTCGCTTTCTCTGCGACTGGACGTAGGGGTAGGTGTTGCTGACGGTGCTGCTGATAGTGCTGCCGATGCTGCCGATGCCAAATCTTCAGGTCTAGGTGGCCATGGTATTATCTTTGGCATTGGTAGTGGCGCAGGTGAGGCAGAGGCAGAGGCAGAGGCAGATGTAGACGCAGAGGCAGACGCGGTGGCTGGTGCTGATGCCAATGCTGATGCTGGCGTTGGTGGTTCCGCTGCCCTAGTTGTTGATACCTGCCTTTGGTTACCATCTTTAACTGCAACATAATTAGTCTTTAGGGAATCGAGCATTCATTTATATATAAATAAGTAGATCTCTTACGTATTGATGATGACGATGGGGTTGACGTTCGATGAGCATACCAGCTCGCGGTGGCAGCATCAGCAATGGAGTGGAAACGCGCGCCTGGCGTATCGTCCGCCATTCTTGCTTCAGTTCTTCCTATGTGATGTGATAATCTCAATCTAACCTGGGTGTTGTTGAGATAGATCACAAAGCTGTATGAACCTTCACCACGATCCTATGAGATGAATGGTTCTTTCTCATACCTTTAAGTACTAAGTACGGAGTAGGTACCTAGGTAGAGGCTAGGTAGGTCCAGTTCTGTGAATTGAAACCCGTTTTGCATGCTCGCAGTCGCGTCTCTCTCGTACTTACCTTGCCAACACTACCTGGGTATGGTACCTCCTCTATCCAGGTAGGGTACCCTAGTAGCGTCTTTGCCGTTCTGTCCCTTATAGGTATAGCCCATGGTGGATTATCCCGTCGGTTAAATTTCATGCACTATCCTTCGCACTGTAAATACCTAGAGAAATGGCTATTATCTGGCACTGATAGATGTACAGCTTACTGTAAGGATTAAAGATCCGCACGGCCGCCCATACTTTAAGACCATATGTGGCGGTGGTGGCTTCCAATGTTTTAAAAATCAACACAGCATCATGCACCTTGAACTAAGAATTTTTATATCAATGCATCAAGCTCTAATGATTCAACTATATGTTATGTTATGGTGATTCGGATCTATCTCAACTATATGTCAGTGTTTGATTAATTACATTTGCCCAGACTACTGTACGCCTGCCTACCTACCACCTACCTAGGTACCTCTCTACCTAGGTAGGTAGTGCCTAAGGTAGCTACTTCAAGATGTTAGACCACAACTTGTGAGCCGCCAACAACACAAAACCAAAGCACTATCATTTACTACGCGAAATTAGAAGCACGATGGGCTTCTACGAATCGAATTAAACCTGATACTCTAATTAATGTAACAAGTTCTATTTAACGAATAATTCTCTAGAGTCTGCGGATCTCCTTCCCTCTCGGCCAGTGCCCTATTTGTAGTTGTTAGATATGCTCTATTTACCCATAGACTTCGTGCGACTCAAGAAGTCTCAGTTGGTCCTAGAACTGCGTCTAATATAGGCCCCCTATTGGTCAGGTGTTAGTGTACGGCCTTATCCAAGGTCGGAACTGTGGCTTCTAACCGTGTGATGGGATAGAAAGAATTTGAGAACCACCTGATGGCTAATACAACAATGGCCGCGGTGCAGAAAACTGTTCATACAGGGGCTACATACTTCCTCACTTTTGTCAAGTCGCAGTAAGATGGTCTTTGTACTGTAAATAGGTTTGCCCCTTGTGCCTCTTTCACCAAGGTCAAGGCACAGTATATAAGGGTCGCAAATGGCTCTTTCATAATCCATAGCTGTGGACCTGACTCTGTCTTATCGTCTACAACAAAACAGGTCGATTCTAACAACATGAGAACGGTTCAAATTCTGACAGCGGCCTTTGCCGCTTCCATCATCCCGCTGGTGTCCTCCGCAAGCGACCCAGTCAACCCTATGTTTGAAACCAAGGCGGCACGGCCCCCGGGACTCGTCCAGCCGGGAGCGCTTGTTAAAGGGTGCAGCGGTTGGATTAAAGCCACTCCCGGCATGACATGCGAAGAGCTCGCAGGTTTACTGAACATTGATATGAAGCAGCTGTTGCTCCAGAACCCCCAGATAGCAAATGGTGATTGCGTACACAACTTCTGGGCCGACTACTATTACTGCACAGGTTAACCATCCCAGGTGATAATTACTAAGTCACTCCGTTTGTAACTAACGGCTTGCAGGACTTATTCCCAGTGAGCCGAAGATCACGGATCCGCCACGACGACCGCCGCCGCCGCCGCCGCCGCCTCCGAAGAAAACAATCGATGCCGACTGTAAACAGGCCCATGACGATCAATGCGCATCAGCCGTGTTCGCGGCGAGTGAGACACCGGTGCCCATGAGGGACTGGTGTGGTCGGTACCTTGGGGGTCCCAAGTGTACCGAGGTGCACCCAGAAGGTATCTTTAGCTCGTACGACAAGTTCCCGAAACAAGCAATGGCATCTAGTCTGTGTGCATATCCGAATGCGCCTCCAATGTACCCGAGATTTAGTACGGCTTGCCGTTGCTTTACTGAGATGTACCCGAAGCCTACACGATAGAGGGACAGCGCACTTTTCGTCACTAATCCATGGTTATTATTCGATGGTGGCTTATTATTGTTATTATGATAAACGGACTTTTCGTACTCATACTATACTCTAGTTATACTTTAATGTATTTGGTTAGATAAAACTCAGGGCCCTCAGATTAGGTGGTTTGATAAACCCCTTGGTCACATACTCCTAAATATTGGAACGCACCCTAGAGGCATGGGCAAAGCCATCTTAACACTTCCAGAGATTTATCTTCAAATCAAAACTTAAAGAAAAAAGCAACGTGTATTTTGTGATGAAGGAGATCCCCACGAGGGGTGTCCTAGAGGTGGGCTACTTATAGATAAAAACGGAAAAATTCAACACAATTCTGTCTTAGCTAATCAACATGACCCCCTGGTCAGATCGTCCGCACTGTATCAATATACATGCCACTACAGGCTGTACTACTATAGTCATACTTTGTATTACCACCTTGTAATAAATACTAGCCGTTGCAGTATGTCGAGGGAAGAAGAACGTGAAATGGGTAAATGTGGCGTGCAAAGGTTAATTTCCTCGCAAACACCTCCCTCCGGTGCACTTGGCCCCCAAACAAGGGACGATCTTTAGAGCTAAAATCAACCATCCATGAACGTAATTCGGTATGCACACCGTAATGAGCTCGACCCGGGGCTTTGGTTCTAATCTGGAGGCCTAGGGCACCGTGTCAGATATCACTCGAAATCGTGGTCGCGAGGATTGCGGCCTAGATCTACTCCGGGCTCCCTCATGTTTGGGTCTGGTTTCGTGTTTTATGTCTGCTGCAGAACTGTGCTGGTAGGGTTTCATCAGTTTTACAGAATAGGGCTCGAATTGTTTGGAGAACGCCTACTGCTGACTACCTACCCGACACTTCCAAAAGCTACGAATATGGTTGGTGGATAGGGAAGCCTACATGTATGCATGGGGGCTGTAGGAGTGGGAGCCTACCTACCTAGGTAGTATCCGTGGTCCTTAAATGACAGGGAAAGGGAGCTGCTGCGGTTTTCATACGAGATGGTTCTTCGCTGCGATTACTACACAACCCCCATGGGTGATATGTGGTAGGACTGCGTTGTCATGGATTTCACACAAGAAAACGCCTGGTCGTAGAGCTCAGAAATCAATTTCCGCCTTTTGTCCTTTGCATATTCCCACATCAGCATGTGCACCTCGCGCCGTCGCCTTCGAAGCTTATTGGACCTACTAAACCCTAGTAAACCTCAGATCTGCGCGCCTCAAAAATCAAGTTAAGGCCAATCGGGCCATGGAACACTACAGCAGTCTTGAGGTTGTCGCGCCAGCCGAGGGACTATATCTGCGAGAAGACAGTCGCCCACATCCCGAAACCTTGTCATCTAAGCCGGAAGGCACTTTTCCAGAAGCAACACCAGTAGAGTATCATAAAATATCCGGTATACAAGCTGTCCCGGGTCATTGGGAGTCGCCTCCAGGCCAGCCCTTACCTTCAAATAGCGCAGACAATCTCCGGAGGAAGTGCGGTTTACCGATACGGACATTCTACATTATTCTGGTTGTTGTCGCTGTGGTAGCCATTGGAGCGATTGCTGGGGGTATAGCAGGCGGCCTATCTTCGTCCAAAAGCCATCACTCACCCACAGCGACACCCACAGCGACTGATATACCCACGGACGATGGGAATTCAACCAGTCCACCACCAAACCAACCTGTTGCACTAAACATCCTCGAAGCATCGAGACTCTCATCGACAAACTGGACGGACCAAAACGGCTTCTTTCATAGATTCGTATTTTTCCAGGACCCTTCTAACGCCATTATCGCGCGGAGGTGGGACTCACAGAACAACACTTGGTCAACGAACAACCTCACAGACATCTTCCGACAGACCCGTACTCCTCTCAACCCCTTAGCCCCATATACTCCGCTTGCCAGCGCCGCTTGTTACTTTAGCAATAAAACGAACGAGGTCCATCTGTACTATCTTGCGCCGGACAACACGATCACCGGTGTTGCGGTATATGACCTTATCGTTAGTCCCGAACAATGGCAGTACGATACACTGGGTGATTCTACTCTTGTAGCCGCTTCAGGCTCGCAACTTGCCGCTGCTTGGACGCGCTGCTGGGCGGATGACTGTCCCGGGCATTGGGCACTGGCCTACCAGCGAATTCCCGATTACGGTATCAATGTAGCGAATTCGAGTAACTTTGGTTCCGCACCTAGGGCTATCGAGTCAGGGCGTGTTGCACAAAATTCAAGCTTGGCTATGATACCAGAGATACAAATTGGCGGGACTTCTGTAACGCGATTGACGTTACTTAGCGAGAGTCTGTCCAGCCCAAGCTCTGGACAACCCCAAAAAACCACGTACAAGACATCTTGGTCTGCCGGTAAGTTACATTTTGTAACGTAATATTTCCTTCTTTTTTTCTTCGTGCGGCTTTCTAATGTCTTCTGACGCGCGGTTTTACTGTCCTCCGTCGCATCAATCTTGTAATTGCGGTCTCACAAACAAGCCGAGAAACGCTAATCTCGGATAGATGGCCAACTTTTCGACGGTGCGGCTTTTCCCGTGCCTTCGCCAGCTCTCCAGTTTGCTATGAGCCGTCTGGACGACTTTGCTGCAATTGTATTTTTAGCACTGTTGCCGAATGGAACAGTACGAGGCGAATACTTTCCAAGAGGTGGAACATTTATTGAAATACCAAGCGTTGATTTTCGTGGCAACCCATCCCCTGTTAACTTCTCGGCGATCGCGGCAAGTGAAGACGCCACATTTTACGGTATTTCAGCAGATGAAATACTACAATACTCTATTAATGCCACGGATCCTTCGATTTTTAATTTTGTAGAAAGAGTTTACCCCTAGGATTCATATGAAGGACGAATGTTGCATACAGTCATTGAAGAGTTGGTATCGAAGCCTCTAGGACTGGAGGTTTGGGAATCTTTGGACGAGGTCCATTATACCACGGTGACATAGGACCACGCTTCCCTCAGCAGAAAAATATAGCGACGGCGCTTAGTACGAAGCAGAAACTGTAGCTTAAGTACCTAGCAGAGCGCCCATACTGCGCGAACCCTCTCCAGGGTGGCAGAGAGAGTGTCAAAAGTAGGTGACACATACTGAGTATAAATAGACTTACTATAGATTATCGCCCATAGAGGGAATGGCCAATAATTGACCGGGCACGTCAAGTCTTTTGGCACAGTGGTATATCTGACAACTCATTTTAGCTCCCCCGCCTCTTTCGCTCTTTCAACTGTGCCGTGCCGCCTACTACCTTTTGAGATAAACCCAGCCTCACAATCAATATTCTTAACTTTCCCCCATACGCCGTCTATAATTCCAAGCCAGAGATTTCGTCTCGCCTCTTAGAATAGACGACTGACGTTTCATCCCATCGTCCATCAAAATGATCCACTGGCATTTTGGCTTAAACGTCGGCTGGGTCGTCACATCAGCAGCCGTACTCGTTGGCCTTCTCACGTCGACTTACATATTCTTATGGGCGTTGATGGTCATCACACAAGATGGCAGAGAGCCTCCTCTTGCACTAACATCCCTACCGTTCATCAGTCCAGTCATCAAGATGAAAAAATGGAAAGGGCGTTTTTATACGCATATGAAGCAAGTCAATCGCATGTTAATATATTCTATTACTCTACAAGATCTAATAGTTGGCTAGGAAGAGAAATCGACAGCCTATCTACACCCTGCGTGTCGCAAACACTCGTCTTTACATTATCAACACAACTTCCCTTATCCCCGCGGTCCAGCGACATTACAAGACACTTTCGTTTGATCCTATTCAGATTCAAGGGATGAAAAACATCTTAGGAGTTAGTCGTGATGCAATTCGCATCACGGGTAACGATGTGATGGCCGGCAATGAAGATACGTTCTTGTCAGGTATGATAAAGGCTATTCACCCTTCCCTTACACCAGGCAAAGCCCTGGATGCCATGAATTGCGATGCCATCCGCAATCTTGAGCCGAGCTTAGCAAGCCTAGCCGCGAAGAGCCAAACTATTTTTCAGCTTTACGACTTTGTAAGAAAGACCATAATGGCCGCTACCATGCAGAGCACATTTGGTCCTTTGAACCCTATGCAGGATAGTGCTGTTGTAGAATCGTGGCTGTAAGTAGTTCTGCATTTGAATCGGACTTAAGATTACTCAAAATTATTGACAGTCGGCATAAACAGGAAGTTCGAGGCCAAAATACCAATCTTAAGCCTAGGGATCCTTCCTAATCTTTTTGCCAAGGACGGCATCCAAGCGCGAGAGGTCTTAGTGAAAGCCTTCATTCAGTATTTGGAAGCGCGAGGCCAGGATCAAGCCTCCGGGTACATTCAAAACCGCATTAGCTTCTTCTCCGAAAGAGGAATACCGGCCGATGACATTGCCAGATTCGAGGTTGGAGGATTAATTGCACTCAACACCAACACAATACCAGCGGCGTTCTGGATCGTCTATCACATCTTTTCCGATCCCAATGTTCTCGCAGATTGTCGTGACGAAGTGTCCGCAGCTGTTCAAAACTCAAACGGCGGGAATTATGTCCTCAACTTCGAGCACATTAAAAACTCATGTCCTATTCTTCACTCAACCTTCTGGGAGGTCTTTCGCGTGCATGGTATTGGGCTTGTTCCTCGTCGGGTATTGGAGGATCACATGCTAGACAACCGATACCTTCTCAAAAAGGACAGCACCATCTTCATTCCCTATAGAGTCCAACACCACGACCCAGATAATTGGGGCGCGGATCATGCCGAGTTTCACCATAAGAGATTCGTTAAGCAGCCTGGCACGAAACGCTACAACCCTGCTGCCTTCCGCGGTTTTGGTAACGGGGCTCACCTCTGCCCAGGCCGCCACTTTGCCAGTGCCGAGATTTTGTCTTTCGTTGCTATGCTTCTGTATCGCTTCGATATTCGCGCCACAGGCGGCAAGTGGCCAGAACTATCTGTTGAGAGGTCTTCCCAAGTTTCAGCGTTAGATCAGCCGGACCATGATTTCGAGATTGAGGTTCGGCCACGTGATGGTGTCAGTACAGCTCAATGGAGTGTCATCTTTCCAGGATCAGAGCAGCCGATGGAGATGATCGGGTGATACAACTCGGCGCGAATGATATAATCTTGAATCCAAAAATATCTAATTCGTATTTAAACCGTCATAAACGGTACGACAATGTCAGGGACCCTGTACTTTAGGTGGGTGAAAGATTCTTGTTGTTGCGCGAAGCCTTTCTAACTATCCTGTAGTTTAGGGCTCGATGGCGATTAATGGAATTCTCAACCTCTTCAAGGGACGTTAGTCTTCGTATTTGGCATCGCAACTACGTGGTTGATACTTCCGGTTTCGTTCGAGGGTGAATGTAAATGAGCATACTATTTAAGCCAGTTCACTGTACGTTGAAGCTTTAAACTGCTTCTTCCTCTTCCGCTGCTCTCCTATTATCGGTTGAATGTATGACAACCCCGAGCATAGGCTATCTAACCTGAGATCCGTAGAGAATGCTAGCCTGCCTATACATTCCTTGTCGCCTTTCTGATTATGAACATGTGAGTCGATTATAGAGCCTAGTCTGATGGGAAACAAGTACGCTTCAACATCGCCCTCTGGCCGTTGGGACAGTCCCCCAATGATGGCGCTATTGGTCAGGGCTGAGGGTAAGAGCGGCGGAACGTCCGTGAAATGGCGGACTGTGCTGTTAACCAGGAGTGCTATCATTAGAACCAATCCCACTGCAATGGAGATTGTGATCCCTAGGATGGAGTAACCTCTACAAGACCGATCGTATTGCGGGAGCCGGACACCTTGGGATCCAGGAGCGAAATAGTTGGCCTGAACAAGGAAGAAACTCTGGGAAATGAGCCAATGAATCAAAATCGTTGCTATGTTGAGAGGTATTGAAAATCGAAAAGGAAGCGAAAGAAAATATGACGACCGTTGCATCCCCACGGGTGACGAAACTCTTAGTGGCTTTTTACCTTCGGGTGGCATGAACCGTAGGAGTTCGTCAGCAACTACCTGCCTTGTTAGGATATTATTATAGAAGACGTAAAGGAAACTTATAACGATCTGAAAGATGTTTGCAAGCAGGACATTTCCCAGGTAGTTGATCGCGCCTTTAGGGTCACCGTGCCCGGGCGAAACCAGCAGAATCGGGTTCACTACTAGCCCATGCCCCCAAATTGAAGAATGCTCAATTCCTAGCCACCGGAGATGAACAAGTGCTTGGATCAAAAGAAAGGTGGCCACCCCCAGTGTTGCTATGAAACTATAATGCATAGTTAGACCTTGTGTATAAAGCCTAGTTCGGGCGTGTTGGTCTCAGGCTGTACTTCACAACCGAAGAAGTTTAGTTTTAATAGAGATAAAAAGCGTTCTGAAATTTTCTACACAAAAAGAAGACAGAAAGATCTTGGAAGAATTGAGTTCGAAAAAAGAAACCAGAACGTACAAACTAAATGATATTATCCAAGTCCTGATGCTCACGGCTCTAAGCCATGAAACATATAGTTGGGGTTCCCAAGTTGCCGCTTTGAGCTCTGGTGCGTAGGTCCTCGCTGTAGAAGAGGGTGTGGTGTTGGTCGTATTGGACCGTAGCAGGGTATAATCCGGATTCTGCAAGAAGTTGCTAATTGCGTCTCCTATGGTGATCATCGTCATTTCCTGATGATCATAATCGCTATGATTGGCCTTTTCGTATTTCCTAGCGTGCATCCAAATACAGAGCACGGCTATGGCTTCAATGAATGTAAACGTGGAGACAAGCCCGACAACTGGCGCGCTATAATGGACACCACACCTTTGGTTATTATCCGCTTGATCGCTAATCAAACAGTATTCCACGGTATACTTTGGTCCGTATCCAACAACCCATTCATCGACAAGCGTTTTTGCCCAATCTTTTGTGCAACCTTTAAATTTCGAAGGAGACTTGTATGCGTAAGCCGTGCACAGCCAGTTTGCCACGCCACTTATCCCGTCATAAGCCGAGATCCATCCATCAATAAGGGATGACCCTGAATTTTGCGCCGTAGTAAGGTTCGCCATAACCACAATAATAGAGCCGGTTGCGTTAAAGGGGTCGACATAGCGATCTAGGCAGGTACGCCAGTCGAGTCTGGTGAAGCCATCCGCTTCTGCTTGCAAGTCATACACTGGGGATAAGTCAAACCATGTGTCATTGAGTGTTGACCATGGAGCATCAGCGTAGGATATCGTCCAGTTATCTTTTGAAGATGCAAAGTCGGTGGTCACTAAGGCGCGGGGGATGGAAACTACAGGCAGAGATACGAAAATAGCTGAGTTCCAGCTAGACGAATAGAATCAGTCAACAGCTTATGAATGGACATGGAAGAAAATACCTACAAAAGATGAAGGATGGTTGCGGCAAATCCCATTAAGCCCCACAGCATGGTCCGTTTTCTGTCAATGAAACGAAGGTTTTTGATACTAGACACGCCGATTTCCAAAGCCGCACCGGCCTTATGCGCCAGATTGATTTCCCGCCGATTTGGGGCGACAAGTATCTGCATGCAGTAGTTTCCGGCACCGAGAAGGAGGGAAGAAAGAATATTGAGTGCTATATGTACTGTAGTGTTCAAGTTAGTAGCGGTTGAGCAGCTTCCAAAGAACAGAGTCCCTTTGCCCCGAGAATCTGGGGCCTTTGCTACTAAGGCCCATGTTATAAACGTGAGACTAACAACAACAACAGTTGAAGCCAAGCAGACTTGTATAAAAAGCATCGTGGATCTTTTAGCCCTTTTTACCCTTAATGTCTGGGCTCGTGGGTTCTTCGGGTCGAGCTCGGGTATATATGGGGCGAGTAGATTAGTCGTTGCATATTGTAACGATCTGAGACAAATATTAGTGCCCACGAATTAGTCAAAGGCTGTAAGGGACAAGTAGTCTGTCGGGTTACTTGATACCTTTCTGTTGACTCTGAGGGTTCCCTAAGCAAAGGAACCTGCTCTTTTTGTTGCTCATCCTGTGATAATAATAAAGAGGGCGGGTTCGATGATATGGCACCTGACGGTAATAGTTCCATGAGATACTCCTCGCTTGCCTTCGTTCTAGCCATCCCGTTATCCGTGAATGGTGACTAAAAACCTGAGGATAACGTGCCTATTATAGCGGTTGATTTCAAAGATAGAACGGCGGTGATTGAATTAGGGATATATCTAGGTAAGTAACTAGAAGCACGAAAGTGGCAGGGCTCAGGGATAGAGTTTGAAGTCCCAGCCAAGCGCCAAGACATGAAGAACCCGTTTAGTGCCCGGGGTTTGAGGAGATCGTACCTATTCCAGGTTACCATCCACCTACGTTTATAGTTTAGTTCATTCCTAGTTGCAACTAAAAATAGTAAACTAATTAAATAGTACTGTAGTACACACTGCTACTAAGTAGACTTGATACAGTGCCGCTGCTAGTTTCAACATATCGATCTTGGAATACCTTTGCGAGCTAGGTAGGTCTTTGCGATCACACTTAGTAACAATGGGTAGAATATGAGGCAGTCATGAAACTAAACATATAATAAACAATACAACCATGGCTGATTGGGCTCTAAATAGTTGGCTCACTCATAAAAAGACTCGAGATATGTTCTGCTACGAGCAAGGCTCGCTACTCGTTCCCGGAGATTTACTTAAGAGCGAGGACAGGTCGTATGCGGATCACAGTGCCGCTGATATCTCTTTAATCACTTGATTAAGTAGTCATAAAGCCTCATATAAGAAGGTATACAGTGAACTAGTCGACCATCGTCCTTGCAAGGGTGTTATGTTCAGAACTAACCTTATATAGCCAATTAGAAGTTGGTGCTCCTCAGCTTTATAGCACTGTATAACCAGACACTATCTATCTATCGTTGAATCCTAATATAAAGGCTTCGTGCTCCAAGAAGCAAGGAGCCTAACTAATCAAAGCTAGACGGCCTAAAAAGTTCACGCATGCCACCCTGATATATACTGCTCCAAGCAGTCTTAACTATTATTATGACACTAGTATATGCTAAGGGCGCTAGACAGTAATCGTAAGGCGACAAAATCAGTATATATACAATCTCGTAATCCCCCGCGCCCCCTAAGATTTTCTTAATTATACTTGAAGTCGGTCAAGTAAACTTCGCATTGTTAAGAAATGAAGGAAACTTTTCTATAACGGGTGGTAGTTCTAGTTCAAGTTTTGTGACTGCCCGGTTGGGGAGCTATAGTCAGCGTAGGTCCTCGTTACCAGCTGCCAAGCTTCAATATTGCTTGATTGGGGGACATGGTTCGCGTACTGCGTACTCTAATAAATTGACACCCCTTATATTCGGGCGACACTCACCCTTTAGGCTCTTCGCCGTAGAAAAGTTCATTCACAGCCGACATATCGCTAGGTAATATCGATATAGCTGCTCAAGCGTTAATAGTATGATATACAAGTGGTACCGGAGCATTTAATACTTAGGGAGGCTTATAGCATAAAAGAAAACAAGGCTACCTACACTATTTCGATCTAATTTAGCTCAGGTCTTGGGAATTCAAGAGGCGGATGCGAGTACAGAGCGCCTAGCTTATACTTTTGGAATGTATTCACTAGTGGCAACTGACTAGAAGCTGGTTTGACAGAGAAGTCTGAGCTAACTTGAAGGCTTCTAATTTTTTTTTCGAGGATAAGCCTCAAGTAGTCGTAGCGAAGGACAGGACTGAAACTAGTAGGTTTAGGAGAACATCAGCGGACACGGAACTTATACGCCTTGAACTATGCAGATCTGCACACTGGATATGAGATCCCCCATGAGAGAGAGTCGAAGACAGAAGACAGCGTGTAACACAACGTATGGTACGTTGGATGCGTAAGTAGTCGTAGTTTGCGAGACGGACTAGTGGCTAAGGAAATAACAGTAGATTCTACAATTTGAGTATCTAATTGAAACCTCCCTTTCTCGCTATTTTATTTGTGTTGATAAGTCGAGTCTCCCGTTACATTGCTCGTTATTTAAGAGTGATATGGAAACGTTTTCTGGGCGACTATATATTGTGTGGCTGAAGCTTCTACCTGCCATTAGGCTACATTAGGAAATGTGACCGCAGAGGTGACCACAGCTACACCAAAAGAAGTGATCGTGAAGCGTAAGGAAGAGTAAACAAAGGGGGTATTCATGTATATAGGTAGGGTAGCATTTAGAGAGGTTTTAGTAGCCTGGCGCAACAACGAGAGTTTATCGCCTACAATATGCTGAAGGATCCTGACAATATATATTAGAATTACCCATATTGATTGTTCTCCCTAATCCTAATATTCCTAGACTAGAAGATAGACTTTATACCGACTATCCTTACATAGGAGTCATCGGTTGCACGCGAAACTTCGAAGGGGCGCCTAATTTCTGCATCAGAGTTTAATCGTGCATTTTGAATATGGGAAGGTATCACGACATATTTGGTTTGTCTGTGAAGTTACGAAGGGCAACCCATTCACTTGTAGCAAAATAAGAATGGGCTAAGCCCCTTGTAGGTGCCCAGGAAGTAGGTATTCGCGGCACTTGCGACGCTGCTCTTTACGCACGTGGATGTTAAGTACCTCGATCGCGTGGAATCGTCAAACACATGAAACAGACGCTGCTTTTATTATTCCTGTTATAGGTAGCACGTATAGTAGATCACCAAGTACAGGTAGTAGGTATGTCTCATACCGTTCAGACGTCTCCCACTAGCTCTCTGCCAAGTGATCTCCGACCGGCACCTCTTCGCATACCCCTTCGTAAAACAGCGCCCGGCCTCAATGTAAACAATTCCGGGATATTCGCGGTCGAGCACGAGAGCAGGGTGGGAGATAAACTAACAACTACGCCGTCTCGGCAAGATTCTGTCCGGAATTTCCAGTCAGATATTCCACGCTCGTTCTTACCGCGACGCAACCCGGGTCCAAAACTCGAGTCATTGGTGTCGAGATTCGAGATCCTCGATGCGGTGAACGGTGACGATACCAGAGTATCCCAGCATCTGAATAGCTCTTACAAAGCTACGACCATTGCATCCAGGCATAATTTGCTACCAGTACCTATCAATTATTCGCCTATAGAGTTGAGAAGACAAGACGCAGCGGAATCGTCTCCTCGCCGAATACAAATACCTACCCCATCCAATCACACTACACGCCATATTACTACAATACCCAATGTTACATCCCGCGGCTGCCTCTACCATAATCGCAATTTGATGTATTCTCCGGTTCTAGATGACGATAAAAAAGGCATGGATGTAGACGAGCAGCAGACTTCTCGTCCCTCCTCGTCCTACTTTACATCTCATAGCACTGTTTCATCCACCAACCAGCGGCCTGGGTAGGACCCAAGTCTCGTGGCGGACCGCCGAAAGTTATTTGAAGAAAACGGTTGTAAGTAGGAGAAAAAGCCGTGCTTTTAGCTCTGTCTCAGGGGCGTGCTAACGTGACTCCTAGTGCACTCTCCGTGTACTGCATCAGCCATTCCGGTACTGAGACACCACCGGTCATTCATAACATTGAAAGGGTCCGGTTCACGTCGCCTACCAAAGTCGAAGTCGTTTCGAAGGACTTCGCCATCCTTTCCACAGTCCCCATCTACTCCTATTGCATCACTTCAGGGAACAAGGAAGTTTACCCCCACTAAAGACATAGTAGAGAAGCAAGGAGCACATCAGAGGCCAAGCAACGGATTCAAGTTAACACCAGACCCAAATATAATACCCCCGAAGCAAAGACTAAGTGTTGCTGATCTTCGACACTCATTTGAGAAGATTTCTCAGGCTGCTGAAGCGTCGGGAGGATCAGTTAGGCCAAGCTTTCAATCCAAGTCATCACGCCATAGTGTACGAATAAGTCGGGATATGCCGTCCCCAGTGAGCTCTAAGTTTCTCATGGGGTCGGAAAAGTCTTCTACGCCACCAGTTAGGACATCTCGTCAACACCCGCCCCTATTTGGGAGAGGCCAAATTATTTACGTGAGGCCAAAAGCTAAGGTGATTGAGCAGTCATCGTCTCTCCAGCCCGTGGAAGATTCGTTAAAGGATGAGCCAAAATCATATTTACCAAAAATCCCTCAATGTAGTTCGCAAGAAGCTCTGCTGGAGGAGGCGAAGGTTTCAAATGGGCCGATGAAACTGGAATTATCGCACCAGTTTCTCTATGAACATGAGGGAACTCCCCTGGGGGAAAAGAGCAACATGGACTTCGAGATTTCTCTGGATGGTCTAGGGAGTGCCTTGTTCTGTGGAAAAAGGAACGATGAAGCTTCGACTAAATCACCGAATACTCAACGGGAACCGCTCGTTAGGAAGTCTTCATCAAGTCGGGGTCCCTTGAGAGACTTTAGATCCCCGGAGATCTTGCCGCCAGGTCGCCGACCGATCCATAGTAGTGGGAAAGTATCACAACTCCGAAGATTATTCGAACGGTCATCTGAGCGATTCTCTTCCCCACTGTCATTTATGAGCTTCCGTTCGAGATCGGACTCAGAAGAGCGTACTAGTGAGGCAATGGGAGACTGCTTGTCATCGTCCTGGAACGAATCTGCATCTCCAGCTTCCACACACACCATTGCCCGCAGACGGTCTATGGTTCCCTCGCTTACTACTGAAATATCCGTAAATGACTTTTTTTGCGACTTCGTTAGTGGTGCGAACCACGAAGAAGTCTCAATTACCGCATCACCGAGTGAAACGAAAGCCTCGGTAGAGCCTCGGGCGAAACATGAATCCCCTGTGAAGCATCGGATCCAGCAATTTGAGCACTTGAGTCGGGATTCCTTAAAAGCCAGAACAGCTGCGGGTTGTCACAGCAAAGGCAATAGTAATGGACCCTCATATGTATCTCGGTATGAGAGGAAAAGAGACAGCAAGCGTCACGCGATTGCGAATTGGATACCAATTCACCAGAAGGGAGCTGCAATCTGGAGAAAGATCTCTAGCTCTTTTAGCCGCTCCGTGGACAGCTGGAAAGACTGCAACAGTGAGCATGAGCACACCAATCTCACGGCTGGTACACGCTCGAATACTAGCCTCGAACGCCCTTCACCGCTGGCAAATGATTCAACGTGCCACCCTCGTCGCTCTAGCTCATTTGGCTATAGCATGTATCGTGTATCACATACGAGTCGCCCTTTCATATCGACATCACAGACCACGCCTAACATTCAACTCGGCGTGGGCGGCTCATCAAATATTCATCCCGAAAAAGCGTTGAACGCCAGCTCTGATCATTCACGCTCAGGAACTTCCCTAGTTTTCGATAGAAGCTTTCCTCCCGCCACGAGTATGTCTAGCGGACTCGGACAATTTGGTTGGTTTGGACTAGACGGGCACTTTATATCAAAACCCGTACTAGACGAGGACATCCAGTCATTAGAGGCGACAAAATCGGGACTTAGCACGCCTCAAGGTGACCCTAACGCATTGCATAAGGTCATGCAAAATCAGTCGACGGCTGAGCGTAATCGCCGCAGACGGGACGAAAGGCACCAGCGCTGCGATAAGAAGTTGCGGAGCCTGGCGAAATGGAAAGGGAAAAGCAAATCACACGCAGTACTTGGATCGGCTGATAGCACCGCACCTGATGGCGAGATTGGCAGGAAGCATAGCCGAGGAAAAGGGAAGGGAAAGGAGAAGGAAACAGAGGGAAAAGAGGGTAAATATATGGAGAGACAGATTCCTAAAGGGAGGGAGAATGACACAAACAAGAAGACAGAATCTGGCTTCGTCGTCTTCGAGAGCAAGGATGTCAAACTCCGCCATCCGAAACCTCGACGGCCGGGACAGGTTCGTAAAGTAGCGAATATGTACAGGGACAAGGGGAGTAGTGGCGCGAGCGTCAACACGAAGACGAGCAGCGGAGCGACACTCAAGGAGAGCCGACAGAGTTTCAGACGGAAAGCAAGCAGTGCCTTAGGTCTTCACCGTCGTAAGGAGAATAGCGCTTCTGGGTGAATTGAGCGAAGAATATGCTAGATACTTACGTACGGGGAAAGGCTGGGGGCGTAAACAAAGATAGGAAGGAAACATGAATCGGGGTCAGGGGACGGACAGATAGCAAGCTGGTGTTTGAAGCGGCGTATTTATTCTGTGGCTTCACGTTGCTCGACAGCTAGGCTGGAGTTCGGTAAGTAAGTAGTAACATGGAACATGAGATAGTTATAGCCAAAGAACGACAAGTCAAATTTACCTAGTAACAATACTCACAACGCCTATTAAGATGACTCGCTGCTAGAATGTTTCACGAAATGAAAAGATGTGGCGATGTGATTCTTCATTGCTTTAATTTATTCATTTATATCTCGGCGTGAGGCCGAGATCATGGTATGCGGCAAAACTCATCGTTACGGGAACATTAAAAGTGAATACCGCTCCTTTTCTGTCGCGAGTGGCGAGTTGTGTACACATGCTCTATCTATCAAGACATGCTCGGGAGCTAACGTGATTCTACTAAGCTACTTGGGTATGAGGGGATCTCCTCTCATCCACTGAGCCCCATGCCACGGCCGATCTTGCGGGCGAGGGCCTTCTTCAGGTACCACTCGCGAGCCAGGCTACGTGTCGTCTTGGCGAAGACGGCGGGCGAGACGCGACCTCGCTCGACGGCGCGGCCAAGCACGAAGATGGCGTCGCCGAGGGCGCGCTCCTCGGCCACGACATCGTACAGCTGGTTACCGACGACGGTGGGGGCAACGAGCAGGTCGTCGATGGCGGGCGGTTTCCGCGTTCTACTATTATTGATGACCGCGTCTGCTTCCTGCAGGGAAGACTGCAGAGCATTTGTGTTGGAAGCCAAGAGGGCGGATAGGGGAGTTAGTGCTGCCGAGTCGTTCTGGATGTTTTGTAGGGCCGTGAGCATGGCGGTGCGCTGGGCACTTAAGCCAGTGAGCGAGGACTCGTTTTGCTGTCGGGTCTGCTGACGCATTGCGTAGAGCGTCGAGGCCAGCTGGCGGAGCAGAGCATCCTTCTCTGGGTTAGGTGGTATTGGGGGTGCTGGAAGGTTTGAGGGGGATGGTAAGGAGAGTGTGAGGGGTTCATCCATGAGATCAGGCGGCGGTGGTGGTTTGGCAACTGGTTGGGATGGAGGCTCTTGAGGAGCTGGCTGCTGCCAGTTTGGCGGGGGGCCTCCTCTATAGGAGGGTGGCTCGGATATTCCAGATGCGTATGACTGTCGTCTTTGGTCTTGTTGCTGTTGCTGATGTAAACTAGCCGATGGGATCTCTTGCGCATATGCGGGTCGCTGTTGCTGGCTATGATATTGGATGTTTGCGGGTGCTTGCGGATATGTATGTGGTGCTTGTGTATGAGACGGAGGCCCCTGTGATGGCAGAGGTGGTGCCGTATCATACCGCGAAAGACGGTTTGTTGCTGGTGCGGCCTGCTGTTCCGGTTGGTTCGCGCGGTACTGACCGATTTGGTGACGCACTTCTTGTCGGGGTAGTGGAGGGAGCGGAGGCCCATCAGTCCGGGGGGTTGGGGTTGGGGTTGGTATGACTTGAGGCAGATCGTCGCCCTTGGGTGGAGGAGGCGGCGGTCTCGGTTCGGTTGTATGGGGCGACTGTGTTGGCTGGGGACTAGGCCGTGCCATGTTAGGCGGCAGAGGGGGGACTGGAGGTGGTGTTGGTGAAGGTGTCGCCTGTTGCTGAGCAGGCCGGAGCTGCTGGCGCGAGGTAACAGGAGGTTCTTTGGCGAAGATGTCGCGCAAGATGGCTAGAAAATCTAATATGGAGGACTTCTGTTTAGGACAAACGTATCAGCCTAGTTGCATGTCAAGCAAGGTGTAGTAGCTAGGTGTAGCTAGCTAGATGTTGGCTGGCACTCACATCCCAGAACTCGGTCCATCGCACTAGGTAGGGATGGTATAACCTCCCCTGAGGATCAACATGTTGGCCGGGGCGCACCATCATGGTATCAGTGGGAGTCACATAGCCCAGGGGAGGCTCACGTGGGTAGGCGTGAGGCACCCATAGCGAGATGGGGAACCGGTAGGTTGTACCTCGGAAGACAACGGGGATTGTGCCCGATAGGTGGAGGAGTAGGGCCGAGACGCCATTGTCGAATGCTTTGGGAGCTCAGTCAGTGAGTGCCAGTGTGAGTGTGAGTATGAGGGTGCATGGGGTCATTCTCCGAGCAATGTAGAGCTAGCTGGAGCTCAGTTTTTGTACGTACTATGGACATCTGTCCTCGGCGACAGCGTTGGGTATTGTGAAAGAGCCTGGGCTACATCATTGTAAGTGCGGTTGACATCGTGATATTCACTAGTCAGGATGCTGTACAGCCAGTTGAGGACGTGCTGTTGGACGACCATGTTGTCAGTGTTGGCGTTGGCGTTATTGTCGGTGAATCAACGAAGACACTATGCAGGCAGGCAGGTAGCCGGCTACCGGAGTGGAAATGACATTTTTATTTGGAGAGCAAATATGCCTAAGGTGGAGGAAGACCGAACGTGGAATATTAGATCAATGGATTAAATGGATTAAATTGCTTTTGGTCTATATGAGTGAGTATAGGTAGGTACCTATGGTGTATGAGACGAGATGGGAATTGGTGAGCCTTGTGATGGGGGCCGCCAAGGCTGAGGGGAACATTGATTGTTGCCGATTGAATGAACCTTGACTTATGTAGGTAATCTAATATACTGCCTAATGCAACTGAGAAAATTGCATCTATGAGGTATATCTGTTAAACGAACTAACCCCACGCTCAACATGTACTTAGGTACCTTATCATGCAAAGTCCCTTCCAACCTTGATGGCAACATAAGAGAAGCAACTTGCCTTTGAACAGGTAATATCACGCCATATTACGTATTCTGCATGTAAAATATGTATGCATCTTGTTCTAGAGATATTAATTACGGCCGCTAGGTACCTTGCGTGATTTCTTCATCCGTACTCAAGCCTAGAGCTTCCATCCTCTAACAAGCATGAAAAGTCTATCACTCAGATAGCTAAGTTGCTATTCTTTTATTCACGCACTAATTCTTCTTCTAGAGCTTGAGTCTCTACTCTAATAGAGGTATGTATACCTTGAATAGTGGTAAGTGTGTGTTATATACATATATACTACTTTATTGCCTGAGTTGGAGGTCGTTATTTTGTATGCCGTATGGAATAGTGGTCTCTCTCTGTCTTTTAGCATTATAATACGTACTCGATTGCCTAAATAGGTAAGTACTGTACGCGCTAAGCCTTGAGGTTATGGGTGCTCACAGGCAGACCCTTGTCCTTAGTTAGAGGCACGTGGGTACTCGACCATGCGGCGCTAGCCGACATCGCTAGACACTGGTTTGTTGCCTCTTTGTTAGTTTCTCTCACTACTTTGTATTTCGTTTCATGCAGCCTACCTACCTACTTACTCTCTCTAGGACCAACCAACCTAGGACTCAGCAACCACCAGTCATGTATACCATCCGATATAGAAGTTGGTATACAAAACTAGTACACACTAGACACTGCTAATTAAATGCTTATACAGAATTGCCACTCTTGCTTGAAGATGGTTAGATGGTAAGATGGCTCGGTCAATTACCATGCTTGGGCACGCGACTTTCCGTTTGTCCGTCCATTTCTCCATTTTTCCAGTTCTAATACCTAATACTCACCTGGCGCGAGTGTAGGGTTGGAGCAGAAAAAAAAAAAAAAGGTTATCTGATCGAGCTATTGTTAATTAGTAATGTCTGATCCCGCCGTAGCCGCAGCTTGCCTTTGCTAGATTTGCCTTTTAAACCCACTACTTATCCACCTTTCTAAGTTGTGCTCTTCTCCTCTCTTCTTCAACAACTAGTTACCTTTTTAGGACGTATCAACTCCTTCCAACGACACGCAATTGCATCGCATGCGACTTATCCCAGGAGATTCTCGCACGGCTGAGGAGTATCACAGGTTATTTACTGTATACTCCTTGCGTCAGGACTAAACAACCTAACCAACGCACTTCAACTACAACTGTTGTTGTTTCTCTTCCTACCTACGCTGTGCCGCCAATTAGGTCGTGGTGTGTTTCATACTTAGTCTTCTATAAGAGCTATATACAGAAATACTATCTGATCACCCAAGTGGCAAGCAGCTAGCTCGCTGGATACCAAGGAACAGTATCGTCATGAAACAACCTATTCCGCTGTTGTCCGACTATGGAATCTCGCCAACGCACGGCTTTCTGCCTGACGTCTTGCCGTTGACGAGGCTTCCGGATCCATATTATACCAAGTGGGAGTCCATCGCCTCTAACTTACAAGGCTTGATCCTTAGCAAGCGCCTTCGAGGAGTCATCGATCGTCTACCGGTCCTTTCCACCATCGGTCTGGAACATGACGCGGAATGGAGAAGGGCTTACATGCTCCTCACATTTTTTGCCCATGGCTACATCTGGGGGGGTGACACTCCCTGCGATCGCGTGCCTGCGAGCATCTCGGCCCCGCTGCTGAACATCTGCCACCGTCTTGAAATTCCTCCCGTGTCGACCTACGCTGCCTCCGTTCTCTGGAACTTCAAGCCGCTATTTGTCGACGAGCACATCGACGACCTCGACAACCTCGCTACCTTGGTCACCTTTACCGGATCCTTGGATGAGTCCTGGTTCTATCTGGTGTCTGTTGCTATCGAGGCTCGAGGTGGTCCCATTATCACTCTCATGCTTACTGCCGTCGCAGCTGCCCGCGACGGCGACAGCGCAACCGTAACACGTTGCCTGCATGCCTTTGCTGAGCGTCTTGACGATCTTGGCGAACTGCTGCGTCGCATGCATGAGAACTGCGACCCCGGATTTTTCTATCGTCGGATCCGCACGTATCTCGCCGGCAGCAAGAATATGGCGGAAGCCGGACTTCCTCACGGTGTTATCTACGACGATGGCAGCGGCGACTCCGAGTATGTCCAGTATAGCGGCCCCAGCAATGCCCAAAGCAGTCTCATCCAGTTCTTTGATATCATTCTCGGCATTGAGCATCGTCCAACTGGCGAAAAGGCCACCTCGGCCTCGGAGTCGGAGCGTGAAGGTCGAAGCACTGCGCCCAAGCACAACTTCATTCGTGACATGCGGCGATACATGCCAGGACCACATGCGCGTTTCCTAAATGATGTCAGTTCGGTCGCGAACATCCGCGAGTTCGTCGAGGAACGCCGTGATACGGATACGCCTCTCAGCATCGCATACGATGCCTGCCTTGCTATGCTACGAACATTCCGCGATATTCACATCGCCATCGTCACTCGCTATATCGTTCTTCCATCCCGGGAGAACAGAGCCCGTAGTCGCTCGCGCAGCCCAGAAGCCGTCCGACACCGCCAGAACCTGGCCACTGCATCTCGTCACGAGGCGTACAAGAAGGTGAAGGGAACGGGTGGGACAGCCCTAATCCCTTTTCTTAAGCAAGCTCGGGATGAAACCGGCGAGCCGGCCGTCGAGGAATGGGCCAAGAGGTTCATGAGCAGACAGACGAAGGTCTCGGGCCAGAATGACTTCTTCCTCGGCAAGGCGGAGGAGCAGGTCCCCCTCAACGAGCCTATTGTCGAGCATGGATTGGCTGGTACATGGAGCATGGACGAGGACGTGGGAGGTATCTGCCACTATTGAACTGGGCTCAATATATAGTTCGCAGTGAAAATCACTATCCTCCCCCTACTTCTCCGACGGGGCCTTAGGTAACGGTTTTCGGATATCCAATACAAAGCTTACGAGGCTATGACCGTATCGCTAAAAACATCCACGTCTGCTACTTCCTTTCCAGATTATACTTGCAACTATCCGCCGTGTAATGATAGGGTTGAGTGATACATGCTAAGCCACAAGTAGTAGAACAGTAAGAACTAGGCAGCGTAATATATCTCGGGGCGGCCCCTTCACTACATCTTCCGACTCATATCATACCCCTCTCATGGGAATACGGTGTATCGCGAGCTTCCGCAAAGCGGCACCACGAGGCATAGCAAACAACAACCCCTTTTGGACGCTCGCGGAACACGATATCCGCGAAGAGCCTACCAGATTACCACAGAGTGTCTAGTAAATCTCTTTTCGCCGTTCCACTGCATGCGAATTCCGGGACTGAAAAGAGTGCGGAGAATAGAAGCAGAGGCACCACAACCAAGCTAACAATGGAGATTTTAATCATGCTCGAGGATACATGAGCATGCACTTATTCAAGTCATCGTGTCGTTTCATACCGCCAGCTTGGAAATAGAATTAACCTCGGTTCTAAAGTAGAGATGATACGAGGCACGACAATCTAAATTACCCATCCTCATATCACTGTGTACCAACACACACACCTATACCGTCCTCGCCTCCTGCCGCCTCCACTCTCTTGTTATGCACCCGAAAAAGGGGGACCCATAGCAATGTTGAAACCCAACGCTACTATCGCCCTTGTCGTCACGATGCTCATTCTCGGCGCGTTCGTCGCACTCTGCGTGTCCGCGCGCCGCCTCCGCGATCCTTACGATGACGACGACGACGACGACGACGACGACGACGAGAACGGCTCTGACAGCGAAGGCTCCTCTATGTACTACGTCTCTACGTCCACGGCTACGACCACGAGCCGAGGCGAACCTGGTGTCGCTACTACCGCCGCTGCGGCTGCTGGAGAGCCAGTGACGTTCCCGCCTGGTGTGCGGGTGTCTGATCGAAGGCTCTGGGGTTCCCCTGCGAGGGAGCCGCGGAGGGGAACTGGGGAGGGCGGTACAGGGAGTGGTAGTGGGAGTGGTGATAGGGGTAGTAGAGGAAATGAGAGCGGGCGTGGGGATGTTGGCGACAGCCAGCCTCAGGGTAATGGAGATACAGAGCAGTCCGATCATAGGGGTTGAGAGGAGGTCGGTGAGATAACGCGCCTTTGCCTAGCCTACCTTCGCACTTGTGTTGATGTCTTATGTTTGACTGTGCGCTTGTTGAAATGAATAGAGCGCCCTGTAGCAAGTTCATTGATTTTTCATTTAGCCCTAGTTCGATATTTGATGCCTACGTATAGACTTGCGAAGTTTCTAAGGCTCCGCGTCCTACTTACCCATTGAACTTAGCAGCTTAGTTCATGTACAAGATTGGTTAACTACACGGTGAAAGGGGTTAAAGACTGCGGCTCAAGTGCATTTTCCTACTGCACCAGTCTAGACAGTTTAGTAAGAATAGCCGCATGTCGTTGTCTTGAGAATATACACAATGCCGCCGGCCTAGGATGGCGGGCATGTGCTAGTAATATATAAACTACGATGAATGCCTTGATATTATTTGAGGTACTGATTCCCGGGCTCGGCTAGCAGGCCGCAAGCAAGAGTATGTTAACTACCTCTGCAACAGAGCAGAGGGATTGCTATATGAAATCGATATTGTTAGAATTCATTGATTTATATGAGCTCATGAAGCCGGTGCAAACTATGGTCTTTTTGGCGTTTTCAGGTACGAATAGATCTAACAACCCTACGACGGAAGTCCTTGTCATAGATATAGGTGTTGTACTGTTCGCCTTATCTAAATCTCGCCGCTTAACTGGTTCTAGATCTTTATTTCTCTGCCTTCACAGGGCGCCATATAGTTATTTATCTAGTAAATATAAGCCTTTACCAGTTGTTGTATAGGTGCATTTAACAAGTTTTGTTTAAGACTAGGCACTCTACAGCCTACGTTGAGATACTAGTGAGTATTAAGGATATTGGACAATATAAAAGATATATTGCTAGGTCGCATGTCCTTCTAAGCTCTTGCTACAAATTCCAAAATCCAGGAAGGCCCTATAGGACCTCCCGAGTACTTGGTTTCCCGTTCTGTCGCTTCGCTAGATGTCTGCCCCTCTACCTATCAGAGGCAAAAGTCGTCATCTGAGTTACCCACCCCAGAGCAACCCTTATCGCAGTACTGGATGAATGTTATGTCGCCGTTATCGCCGCAGCTGAAACGTGAGTTGACAATATGAGCGGTGTCGGTGGGCTGGCCATTATCTCTAAGGACTTGAATAATGTGGTCGTTGTAGTTGCCTAGAGGTCCGCCATGACTAATGAGCTAAATGTACTATAAGACTCGGTCTTTCACTAACCTCTGTTAAGAAGCGACTGCCCACAGTATAAGCCATTCTTCTTGCAAGACTTTAAGGCTGCGTCAGTGCCGGCAGTCGTCGAGCCAACGACGGCTAGGATGACGATTATCATAGGAAAGGTTCTCATGATGGTGAGCTTATGATTTTAAAACTAAATATTAAAGTAAAGTATATTGGGTTTGATTTGTTGGTAAAAAATCCGCTGAGAGAGAGGATGAGACATAAGACCCCTTAATATACCTCGACTAATGACATCAGCATTGCTAGTCCTTCCAACGCTTTATCCACCATCAGGCCCTCCTCCGTACCCCCAAATGCTACGATTGAATGTTGTGTATCTCATATCTTAAAATAGCTATATGCACGGGTCGTGACACCCGCCATCTTGCCTACCTATTAGAACTTATCCTTATGAAAAGAGCGGTGTAGTACTCTGAGCTTAGACAGTACGAATATTTCTTAAAGTTATACATGGACTCTGACATGATATTACTATGTACAACTAGTAATATTATTTCTATGGTTTCTATAGCGGTTAGCTAGCTTCATTAAATCAAACTAGATGCAAATTTAGGAGAAAACGTTCGAATACTTTCGAAGTTGAATATTCGCGTGTTTAAATCAGGCTAGATAAATAGCACTATGCTCAGTGCAAGCCTTTATCAAGTATTACATATATATAACATTTGTTGCGTACATTTATCCTGGTTATAACTAATGTATCTCTAATTCTGGATAGCCCATATAGATGGAATGTTAGTATAGAAGCCTCTAGGACTGGAAGTTCTAGTGTCCGAAAATGAAGCCCACGATATTAGATTCCCACAGGACAGAGAGCTTCAGCTAACACTTACCCGGCGAAATCTAGACAAGGGAGTTATGGCGTATATATATATCGTTATTCCTGGATGGGGAATAACGGCGTCGTTTTCCTCCGTCACAGTAGTTATTTTAAATCATTTTTGTAACAGCTATCACATAATTAACACGATATGTTGTGAGAATTCGAATGCTGTATTTAACTAAATTTTATCAGTACCATTCTCTGTACCTAGGATTCCTTTAAACAGATATGCGTAAAATAAAGGTATACGAGCGATTATTATTGTATAGTGATGACTAGCATGAGGTGTGGCAACGAAACAGAGTGACGGCCCGGTCTGATCCGGATATAATCATTAACAACTCATGTTATACGGGCAAATGCTGCCTCACTCCCAATTGCCGTGTTCTAGAATCAATCCGGATCGGTATTACGGCGTCCGTCTTAAATAATTCAATTAGTGAGTCCGGACGGAGCTAAATAGACATACTGTACCCTCAGCAAAGCATAATCTTCCTGTCCTGCCTAACTCTTGTCTGGTAACACGATGAGTCGTCTGCTACTCGCCAAGACGAATTACGAGGGGCGGGGCACCGGCTCAACAGGTACGGCGTATTAGGAATCCTTCCGCCATCAGCGCCTCAACCCTGCATATTGCTCGTACGTATAAACAGACGAGGGATACCTACCGGCGCGAGCCGGTAGTGGTAAAGCAGGTCCCGGGAAATAAGAACACTCCTTTTTAGGTGGAAACTGAATTCGACGCGCCTTATGGACCTTGTCCAAATCCAACTATGGACATCATGTCCGGGCCCTACCTTTGCTTGGCCCGTATTCGTGGGTAGGTGTCGAATCTAGAACATTATAGGAGACCTGTACAGTTCTCATACTATATATATAAAGAGACTTCTCGGCGGAATGGTTTCATCGGTGACTTGGGCTTACCACCGCCATAATCGCTGACGAACCTATAACTCTCGACGTAACCATCCTTCCTCTCCTATAGAATGCGTGCTTCAACATTTCTAGCCTTGATTGGGTCGCCGCTCCTGGCCGCCGCCTCTTGCCTACCCAGTCCACCGTCAAGCCCGGTCATCAACCAGCCGTGGACCGTGACGCAGTACACGGCGTCAGGTCCAGATGGTCAGGAAGTGGCAACGTTCAGAGTGACGGCACCTGACAATTATGTAACGGGCGTTCGAGGTCTGGATGTTCTTGTAAGCTACCTTATCCCCCCCTATCCTCACCTGCCACACGCGTGTGCATAAATGCAATCTCGGCGCAAATGCTTACACCAACGCGACAGTGCGAGAGGGTCCCGTACGGACTTGATCGGGATACCGTGTGCGCCTCTGACACGACTTTTCGCCTAGAGACGAGTGTGTCCTACCAAGAGTCGTATCCAAAGGTCTTATTCAAACTCAATCACGTTCAGATCAACGCCACGACTACTACGATCGTGACTGGCGAGGACTTCGTCTTGCCCACCGAGACCTTCGAGCTTGCCGTCGATACAGTGGCCATTGGCCTCTAGACTCTTATTTACCGTTGGCGGCGCCATGGGGGGAGAGAAGTCTGTTCGACATCGGCCTAGTATTAATATGCATTTAAAAAAGCATTCTGTGACGGAGAAAAGCGACGGCGCGCGCGTGGTACGCCATACATTCCTTATATGTAAATAAAATACGATACTAGAGATATTTACAAGTAATTTAGTCTAGTGTCACGGTCGCGCGCGACAGGTCTCTAACGACTTGACCGCTAAATCTATGCGACTTGTATCTAGGCTGTTGGCTCGGGCTGAGAATACGACAATCGGTTAGTTAGAGAATGCCTAGCTTATTGCAACTGGCCTCTCGCGCCCGGAACGAGTGGCCCGTCCCTTTCGGTCGCGTCTCCTTGTTCATCATACGCGAAAGCATGGCCAGCCGAATATGATAACTCATAATGGTATTTCAGGGACATTCAGGGACCTTAAGTAATTAGGTAAGCATGAGCACTGTCGGTTTTGTGAACCCCCGCTCTACAAAGGGATACTTTCAGTACTCGCGTATCTGATCAGGTTCTTTAACTCTTGGATCGAGAAAACCTTTCTCTCATCTCTCTCCCCGTTCCTAAAGGCGTGTAGTCATCCAAAGATAGTCATTTCCTGTTCAAATCCGAAATGAGCCAATTGAAAGGCACTTTTCTCGTCACCGGCGCCAATGGCGGCCTCGGCTCTGCTATTGTACAACAGATTACCTCCAGATCCGCCTTTGCCGGGTACCATGGGTTGTATACGGTCCGTGACGCAAATTCGGCATTAGCGTTGAAGACCACGCTCTCTAGTGCCCCTTCTCATTCTCATGATCTCGTCAATCTAGACCTTGTCGATCTCGACAGCGTTCGTCGTGCCGCCGAGACAATCAACACTCGCATTGCTTCAGGGGGCATTCCCCCAATCCAGCTCCTAATACTTAATGCTGGATTCCAAGACTTCGGTAAACAGACGTGGACCTCAGATGGCTTTGACAAGACGTTTAGCGCCAACTACTTGGGCCATTGGCTACTCACCCTGCTTTTAGTGAAAAGCGTGGACAAGGAATCTGGGCGCATAGTGATCATCGGAAGTCAATCTCATGAGTAAGTCCGTTGTCGCCTAGCTCTTAACTACCGAACCGACAGCTTGGCACTGAGGCTCACGCTAAGCTGTTGCCAATAGTCCCTTCGACAAACGTAACGACTCAGGTGGTTGTTTCACGAACGATAGGTATAAAACCATCGTCCAAGACGAGGATAGCATCGAGGCGATCGCGAAAGGCACCTGGAGCTCAGCAGAGGAGGATCCCTCATGGAGAGGCGGGTTTCGTCGCTATGGCGCAGCCAAGTTATTCTTAATCATGATGATGCACGAACTGCAGCGTCGTCTCGATCGGGACCCTGCGCTGAACAAGGTCTGTACAATGGGTGTTGACCCAGGCTACATGCCTACCGGTCTCCAACGCCATGCGCCTTGGTTCATCCGCGTCGTGATATTCAAGATCGTCTACCCGATAGTGCTCTGGTTCTCGCCAAATGGATTGGTAAGAAGCCCGAGTACATCCGCGTCTCAGGTGCTCGAGGCCGCGACCTGCATGACCCCTGAAGGCGAGGTGCCGAAATATGCCTACTACTTTGACGGTCAGCCTATTGACACTAGTTCCGAGTCGAAAGACGTGAAGAAGCGGGATTGGGTGTGGAAAAAGAGCATAGGATATGCGCATCTAGCCCAAGGGGAGACGGTGTTGGCGGATTGGAATTAGGATAGCCATTCGTCCGCGGTCGGTGGCAGGCTACACTACGTGTTCCTATCTAGCTATAGTCAATAAGCGTCATTAATCTCCCTCCATGGCCTTTCTACAGAGTGAAGAAATTAAGGCTACGACGTCAGTCAACAATACCCTTTTTCATAGCCGCTATCTCGTTTCATTTCTTCATTGCTATACTAAAATCAACTAAACAGTCTAGTCGGGCTCAACACTAGGGTTATCTACCTATCCCTACAGGTGATATAGTGTAAGTGCCTCGTAGACGCCCCAGTTGCGATATCCGATATTGATGAATTTTGACAAGATTGCCCTCATAGTTCATTTATGAATACGCAAACGCAAATGGAGACATCGCTTCGCGAAAGGATAGAAAGACGTTCTATTATCATCACAAGGCGAAGCTGAATAGATTTCAACCCCTAGGGACCGTCCCATCAATGTCTACCAGAACCGTAAGACGGTGTATATAGAGGTGTTTTGCATGGCGCACTGGTTTACAAACGTCAACATGAGCGATGCGCAGTTGATTAATCAAACCAAGGTCATTCTATGCACACGATTGGAGCCCATCGCACGATAAGCCTCCCCATCCATTATTCCGTGAACATAACACTCTCCCACTACTTCATAAGAGTCACGTTTCCTTGTTGGCCGCATAATAAAAGGGACAGAGGCTCCATGAAAAAGGCACACCTTATCGTTGGATCTTATGAGCTGAGGTCCTAAACCTATATATCCTTGCGCGGTATGGAAAGGCAATACAGCTTCGCGGCTTCTCCCCATATCTCAGCTCTGACTCCCTCCGGCAGCTCTAGAGTAGGCATTTTATATCGAGGACGGTTTTTTCGCAACTTCTCCAATGTCGATTGTGCAGATCCGTCCGAAAAGAGTGAATCAGAGGGCTCGGCCAACCATTTCCGATAAAGTGGATAGTATGTATCGACATATTCCAGGTCAGTCCGTTCAGATAAAGGCCCCTGATCTGTTGACAGGGTCTTGAAGTACGCAACTTCTATTTGCTCAGCTGTTTGAGCATAGACTGTTCGCCCCGGATCCATTGACTTAACCCAAGAAATAAAGTCCGCTTGGCTGATGTCAGATACTTCCCGGGGCATTGTTTCAATTAATAAAGATATATTGTCGACGATGTAACCGGTTAATATGAGGGATCCCCTTGTTTTGTACTTTACACGAGGCTTGGAATCCAACGTAGCACGAAACAGCGAGGGTTGCTCGCCTGTTTCGGCTATGTTTATCGATGAGGTTATACGATCTTTTCTCCAGTCAGGAACCCACGAGGGCAGATCGGGTGAACAATGTGGCTCTTGGATGTACGAGAGGATCGCTAGTCTCTTGTGATTTTCAACATACTCTCTGACAACATCGATAAAGACATTCCTGATTGGATCATCATAATCCACGTCGAGGCACTCATTGCTTCGTACTAAACCAAGTAGGGCGTACACTCGATCATGGTCTATTCCACAATTATAGTGACTTGATCGAAACGTGTTCCGGAGCAGCGTAAATAACGAAGCGTCTGGTACCACCCGTGTCACATTCCAGATAGCGCGAAGCTGCGACCGAAATGTCGCATATCTCTCCATCGGGGCGTGACGCAGGTGCACGGAGGTGTCTACAAAGTCTTGCCAGGGGACTAACTTAGAACCACAAACCACAACGGCAGACTGTGCTAAGACAATTTCTTGGATGGTCCAAACTCTACCAAAGTATTCACGCTTCAACACCGCTTCGAGAGCTACCGAGTCGTTATTATCAATGCTGATCTCGAACTCTGGCGGCGCCGCCGACGGGTTCAATCTTGCGCGCTGGGTGACTGCATAGCGGGAGATCCTGTCCATGCCGATGTCAGAAAGCCCGTCGCCTTCACCCAGCCAGATTAAGACTCGTAAAGCATGTCGGTATATATCACCCATCATAGATACCTGATGGGCCTTCTCGCGGTGCAGGCTCTGATTGATGCAAAGACAGTCGATCCAAAGGACGCGCTGTCTATCAGGCAGGCGCAGGTGTAGCATGGCAGAGACAACATTTTGGCCTATTTGCAGTTGCGACGCTTCTTCCCTGACCTGGTGAAGCCTTGATGATCCAGCCCATGTGTATGATAGAGCCTCAAAAATCGGTGCGTGTGAAAGGCTAACGACATCAAGGCTGAATCGCAACGGATCGTCTTTTCCGCCAGCGTAGAGAATGCATAAACGAATATCGTCAGAGTCATCCTTGAGCGCCGAATATTGGTTCGTACCGCCATTATTGTTGTCCCGTCCCCCGACCGTAACATAGGTGTTGGTGATTGTGCCCGAGGCGTTGGCTCTGGTAGGCTCCTGGGGGTTTTTGGACCGGGAGCTACCGACAGTCTCATTAACTGTGCTACTCCATGATATACGTTTTATGGATTCGGGCGAAGGCATCAGTTCTTATACTTGTCGGACGGTAAGCTAAATTGCTGGAGGAATATTCAAGGATTGAGTACAAATGCAGAGGCAAATTTCCCGCGGGAACTAGGGTCACGGTAAGATCCACCCGTCTGATGAGTCGAATCGGATTGGTGTCACGATGTGACAGGCTTCGAGGTATTGGGTGAGTGCTTGTAGGTGTGTAACTTTGAAAACGAATACAGCTACGTCCTTTTTCCTCATTTAAAAAAATGATGTACCTATTGTGTTACATATGGATTTATAAAAGTAAAGCATACTTGTAAATCTCAAAATATTTAAACCACAGATTCATTATATATTAGTTCGTTTAGCTTAGCTTTGAGGCTCTTCAGGGAGGGGCAATAGCTATTATTTCCCAAACTAATTACCTATCATATTCAGCACTATTGTATGTTCCGGTGGGATCAAACTCCATATCCATCAGCATCCAACTTCCGTCATCCCACACATTCTCAGGAAGCCATCGAAATGGCGTGTCAATTCTAGCTGGTTGTTGTCCGTTGTTAACGTTCGTAACCTTACCATGGGGCGTGTTCCCCTGACTCAGGCCTAGTGTTCGCAAATCTCCCCTATGCGAAGAGCCCAAAAGAGGAGCTTGCGTGTTGTATGATGAATCCTCTGTACTCTCGTTCGTTTCAACCGGTTGTGGTGTCGGTATAAGTCTACTGACGGAGGGAGTAGGCACTGCAGGTCCGGCGTTGAAAGCTCTTGCCCCTATTTGCCAACCGTGCACTTGCGCGTCTGCTTGTAGCGTTTCCGGTTCTTCCGGGCTCTCTCGCCGTGGCCTAGAACGTTCCCCGTCCCCTCGGTTCAATAATTGAGCTATAATTGAGGCGCATCGTCCAGCACACGGCGTGCTGGTCGCGCCTTGGCGTAGAATCTCCAATCCAAAATCTAGACGGGCGCTAGCTGCGTGCTCTAGATCTGTATCAGCGAGGGTCCTATCCTGTACTCGATTCTCCTTGAGGTCCCTGACGTTAACGGTACATGCTACAAACATAGTATAAGTCTGTAGCCAAGTCACACAGCGGAAACCAAATCGTCGGACATGAAGCATGAATAGCGTATCCGTCATCTGGGCTGCGCGTGTACACCGAGCCTTGGCGGTCTCTGAACTGGCGCGATAAGGCCGGCAAAGTAAGATGACAACGGTCTGGTATACAAGATTCAGCAATAGAATGTGTAAAGGAGGGCATTGTACGGTCCTTGAATCCTCTCGTACCAGGAGACCCTGTGGTAGTCGAGTTGACCATTCATCAAGTCTCTCAAGTGTTTGGTCTAGGTAGTCTGCGAGCAGGTGACTCTTGCCAGTAGGGTGTGGACGGACGTACAGTTTGTCTAGGACATCGTATATAATGACGCAAAGCTCGCAATAGGCAACGAACCTCGTGCTGCTCTGGGCCCGATGCCGCAAAAGACCCTCGAGCAAGGAACCAGGGATTGCAGTAGGCTCCCAAATGTCCTCGTCAGCGTCATGGCCGTCCAATAGCGTGTCAACCGTTGGCAATTCGATGGTATTTGTGATTACGGGAGTACGTCCCAAGCATAGGCTTATTGTTTTATCCCATGTGTAGCAGCTCCAAAACATTTGGTTTCGTATTGCGAGATCTTCATCCGAGAAGTGTGGAAATAGGGGGCCAAGCTTCTTTGGTGCTACGTGGAGACCTATGTCTCCCGCCATACGAAATGCCATACCACTATACAGCCAACCTTGGGAAGTCCTGCCACACGCACATTCTCTTGCAGAGAATATTAACAAGCCTTGAATAGTAGCAATTGAGCTTCCGCGATCGATATCGCAATCTAGAAGCTTCCGGGCTCGATTCGCAAAGTGATGCCCAACTTCTGTAGCATCCGGCCGTACAGAATATCGAGCGGCCTGTGAGAGTACAGCGCTTAACAGAAATGGTGTAACATATGGACCTAAAGTCCGCAAGTCACCTGTTGCCTGTTAGCTATATGTCGTGTCTTTGTAGCGAAGAGAAATCACTTCGATTCGACGTACGTATGAATATTTTCTTCACTAGGACGCAATGCAGATGGTGAGGCCAACACCAGTATGTGCTCAGTAAGTCATCCAATAACGAGGAGGATATTTCGCCAAGAAATGCAGCCATTTCGTCTTGCTGCTCGAGCCTAGCGTCTTCCCCGGCCTGTTGGCCTTTGCCATTGGGCGTGTCTCCCCTGTGTTCCTCTGACGGCGCGACGTGGTACAGACTAGTCGAGCCGTAGAAGCACACTTTGCCATCGGTCCCGATGGACGTCTCATCTTGGAGGCTTGCTGGCTCTCCGTCGCTCCATTGTGTAGTGGGGTCGCGGACCTGCGGCGGACTCGGCCCGCTTGTGCATAACTCCTGGAGCTGATCGACGACTATGGGCTCGGCCAAGAGGGCATCTCTCTCGGCATCTTTAGCGCCCCGTAGCTGTTCGAAGCGTTCCTGGTAGGCCTTCAGCTGGCGTTGCAGAGTGACGGCATACGTTAGCGAGGGACGCCTGTGGGAATGATGAGCTTCAATACTGCCTATCTAGATGCCGGGGTAAGGCCAATGCTGACTTGTTGTATGTGCACCCCTCACCAGCAAGGGCACATCTTCCACACGCCGGCAAGGCACCGTCGCACTTGACTTTTCGATGCCGGCAGTTACAGCAGGCGAAGCCGTATCGCCTGCTTTGCCCTCGCGGCACACGTGCGGGTTGCACTAACGATGACTGTTCGGCCGGCGAGATGCCGCGCGACCCCGCCATCTTCCCGGTGTAGTGGCGATAGTAATGATTTATCTAGCTGCAGACTGTGCGAGTTAGCGTCCGGGGAGGGGGAGACGATTGTATAGCTCGTTGGTGGGTTACTGCGGGGGACTATGGGCTCCGAGTCGAACCAAACCAACTCGATATTGGCCTTCGGTTGTAAGCCGGCGAGATGCCGTGGCTAGAGAGCTTCGCATTTTACGCTATCTACTGCCCCTATTTATATAGCCAAATTCAGCGCTGGACGAGCTATCCCGATATTATTAATGACTATGATCGGGACCGAGAATTTGATTGTTTTGGTTGTTCTATCATACCTCAAGCCAGCGTCAAGTCAATTAGTAAGGCAGATCTCTAATCCAACTGGCTTCCCTTGATATTCTATCATGCAACATAAGACGTCCAATCCTCTCCTGTGTCGTATCATAGACCCTCCAGCTAGGAGTTCACCGCAGACTTGGTGCCAGACTTGGTGCCGTCATGGCTGGAAGGACCTAAGCGAAGAAGTCGACTCCCCTATGTGATCGTCAAACTACTCTACCCCATGCATGCGAGAGAATTAATCACATGAGACACCAATCGCGCCCTACCAGCCACCGAACGGCGGACGTAAGCATTAAACAAACACCTTGCAGCGGGTTTGAAGGAGCTAGATGACGTCTGACATGCGGATGACACCCCGCGCATGTTTAAGTGGCCAATGTATCCCATGGACCACTGAATCGGGTAACATGGATTGCAAGAAAATCAATTGTCGAACGACCATATAACTTCGAATTTGAGACTTAACCGTCAAGGTTCTAACGAACAACGCTCTTAGCTGCCCGAGTACATATGGGAACCCACGAAGCAAAGGAGAAGTCTTGACGTTGTTCACAACAATACCCTCCCCGCATGTCATGTAAGTAAGAGGGCCAGGCGAGTAGCCTTAAGATAATGTGAAAGTCGTGCGAAACAGAACACGCCGGAACATGTCAATTATCTTATTACCTTGTACTCCTAAATACAACATGGTAATGTACATAGGTAGGTTACTAAAGTAGTCTTAAAAATCGAATATAGTGCTACACGCAAACGTGGCTCGGAGATGTATGGAACGTAGGCGCCATCATATATAGCTAAGCCCTTTTCAAAGTCAAGCTACCTTCGGTTCTACCTGCGCGTTATTATGACGACTTCTCATATATCTAGTACACTTCATGTCACGCTACATACTCCTATTTAGAAACTTCAATGGAGTGTTTTCCTTGTCGAGGTGTGGAGGTGATTATTACGGCAGCATTTTCTATACCGGAACACCCGGCGACAAATATCTGACTGCCGATAACACTCGGCATCTTCCCGCCCACAGCACGCCCAGGATACTTATACTCATCAACACTCATGTCGCTAGGAGTACTTACTTCACGCAACCGGCTAAAACTTGTAATGCATCAAATAAAGAAAAATAAATAAATTTCATTCCCTCATTTACATCGATCGATCGAACTTCGCTAGCAGTGGCACCATGTCACCAACACAGGACATCGACACGCTCCAACGCGCATACGAACAAGCACTCGAGGACAATTCATTAAACATAGCAATGCGGGAAGCCCTTCATCAACATTCTACCGCCAACGAATTACAGTTTGGAGTGAGTCTTGTATCATGCACTAATTGCCCATTCCAGATCCTGACCTTGACTAGCAAGATAACATGGGTAACGTGTATCTAAGCAAGCCGGGGAGGGATCCTACATTGGCGAACATCGCAATTGCTTTCCCCATTGACACACATGATTCATCGCAATCGTTCACTAGTGCATTCCTGACATTTCACCGACTGCGTCAAGAAGAAGTTATCTGCGGTGTCACACTCATGGGGTTCACTTCATTGCAAGGGGAGGCCGTCGGACTAGAAGCATGGGATAATTCGATAGCGATTCCCAAAGAATCGACATCTTCCAGAACGACGATTCTCAGCCAATTCTCCCACTTACCCAGTCCGGTGACCTTTGCGTTCTCTGCGATCTTCCAGCCGTCGGAGAGAGTAGACACACCTTTATCGTTGTCCGGCAGTTTGATTCTGACTCTAAAAGCGCAAAATTTGATTGACAATGCGAAAGCTTGGAGAGTCCGCACACAAGAGTTCCGTAGAGCGCCGCGCCTACAAGTTGACGGATCCGGCGCAGAAGACTTGACACGAAACGTCATCTACGCATATAGCGAGTATATAGCAGCATTGTTCGACAACTTTGACTAGGCACAGAGAAAGATTACCAAGCGACCAGGTTGGCTTCAAAAAATATTCCTTGTTTCTTTTACTTGCAAATCAACTTTATGATCTTGTAGTCATCTAATAGCCTAAGTGCGTGCTCTTACACTTTCAAGATACGGTAGTTTGTGTTGTTAAGTACTTGAACCTTAGTGGACAATCTACATATGTAGGTAGGCATTACAGTGCAACCACAAAGTTTAGGGTTCAGTGACATGGGTATACAAGTACCTACCTAGGTACATAGTTAGTATCGAAACCTTTTAGAAAATAATTTTGCTACGAAGCCATTTACAGTAATTCGCGTATAGATGTGGCTCAAAATTTCATGCTTAGATGGATATAAAGAGTGTAACCTTATGCATCTCCCTCTATACCTATAGTTTTGACCCTTGGTTCCGACCTTACCACGGCATCTCACCGAGTAGTCCGTAACCCCCGGTCGGTACACCAGGTGGCAACGGTCTCTCGGTAATGCCATATAAGTAGCCGCGAACATACCATGGCAATAGGTAGAAGAACATCGAGGTTCTGTTATGGAAGCCAGAGAGGTCAAATATACAATATGGCGTCAAAACTTAGCTTCTCCGGCGATGTTCAAGGTCCAAACGGCCGTTTATTCGTCGAACGAGAAGGAAATCCGAACGGCCAATCAATCCTGTTCGTCCATGGTCTAGGCGGTACTACCAACTCCTACCAGACTCTCGTTTTGGCGCTACAGGAATTTGATTTAATCCGATTCGACTTGAGTGGTCATGGCCGTAGCGCCGTTCCAAGATCCACGAGCATCCACTCATATATGGAGGATTGCGAAGGTGCGTTCTGATCCTCGGGTCCTAATATGATGGACATTTCCACCTGATTAAGATCATAGCTATCATATCACACTTTCGACTCGAATCATTCATAGTCGTGGGACATTCGTTAGGAGGACTCGTGTCCCTCCATCTAGCAGCAAGGGCGCTCCACACCATTAAAGCTCTTGTGCTGTTTGGACCTGTATTCCCACCGCCTGTAGCTGGGCAGACTGCCCTAGAAGGCCGTGTTGCGGCAGTTAGACAGGGCGGGATGGCGGCTATTGCGGATATCGTAATCTCTAACGCGTTCGCCCCTGAGTCGTTAGTCAAGCGACTAGGCGAGGTAGCTCTAGCGAGGGAAATGTTGACGCGACAGAATCCCGAGGGGTATGCCTTAGCCGTCGAGGCTCTAAAGAAAAGTATGGTCCCCAAACTGAAGTGCATCGGCGCACCTACGAAGGTTGTAACAGGCGAGAAGGATAAGGTCTCGACGGTAGAAACCGGCAGGTTTTTCATCGATAACATTGGGAAGCATGCAGAGCAGATCATACTGCCTGGCGTCGGTCATTGGCATACGCTGGAGGCATTGGCCCAGTGTATTGAGATCATTAAGGGCGTAGCGATGGGATGTGAATAAAATACGAAATATTCGATCTACCCTAATGCCCGTGCACGAGATCCCATGCTCTTAAAATGTTGTTCTAGTTGCTCGCGAACTCCGCGTTCGGCAAAGGACAGCTTCAAGGCTTAAACATTTAGAGGAATATACCTCCTATTACTAAAGGTATTACTTGCTACGGGGCGTAGAGTTAAGACGCAAATTCGGCGCGTCGATAATATCATATAATTGTATTTTAAAGGTTGGCACTGGCGTAGACTAAAAAATCCTCTGACAAGCTCAGCTGGAATTTTCATTTCTAGGATCTACTCAGAAAAGACGTGCCAAATAACCGTAAGGCGGTGATAAGGAGACAAGTCAACTTCGCCATTCTATTTAATATTCGTAGGCCACACTATGCATGATCCTCGCCGACTTATAGTTGATTCTCTAAGCTATTCTAACCCGGGGCTAAATTGATTTCGAATTCGAACATATCTTCTCTCTATAACAGTCTCTGTAACGTTCTGCTTCTAGGTAACCACGACGTTAACCGGCGTTCGGGTTATCGTTCCCTTCTTTTAGGATACTAAAGTCTTCCCCTTTAAATGGGTCGAGCCTAGCCGCTACGCGCATTCCCGCAGCACAGGCACTCCAATCAAGCGATTCTCCCCCGAGCGACCTTGCAGTGTTTAAGTTGTCCCAGGCTTGATCAATCACGGGTGTTGGTGTCGAAGTCTCTTTCCCAAGTCGATGTATCAACCCAGCATCTTTCATTCCCCCAACGATAGTAAATCCCGTTGCCCCCGAGAACGCACCGTCGCGGATTTTCTTGCCATAATTGAGCCAAGCCGGTGCGGGAAAATGATTTTCTGGTATGAGAGGTCAGCGGAATTCAACCCAAACTCATAACTAGTGAGGTGTCATACCAATAAACTCGTAGAATCGATTCACATCAAAGCCGGTTTTCTCCGCCAAAGCGAAGCTTTCGGAGAGGAGTTCGATGGTTCCCAGTATGCAATGATTTCCAAGTATCTTGAGCAGCGCTCCTTGTGAAGCGTCTTCACCGCAATCTATTATAGCCTTTCCGATGACTGGCACGACGTATCCTTTCAGTCGATCGCGAGCCTCCTCTCGGCCCGCTAAGGCAACAAGGAGAACAGCACTTTCCGCCGCAGACGGGGGCCCAAAGACAGGACAGGAGCAGAAGATAACTCCGTACTGAGCGGCTTTATCTTGTAGTGCTTTCGAAGTCTTAGGGAACAAGGTTGAATGATCGACGAGGATAATATCTTGCTTTTTCACGGCGAGAATCTCGTCAACGGTAGCGCGTGCCGCATCATCGTTGGCTAGGCATAGATGAATGATATCACAAGCCCAGACAAGTGATTGAATTGAGTCTGCAACATCGCAGACGCAATTCTCCGCCAGCTGCTTACTTTTGGCGCTGGATCGGTTCCAAACTTGTACCCGTGCGTACTGCTGTTTCTGGGCATACATCGACAAATTACGGGCCATCCGCGAGCCCATATTCCCGAGGCCGATAAAGCCGAATGAACACGCTGATCTTGCCATTGTATCGTTGTTGGAGAGATGTTAGGGACTTTTATCTATCTATTCGTGCGACAACCGAGAGGATTTGGTGACCGCAAACAGTAGCAAATAATCTGCAAAAAGAGAAAGGTAATTAGTATAGTAGTTTCGTTTTATAATATCATTTCAAAAGTTCAACATTGAGCTCATCTTAGCTTTTCGGCGTAGAATTCCGGCCATATGCCCATGAATACAGAGAGACCGAAGGTCGCAACGGCATCTCTCCGAATGGTTCCAGAATAGCCTATTCCGATCATATCTCTGACGTAAGATTCCTCTTCTAGTAGGTTGCGCCGGGGCATGTATACAGGGTTTGGATACAAAAGTACCCCTCCCGTCGCCGCGGAGCATGCCATCCTATTCATCACTTGTCATGAAAAGTTCCTCAACCTCGCCTATAGTGCAAGAAATCATTTAGGAAATGGCGTCTACTGCGACTGCAACCGAAGCCAGTAACGGTGTATTGGGCCACGGACTTGATGGCTATAGCATCGATGCCGTAAAGGCGTTACCCTACTACAAGCCAACTCCGGCAGATATTAGCATTAGCAACCGCGCGCCAAGTGACAAGAAGAAGATATTCTTTAAGAACGTCAACATCTTCGATTCTACTGGCGCTGATATCTACCCAGGAGAGGTCTTAATCGAAGATGAACATATTCAGAAAGTTGGGCGATTCGAGTTTTCCCCGGATGCTGACACGCTTGTTATTGATGGGAACGGCAAGAAAACCCTGATGAGTGGTTTGATCGACTCGCACACCCATCTCAGTTGGAACAATTCTCCAACCCTAGACGGTCTTACAAGTCTGCCTATCGAAGAACACGTGTTACATACAGCCCAGTCCGCAAGAACCTATCTTGACTGTGGATACACCATGTGTTTTGGGGCTGCAAGCGCCCAACCACGACTCGACTTGGTGATCAAGCAGGCAATCAAATCAGGAATGATTCCAGGGCCACGGACCCTAGCAAGCTGCCAAGAAATTGCTACGACGGGTGGTTCCATCATCCCGAGTATCTCGAAGCATGCGGACGGCGAGGACGGAATGCGCCAGGCCGTCCAAGAATCTCTTTCGTTGGGAATCGATAACATCAAGCTTAGCATGACAGGTGACTATGTTCATGAGACTATGAGTGCGGAAGAAACGTACTATACTTTGAACGAGACGAGGGCAGCAGTTGAAGAAGCGCACAGCCAAGGCAAACGTGTATGCGCTCACGCTCGATCTGCGGCATCCGTTCGCCTCTGTGCCCTAACGGGCGTTGATGTCATTTACCACGCGTCCTTTACCGACGCCGAGACGATGGATATGCTTGAGGTGCTAAAAGATCGAAGTAAGTAAAATTAAATATTCCTCCTCTACTTACATAGAATTGCCCCTATTTGCCATCTAAGAGAAAGAGCGCTTTGATTTAAAGTCCACTTGATCTCAAACCGCATATCTTACTCACCAAATAATTAACAAACGCCGATTCCATAGTCTTCGTTTCGCCTGCCATTAATTTCCCCCTGGTAACTTGTAACGGCGATGCAACCCCCTACGGCCTTACTGCTGAGATGGCAGCCAAGAAAGGTCTAGTGAGAGAGGTGGAAGTAGCAAGCAAAGCCATGAAAGAGATGCACAAGCGAGGAATTCGAGTGCTCCCTGGGGGCGACTATGGGTTTGCGTGGGCTCCACACGGCGGATACGCCAGGGATCTTGCTCATTTCGTTGACTTGTTCGGTTATACCCCTAAAGAGAGTCTTCTCGCCGCTACCGCCCTTGGTGGTGAGATGATGGGTTACCCCGACGTTCTTGGTAAAGTCCAACCTGGGTATTATGCCGACGTCATTCTTGTCGACGGAAACCCACTGGAGAATATCAGTATCTTGCAGGATAAATCTAATTTGCATGCCATTGTCATCAACGGGCATGTCCACAAGAACACCACGGCCATTAGGGAACATTAAATTCTATAGCATACCTGCAAAAGTTGGCATACAAGACGTGGGTCAACATGCATTCAATGAAGCTTTACGCTATCGTCGTTCCATGTGAGCCCAAGCGGAAGTCTGCTCTATAACTGACCGGCAGAGCCTTTCTTCATTGTAAAATTCGAAATGTACAAGTCAACCCAGCCCCGATATTGTATTGGAACAACAAAGCCGATATTACGGGTATATGATGCAACAAGCGCCATTTGCCTGCATACGTTCGATAATTACGACTTCTAAATCATTCTGATAGCCTTTCCGTTGTGGCAGTTATAATATGAGTTCCCATAAAGAGTCGAGTCATGAAGTACTTATACAGCCAACTACGATTTTTCTTGAAAATAAATTCAGACATAGTGGTCTAAAGAGCTAACGGATTCCTTCTCTATACGTCGTATTCCCATTCAGGTTAACCCATCTCCTAATGAGCACGCTTGTAACTCTTCTCGTAGAAATAAATTTACTCAGTATTAACCTAACGAACCACATCCTAGGATAGATAGCACATTCTTTTTAGATAGTGTAGTCGTTAGACTCGCCAATACCAACAACCAGCGTGTCATGGAATAGAACTACAAATATACCACAACACTAGGAAGAAATCAGAACGCTGATAGTTTGGAGTTGCTTAGATATGAGACTATTCTAACGATTAATAGTATATACTTCAAGCCACTTCTCCCTATGACCGTATTCTATTAGCAACCATTCAATGCTAGCTATTAGGTAGGCACCCACACCACAATCCCTATCTAGTTCGCCATCTACAGATTAAAATCGTAAAGCTCTAGTTGGTTTTTATCATCTTCCTTGTCGATAGTTTCCTGATGCACTGTTTATGGGCTATTTCTACAGACAAGACGTTGGGAATACGGTGAGGATAACTCCTCTTACTATGTTAGTTTTATCGAAAGCACCAGGCATCACGGTCATCTAGTGCAATACAATATGTACACTATGGCGGCGTGGTTAAGCACTGCCTCGCTAAGGCGGTTCCCTCGGGAATGAGTCTGAACTTCATCGGTATCGACTTCTTTCTTCAAAGTAGACCTATTGCAGCCCTCGATCTCGAGGGCGAAGGGAGAGTGGCACCCTCTCGGCACAGCATCCACAGAAGCCATTCGTCAGATGGGCCATGCTTGTATAATCACTGTATATTGTTTCCTTGACTCACAAAACCTTTTAGCCCTGTGGGAGGTTGCAATATGGGTAGGTACTATTGCGCAGATTTCCTGTCCAATGGAACAATACTGCCCGCTTGGCTCAGCGGTAGAGCGCATCACTAGTAATGATGAGGTCGTCAGTTCGACTCTGGCAGTGGGCATTCTTTTTCATCGTGTGGATTTTGATTCAACCAATCTAGGTAGTGCATTGCGCACTGTCCTTAGTAAGGGATAAGTATATGAAGGTTTTTTTTTCTTTTGCTAATAGGGAGGAAGGTTTTAGTCCAGAAAGGGATAGGGGCTCACTAGAGAAACGCCTCTATTTATTTCCAAGACTCTGGATAACCCCATGGGCCCCACGTGTTAGCGTAGTTATTGTAGGCGTATTTTATTATGACTACTGTGATTAGCTAGAATTCTTGTCGGCTTTCCTAAAGCAGAAATTCTATTCGCAGGATTATGCTGGGATCAATGCATGCTGGATATTTCTTAACCACGATTATAGGTACTATGATCATTAGGTAGGTAGCTCTACTGTCTCTTTGTGCTATGCTCGTTATATGATCTATAGCATCTGACCGGCACTATTACGCCTGTACTCCCAGAATCAACACATGCCTCTAGGATTTACCGCGGAGTGTATGTCCTGCCTGGTGCCATCCTATTATGCACTTACTCGTACGATGAATACCCGTTAACGACGATGAACTTTAGATATTATAAGTGCTCATAGCATATAGTTTCGGATATCAAGTACTAGCACGCTACCCCAACATAATCCTTCCTAGATTTGGGTGGAATTCAATAAACAACTATTTCAATGGTATATCCGCAACCCCCATCGCAGAAATCAGCCCAGTTTAAGCGACAGTGAAAATACAAGGAGACACTTGGTCGATAGTCTAGAGCCAAGCTACGATCCAAGTTTACAGGTCATAGCAGATCTGCATCGTGCTTGGGAAAGGATAGAATGCTCCCCGATCTTCTCTCATGTACACGTCGTATCCCTTGGCTGCGCGAACTTTCTTAAGCTCACCCTGGCCACCAGGGGCACGGTGCAGGTTCTTGAGCCGGAAGACAGAACGGAACATCTCGGTTAGTGCGATCTGGCAGGTATTGTATGCAAGGCAAGTGTGCGGGCCAAGCTCATATGTGATATAGGAGTCTAGTGGCCGGTGAGGATTAACCTCCTCGGGATTAGGGAAGTTCTTGGCATCCTGGGATGTAGCGGCCTGTAGTGCAACTTCGTTAGCGGGGCACTGCACGAGGATGTGGTAATACACAAACATGGGGAAGGGAGACTTACGAAGCTGACGAAAATGCGATCCTTGGCCTTCACGGAGACCTCAGTGCCATCATCTTCAAGGATAACGTCGTCGACTACTGCCTCCCGGTACGCGCCGAAAGTACCAGCCAATCGAATACCCTCCATGCAGTAGCCAAGGAGCAAGGAGTCACTCTCTTCTGAGGACGGCAAGTTGGCAACCCTGTGTAACTCCGGGATATGCTTGGATCCATTCGGTGTCAAGTAGTAGTCAACCGATTGGGCAAACTGTATTCAAATCAGCACCACTACATATGAATCAGGGCAAAATCAGATCTAACCACACGGGAAATGTTAGGTACGGTGGCACCAGCAGCGGGTAGGAGCTCATTCCAAGCAATATTACGATTGCTCATGCCTCCCTTAGATAGTCCCTTGATTAAATCAGCTCCATACCCCGCCAGGTCACCCATCTTGGGCTTAGACGAGAAGAGGCTAAAGCCGTTAACAGACTTGACGTGGGCTTCGATCAATTGGCCCAGTTGGTTTGTCATCGCCTTGGCCGTGTGTCGTAGAGGGAACGATTTGACGGGATCAACATCGTAGAAGAGGCATACGAAGATCAACGCCAAGACAGCGTAGAGCTCTTCCTCAGTGTAGACGCCCTTAGGATTTTCCTTGGTCTTTAAAGGTAGGCCGAAGGTGCGTGCCGCAAAGTGCACCGGTGCAATGTGTCCAACATCCTTGACAACGTCAAGGAACGTCTTGCCGACAAGCTTGTAGGATTTCTCCTGGATCAGCTTGTTAGTAGTGTCGGCGAAGAAAGCTTTCAGGTGGCTAGTCCAGGCGCCTCGGTAAAGCTGGTCGTGCATGCAGTTCTCCTTGCCAAAGTGGAAGGCAGAATCACTACCGGCCGCGGGGCTGGCAGAGCCCATCAACTCTGCAAGGCTCTCATTCCAATTCACGTTGTATTTGCCTGGGTTATTGAGTATATGCTTGGCACCGCCACAGGTTGTGACGTTGACTGCCTTGTTTTGGGCTCGCGGACGCTCAAAGTTGAAATCTTGGACACGACCAAGGTTTGTTAGGATCTTCTCCGTCTCGCCGGGAACTGTATCTATTGTCAGTGTCCTCTAGGTCTTATAGTTGACTCGGTGGTTATTTTTAACTTACCGCACATCGGATAGTGAGCGTATGCCGAGTTTCGCTTGAAATGGTTTGGGAATGCTCGGATGAACAGCTTGTAGAAGACGCAACCCTGATTCATGTTGAGATCGTATGCGACTTCGTTAAATCCCCAAGATGTGAGTGATCTTGGGTTGTAATCAGTTGTGTAGAATCGATCGCCGCGGGTCAAGCAGACGGCATCCGATAGAATGACACGAGAGATAGTATAAGTTGGCTACAGTTTACTGTTAGAAAGGCCTCTTTCAGTTGAAATGGCAGTGAGAGGGGGGGCCACTTACGGCGATGCCAACGCCAGGTACCATAGGGTCTTTAGCCTCTTCGGCTACAAGCCCGGGATAAAGTTCGACAAAGTCTGGATGACCGTAGAGGTGCTTCAAGGCGCCGGAAACTTCGGGGTCCGAGTTGATGTCCTCGAAAGACTCGTGCGGCTTCAAGCCAAAGTGCTTTCTAAACTCGTTCAGGCCAGCAATGTTCCACTTCCTGCCTTGAAGGATGCCCATGATTTCAACAGGTTTCAAGGCCTGCGGTACATTACGGCTGCCAAAGGCACCGGCCACATCCTCGATCGAATCAGAAATGCAATTCACGAGATCATCATCAGAGAATTTGCCGTCCGGGCCACGCTTGTAGCCACCGAATACTCGCTCGGCCGGGTCGTCGGGAATACCTCTCTCGAACTTGACGAAACCCATGGCCATATCTTGAAGAGTCAGGTTCAGTGGATCTTTGTCTTCAAAGATGGTGCCGTAGAAGTCCTTGATCCACTGGTCATCCTTGGCGGAAATGCAAGAGTGCCATCTACCAATCGGTCAGTTCCCCAAGCTCGGCGAAAATGGTTCAAACCAACTTACCTGTACGCAAGGTTGAACTCGGCGGACACCATGCTGCCAGTACCACGCTCGGATCCCGCGAAAGTACCAGCGTCTTTACCCATCTCTGCGCGGGGATCAAGCGTCCAAGTAGTGTTGCTCCGGTTCAGGTTGACGATGTTCCTGACATAGTCGACAAGGGTGATGTTAATGTACAGACCTGAGGTGATCAAGCGAGCCGTCTGGAAGAGATCGTTATCATATTTCTTCCAGGCAGCGGCGGCCCTCTCCCCGTCAAGACCAGGGGGCGGAGGCGTGAAGCGACCGCCTTCATTAATAGCGGCCAGGTTACCAGCAATGTAGTTGTGGAATCGGTTGAACATAATAAGTATGACGCTCACTCCGGGAGGTTGTCCCAGAAGGCGCTTATCTGCGTATGTATCTGGCTTCATCATACCATCTTTGAAAGTGCGCACAGTATCCTGCATCTGCTGGTTGCTACCGTAAAGGGGAGACAAATCAAGAAACGACGAGGTCTTATTCTTGTTGATGTCCCTTTGGTCCGTCCAGAAGAGATCATGGATAATAATATCGGCCCAATACCATAACACCGATGAGACGTTGTTGGGGTGCTTACGGTATTCGGTTCTCTTCATGATCGACTCGTAGATAAGTTCGGGGTCTGGCAGAGCTCCTACTGCTATACTAGGTCGACAGGTTCTCGCATAGTTAGAGCCGGCGGCGCCTAGCGTGGGGTTCATGGGATTATTCCATGATCCATCGGCCTGGCGGTATTGATGTTGGTCGCCCATGTAAAGGAGTGGAGGATGGTCTAGAGTATACCATAGCTGGTTGATGAAGTTGTTGGTGAGCTCAGCGCGGAGTCGGGAGCCATTAGGCAAGCCTGCTACGAGCTGAATAGTATGTTCCATGATCATTGTCTTATCATCGATGAGTTGCTCCCCCTTGAGCGCGCTCTTTATTATCGTTGCGACGGTCTTGACATCTATTTGCGGTTAGTATACCTTCTTATCCTCCTAGCAGGACAAACTCCCGTACCTTTCTTACTCATTGCCTTTAGGTCTTGCTTTAAACCTGGCCTCTTGGTAACTGAAAACGTTCCGTGGCCGGTTTGAGTCGGGAAGGGGCTCTCTGTTGCGTGAACCCATTGTGCAAGTTGTGAGAAAGCCTTCGTAATACCTTCGCGGTTCGCCTGGAATGGCTTCTCGGGCTGCTCCTTGAATGACGGCCCGACACCAAATATCGTCGCTGGCGCTTTACTTACAGGCGACGAACCAGTAGTGGCATGAGATCCGCCATTGGTCTCGAGAGAACGGCTCGTCTTCTCAGCCATGTTGATGAAGTTCGGGTATCAATACAGGAAAGCAAATGAATCACACGATAGTATTACAGAACGGCAGAGTATAGTTCGAAAAAAAGATAACTTAAAAGTTCTGCCATACGCTCTAGTTATAAACGACTCCCTCGGCAGCCGATTAGCGACAGTCCGATTTGGAGGGATCGCTTGCTACATTGCCAATCACGGTTCACCACAGCTGAATGAGAGCACAGAGCTCCGCAGCACCCAAATCAATAGCCCCTATCAAGATCTATGGTGGTGAGCTCCGTATGGCACCAAGTATGCGCCCGGGACCACACAGAGCGCTAGTCGCAGAGTTTTCTATGCATATGTATCCAATATAATATAGATACTCAGATTATACTGTATACAGAAAGAGGTACATACCTATATGTAGGACCTAGGCGCTTGATCTGCAAGACAGGCTCACAAGCACAACATCATAGGCGGGGCATGTTAGATGATGGTCGGTATGATAGTGTATCTAGGTAGACGGACGATCAATTGGTACTATGTTCCCTATCGTACTACATACAGCAAGCATATTTTGACGGGGGTTCCGACACATGCCCTTTTCAGGATCTGTTCAGGGTCTGTCTTGGGGAGGCTGCAGTTGTTGTGTTCCGTGGGAGGGTCATTATGCAGTCTACCACGTTACTATCGCTATTTCAAAGGGGGCATTTTAGGAAGCAATATGCGCCGGTACCTATAAGTTCCGTACCGTGTTCGCTTATACATAGCTTATACGGAGTAGAGGCACTATTTCTCATATCTCCAACGTTTTGTATTTCTTTTGCTAACCTTCGCTCATCTCCTTGCATGCCAAAAAACGCCAGCCACCTGGCTAACAACCACGGCATCTACTTCCGGACTAGTTTCACACCCCAAAGATGGCGCTGATCGCAAGTGGGCCGCTGAAAAAAGCACAATTTAAAGAGCCGGACCACTCAGAAGATCGTGAATAAGCAGGCCCCCAGGAGACTAAACACGCGTCCCCACGTAGAGGTGAAAGTTTCGTCTGGAAGAGGAAGCGAGGAGAGGAAGTAGGTGCGCTACCGTGAGAGTGGTAATCTGTATTCATTTCGAAGCCCGAAACCATGCCTGATTAGCATACTAGACCTGGGGGATGACCTCCAATTAGGATAGCCTCAACCCAGGAACCCACAAAAGATGTGCCACTAGTTCAGAGCTGAGGTCCGGCCCGCAGATGATGGCGGCAGACAGAGTAGCAGTTACGCGGAGTTGGCTCTCTACCGAAGCGACGACTAGACTAGTACTTTTGGTACCTGTCCAGTAGTAGGCCCAGATCGTATTATTCTAACATACTTATAATAGCAGCTCAAGTTACGCCTCACTACAAATTGTACCGGGATAATACATCAACGCGAAGACAGTCAGATGAACTACAGGTTTCTGTTAATATTGTTGTTAGTTCTTTCACCCTGTGTCAAGTAGTTTTCACTCATAGTACCGATGTGTATCACGGTTTTTTCGTAGGGGAGTGTGAGACTCTCCACCCCCATAACTCTGCATACATCTATGTACTAATACCTAGTGGATGCAGTATATACTAAGCTAGGCATAATGAGAGAATCTACAGTACGCACATGGGTATTTGAGAAGCTTGGCATTGCAACCGGCAGGAAGGATGGATGGGGATCTGCGCGTGGGCGATCTCGTAGGTACTATGTACAGATCTTCCCACCTCCTTCTTCTCCCTATGGCTTTGTAGCCAAGTCATTCAGTCCCTAGATAGACTATTATAGATATGGCACAGTGTATTTCATCACAGTTCTTGTGTAGCTGCAAGAAGGGTCGCCTGCCTACTCTATCCATGCCATCTCCAAGCTGTAGCGTATAACCATGAACTTACCTCGCCTAGGCATCATGCAGCTATCCTCGATGTGAGAGACTATAGTAGAAGGCCGCTCGAATTAACAGACTATTGCTATACCTGCATCCTGTCCGACGAATCAAACCCCCTGTTTGTTGTTGATAGATGCTACTCAGTCGGCGACTGCTCTGGAGCCGCTTGTCAACGCTAGCACCAGATAATCCTTGATCCAACCACAGCCCGTCATTTCCACGAGCGACTACGCAGGCGGATGTACCGTATATCCGATCACTTGCACTGCAGACAACGGCTCGGGAGGGTAGGCAAGTACACGATAGTACATGTTCTGTATAATAGATACTACCTACCCTATCACATACAACGATAGACGATCATTATGGATCTAACTATGCCACCCCTCGTGGGACATGCATCCCTCGTAGCTAATCACAGTGCGTTACCCATATACGGGCCGGTAGCACGAGCACGAACAGCGCTCTCGTTGTCCGAGACAAGGTGGGCAGGGAAATGCGATCCCTGCTCGCGAGGATGGATGTACCTACTGGAACTTGTACGAACTTTAGAGTATCCGTGTGTGGGCGCGACCCAATTTCACCGCATTGCTAGATAGTTGCCGAGGCGCACCGATCAAGAACGCCCACGGAACGCCTCCAGTACCAAGTTCACGCAGTGGCCGTTACACCACTGCAACCTCATCCCACCAACAGGGAGCAACTGGAACATCATAGTTAACAAGACGGATAGTGCTGGCGCACGTAAATCATGGATGGGCTTCACTTAACCCCCATACCACCCAGGGGACGACGACTAGATTCTAGCGGAGCAGCAGTAGCACACGAATCGACCAGCATCCCACATCACAAAGGACCGCCGTCAGTCATGGCGCAACCTCTAGAGCATCACCGGGCCCCTCGTAAACTTGTGTTGTGTTTCGATGGGACAGGTAATAAGTTCAGAGGTGATGACAGCGACAGCAACATCCTCAAGATCTTCAGATGCCTAGACCGTGAAGCCGGTGACCAGTGTAAGTCTCACTCCATAGCGCCGAGGTATAACATAGTCGTACTAAATTTACTACCAAGACCACTACTATCAGCCAGGCATTGGCACGTATGTCGTGTCGACTTCTCTGTCGCACACGAGCATGGGAGCGCGGATCCGGTCGTGGTATTTGAAGGCTAAGGATTCTGCCATTGGGTCTAGTTTCGACCAGCATGTAGTTGGCGGTTACCGCTTCCTCATGCGGTTCTATAACCCAGGCGATGAGATCTACTTCTTCGGGTTCTCTAGAGGCGCCTACGGTACGTCAAGAACCAATTTTATCGATTCGGCCCATTTCTATACTGTTAGGCGTGTGACAGGTGCCCGTGTTCGCCTTCATTTCAATGTGTTTCTTGTACAGACCCCAATGGTGTTTGTGTTTTCATGTCCGCCAATCGTTACTGATATTTGTTCTACAGTCGCCAGATTCTTGGCTGAGATGATTGATTACGTCGGATTGCTTTCGCACGGGAACGAAGAAATGGTCGTATTTGCCTGGAAGGCATTCTCGCAATGGCAGAGCCGCCATCACGACGATTCACCCGAAGGCCGTGAAAAACGACACGAGATGTATCGATTCATGAAAGGGTTCCGTGAAACCTTCAGTCGGCCAGTGAAAAGGATTCGCTTTTTGGGTCTCTTCGATACCGTCAACTCAGTGCCGCGGTTTGAAACAGCCTGGATGCAACGTTCCAAGTTCCCATATACGGCGAGAAGTAGCGCCAAGGTAAGCCACTCCCGCCGAACCATGAATTTCAAAGTTCCAACATTTGTGGTAGGTCATTCGGCACTGCGTATCGATCGACGAGCGGCGAGCCAAGTTCCGACAGGATCTTATGTACCAGAAGCAGCCGGAAGGCCACCATCACCATCACCACCTACTCCATGGGCTCCACGAGAAGTATCGGGCGCGACGCCCAGCGGTATCGGATGCAACGAGTCGCGGTCGACGCGCCACTCTTGCGCCTCCTGAGGAGCATGCATTTAGAGGACACTCGCGATCTCCATCGAGAGCGACAAAGAATAGCACGGAAGTGCCCGGACGCACGCCTGATACTAGGTCGGAAATCTCTCAACTAGACGGTTATGATTCAGACGACGAGGAACAAGACATTGATGAATTGTGGTATGTGACGACGCCCTGATGCAACATGATCTAAGATGTTTCGGCTAACGTGATTAGGTTTGCGGTATGTGCTAATGCGATTGTCTAATTTCCCTGAGTCCTATTCCCCCAAAATCCCATTGCTGTCCCAAGCTAATGTTTGTCGCAGTAAGTGAACTCTCACCGCTTGATTCAAATCTAGGGGTACCCTCGTCCCAGGAAGGGAAATGAACTTCAGTATTGAGACAAGACATATTAACGTATAACAGGGGCGGTCACGCTGACGTTGGTGGCGGCTGGGAGATCCTTCCAGGGTCCAAGTCCGCCAGCCACGTTCCTCTTGTGTATATGATCCGACAAGCCGGACGCGCAGGTCTCAACTTCGACGCCGAGAAGCTCATTGAGATGGGGCTAGCCGACGCCTTGCCCGACACAGACGCCAAAACCAACGGGGCAGGAGCCAAAATCCCGGGCATTCGCATCGACGTGTCGACGCCGAGCCCTCTGGAAGCGCCGGGTGACGATAATAAGATGGCGGGGGAGAACTGGGGCCACTTCAACATGCAGGAGAAGGACTTCGGCAGCACGGGCGAGGGGCGGCGGTCACGCCCGTTCCATGAGATGATGCACAAGGCGCATGTGGCGCGCATCCACGACTCGCTCGAGTTCTCATCCGGGCTGGGCGTGGTGCCGGTGCTCAGCTGGAAGTTCATGGAGTACCTGCCGTTCCGGCGCATGGATCTGCAGCCGGACGGCTCGTGGAAGCCCATCCGCTGGCCGTTGCCGGCGGGCGAGACACGCGACATCCCGCACACGGCGCGCATCCACGGTTCCGTCATTCGCCGCATGAAGCACGATGCCGCGTACCGCCCCGGCAACCTGATTGTCGGTGGTGGTGGGCGCGGCATGCGGGTTGCGCCATTGGATTACGGCATTGGCGAGTGGGAGTGTGTGAGCGGCCATGGCGACCCGGTTGACGAGGTCTGGGTTAAGAAGTCAGCTTCGCCTGTGGATCTATGAGGCTGGAAAATAAATGTTGGTGTTTGTGTTGGTGTCGGTGTTGGTGTGGAATGAGAGGATGCATTTAATATATATATACTCATACATCTGTCTACCTAGGTACTTACCCACGTCATAGAGTAGATCGTCATTCATTACTTACTATTCTTACGTCCTCCCGTCCTCCTACCTCTATTGAGGTATAGATTTCCCATGGCGCCATCATTTCAGTTTTAACCATCTTCGAGTGGGATTCATCATCAATAATCACCCGCTCATTATTCTCATTACGGCGGGGGCTTATTAGAGTTAGAGAAAAGAAGAGCTCTAGAGAAAAGAGAATTATATCATCAGTCGATAAGTAAGGCATGCTTTGGTCCCGGCGAAAGGTCATACGAGATGCTTCTGATAGTTGTTTTCAATGTTATTGTTGAAGTTTATTACAAAGATAGATAGATGGCCTACATACAACCGTTCCGATATAGCGTTAGTATATGCCTATAACGATAAAGCAGATAACTTGAATCAAGTGGTGTCTACGCCACACTCCCGGCTTATCTAGTGAACAAGTCACGTGTGTTGCATTGTAGTATGTGGCGAATGAGAAGACTTCGAGATCCTTCAGCCTCTTCTGAGGTATGTACCCCCACCTTTCCTGTTACGATTTAGCGCCGTCTCGTCGCGACTCTTTGATCAATCAGCAAGTACAGCAGTAAAAGGTCCCCATTCATTCATTCTCCAGCCTACAGGGACGGCAAAAAGTCATTGTCCAAACATCATCATCATCGCAACGGCAATAGGCTTCGCGTGAGGTCAACAGCGCCCACGCACGCACCCATTCCACCCACCGCTGCCCACCACTGCAGTCACCAACACCGGTCGCAGAAGCTGCAGGAAGAGGTAGATGCCCTATACTCTCTGCCCTCCTATGCTTGTGTGCGTTACGTGAAGGGTTGGTTTGTCATGTTCCGTCGCCTCGTCCGCCTCCCTGTGTCTGCATCCTCTACACCTGACTTGACTTCTTCCCCCGCGCATCGTCTGGGTTGCTGATCCGCCCGCTTCCACAGTCAACCACTTCTATTCGCATCTCTACTTTCTACGAACTCGATAACGCATTAATTGTTCCCTGTCTCGCCATCCGTCTCTGTCGTTCCGTCCTCCTTCCCACCTTCATCCACCGACCATCTCTTGCCTAAACCGTCGTACCGTGCTTTGCCACCCTTATTCCTACACGCGCGTGTGAACCATTTAACCACAGCTGCGCTTATCGTCCACTTCGCGACTCATTCCGCCCCTCTCTTTATTTGTTTCTTACACCTCCCATACAATATTGTTTTCGAGGCCTAAAGAGGTCTCTAATCGCAATCCGTCATGGCCTCATACGACGAAGAGGGTTACGAGTATGAGGAAGAGTACGAGGGGGAGGAGGGCATTACCCCCGAGGATTGCTGGAATGTCATTGCATCCTACTTCGAAACCAAGAGTCTCGTCTCCCAACAAGTCGACTCCTTCAACGACTTCCAGGCCACCACAATACAAGAACTTCTCGATGAATACAGCCACCTCAGCGTCGATCAGAACAACCCGCCCTCTACCGATGGCCGCGAAATCGTATGTCGACGCTACGAACTGAGATTCGGGAATGTCACTATATCTCGCCCCGTCGTCTCCGAGACTGAAGGCACCTCGAGCCCCCTACTACCCTACGAATGTAGAGATCGCAATATGACCTACGCGAGTCCCGTTTACGCCAAAGTCGACAGTAAAGTCTCTATCTGCATTGAGGAGCCTGTGCCTTTGCACGAGATGACTGAGGAGCAGCAGAGGGAGTATGCCGAGACCGGCAACCAGCCTACTCGACTGACCTGGGAAGACGAGGAAAACGTACTGAAATACAAGGCGAACGGCGACCCCGTGGAAGCCCCCGACAGCCTGTTTATCGGTAAACTACCAGTCATGGTGAAGTCTAAGGCCTGCCATCTAAGTCGCGAGTCAGAGGACGACCTGTTTCTATTAAATGAGTGTCCTTATGATCAGGGTGGCTATTTCATCATCAACGGAAGCGAGAAGGTCCTCATTGCCCAAGAGCGTTCCGCTGCCAACATTGTGCAGGTTTTCAAGAAGAGTCAGCCGAGTGCATACTCATATACCGCCGAGATCCGAAGTGCACTCGAGAAAGGTTCACGTCTAATCTCGTCTTTGATGCTGAAGCTATATACGAAGGGAGACACCACCAAGGGAGGCTACGGTCAGACTATACACACCACACTGCCCTACGTTAAGTCAGATGTGCCCATAGCTATTGTTTTCAGAGCCCTGAGTGTCGTCAGCGACGAAGAGATTTTGAACACTATATGTTACGACCGTAACGATAGTCAAATGCTCGAGCTGTTACGACCGTGTATTGAAGAGGCCTTCTGTATTCAGGACCAAGAGGTTGCCCTCGACTACATTGGGAAGCGTGGTAATCAGAATCAAGCAAGCGCACGGGACCGTCGTGTCCAGGCTGCCAGGGACATTTTGCAAAAGGAAATGTTACCCCATATATCCCAGCAAAAGGGATGTGAGACAAGGAAGGCTTTCTTCCTCGGTTACATGGTTCATAAGCTATTGCAGTGTGCCCTAGGCCGACGCGACACGGATGATCGTGACCATTTCGGTAAGAAGCGATTAGATCTCGCCGGCCCTTTACTCGCCAAACTCTTCCGCAACATTGTTCGCCGTATGACCCAGGAAGTACTATCGCACCTCAAGCGGAGTATCGAGCAAGGAAAACAGTTCAACATCGCCTTGGCTGTCAAGTCAAACATTATCACGAGCGGGCTGAAATATTCTCTCGCCACTGGAAACTGGGGCGATCAGAAGAAAGCCATGAGCTCCACCGCTGGCGTTTCGCAGGTGTTGAACCGATACACCTTCGCATCTACCTTGTCACATTTGCGAAGAACGAACACCCCAGTCGGCAGAGACGGTAAGCTTGCCAAACCACGGCAGCTTCACAACACCCATTGGGGACTTGTCTGTCCTGCCGAGACGCCGGAAGGCCAAGCCTGTGGTCTAGTCAAAAACCTGTCACTCATGTGTTCTATCAGCGTAGGCACTTCGACGGAACCCATTATAGAATATATGATTTCTCGAAATATGGAGGTCCTGGAGGAATATGAGCCTCAAAGGTACCCTCACGCCACCAAGATCTTTCTTAACGGGTCATGGATCGGCGTCCATCAGGATCCCAAGGCTTTGGTAAGGGATGTTCAGCAACTACGCCGAACGAATCAGATTCCAGCTGAAGTTTCCTTGATTCGAGATATTCGTGATCGTGAATTTAAGATCTTCTCAGATGCCGGCCGCGTCATGCGGCCCCTATACGTGGTCGAGCAAGAGGATGATCCCGACAATGGTGTTCAGAAGGGGACACTGGTCTTAACTAAAAACATTGTCCGGCGGCTTGAAATCGACCAAACTCTCACACCCGGCAGCGAGGATTATTTCGGATGGCAAGGCCTAGTCAATGCTGGTGTCATCGAATATATGGACGCTGAAGAAGAGGAGACTGCCATGATTTGCATGACCCCCGAAGACCTAGAGGCGTATCGGCTAGCCAGGATGGGTATCCCCAACCCTGAAGCAGAATACAACGTCAACAACCCTAATAAACGACTGAAAACGAAGATAAACCCGACGACCCACACGTATACTCATTGTGAAATTCATCCGAGTATGCTTCTTGGCATCTGTGCCAGTATCATTCCATTCCCCGATCATAACCAGGTAAGTACAGTCATAATTTATCTCGTTGCAATTGTTAATTTGGATATTAGTCACCCCGAAATACATACCAGTCTGCCATGGGTAAACAGGCTATGGGCTTCTTCCTCACTAACTATTCACGTCGCATGGATACTATGGCGAATATCCTCTACTATCCCCAGAAGCCTCTAGGAACTACAAGATCAATGGAATTCTTGAAGTTCCGAGAATTACCAGCAGGCCAGAACGCCATCGTGGCTATTGCCTGTTATTCTGGTTATAATCAGGAAGATTCTGTTATTATGAACCAAAGCAGTATTGACAGAGGGCTGTTCCGTAGTTTATTCTTCCGTTCTTACTCCGACTCGGAAAAGCGGGTTGGTATCAACACGGTGGAACAATTTGAGAAACCCTTCCGTGCCGATACACTCCGTCTAAAACAAGGAACATACGATAAACTAGACGACGATGGCATTATCGCACCCGGCATACGCGTTTCTGGTGAAGATATTATTATTGGAAAGACAGCCCCCATTAGCCCTGACAATGAAGAGATGGGCCAGCGTCAGAAGATTCACGTCAAGCGAGACGCCTCTACGCCGCTACGAAGCACCGAGAGCGGTATCATCGACTCAGTAGTGCTCACGACCAACGCCGATGGTCTACGTTTCGTGAAAGTACGAGTCCGAACCACGAAGATCCCACAGATCGGGGATAAATTTGCATCCCGTCACGGGCAGAAGGGTACCATTGGAGTCACGTTCCGTAATGAAGATATGCCTTTCACCCGTGAGGGTATTGTTCCTGATATTATTATCAACCCGCATGCCATTCCTTCACGAATGACGATTGCTCATTTGATCGAGTGTTTGCTCAGCAAGGTTTCTACACTAAAGGGCATGGAAGGCGACGCGACGCCGTTCACCGACGTTACGGTTGACTCAGTCTCGGACTTGCTCCGAGAGCACGGATACCAGTCACGCGGATTCGAGATTCTATACCACGGCCACACAGGACGCAAACTGCGGTCCCAGGTATTCTTCGGACCCACATACTACCAGCGACTCCGACACATGGTGGACGACAAAATCCATGCCCGTGCCCGTGGCCCGGTACAGATAATGACCCGCCAACCCGTCGAAGGTCGTGCTCGTGATGGTGGTCTTCGTTTCGGAGAAATGGAACGTGATTGTATGATTGCCCATGGTGCCGCCGCTTTCCTGAAGGAACGTCTCTTCGAAGTGTCCGATGCTTTCAGAGTCCATATTTGCGAAATTTGCGGACTCATGACCCCAGTCGCGTAAGTTTCGTAACCCCTTACCTTTGTTCTTGGGTAAAGACTAATCTAGCTATCTAGTCAACTTGGACAGCAGAACTTTGAATGTCGTCCTTGTAAAAACAAGACCAAGATCGCTCAGATCCATATTCCTTATGCGGCCAAGCTCTTGTTCCAGGAACTGCAGGCCATGAATATTGCTTCGCGCATGTTTACGGACCGATCTGGCGTGTCGATTCGATAATCCACCATCAACGTCAATCCCCTTTAATAACTCGCGACGCAGGCCAAAAGAATAGCGAATGTCCTTTCTCCCTCTGTTGTTTCTGCTCTTTACTTGACTCAAATGCATTTGGAAGGCGTTTTTTTATTCGTGTCTATGCCCTTTTTGGGGAGGTTCGAGCCGGATAGGGAAAGCCGACAGACCACAGTATATCGTTTAGTGGAACCACGGCTACGAGGGGATGCAGGATGAAACCTAACCCGGTGACCGTTGTCACTCGATGCAAAAGTCTAGATAGAAACGCTAGATATACCAATAACATTGTATAATGAATAAGTCCGTCAACGAATCTACCCTAGCTGTATATACCAGCTGCTATACTATTTCCTCTTGTGTGATAAGTTAACCTTTCATCAAAGTTCGAGGAGAACGACCATCACTAGGCTAGGCTAACCTAAAGTTTAGGCTGCTGTCACAAGCTCTGTGATATCTTCGTTCTTGTTTCTTCGTCCCCATTCTTCTAAGACTGCCAAAGCCTTATCACACCCGTAGGATTCTGTTGATATTATTGCATACCCCATAGCATCACGACCGGTGTTGCCTTTTAAACCCCGATTTTCACACCCGTCAAGCAACCATCGTATAGCTGAAGCACCATTGCGGTGGCAGGGTGCGTAAGATATCGAAGTGGGTTTGCGCTTATAGCTTTTAGGTGTGGCATACTCGTCTACAGCGTTCACGTCCAGACCGCGCTCTTCGACAAGAGACATCAACGGCTCAGCTCCTATGAATCCGTGCCTCGAAGTTGCGTCTGAGATTTAGGGCCGGTTGTCTTCATAGGGGTCTAGCAGGCGGTCTAAAATATGCAAAAGAAGCCTTTGCAAACGCAATAGATGTAGGGTTTCAGCTCGGCAGGTCGGTGGACCGACCAGATACCCAGGCAATTATCAAAGGAAGCAACGTCGTGCCATACAGAACCATCAATATGCGTCGACGCTGCCTCCTGCGCGGTACGGTGCCAGCCTTTTCAGAGGTTACCAAGACGTTGTTATGAGGCAACCATCATTATGTCGGGATCCTAGACCAAGATTGTCACGTGAGATTGTCTATACAAAGTCAGTGCCATAATGTACTTTGATAACATCCATAACATTAGCAACCGTGCCTCTACGGGGGTCAAGCTAGTAGCTCGGCCCACATCAGCCCAGTTGAACGTCGTCTTTGTACGCTTCGAAGGAGGGAGAACAGGTGGAAACATGGAAAAGGGGGAAGGCTATTGAAACGGCAGTTGTATTCTTAGATTATCCCACTGTGATTCAGGCATTCACATAGTAGGATATTTAGGAGTAATTTTCCAATGCTATACAACTTGGGTAACTAGCAAATGAGTAGGTGCGCGGCCAATGTAGGGTGTAGTCACGGCCAGCCTAGAAGGCTTCATGAAATAAGTAACCAGAACCTCTAGTCGTAGGGAAACGAAACAGCAGCGAGAATATTTAGGCTATAGACGAGGTCTTTACAAGTAGCTGTCTATTGCAGTGAGGCCAACGAAAGCCATAAGTGCGAGGAGGTTGATACCCTTAATCGATGCCTCACTCGTATCATCACCGGTGTCCTGATTAGCGCCATCTCCGTTGTCCGTTGAATTTCCGGTCGAGTTGCCTATTTGATTGACAGTCGCGTTCCCGGCTGCTTCGGCATATGTCGGCTGAGGGTCTGTTTCATTGACCGGATGGATGGGCGGAAAGAAGTTTACGTAGCCTTTGTATTGTTGTTTCCCGGTCGGTAGGAGAGGTTGGTAGGCATCAATCCATTCATAACCGCAGGCCTGAATGCGAGCCCCCTCAAGCCCATCGCTACTGTCGCATCCAGACAAGGTGCCATTGTAGCAAATCATTCTTGGGTTGAACGAATAGGAGCCAGTCTCACCAACAAGAAAATCAGGCTCATCAATTGGGTTTGTCGTGTAATTCATTACGATAGTCGCGTTGAAATCAGCGGTTGTTACATTAGGAGGGTTGGCGGCTTGAACAAGCGAGAAAATATGTTCCGTTGTGCCTGCATCGAGAGACAGAGGATAAATCTGGAGGGACCTTGGCGAAGTATATGTATAATTCAGGATCTCTGAAAACCCTATTGCAGGAATGAGTTCAGTTTGAAGAAAGAATAGTAACATTACTCACCGATTAATCCCATTGGGTAGCGGTGAAAGCCGCAGGTGCTGCCATTGCCTCCCTGGCTTTGCGCGAGCTCGTAGGTGCAGTTCAGCATGGGCGTTACCCGGAAACGGGGACCGTACATTGGGTAAGGATTTTTGTAAGGCTCCTCAACCCCGAAAGGCTCAGCATTGACATCAAAATTGAAATCGGTACACTTCCCGGCTACCGAGACCAGCAGGGCGGCTCCGATCGCCAATACAGACTTGAGGCGGATTTCTTGATGCATTGCTGTATGATAGATTGAATGGCTACTACGGTTTGTGAGGTGTTGGGATGGATTTATGGTTCATGATTGCGTGTAAACCACGCCGTGCTCAATCTTCGCTTGAATACGCCGTATCTGTAAGTCGCGTTATTTGTCATGAATAGCTATGCTTGGCGAGAGGCTTTGATAAGGTCCAGCTGGCACGCTAAGATGCCTTTTAGAGCTAGGTATAGTGACACTTCTCACGTAGATAGTGTAAATACTCTCCAGAGCTTCCTAGATCCTCCCGCCTAGGTGTATGAAAGTACGAGTTATTTCCTCTATGAATATATCTTAAAACAGATAAAAGTAGAACAGAGTCTTCCCTATGCGACCGTTACTACCGCCACACCTTACGCCATAGTCTTCGCCCTCTCTTTTACTTTATTCACGTTTAAGAGAACCTTGTGTAGAGAGATCAATATATATTAAATCCAGTTAAACGCTTCATTAGATTTTCACTTTGTATGCAATATGGACTAGAAGGGTCAGTGTATATGCCGTGCATCACCAACCAGACTACTAAGAGAATATACTTCATTACAATCCCGAGCGATAGCTTCATATCATCCGCAGGACCGAGACGCCACGGAGAGCCTAATGTATCGCCCTTATGGGGTGCTTAACGTCGAAATGTTAGAGGTTGTTTGATAATTACGGAAGCGATTAGTTTTTTAGCCTGCATATAATCTCTTCCCTTGCGAATATATACCGCGCTTCATAAGGCTTCCCAAGAGCTAGATGAATGACATATTTAGCAACATATGTACCGAGGAATTAAACTTGACAGTTAGTTGCATTAGAGCCCCATCTTATAATTGCTGGGAATGAATGATGGGGTCAACGCCGCGGTTGAGAATATTTTAAAACAGTCTTAAGACTATGGCAGCCTTATCCCTCGAGTCGTTTTTCATGATGCCAGGAGGTAGTGATGTTCTCAACAAAACACTTTTTGGCAACTCCAGGGTTGGCCTTACTTACTTTTAGTCCTGTGTCATGTAGTTCCTATAAATTTATATTTATAGGACGATAGCCGATAGATCGCTCACCTCTGGTTATGCACTCTCACATATGCTTTCTTCTTTCATGCCTCGAGATAATTATTCTTGCTACAAGGCTGCACTAGTGAAGGTCACTTTAGAGTTGACCAAAACAAGTGATCGTGAGGCGTAAGAAGGAGTGAACAAAGAAGGCATTCCTGTATATAGGTAGGGTAGCATTCAGAGAGGTTTCAGGAGCCTTGCGCAACGCCAAGAGTCTATCACCTACCATATGCTGAAGGGCCCTGGCGCTTTTAATATTATCTAAAGGTTGTAGGATACTACTTGGGAAGATCTTAGCTCCCTTATTTTCTCGTTCCTTTCTTCTCCGAACACTGGTATCAACTTGGGCCCATTCTTCAACAATTAGTTTCTTGACGAATCCCAAGTGTTTGGAGTGATACTTGTAGATCTTTGCGCTTTACCAAAATCGCCATTATGTACTTCATGAGTCCCATAAAGCACTTTAGGTAGTATCAACTTACTCAATTTCAGGAAATATGCGGTATGCCTTTATCTCTCTCTTAACTTCTGCTAAGCATTTATTCTCTTCCAGATATAACTGTCAAAGCTTCGATTGCTGCTGTTTGAATACGAAGAAGTCTAACTTCTTGTCTAACTTCTTGTGCTCAAGAGTAGGTGTTGTCAGAATCCTGGCGTATTGCAAGGGCTTAGGGGCTTGCTAAAGACGAACACTGAGTTGTGAGAGTATAGATCCAAGCAAATGCTTGGATGGGAATGTCTTCCGACACAAAGGAATCAAAATTGAGTGATGATATTAATAGATGATAATAATGTGCAGTAAAAGGTGAGACGATGGTAGATAGATGTATATATCGCTGGTAAAACGGATGGATAGAAGATAAAATTGAAAGAAGTTGGAGGCAACTGGCGAGTTTTATGTATTCGAAACGAAAAGAAGGACGATGTTGAAGAAATGTATTTGATACACTGCAAGTACTAAAAATATGCTATCTGACTTTGGCGGTCGGACGTAGGTTAGGCAGAATGCCAATTTCCTACGAATCGCACCACGAGGACCGTAGAGAGAGGGGACAGTTACGGTACCTACCTTTCTTTGCATATACTATCGGGCTCCGATTACCCTTCTACAGCACAACTTTCAAGGTATTGGTATATAAGGGTGCAGACGGCCATGTTCGCTCGACCTGATAACGTTCTGTGTTTTGGTTGTGTTGTGGTTTAGAGCTGCACTTCAACCACGTCAGCCTGGAAAGGTGAGGGAAGGGGGGAGTGGGGTGAAAGTTGCAGTTTTACAATTTCCAACCTATCACAACGTAAGAACTATCTAGCGCCGAAATGGTCCTGCATATTGTGCATTACAATTTCCACCCAATTAGGATGCCAGAAACCACGCGCAATAGACAGGCCGGCTGCGGCCAATCACATGTAATGCTTAGTGCGACGGTCACTCCGCGATAGATACCTCTATGAAGGATACCAATTTCTAGCCAGTTGGGTCGAAACGGCGGTCTCATGTGCTTATTCTTTTGCCTGCCTTTCGCCTGTTATGCTCGTCCTCACTGCTTCACCGAAACTGAAGTAACGAGAAGGGACGAGGGCCCAAAAATATAAATCGTGAAGATGTATTCTCTTCGGATCTCTAATAGCTAAATCACCTTCACAGGCACCTTCACTCCTATATCAACATAATTACATCCTACAAGTACGTTACGGACTGCTTCAAGGAGCTTTGATTACTTCAACCATACCTCCTAGCGGCTCTCGACCTAGAATGTAAGCTTCTCTATTAGATAGAGAGTAGGATATATCTAATATCTCGAAGGCCTTCAAATCAATATCTAGCTACCAATTCGAGCTCATCAACCTCCAGAGCGTCCAACTCGGGACGGGGCTCGGGCGCTTTCACCAGTAGAACTGGTTCATCGGAGAGATACAAGAACGAAAGCGAACATCTCACCGCTATCGGTTCCCAATTTTGGGGGTATGTATTATTATTTTCTTTCATAGTTTTTATGGTTATATGTTCTAAAGACACTGTAATGGTAGTGTCCAAGACAACGACTACGGCTATGCGGTAGAGCTATTGCTTGATGAAGAAAAGACGCCACCTAAGTCCAAAAAGGCCTAGGGTGTTACCCAAATACTAGCTATTCCGGCGCTGCGTTCATGGAGGGGAATACTACTACCTATTATGGAAGATCGTGCTATGGTTCACGGCGTAGAGAAGAAATGTTTCGAGGGGTTCCTCGTTTTATGTAATAATGACTGCTATGCTATGGCTGATGGATTTTCATCCACTCTTTGAAATAGAGCCTATTAATCCGCGAAGTTTCCACTACGTCGAGTCACCAATAGATAGGTAATTTTGATACAAGTCTAACCTATTCGCAGTACCTATAACTTGGTGCTCTTGACTATTAATCCTAGCTCTGTGATTGCCCTGTGATTGCGTAAGTTGGTTCACCCATAATGTATATAAAAGAAGCTTGAGCCTATCCGCCGTTATACACTACTATACTTATAGGCTAGGTAGAAACGATTAATTTCAAAATAAGATTTTTTATACGTTTTAATTATTAAGAAAATTCCAAGCTTACTGTCAACAAGCTTTATTTCAATTATATCTGACCCAGTTGAATAGTTGAATAGTTTAAGTTATGTCGAATACAGGACTTCGACCTAGGGGTTAGCACCTGCTCTGCCTAGGTCAAGGGGTGTTATTATCCTAGAGGAGTAGTGTAACTCTAAGGCGACCTATATGACGATCGTGGATCCCGCCGTTTGTATTATCTCCGCCCGGCCTCTCGTCGTAGTGACCGTCTTTTGGCTAAGCTCGCCGTGATTGGGGCTCCTCTTAACTAACTTACCTAAGCAGCGGACCTTGGGGCACGTCTCGTTACAACCAGCTCAAGGCTAACATAAGTAAACACGTCGTTTGCATTTCCCCGTAGCACGGTCCCAGTGTTCCTTTTCAATGTCGTATAAGCCTATTCGTTGTGATATGCCAGTTGTATCGTCTGTTTCGACCAACAAGACCGCGACCTGTGCAACTAAGTGCGCCTCAAAGTTTACTCTAGCCCAATACCCCTGAATGCGACTTGCCTCATCTTCGTCTCTACTATTGATGTTCTTGTTGCTGTCATATATTGTGATGACGTCATCGTCATCAAAAGCCTTGGCTTCTGCAAAGGCCACGAGGTCAAGATGCTTCTGTGTATTTTGCCAGGTCTTGTCTATATCAATGCCCTTGAAGCCCAAACCAAGGTCAAGAAGAGGGGGAGACTCAATACGGCATCGCTGCATGTCCCGGTCCCAGGGAATGGCTTCGCCTTCTTTAGAGATCGAGATCCTCAATGTGTCTGCAGAAAACACGAGCATGTTCTCAACCTGCTTCTTCCACTCTTCTCCTCGTTTCATGTCTGCGATGTTGATCTCTATTACTCGGTCCGTTTCCCCCTCTTCCGGTAGCTCGGCATCGGCGACGCGGGTTTCGCTCTTCATGGCACAGAAAGAATAGACACCTCCGCTGGTGTTGCTGTTATTGTCCAACCAGTATATTTTGGCCGCGGGTTCGAACCAGATCCCAACTTCCTCCGGAAACTTGAAGCCAGGCGTACGAGCATCATCGACGCCCTGAAATCCCTGCCATCCGCACCAACTCCAGCTTGGAAACCCATGCCGACGATGCTTGCTAGGTGAACCGGTTACGTTGAAAAGAAGGCTCTGGAATGCACCGTGTTCTACAGGAATTCCATTGATGAAATGCAGATTCATCTTTTCCTCAACCACTGTCAAAATGCCCTGGATAGCCTTGAGGGTATCGCTTTCGTCTGTTATTTGTCGGTGGAGATAACCACTCACAAGGCCCTTGTACACACTGTACGCCATTTTGTTGCGAGACGAGATTTTTCCGTCGTCGTGTTGGCTGTAGGACTCGAGTGCCATCGAAAGTTGGGTGCTACTGCGTTCTGCAGATGGGATCGAGAAAGGCGCCGACGACAAAAGTTGCGGATGTTCCAAAAAGACGCTTTCCCGCCACGATATCCCGGTACTGCACTGATAGAGGACCTCTTTTTCTGTGAAGATCAAGAGCCTTTTGGAGAGCAGCATTTCTTGGAAAGTCCAGGCCCGCGTAACCCATTTCGTGTCGGTAATTATGTTCTGGCTGGGGCCCATATACAGCCCTAGACAAAGGTTGCCAATATGCTCGACGATTCGTCCTTCAGGGTTCGAGCGGCAGCGAATACCGGAAAGCCCAGCTTGTGAATCTTGCCCGGAAGCGGCAACAATTGTCACACATGCACATTGGTATATCTTGCTCATGTCGCGTAAAACGTGATTGTCGATGTTGTCCTGGTCGAGGCAGATCGCATCCACCCAAAGATACGGAATCTCCATCTGTCGACACAGCTCTATGGCGTCTTTCACCGTCAGCGGCAAAGGCAATGAGTCATTAGAAAGACCCCCTGAAGATTTAAGGCGGTCGGCAATGCCTCCTACGGCAGTGTGCTTGAGCTGGGGCACGCTCTCATCGCCCCAAACATAGCTAAGAGCCGCATAACGCCCATCAGCGCTGCCACCTTGCACTAACCTGCTTTGGCGTACATCAATTAACCAACTTGGCCTCCACTTACTGCCGCGTTCCGTGTAGCTGTGCGGCTTGCACTTGTCGCCATGATAAGTGTCGCAGCAATGCATCCAAGTTTGAAGGAGACGGATATCGACCAACTCACCCACGCACCGGCCCTTCAAGTAGCCATATTCGCCAAGATGAGTCACTTTTTCACGCAGTTGGCCCATCTGCTCTGCCATCAGCAAGGAAAATGCCGAGCGCACGTCAGAGCCGGCAGGGAACGGCACTGAGCGGCGGGGTTGCGAATCCGGCTCGAGAACGAGGCTTGTATTCGCCACATGTTCTATCCTCTCCGCACAATCCTTGCCAATCGTCTCGCCAGTTTCAAAAGCACGAACCCAGAGACATTTCTTTTGTCTTTGCTGTTTGAAAGAAATTTGCAGTAGAAGTGCGTCGATCTCCATACCAGGAGAAGTGTCGCCGACAAAGCCCGTACCAGATCTGTCTAAGCTGGTCGACGAAAGGTACTCATATTTGATTTGTGCGTTCGGTTCGAGCCCAGCAAGCGAAAGTTGGCATTTCGCTACAAAGCCACCGACAACTAGATGGCACAATGGGCAGAAATCTCGGTGTGCGAGCAGGGACTCGGCAGTTTGGCACTTGATAGGGGAGCGATCATCCACTTCGATATCAATGCCCACCCTAGCACTCGTCAGGTACGACGATATCTCCAGTGTACGGCAAAACTGACAAAGTGGATTCTGGTGAGCATCGTTGCCATCTTCACGTCGGCCCGCGTGACAGTTTTCATCCGTTGCAACGTCTTCTGGAGAATTCATCTGTATACCGACTATCGGCTGAGGGTGAGCATCGACGCCTGTATCGGCCTGCTGTGTGGCATCGCAATCACCACCTGGAAGGAACGGCGCTTCTGGGTGATTCAAGCTAGCCATTCGTGAGCGAAGCGTCTCACGAGCTGAGGCCGTGTCCGGGTGGTGGTCACCAAGCGTCTTCCTCCGGGCCTCAAATACGTTACGCGACAAAGCCAGGGCGCTGTAGCGATTCATTTCCCAAACAAAGTTGGCAATATCCTCCAGAACCTCAATAGTGTCGATATGGCACTCGCCCAGAATATTTTTCATTATATTCCATCGGCCTGTCTGTATCAAAATGTATAGCACGCCCATTGCACGAGTCCGCTTTTCTTCTGCTACTTCCTTCATCAACTTAAACGCATACGTTTCCACCTCGGCAATATCCAAACGGTGTTCCGTTTCCGACATATCCAGCTGTTCTTGTTTTAGTTCTCGTCGTTGTCTGACCAGGACTTCGCACACGATGATGTGACCCAGTTTACATTTCCCCCGTCGCAGCAAAACGCCGCTAATGTTGAGCAGCTCCATTTTTGTCTCCTTGCTGTCATGATCATCGATGCTTTGAGCCATCGAACGGCACTCTCCCACTATAGACGCTGCTCGCTCAGGTTGGCTAGATTTAAGAAGTGACTCCAAATAGTATCGCATGTTTTTGATTGTACGAGGGTCCTTCCACTCAAAAACTGTTGTCTGGTCATCCATTAGTTCCTCGAAAACTTTTCTCGACTGGCTAAATTGTCCAGTTTTGAAAAGGCACCACCCCAGTAGGCTCTTGCCTTCACAGCTGTATTGGTTGGGCTCGTCGAAGCCGACGACAGCGACCCATTCCCGAAAGTACGGCTCGGCTGCGGCGTACTGCTCATATTTCCCTAGAAGCAGCCCACAATTTCGCAATGCCCAAGACGACTGAGGATCGTCCTCGCCATACTCTTGCCGTATACATCCAAGATAAGCTTCTAAGGCGGATAGGGCTTCCTCGACTTGGTCTTGCTTCAGATGTTCCTCCACGCCCTGTTGCACGCGTCTCAGGTCCACGGCGGAAATTGAAGCGTGGTCTGCTACATCCATATTCGTTGTTTTTGTTGCGGGTGTCAGTTGTATTAGAGAGCAAGAAAAGAAATGGATTTTATAAATGAGACGGGGAAAATATCATGTAGGAAAGGGACGAGCAAGCAGTTTGGCGTAAAAGAGACAAAAGATCAGACGAAATGGGAAAGGATGGACGGAGGGGGCAGTATGGTCTCATGGAGGTGTGGAGTTTAATCTTGTAGGGTAGGTAGCTTATGGCCTCATACGTAATAGAATTAGGAAACCTATTGAGTCTAAGTTGTAAGATCTAGAAGACCTACTAGAACTACTTTTTATAGAGAGGCCTCCACATCCTTCTCATATAATCCATAGGGCTGATCCAATCAATCCCGATTAGCTACTCTGATACACTATGCTGTGACATATGGCAACATGAGAGCTGCTAGGAGTCCCAAAACGGTCATTTGCAGCGATTGGATCAATAATGCCTGGTGCTGCTGTAGTATTGGGGGCCGTACTGGGGTGGAACGGGAGCTGACGCCGCGGGGGAGGGGGGGAATTTTCTGGTTCTAAATCCGCGTCAATGTTATCTACTTTCGAGTAATAAATAGTTGTGAGTAGTCACTTAATTCTATTTTCTAAGGAATAATTGGATGGTAAGAGATGGTAAACCAAATAAAATTTAATATAAGCTAGCTTTATAGAGCCCTTGTCGTCTCAGTCTTGCCGTGTATGTAACAAGGGCTAGAAGACTGGGATCGAAATAGGATCAATTTAACTAAGAACACGCTTTAGCCTCACAGCGTTTATGACTGTAGATGTCCATTGGGATATTAACTGCCAAATCGTTTTGAAATTTTCCAAGTTTCAAATTCAGAAATTGGATTACTAGTCGTACGCTCTTGCTTACACGCTTTTATTTATATCATTAAGTTGGAGTCAAGATCAAAACCGCTTATAAATTATGTCTGCTATATGGCCCTCTGGGATACGTGGGCAAATAGAGCAATCAGAAAACGGAACCTCCAACATCGACATAGGCACTTCATCTGTCATGGCGTAAGCCCTGTCGTACACCACTGAACCAAAAGGTTCGGCAATATCCCTCAACTTGGGATATTCAGGACTCCCGCACATTATATATACTGCTTCCGAGCCTGCAGCGCCAGCAGTATGACATCATCTTTAGTTTGTTAAAAAAGCAATGAATAAAAGAAAAAGAACCTTAGAATTCTAGTTAAGCACCAGCCCCACGTCCCTTGCATCATCATCAACAATTAAATCACGGTAGGCAGAATTTGTTCACTCGCCATGTAGTAGTACGGTACTAGCATACCAGAGCCTAGCCTTCACAACAAAATATTCACTTATCTCTGGGGTACGGTTCAGTCCTATGAACCGAGAGGCCATAAAGGAATAGGCATCTCTAGATAGTAGGTCGGCTATATAGAACGAGATGCAAATACCGATCCTAATAGACAGGGGATGGATGTCTAGGGAGATATACCCTTATAAATCTAGGACATCTGACGATTTTGCTAATGGTAAAGCCGAGCCGGACCGGTTTAGGAGCGCCGATGCCAAGCTTCCGGCGCCGTGCGGATAAATTGTGGGACCACGGAGGGACGGGCGGGATTGGCATATGGGTGGAACGAAGCGCACAAAATGTCGTGATATCCTCCTCCCCAAAGCCTCTACCCTGTAGATTAGTCTGTTGCCGCTATGGGTTAATACTGATGAGTGGCAAATTGACAGACTTTGTTAGAAGTAGTCTGGCTAGTGGTGGTGGGGATGCTCGACCAATGTATAATTCTCTCTGCTTACCAACATAGAAGAGATCTTGATTGGGCGCCTGATTTAATAAAGAGCTAACTGCATTGATAGAAATAGGGAGGCATAATCTCCCCTTGTCAATGCTATTAGCGCATGTAAGATAGCCTTCTTTTCTGGGAACGAGACATAGTCGTTTAGATCGCGTATTAGTCATGGCAGAGTTACCATACACTCAAGTTGGATTGTGATTAGTATATGAGAGCTTACAGTCCTTCGCACTTCAACGTAAATTTAGGATCACAAGTGTACACAAGTCCAGAGAAAAACATATTTTTGGTCTTCAGAATTCGTTAGTTATTTTTTTTTTTTGGGTGTACCTGTGTGGCAACAACCAAACAGCGGCAGTAGCAGTAGTAGCAACAAATGCGACTTTCTAATGTTTTACTGCCAGTTAAATGATTGCCATTTCCGTTAAAAACCAAATGACAGCCCGTCCATACGCCCAGTCAATGACCAACCCCCACGGAGAAAGGATTTATGCTCTCGACATGACACCCCATGCACGGATGATGTTATCAGTGTAACCAGCAAATAGAGTCTGACCATCCGCGCTCCAGGCCAAGCTCACACACTCGGGCTCGCGGCTCTTCTTGCCGACCGAGGTGAACTCGGGCTTCAGCTCATCGACCTTGCTCTTCTTCTCAAGGTCGAAGATGATGATGCTGCTGGCGGTGGCGGCGCAGAGCCAGTAGCGGTTGGGAGAGAAGACGAGGGCGTGGATCTCGTCGCCGGCGCTCAGCGAGTACAGGTGCTTGGACTCGTTGAGATCCCAGAGCATGGTGGTGCCGTCCTTGCCACCGGAAGCGCAGAGTGATCCATCGGGTGAGATGGTCACGGTGTTAATGTAACCGGTGTGGCCGATGTGGTCGGTCTGGAGCTTGCAGGTCGAGAGTTCCCAAACCTAAGGCGGTGTACGAGTTAGTATCGCCGCCGATGAATAAGAACAGGCAATTCATTGTGTACGAAAATAGAGAGATGGATGCTTCATCAGTGCGTGGTGATTATAGTCTCATGGCCTGTAAAGGCTCTGAAGTAGCAAATATTTTAAATTGCAAAGCATCATATGAAGCAAATCCAAGGGGGAAAGGGGGAAAAGGGACCATCTCTCATAAAGCGAACCGAAGAATTGCCGATTGCGTACCTTGACAAGCTTGTCCCAGGAGCTGGAGACGATGACGGGGTTCTGGGGGTTAGGGCTGAAGCGCACGCAAGATACCCACTCGGAGTGGCCCTTGTCGGTGATGGTGTACTTGCAGTCACCGAGGGTGTTCCAGAGCTTGATTGTGCGGTCGCGGGAACCGGAGACGATCTGGCGGTTGTCGGCGGAGAAGGAGACGGAGAGGACATCGTTAGTGTGGCCAACGAATCGACGGGTGGTGTTGCCGGTGGCGAGCTCCCACAGGCGGAGAGTCTTGTCCCATGAGGCGGACAGGGCGTAGGCACCGTCGGAGGAGATGACCTGAGAAGGCCGACCCGTCAGTCAACACGTTCATTCATTCATTCATTTGTTCAGCACCCTCCACCACTCCTCTTCCCATATCCGTTTCTCCTGCGTTCTTCGTTTTTCCCTCTGCTTCCTCTATGTGTCTTCTCTACACCTTAATCCCTCCACACTCTCGAGCAGGCAAGCAAGGTAAGGTAAGGTAAGGCAAGGCAATGTAAGGCAAAAACGTACACAGTCGGAGACGATGTGAGAGTGGCCGTGTAGCGACCGCTTGGGGTATCCGTATTGCGACTCGTCGCGGGTTAGGTTCCAGACGATCAGCGTCTTGTCACGGCTGGCGGACAGGAGCATGTTGGGGCTGTAGGCAGAAGAAAAAAAAGCAAGAGTCAGCATAGTCATGGATATGGCGCTATGGCTTGTTCATTGGTGTTGATATTGGTGTTGGTGGTGGTGGTGGTGGTGGTGGTATTCGTACTTCTCCATGGAGGTAGCCAAGCTGGTGACCCAGCCATTCTGAACATGAACCTGTTAGCATTGCCGCTCTGTTCATTCCTCTCTTCGACAGATATGCGCTTGCGCCCATATCCAAGCGCGCGCGCACGCGCACCATGCCCTGGCCGCGACGGGGACAATATGGATGGCATGGACGCAGCGGGAGAAGACGACGAATTGGCTCTGATGGGACACAAACTTACGTGGCCCTCGAGGGTACCCTTGAGAATCAGTTGCTCAGCCATATTTGTGCAAAGCGATACTCTCTTGTCGGTCAGGAAGCACGCCTCGAAAGAAAAATGAAGAAGTCGGTGGTTGGCGGCGAGCTTGCTGGGGCTTGGGAAAAGTCTCGGGGCTGGTCACGTTGATTCTCAAAATTTACTCGGGGGTAAAAATGTGTGGGCTCTGGGCTCAGTGTTAGGGTCGGAATCGCTAAGATAAGCAGCTACCAAGTAACCCGATAATGTACCCAAGTATGTACCCAGGTACCAGACCAGAATGCATAAGGTAAGGCTTCTAGGTCGGTTGCTGCGAATTGGGTGGGTACCTAACCTACAGAGTACAGTAGAGTATCTGAACCTACTAGCACCTTGCACTGGGAAACCAAGCAGATTTCACGTAGATACAGTAACCTCAAAGCTGTCTCGTACTGTAGAATACAGGTAGCAGAGCACTGTGAGGATGAGCGGGAAATTGACCAATAAGAGAACACAGCTTGTACATGCTTCACATATGCTCTACAGCTGGCAGAATGAGGCTGTCACCTGCCTGTCAAGATGGTTCTCCAACTTGGTCAACCCTGAGATTGAAATTTATTGACGATGCTCCTCTTACAACTAGTCTGTCTCACTGCGTCATGGGCTATTATTAATCTGAAGAACATCAATCACAACTTTAGATGAAGTAATACCTAAGTCACGTTTAGATAAGGCATACCATCTAGTATGATGAAGACAGCGCTGATATATTTTAAACAAATATTCCAACTGGGGGTATCTTGAGAAAACCGTTCCCCCACGCCAGGAACCCGCTATGCACCCCGTAAACGCCACACAACATGCTTCTTGAACCATTGCCATGCAATTTGTTTGTGAAATAAAAGTCGAACGCAAATGAAACCCGCCATGCTTCTGTTTCCCGCGCTCAGCCTGGACGCCAACGAAACTTGCGTTTCTTAGACGATCGAGCTAGTGACCATGAAGAATCCCGTATAAGATCGTGGCCTCAGGCGAATAAACAGGGACATGGAGATCCCTAAGAAAACTGCAGAAGAAGACTGCGAGTTACTACTCATGCCCTCTCAACTCGGGTCGTGGCCCCTCAGTCTACAACCGACTGTGGTGATAACCACGGGGAAGATTAAATAAGGTCGTCTCTAGGACAGCCGACAAATTACAGCTCTCGCCTATATAGTACTAGGCCCGGCTAAGTGTATTTGTTAGCAGATAGCAAACCAACACGTGTAAATCAGATAGTAACTGTACACGTGCCGGGCCTATCCACCAATGCCCTCCAACGGAGGGCGCCTGCTCGCCCTTGGCAGCTCTTTGCGCCCGTATTTAGCGCTGGCGTTGACAATCGTACTATGATCAGCAACCTCCGTCGCTCCATTGGCCGTACGACTTCTCGGGAGTAGACTCTTGAGAAGGCCCTCCCAGGCGTCGTGTCGCTGTTTAGTCAGAGCATTGCGATGTGCTACCTCCTTGAGCTCCTTCTGGCGCGTCAACTTGGCGGCTCGGTCGATACGCCTCAGCGCCATCTCGGCTTTCTTAGCATCCGCTACGGCTTCGGCTCGCTTCTTTTCCGTATTCTTGGCGGGCAACTCCGCGGGCGTATATCGATATGTATGCTTGCTAGGGAAGCTAGGGAAGTGCTTCGGAATCCAGGCCCGCTCCTCCTTCTCATATTTGCCGTCCAGTTCATCGCCGAGGACCGGCGGCGTACTCTCTAAGTAGGTTGTGTTCTCAATAACAGGGTCGTAGAATGTTGGCTCAAGGAACCTTTTTGGAACGGGATTCTTGAGATGCGGCTTGAGAGAGCACAATGGGAGATTATGGTAACGTAAGACGGCCTCGTAGTCAGTAGGAATGGGATCTGATCTTCGTGCGGCGTGAGCGACCCGTTTCAGCTGATCGATGAAGCCATCCATATCTACGCGTCGTTAGTCATGATATTCACTATACCATTTTGTCGGAGGAGAGAACCAACAAGTCTCAACCATCTCAGTAAAGCTTTCTAGGGCTTCCTCTGTAGCAGAATTGAACCCTACATGGTTGAGGGCTAGAGTGATCGATCTACGTAAGCCGCCCCTGGCCGTGTTCTCGGCTGTTGGGCGCCTTACGGCCTCATAAATACTTTGGGGAGTAGTACTGGAGCTAAATACGGTAGACTCGGTGTCGGGTTCAAGTGTAGCAGTGCGCTGTCGCTTGGAACGGGATTTGTGGTCTGCATCTTCGAGTTCGACGCCTGGGCGCTTTCGTGAAGTACTATCCATGATAGTGTTGTTGTTGTTCTTATTGTTTCTTCGGTGTTTGTAATATGTGGACTATGGGCAGGTGAAAGGGTAGTTGGAACCGATGTTCTGGCTCGAGCGCACGAGTCGACAGTGACAATGCGTGGCGTAATATGGTCGATGTTTCCCTGTTGCTGGCTGTAGATAGAGAATGAACTGGGTATCGGGGCGATTGAACGGGGTAGTAGAGATTGGGCGCTCTCTTAATTCGGTGTTAGGAAATCGTTCAGAAAGCCGTCTGAACAGGCAAAAACGTCGACGACACGGGTTAAGACTTGCAGGTCTACTAGGAGATAGGTGTACCGTGGTAGTACTGAGAGTAGGGTGAGTGGTCGTAGGTAGCGCGCACGGGTACTTCACGCTCTAGATCCCATACAAGGTCGACGGTTCGTGCGAGGAATCGATCAAGTCGAGCGCGGAAGTCTACGCGAGAACTGTACTATACTAGCAGGAGCGGCAACGACAACAATACCATCAGTGTCCCCTAGTGTTGACGTTCAAATATAGAGAGATAGGGGCCGGCACACAGACGTAGACTTAGCGGAGACGGTGACGGCAAGCAGAGGGCGGTGGAGGGGGACCTGTCTAAAGTTGGTGAGGTTCGAAGTAGGTAGGTTTGTGGGTCCTGGACCTAGATTGAATAGATTAGGTACCTAACAAATTGTCAGCCGTGTCCCACTATAGAATTACATGTCTAACTAGATTAGGTTAGGTTGATGGAGATGCTAGCATCTGTACCTACTTAATGTGATAGATACAGCATTTTACCCAAACTTTAGCTACAAAATATAACCTAGTTACACAAAAGGATTTATCTGTTTAGTATATTAAGAATAAAAAGAGAAACTCTTTAGCCAACGCAGCATCTCCAGAGCTCTAGGAGACTACAGCATAGCCATTACACTACGCAACTTTCTAGTTGTAGCAGCTGGAAGGGTTGCCTAGGCAGAACAGAACCGTCGAATTACAGTACAGTCTTTCTCTTGTTTTCTCTCTTTTTTTTTTCTTTTTAATTCTGGGGAAACCATTGCAGTGGTTGTCATCAAACGAGCGAGCTACATTTTTTTGCATTTGCAACCTGGGCCCATCAAGCACCATTGAAAAGTAATCATCAATGGTATGGAAAATCAAGTTCCTAGTCTCATACCTACTCCTTTCCATGATACACCTATCGTTTGATACCAAGCTTCGCCGTCTTCTCGGGAGAACTCCCGAGCTGGAATAATGACGGTCGAGGTCTCGGAGCAGCTACGGTCAATTGTTGCCAACCAACTTTCTAGACCACCGCGTCCCAGCTCAGAGCATTGGCAGACTGTCTATGTAGGCGAGCGTGGTGACGATCACTTGACTCGCGGACAAGATAGCGGCTTGGGTGCGCGTTAGCCTTGATATAATGTACTACTGTAGTCTAGGTGGTAGATTGGATGCGTGCATCAAATCGTCTAACTACTCAAACTCACACTCACCATACGACCGGGTTTCCTTCCCTTTTTGTTCATTATATTTGTTTGTTTTATTGGCAACGTGAGTGCCGGTCTTCCGAGAGTAGATCAGGGTATCACCACAAGCCCGGTGCCCCGGATCGCCAAGCTTCCAAGTCGATGCAGGACGTCTCCTGATAGCGCGAAGCGAAGCGAGGCTCTCGGTCCGTAGCCGCCAGATCTTCGGCGGGACAAGATGCGTTCGTGCGTGCATGTGTGCACCCCGGCTTCGTCGATACCCTACATCGTAGACGGAGTGCAGGGGTTGGTACTGCTAATCTTCCCCGACTGTGCCAAGCTGGTGATGCAGAGTCGCACCCAGGCTCGATTGCCTTGCCGGTCAAGCAGACGGGAAGCATGGGTTCGAGATCTGCCTACCTATGTGTCGCGGCGGTCGCGGCTCCTCATGCACGGCCGGGCAAGGGCGCCATCCACCAGTGACACAACGAACGATGGCCTGTCGGCTATGAGATGAGCACGCGATACTAGACTACCTAGTGATTTAGTCATCTAGTGATGTAAGGGGGCCGGCCTCATTCCTAGGACTATACCTACCAAGTGTTCCTACCGGAGTGGAAAAACCCATCTGTGCGTATGCCTTTACCTACCTACCTGGTTGTGATACACCCAGCCGCTCGCTCCGTAGCCGAGTCGAGGTCTCGAAGGGAAACACTAGCCGTGGGAATGGCGCTTCTGGGCCACTGACGATACTGCGTCTTCGCGTGGTTTGGCTTTTCTACCATGTACGAGATATACGAGCATCCGAGGATCTCGGCAGGCCCATTGACACTCGCAGCGGCCGTCTTGCTGCCCAGGACGCCACGGTCGTAGCCAATGTTACTCAACATGGCGCTACGCGATTGGCTACCCATCTATCGCAAATCGCAAGTTTAGTCTCTGCCTGCCTCTTAGTGCGCCCACGTTGGCGATTTATTCGTTCATGTTCATGTGGGTGCATGGGGGCTCGGGTGTGAAGCTTGGTCAGCTCATGGTCATGGTCGAAATACACGACAGGTAGATGGCGAGGGCACCCGATCAGTGCAACACTCGGGGTGGGAACGACGGTAAGCGAGACCAAATTCATGTAGATTTCGTGGACGGCGTCGTCGGAATCGCTATCCGGTCAATTCGTCGGACGAGGGCGAAAACACCATGAGAACGGAGCCTCCATGTCCGATTCTAGTACACCCGATAGCATAGTCAGATATATATTAACGACGTGCAAATGACCTCAGCTCTCTCTCGCCCGCCCGTTGCCCTCTTATTTTAGCTCGTATGGCTCACGGCACACGCCCTGGATACGACTACTTGATTGGGGCAATGAGATGTTGGAGGCAGTCTGCTGGGGTCGAGACCCCTTCGACAGGGCAAGCCACAGTAACAGGGCGAGGGTCGGCCAGGTTTTCGCAGGCTGCGTTCGGCGCAGTCTCCTCCCACCTACCTACTCTCTCCGTGTTTCTTCCTCGTTTTCTTACCCCCCGATTAAGCGTTTCATAATCTGTTGCAACAGTGCAACCCGGGAATTAGCGCCTGCCACTACCACGGGACCTCGAACCTGTTAGCGATGCAGCTGGTTTTCCTGGTCTGTATAGCCAATCTCATAATGCATGCAAGACTATATGTCACAGCGTGCTCCGACAGGTCCAAAGTAGATGAAGCCGAGATTTCCTCGTCCAGTGGTAATTGCGATCACAGTCGCGATCGCGGGGCGAGCCTAGATCAGGAAATAGCCATGCTTGCTGGGCTCGGCTGACAATCCACACCCTTCCGTGCTCCGAACTTTGTCATTGGGCTCACATAGAGAGATAGAGAGAGACGGCGAGGGAAAGGGGGGGAGAAAGAGAGGGATACGGCGTGGGAGCGCTCGGAGTCTCGCAGTTAGCAGCCGGCGAGACAACCATCTCCCTATCTCCAAATGGGCAATTGATACTACGCGACCTGCGGTGGTCTTTCGCATCTCGGGTAGCACCAAATGCGGTGACATGGAGCACGGGAGTCTGCCGATGGATGCTACGCTGTTGTCGTACTTGAGTAGCGGATGTCGCAAGGCGGCCAATGAGAAGAAAATCCCGGCATCAGGAGAGAGAGATGGGGTGATTAAACCTTCTCTTGTCCATCCGTAGGTACTTTGAGTACATAAGTGAACACAGAAGAGGATCCCATAGAGTCATGCAACCAGCGTGTAGATGGGTGTCCCATTAATGCGGGCCATACTACCGACACGGTCTTAAGAATATTGGGTCCAACTCCCGAGGCTGCCGAAGACTTGGGGCGGTTACAACATCACGGTGTTTAGTGTATACAGAAGGAATGGGGTGACGACGATAGTTCGTCGACTCGCCTCTCGCCACTCGGAGAATTTATGCGGTCCCCTACGGGGTTTATGCGCTAGCTCCGATATCCCATGGATAGATGCCAGCTATGTATTTTGAGCCTTACTTTTTGGTTTTAGGGGTGGCAGGTCGTGATAGGGCAGAACCAAAGTCGAAGTTGAAATGACGCGTTCAGCTTCACACGGTTAACCCCCCTTTTTGGAGACACGGCAGATAGCTAACGACGGCAACCCAGTCAAGTACAGGCTTCATCTCCTCTGTTCCAAATATGTACGAGATGGCTGGGGCGATCTGTTGGCGTGGGTAGAGTCCTACAATGCCTTGTCTATTACCTAGTCTCACGATGAGCCTGCCGCACATAGCCGGATGCTTCAACAGAAGATGTGGTATATCTGGAGGATCTTGCTGTAACCCACCTCACGAGTTCGGTCAATGCTCCGTCCCTTCCACTGTAGCTTATAGGCCGTAGCCTTCTCGGGTGCATTAGGGTTCTTAGGAAGAAGGAGATAGGTACCGACCTATCGAGCCAACATGGAGCGGGAACATCCGCCATCATCGAGTTAGTTGACAACATGGATACACCTGGTTTAGTTCGCGGGATGATGTGTAAGCTTGCCTACTCGCCACCTAGACGTTGCTGACCACCAAACCGCCAAGCTCTACCGTAGCGTGCGTAGAATACCTACCCTAGATCTTCAAATCTGAAACAATGAGGCAATATTTCACACGACGTGCTAGGTCAAATATAGTAGGTAGGTAGTCATTTTAGCGTGGAGGGAAGAGAATATCTCTCAGGAGAGATACGCTCGCTTCCCCAGATTTTCATGCTCCCTTCGCGGCAGTGAAGGCGCACGTGCCTTTATCGTCGACCACCCACACTCCATAGCGGACCGGCTAACTTGGATACCTGGATCGCGACGCTAAGGGGCACATGCGCAATTTGTCTATTCGGAGAAGAACGGCTGGCACGGCAATGACAAGCCGAGAGCGCCAAATTACTTACTAGAACCAGAATCGATGATTATGCTGCTAGACTATCTATTCGTAAGCATATTCTTTAAGCATCAACGTACAGCATACGTACTAGGTATGACTTCTCGATAAGGTAATCCATATACTACGCACTGGGTAAGTTAAACAAGTACTCACTACTATGTGCCGGCATACTATACATCAGAAGCGTTTTCGCCTACAATCTAGGTCGAGTTAGTGTGAGATGGGAAGGTAATGAGGTGAGTGCGTTGCCACCGGCATTTCCTGCATCTACACTACTGCAGACCTTACATAGACAGGCTCTAGACAGGCCAAGAATTTGGAACTCTCGGTCAACATTCACCGAGCCATGGTACCGCGCCGTATGTGCGAATATGCGATCTTGGTAGCGTTATTGGCTACCTATAGGCTTTGTCTTTGCACTTGGCGTCAGCATCTTGGCCTTCTTCGAGGCCAAGTGAGTAAACATCATCTGACTTGGCTCGCCCACTGTTGGGATTCTATCGGACCTTCTCCGGACTTTAAGGAAGAAGCAACAATACGGAACTAGGTATGCATCTATCTATGTACTGTACGCATAGGTATACCTATGAGCGCTTGACCTACATATGTACGTAGTCTATGTAAGGAGGGAGGAGCTTCGATTCGTTTCATAGCCGCATCACAGATCATACTATATGCGTAGATGGTGGATGACAATGCAGCACTTAGTCCAGGTACACTACCTAACTACTTAGACTACCTAGGCTAGAAGCAAAGGAACGGTCCCCACGGATCAGCAATGCCGAGACTTGGCTGACAGCTAACGGTTGAGCTATCCGGACCGCCTACCTACCTACTTACCTATGTAACTACTCCAGAATACTACTGATTGCCTGCCTATCTACAATATTATGTATGTATGTATATCTGATACATAAACGTAGGACAGGGTAGAATAGGATGAGATAGATAAGGAATATGCTCGCTAGGCTTGTTGTCGGCTCATCATGTGCCACGTCTCGCTCCCTTGCGCGTATTCATCCACCATAGGCAGGATCAAGGTCAAGACGAAGAAGCGGTGATAGACATGTGATAAGTACCCGATTCCACGCCTTGACTCGATGTACACGAATTCTGCACAAGCATACTACTACTATGCATACCTACGATGTACTTACCAAAATCTTGTGATGACAGGGGTAAGAGCTGTGTTATCATAGCCAATCTTCCTACTTAGCTACCTATGTACCTAGCCTAATTATCTAAGCGTCCGTTTTATTATCCCCTATCTTATGTCGGTGTCATACACATGCATACTTTGTATATACCTAGATACGATTCCGAACAATGAGGTCGACATATTGAAAAAGTAGATTGCTAACTAACACCAATAGTTGACATGCCAGCTCGGGAATTATCGTAGACGGGATTCATTAGTTAGAAATAATATTAGAACCATCTTTTCGACTTTTAGTAGGTGGGAGGATAAGTGAGTCAATGAGGAGTATTACTGCTGGCTACCTACTACTATCACTCACTCTGTCTAGACTCTGTCTCCCGCGCGCGATTAGGTAAAGTGTACAGTACGTCATCCGTGTAACTAACACAAGGTAGGAGTCTGTAAGTAGGTAGGAGGTATGTAGGTACCTACAGCACCTACCGGTAGCCAGGCTGCTGTACTGTATCTAAACCCTACATACCTGCATGTGGCACCCCTTTCCCCCACTTCCCGATGCCCTCTTTTTTTTTTTTTTTTACGTCTTCTTCATCTTCAAATTTATTTTTATTATCGTGTTGGTGTGCTGATGTAGGGTAGATAGTGGGTAGTGTAGAGTTTCATTCTCGACGAGGTACCTACTGGAAACGGGAGAGAAAAGGACTCATTAAGCTGACAGGGGAACTTTCGGGTAGGTAACACGACGGCTCTGATTCCCACGTTTCGCTAGCTCGTTAGCTAGGGTCTATGTTGTCTATATATAGGTAAATTCGATACCGAATAGACACCCAACCTAAGTCCAGGTACGGAAAACCCCTGCTTATTTGGCTATTCTACTTGTCTACACACTGCACAGCTCACAGTAGCGATACTTTCCCCACGTGCGGAGATATGTACCTAGTAGAGGGAAGTTGTATGTGGGTGGATCTCTTCGGACTTTGACAAGAGAGACGAAGTCCGACTAATACCACTGGAACCTACCTCTTAGGTATGTACCTGTCTAAAGGTGTCTATTCTCACCCAGTCCCGGTCATCATCATCCCTCTGGCGATCAATCCATCATCCAATTTGTTCTCCAGACTGGACGGACAGAATGATTGTTTTCGGCGGTCCAGGTACCTACTGTGCAGCTTACATGAGGTGGTATGCCGATGCCGTGCGTACATAGACACTACAGAGATACATGACTGCGCTACGTTGCGTACCAGTACGACTTTTCCACGTATGTTCACGTACTGATGCAAAGTAGACGGACATAACGGGACTCATTGACTGCCTCTACCTAAATACTCTACTTACATCCATCTCCAGGATATCTTCATGACTCCTGCAGACTTACAATAGATGCACATGTACTTCAACACTTGCACACACATACCCACAGTCCAGACGACACCAAAATACATGTACCTATATAGATACTTACTTTACTTACCTTACTCTTCTTATGCGCACGTACACGCAATACTCCAGGGCTCTCTCTCTCTCTCTCTTACATATCACACATACTTAACACACCACACACACTTCTCTCTCACCACACGCATACATACACACACATACACACACACACATAACACACGTACACACAGAGATACACATAGATACACACATCCCAATTCCTTCCAATCCCCGCTCATCCCTCCCCCAAGAGAACAACCCTGGTCGCAATTGCAATCACCGTCCGGTTCACCAACCTTCGCTCTCTCCGTCCCTGTACCTCCTCTGTCTCTCCCTGTGTGTCTCCCTCTCCCGTCACCTGTGTAATCATGCCCAACGGTTCCTCATGATTACACCAACTTCCGTGGACGTACTGTAGAACCACGGCACCTGCATTGATTGATAGCTTAATGTCGCCAAGATCCGACAACCGTCCCACTCGGCCGAAACCCGCTTTGCGGCAACCGACTTGGCGATTCCCAAACCCCCAACCCAGCACTTAAAATTATCTGTATTATTTATCACCATCATGACTGTGGCGTGGTGCATATAACTACTGCTAGGTACACTACCACTCCCGGTCCGATGCGGTTACTAGACTGCCATTCCAAGACCTCCAATCCGCCCATTCCATCCAGTGATTTACCATCTCCATGCGTCTATACCTATACCTGCCATATTCACGATTATTATCATATTTAATCGAATTTATCCTTGTTGTGTTGTATCGGTGAACCAGTCGATTTAGACGGTAGCAGAAGCAGACTACATACACATTGTATACTATACATACGGCTTGCCAAGTTGGACTCATCTTTCTGATGTGACCTGTCCTTCTCCGGCCCTCACGCTGGTTCTTCTAGCCTCTTCTTCTTTCTTACCGTTAATAGACTAGGTTAAGCTAGGTTAGGTTAAGCAATTAAGAGAGCGGGAAAGCGAGCAATCATGTTTCCTATAGATGTCACCATGTTACCGTCCCTGCCGACGCGGAAGGCCTTATTGGTGGTGGACGCTCAAAATGACTTCCTGGCCGAAGACGGCGTATTGCCGGCCAAGATGCCCATGGATCTCCCGCAGAGAATCAGCCATCTTGCCAACGATTTCCGGAGGAATGGCGGTGAGATTATATGGGTGCAAAGCCGGTTTGAGAGCCCGAGGTCCGTGGATGCAGAGCAGATCATGATATTGGACACACCAAGCCCGTCTGCTGGCGCAGCACCCGCTCGGGGACGTCGTTCACGAACGACACCTCCGGCGGCAGCAGAACCGGCAGTCTCACCAGAAGCATTCCTGACGCCGGACCCTGGGAGGGGGCCTCGTTGTGTCAGGACCGGCACGCTAGGGGCCGAGATGCACCCGGTTGTCGAGCAAGCTGTCGGGACTAAGGATCACACCCTAACCAAAACGTTTTACTCGGCATTTAAAGAAGATGAGCTGCTGAGACTCCTACGGGTTAGGTTCGTCACCGAGCTGTTCATCTGTGGTTCAATGATCAATACTGGGGTCATGGCTACGGCGATTGATGCTGCTAGCTACGGATACACCATCACCATCGTTGATGACTGCTGCGGTTCGCAGTCCATGTCGCGGCATCGCACAGCACTCCGGCAGATTTCGACCATGACGGGCTGTGACACGCTTTCAGCATCCAGCGTATTAGGCGTGATAAGGCCAAGGCCGACTGTGCCTGAGCAAGTAGGCCAGAACCAGCGTCGGGATGTAGCTGGCGGGAGATCTCCAACCGTACGTGTTCAGCGAGGTAGAAAGGGCGCTGTTGCGCCGTCTGTCTCCGATATCCAACCATCACTTGAGAGATTGTCACTAAGTGGTGAAGCTGCAGCCGCCGACGAGCATGCGTCTACGATCAGTCCATCCCAGCAGAACCGCCAGCGTCAGCAGCAAGGACATCAGTCACAGTCACAGTCGCAGTCACAGCCACAACTACGGCTACAACCACGACCATTGTCACAGTCAAAGCCAAAGTCCAAGTCACAGTCACAACAGCAGCAGCAGCAGCAGTCACACTCACCCTCATCCCCAGCGGTACAGTCCATGGCAAGGTCTGACTACCCACAGACCAAAAGGAAGACAGATCGAGATACTGTAACACCAAGGGGCACGCGGCCATCAACAGCTGACAGCCGCATTTCAGCCGCTCCAAGACTATCCGGTGGTGGTGGTGGTAGTGGTGGTAGTGATGATGATAGTGGTAGTAAAATTATGAATAGTGACCGTTCTGAGTCAAGAAAACCGGACGAAGTAAGCGCCGATTTTCCAACGTGGGGTTCAATATCGCCCAGCAGGAGATCCCAGCTGTGCACCCCGCCCCCTTCAGCTTCAGCTTCTTTACTGTTACCAGAGCTGCGCGCCAATGAGAGCGTTGGTGTCGATGACAATTCCCATGTCGATGCCAACAAAGAGCAGAACACGTCAAAAGGCGTGAAAACTTCAACAAGGACAAGCGATGCAAGTAGCCCCGCTTCATCAAAGTCAGTGTATGAGTCACTAGAGGCACCTCCGACACCTACTTATGTGGCGCCCGAAGACGATAATGCAGTCCTTCCACCACAACCACCATCAACAGATACGAAGCATTTTAAAAGCAAACATAGGAGAGGTAAGAAGGCCAACACCATGACACCACTACAAGATGCCCAGAAAGCGGAGAGCGAACCGCTCTGCGAAGGCGACACAAAAGTTATCTACAATATCCTACCAGAGCCGCTAGCGCAGGACATCTTCGAGCGCATCCAGGCCGAGGTCAGTTGGCAGCGAATGTCGCACCAGGGCGGTGAGGTCCCACGGCTAGTCGCTGTGCAGGGCTGCGTCGAGGCTGACGGCAGTAAACCCGTTTACCGTCATCCATCCGACGAGTCGCCACCTCTTCGCCCCTTTACGGTGGCTGTGAACGAGATCCGACGAGCCGTGGAGGCGCAACTAGGCCACCCACTCAACCACGCTTTGATTCAGCTCTACCGCCACGGGCATGACTACATCTCTGAGCACAGCGACAAGACTCTGGACATTGCGCGCGACAGCTTCATCGCTAACGTAAGCCTTGGCGCCGAGCGCACAATGACACTACGCACAAAGCGGCGACCGAAAGACTCAGAAGAATCGCACGGGGCCGACTCCGCCGACAACCTCAAGCGCCAGATACAACGTGCTCGGCTACCGCACAACTCTCTTTTCAAAATGGGCCTAGCGACGAATATGCGCTGGATGCATGCGATCCGGCAGGATAAGCGGCTAGTAGCCGAGAAGTCGGACGCGGAGCGCGCATACGGCGGGTCCCGTATCTCGCTCACGTTTCGACACATAGCGACGTTCCTTGACGCTGATGAGGCACACATCTGGGGCCAGGGCGCGACGGCTAAGACCCGTTCATCCGCCCGCACTGTCGTAAATGGTCAGACGGATAGCGCCATTGCCATGCTCCGAGCCTTTGGGCGGGAGAACCAAGCTTCAGAATTTGACTGGGACGACCATTACGGTTCCGGTTTCGACGTCTTGCACATTTCGACAGCGCCTAGACTTTTCTTATCTGAGGAAGACCATGTCGTGAATACACGCCTCCAAATTATGTTGGGTGAGCTAGGCGTTTCATACGCTCGCGGGAGCGTGTCGACGGCCGGAGACCCGAAAGCAAAGACTAAAACAGCAACGGATACTAAGGACGTGCCGGTTAAATTCGTTGATCATGATGAGTCGAAGACAACCCTCGTTGGGCAGAAGGATATCATGATGTATCTCCAGAAAACATACGGGAATAAACTTCCAGACACGGAACGTGTTCGTGAGAGATTCCGGGAAGGCCTGGAGATTTTAAACTCGTGGCGGGTTTTATCTTCTTATTCCTCTTCTCCTTCTACGCCGCCTGGGGAGGACGAGGAAGCAACAACGGTAACCGAGCTCCTAGCCTTTTGGGAAGAATATGCCGCAGAAGATGCTTTTATCGCTGGGCCGATGCCGAGTCTCGCTGATTTCGCGTTTTGGCCCGTCTTGCGAGATATTTTGGCCTCGCCGCTTTTTTCTTCTATCTCTCCCTCACCCCTTTCCCCTTCCACCTCACACTCTTCGTCTGAGCTGGAGGATGAAGACGAGAAGCCTGAAACCCTAGGTAAGGAAGCTGAGAGAGAGGTTGACGCGGCACCCCCACTCCCGAATCTACGAGCGTACCACAAGCGCATGCTAGCACGGAATGCTGTTGCGCGCGTAGTTGGTTGAGTATTACCTGTACCAAACTTAGTACCTATACGTACTTGGCTAGAAGGTCGTCGTTACCTTAGCACATTTGGGTTTCTTTTTTTATTTTATCTATGTCGCTTCATTATCTCCCATTTATCACATCTGGGTCATATTTGTCCAATGGCCACACTCAGCGTTCCTTATTTTGTATTTCCCCGACTGCGGACTTTGCATAGCAGGCATATAGGCGACGGCGCGAGCGGGTTATTCATTCTTCATTGTCTATCATGGCGAAGGCTGGGAAAAGCGGATGGCGGGGCGTGGCATAGCGTGCATATCTCATTATACAGAAGTACTTACCTGGTGTGAGGTCATATGTAATATTAAGATGGAGATTGAGATCTAGTCGAGAATTTTTATCTTTAATTTTATCTCAAATATTCTACCAGAACCTTATTTCTAAGTCCATACCTAAGTCTAAATACGGGGATCACCGCTCTCTGCGTGCGTTACGACTAGACTTCGACGTGACCGTTTCATAGCATAAAAATCTCGATATATAGAGATATAGAAGGTTAAGGGCGGGGGGTCAGGAGATGGTCATGATATATCACCATTAATTCACGTCTGGGTCGTAGAAGTATTGTATCTGACTTATAACACACCTTAGCTCCAAATTCTATTCCCATTCATACTCTCATCCAAACTCTCATCCCATTATATTCCGTAGCCGCACCGTGTCCGATATCATTAGTCCCGTAATTCGACCTCTCGTAAAACGACATCCTAACGCCAGGTCATTCCCTGTTCCTAGGTATTATATAAACAATTCTCCCAACCAAAAAATGGCAAAGTTACTTAAGTAATTAGTCCCCCACCGTTTTCCCTGTACGCCGCGCGCTCGCATGACCCAAAAAAAAAAAAAAACCCGTATCTTTTAGAGGGCAACGTGTCTTTCACCGCCCGCTGTAGCCTATACCCCTATTACCTAACGCCCTTGCGTGTATCTCCCTGTACCACAGTGCGCTGCCGTGCCATAGACGCCTTCAATAAATTTACAAATCGGAATTTTCCCTCGCTGCGCTGTACTGCTGAGGGACAGCATATTCAGAATGCATAGCTGCCGTACCGTTATTACCAGGGCCGCCCATAGGCGTGGGAGGTGGGTTTGTGAAGGTGTTGGTGAAGGTATGATGGTAGGCGGCCGTGGGTTCATTAAAAGGGGCGGTCGGAGCGGATGGGTTGGGTAGGTGATTCGCGGGGGCTAGAGGGTTGGATGCGCATGCGTAACCGCTGCTCATGGTGGCAGAGGCCGACGTCCGATCGTTATCTTGTAGGATGATGACGGGCCGGCGTGCAATCATCTCGAACACGATCGAGCCGCCTTCCCTCTCATTACTGGGGACGTCCTTGTCATTCATGCTGAGGGCGCGGAGGATCTGCTTGTCGATGCGATCGAGATCGTGGTCCCTGATATCGCCCTTGAGATAAGCGGCAATGTCGTGGGTGGGCATAGCCGCAGCACGTGTCAGGCGGGCAATGGCGCTCCGGATGCCGGCGTTGTTCTCACGCTGCCAGCGACGGTACGAGGCCAGGGTGTGCATCTCGTCGGGCGGGGTGACGGGGTGGTTATGGTGGGCCTCGAGGATCTCGATGAACCAGCGATCGCCCTCGCGGCGTAGACGGCGGATGGCGGCTTTCCAGCGGCAGCCGCACTTCTTGGACTCGCGACGACGCTCCCCGCGCGACTGGGACACAAACTCGTTGCCGCCCTTGTCGCAGGCGAAGTCCTTGCGGATGACGTCGCCGTCCGGGTCGTATTTGCCCGAGGGCAGCTTCTCCTTGACGGTGCGCTTCTGCGACACGCCGTAGCCCGAGGTGAAGACGTGCAGCTGCAGCGAGAAGATGGCGTCCTCGAGGGTGTCGTAGGGGCCCTTGCTGAACTGATGGACGGTGGGCGGTCGTGGGGGCACGGGTAAAGACAGCGAGAGCTCGGCTTCCTCTTCTAGGCGGCGACGCTTGGTGCGACGACGGCGTCTGGGGTTTGGGAGAGCGGTGTTGTATGTCGGGGAGGAGGCTGCCGCGGTGTCTGTCGCAGGTGGGTTTACGGAACTAGCCTCTTGGGTTGAGGCCGGATCCATGGCTGGGTCTGGGGCGTTTGTCACGCTCTGAGTCTGCTGAGAGCCGGTAGTAGCAGCGGAAACGGAAACGGAATTAGAAGTGGTGGCGGCGGTGCCATTGAGGGTCGGGGACGGAGGTTTCGACAGTGGTTGAGGATGTATATTGCTGTTGTTGTTACTGGTGCTGTTACTGTTGGAGGTGTGATTGATGGTAGGCTGGACGGTACTAGTAGTGGTAGTAGTAGTGACGTGCTGCTGCTGCTGCTGCTTCTGCTGAGAAGGAGGAGGCGGCGGGGGTGGCGGAGCGGGTGGTGATTGGAAGCTAGACTGATTGTAATATCGCTGTTGCTGCTGCTGCTGAAGTTGTTGTTGTTGCTGCTGCTGTGGTGGTTGTGACGATGGTGATGGTTGTTGCTGTGGCTGGTTATAATGCTGCAGCGGTGTCAGAACCCCGAATTGTGAGGCGGCCATCGTTGGTCGAATGACCTGGGCCTGACCTCCCGTGCGGTGGAAATCAATTCCGAATCCGTGAATGAGCTGTATATTTCCCCTACGGCTGCGATATGTTGTTGATCCAATCAACTTTGTGGTAGTCTAGTCTAGGCCTAGAGATTGGGATTGTTTACTTTGAAGGACGGCTACCTAAGTAGGCGGGATCTTGTTATAATAGACTGCCTATGTACCTAAGGTAGGTAAGAGGAGGTATGTATGTAGGTACATAATCCATGACAGTACGTAGGTAAAGTGGGGAGTGACGCTACTTACATGTGTATGTCTACGGGTCTGTTGTATCTTCCTGCCTACATATGTAGGTATGTGAGAGGTACCTGCCTTCAATACGATTGAGCCTCGAAATTATATCTACTTACGTACCTTTGGTAGGTATCTACTTACCTGGTAGTTATAAGTATCCGGCTCTTTGTCTGTCGAAGATGAGTATGCCAACTTATGCTTAGAATCTCATCTCTTGAGATAGATATAAGTGAGATAACTTGTTATTCTATAACGGTAATTTCATTGCCATCTATTCCATAGTAAGCGGGCTTATAGGCGTAATGAACATTCCTATTACATTATGTATGAGTTACCTTGAGGTAGATGGTGTCGTCACCACAGCCGGCTACCATTTAACTTAGTTATCTAACCCAGATTATGGATTATGGCCCCTTCCACGAATAACTGCCCCAACGAGATGAAGCCGTCCACCCCGCCTGCTCAACCGTATGCATCCTCGAACTCCTCGCCTGCAGCGCCTCCTCTATACTGACCCCCGCCGCAAACCCCCCCACCCCAACATCCTCCCTCTCGACCCGCAGCCACCCCTTCCAGCCCGCATGGACCAACCCGCCTCCGCCCGCGCCCCCGATCACCACCGTGCCCCACCACTGCCGGCCCCGGCTGGCGTGGTCGCCGTACAGCATGAACTCGTCCACGCCCCCCAGCACCGCCTTGACGCCCTCCTGGCTCCGTCCTGGCCGATACAAGTGCACGTGCGCGAGGTCCGCGAGAGTTGCCGGGTAGTTGGCCTGCGAGGAAGATTGTGAGGCGACGAGACGTGTGGCGTCGAACTTACCCTCTGTGTCGACTATCACGACGGTGTAGCTGTGTGGTGCGGAGATGAGTGTTGAGATGAGGTGGTAGAGGAAGGGTAGGTACCGTCCGCTCACGGAGAGGAGGGGGGGTGGTGCGGATTGGGTTGCGCGCTGGTACTGGCTGATCAGTGCTGATAGCTCGGGTATGGGGATTCCGGGGTTGCGGTGATGAGAGGGGTTGTTGTTATTGGTGAAAGCCCCACGGAGGGATTCGAGGAGCTGTTGGGAATCATCGTAGTTAGTATAGGGGGGAACTTTCTTAATAAATGCATGCACCGATATGAGATTTGGTGAGATGGCTGTAGACGTGCTGTGAGATCTCATGATGAGATGTGAATAGGAATGAGAATGAGCAGGCGGCGATAAGATAAGACCGCCTCAGTGAGGAGCCCCATGGAAACCATTGAAACCGAAAAGCGATGAGCGTGTACAATCAAACACCACCACTACCACCAACTTTGCGCACCATCGCCAATGAATTTCAAGATAGATACGTACCTCTTCTAGACTCCCCTCCGCCACCTCCCCGAGTAACCGAGCGCCCACGTGTCTCGCAGCCGCAGCATCCATCCTCAGTTGGGGATACAGTTATTGGTTGAATTACCTCCTCAACCGGATAACGAGCCTGATCTCGGTGTTGTGTCGGCGTAGAACAAAATCAAATCAACATAAAAGAAAGAAAAATAAAGCAAGAATAATGACACCTCCGTGCCGCTTCTTCCCGGCCTCCCAGCTCCCGACCGAGATCCAAGTTAAGGACGGCAAGCGGCGCAAGGGCGGCCGCATCGACCTCTCGGCCTGCGAGCTACTATCAATGGTACAGTACGATTGCCAGATCGAAAATCCCAGCCAGGGGGACGCTACAGTGCGGTGTTGGCCCGTGCAGCGCTGGTTTCGCCGGTACGTTTTGTTTTCCTATGTTTCCGTTTCATGATCCACTAGTTGGTGTGATGGGGGGCTTGGATTAAGATGACCGGGATTGGAGCAGAATGGGAATATGGATGGCCTCGTACTGGTTTAGCTGATGGAGAACAATAGGTGTCAAGATCGAAAAGGTAACTTTATGGTCGAGACTACCATGTGGGAAACCAGGACGTCGCCTTCGAGTCCAGTGGATAAAGGCCCCCGGAATGGCGGGATTGGAGATGGGCGTGGTGGGGCGTGAGCCGGTGGCTGTCAGATTACCTATAAAGCTGGAAGTGATGAAGATACCGACCCGATACCGTAGTTACAACAATAATACCTACTTAGGAATGACTTTATCGGCCGACTCAGTACTGTTACAGATATGATATTGCTAGGCCGTGAGTCCGTAGCTTTTTTGCATTATGACGAAAACTCCCAAAACACAACAATCCCTCAACACTGAAATCATGCTTCAATATTAGCAGCCTTTCGAGCATCATCCTAAAAATTAGAAGTCATCATGTAATATCCAATATTATGTTTGAAACGCGGGAATTCTATATCTACCTAGGTACCTAGCACCTAGTACCTAGGCTCTAACTTGATTTCGACCTTCTATATGCAAGCGATCCGCAAAAGTTTAGCAATGCTTTAAAAATATACAGCTCAAGCACGACCATATTCTAACTCCCGCCAGCGACGTGTTTGTAAGATACTCGCTGTGTCAGTGGAAGAGATGAATAGTTAACCTAAATCCGAATATAAGATAGATAATCCGAGAAAGCAGAGAGGTAATCTATTTTAGCTAGTTGCTTGATGGGAATGCTGTTGCAATTGACAACATACAACTAAATCGGGTGTGAGAAAGATGGTTCGGTTCAGCGGCCCTAGTAACACTTCCAGCCTTGAATCGGATCGATGAGGCCAATTGTGCTGACGGTCGACTGACAGAGCGCAATAGGTATGGGAAAATACGAATTCACATACTCGACCACACAATAACGCTCTGTTGTAACACGTTTCCTCGAAGTATGTATATTTGGTGCTTGGTCCTCGATTTCGGACTATCCGACGGAGGGGCTGGTATAATACAATGCACGAGTGTCGGTATTTGCAGATTTCTTCTCTTCTTCGAAGCCACACCTTTACCACACCCTCTGTCTATTGCAGCTGCACAGAAAACGTTTTGTAGTTGTTGTCGCCCTCGTCTATACGTATCTCTCCCCAGATTTCGTGTTATTTTCTTTTCGTTACCCCACTCATCTAACCGGACTTTGCGGCGCGCTCGGCCTCTAGTTGCTTGTAGAAGGCGTCTCGGGCGTTGGTGCGGGGCATGTGGTAACCGTACCTTTGCCATGGTTAGTATGTGAGCGTATAGTAATAGATTTGATGCGTCCGAATGTCTCGGCGTCAGGTCATTTTCGTCGTTATCGGGGGTATCTCGTACCAGTAAGCGCTGCCCATTGTTGTTCCAATACCTATAGTGCAGTGTTAGTCGTCTTTGGTCACCGGAAAACCGTCGAGGCCGGCGAGAGTGGAAAGGCGGATCATACCGAGGGCAATAGCCAGATCAACGATCAGGCCCCGTTTGAGCATCTACAACCGAGGTCAGCGTCACCGGAGGAAAGGCAAGTGTAAATGCCCGCTCGAAGCGGCGGGAATAAGCCATTGCGCTTGGGAGAGTACATACACCGGTGATGGGTTTGACGGCCATTGTGAGGAAAGCTTCGTTGGGTGGTGATGGTGGTGGTGAGGTGGAGGAAGCTCGAGAGGGAGTTGCGGTAGGCCGGCTGATGATTTGGTGGAACGATTTCCCTCACATTATTCGCGCGAGAGCTGGAGCAAGCTAAGCTTCCCTTCAATTGAGTCACGTGCAGTGGGTTATGCACTGTATGATGTATGCTGTACAGCTATATGTACCTTACAATCCAAGCACTCAAGCCACAGATGAGGCTCATGGGTGGGTATGTGGCAGGTGGGAACATAGGTACACGAAGTCGAGACCCACTATTTTAATGATAGATGGGTGGGTTGGATAGATGGATGAACCTAGTCCGGGGCATCCTCGGAAGAATGCCGATGCGCCGTTCGGTCGTCGGTAGGTACCTAGATCTACGTACTTAGATGATGGAGACTTTTTCGACAGCTTCAATCCGTATATGCATCAAGAAAAGGCAACCTACAAGCTATGAGTTTACATTTGCCAGCCCGCCAGGCTGCGAATGCCGGTATGGTTTGACCAACCCTCTTTATTTATTTATTTTAATATGCCCGCTCGCTAACCAATTGTCTCTTGACAGCTCGTGCCAGCATCGCCAAACCGTCTATACACCTACAATACCTTCTTGCCCGGACACAACGCCGAAATGCCTGGCTCCCTCGCATCAACTGGCCCAGAAAGAAGTCCGAGGCCGGGGCATCAGACTCCCCACTCGCTAAAATGCTGACGAAACGAGAGAAGGAGATGAAGCTCACCGAACGCCTCGGCAGCCGCACCCAGGGCGAGACCATCTTCGACGAGGAGCTCAAGGCCGCCGAGGACAAGCAGACGAAGGAGGCCGACATCCAACAAGCCAAGCAGGCCGCAGCCTCGCCAATGGGCTGGAGCGGTATGAAGGAGCACATGGAGCGCGGCCTCGACCCGGACCCGCGCTGGAGGGTGCGCTACCAGCGCAAGAAGGTCATGCAGATGGTGCGCGCCGGCGGAAAGCTGTCCGCCGAGGAGCGCATCAAACTCTCCGAGAAGGAGCTCACGAGCAAGAGCGAAATTCTCCCCACCAGCACCAAGAAGCTGGTGCACCTCTCGCACCAGATTGTCGGCAAGACCGTCGAGGACGCCATCACGCAGATGCGCTTCAGCAAGAAGCGAATGGCACGGGAGGTCAAGTACCAGCTGGAGGAGGCCCGCGACACGGCCATCGCCGAACGAGGCATGGGGCTGGGCGTGCAGAGTGGCGAGACCCCCGCCAAGCGGAAGATTCAGACCAAGGACGGCAGGACCATCGAGGTACAGGATCCTACGCGGCTCTACGTCGACCAGTCCTGGGTTGCGAAGGGCCCTTATCGAGGGACTAGGATTCAATACCATGCTAGAGGACGCATGTCCGTCATGTGGCGGCCGACTACCAGTAAGTCACCCTCCCCAGTGCAACAGCTACCTATTGAAAACTGTTACATATTATGGGCTCTGTACTGACTTGTTCCTGCCCTCAAGGCATCCATTTGGTGCTCAAAGAGGAGAAGACACGGATACGGCAACACGACGATAGAGTAGCCAAAGAGGCTAAGAAGGCCCCCTGGGTCCACCTGCCGAATCGCCCCGTCACGGCACAGAGACAATATTATTCATGGTAACATGCTAGGTTTCTGTACAACGGACTCCGGAGATTATAGTGACGAATAGATACCGACCGGTAAATCACACGCGGCCGGTCTTGCACATGTACATATTTGTAGGATATTCTGTATTCTTGCTGAACGAATATTGACGTCAATCAACTCTGGCCGGAAACGTGAACCCGATCGCTTGCTCTCTATCTTCGATCCTCTCATCGGTCCTTTTTCTTTATTTTGCCTTCCCGTACTCTAGGTTTCTATCAGAAAGACTGTGGTTCGCTGTGGTATGCGCTACAGACTATTTCAAAGGTACAAGTATTCGCCGATGGAGAGGCCCGTACGACAACGTTCCTATGAAAGACCATAGTACATACCATCTATCGGCACGTGTACCCCATTTTGCATTATAACCTGCAGTTCACCTACCCGAGTAGGCAGTACACCCTGACATTTATGTTTCCTTGGGGAATGTTACACAGCTTGGAATCCCCTGAGCAAGCAGAGTACGACACACTGCACCTCTCTATTATTTGGAAGGACGAGTCAATACACGTATGACAGAAGAAATAAACTGGTAGTGCATTGATCGACACTAATACTTTCTACCATTTTCCGTGTGTTTGTTGTAGATGGGACTCCGTAGCTATCACCTTCGTCCCAGTGTCACTGGCTAACAGCGAGAATAGGTAGTGCAAAGATATCCAGCCCGAAATGCAGCATACAGACTAAACCGAGCGACTATAGAATTCTTAGATATAAATATATCTATTGCTGACTAATGTAGTAGCACTACGACGTAGCAAGTAATTCAACTACTAGAACCTCAAATCTAGAAGAGGGCAGCCCGCAGAGGATGAAGGCTATGTAATTTCCATAAAGGACTGTACATAGGCTAGAGAATTCCGCTTACAAATAGACTGATCGTACAGTTAACGGATGAAAACAACTCAAATCTCAACTCCTCGGTCCAAGAGGACGAAGCTGTCTGTTGTTTTGCTTGTATGCTCTAAGCACCATTTTCCAGCTCGGACTTATAGTCAACAAGGTTTACGGTTAGTAGAGCTTCTATGTTAAGACAAGCTTCACACAGAGAGACTGATAATAATCTTGAGGACAGCGTATTTCTGAAATTATCTAGAACCTCATAGCAACATAGCTACATCTGATCCTCCCTGTCTAGGTAAACGAGCGGCAGCCATTATGCCACAATCATTGGACCATGCCAATATAATTCATTCAGAACATCTGTCAGTAATGCAATTTGAATTGCACAATATAGTAAGCAACAAACAAATGGGCTTGTTAGACAGCGTGGAGAAACCACAGAGGTAGCAGTAAACTCTATTCCGTCCTCACTGCAACCAATTCAATGTCAAGCCTTGCATAATCTATTTTCGGGAGACCGACTTAGATCATAGTTCTCGGCTGTGTACGAGGGACCATATCTTCGTATCGTCTAGCATGCGCTTCGAGTTCTGACGAGTTCGAATACACTGACGTTGGCGAGGTGGGCAGGCCCGCAGGGTCTACATATGCTGGGTGTGCTGTGACGATGGGTTTGGGGAGACCGGACTCAGCTCTACTAATGCTGTCTGCAAACTGGCCACCTGAGCTAGACATAGGCTCTGAGATCTTGTATTTGCGAACACGATTGGCTGTCTTATTCCGCTGTCGACGTCTAAGGCACGCGCAAACTGCAATGATGGCGGCTGCCAGAGCAGCAGCGCCAACACCTGCCCCAATTCCAGCTTTCACGGCCGTCGAAGTTCCATTGGCAGCCGTTGTTCCACTTGAAGTGGTAGTGGGCTGGGACCCGCTAGAGGTAGTTGGGGATACAGATGCTGAAGTGGTCAAAGACGAGGCCTGGTTTACCATTAGTATATACACTACGTCTACAAATAAAGGTGCATTACTTACAGGGGCAGTTGTCGGTTGGTTGTTGGCTGCTGATTGACTTGCCGCTGATGAAGTGGCTGCCGACGAACCGGCTGCTGGTGAACTAATTGCTGATGCACTGGTTGCTGTACTTGCCACTTCCGAGTTTGAGACAGTAGCCTGGGAGGTAGGCTCCACGCTAGACACAGGAGTAGTTGTAGAAGCAACGGTTGTTGGGGTGGTGGTGGGCTCTGCCGTAGTTGACGTAGGCTCGGATGGTAGTGCTTCGGTTGAAATAGTAGACGCAGGTGTATTACTAGTTTCTACCTCTGCAAGAAATATTAGTTAAACGGAAAATTGATGTGTATAATAATACCTTAGCCATGTTTTCACTCACTCGCACAAATGTCGCTCCCGTAAGTATTTGCAAGGGGGATTTGAACATCAGGTGCATCATTAGGACATGCCGCAGTAATGCAATCTCGAATGCCGTCCTGGAATTGCTGAGGCTGTTTACAGACGCAGACCATGTCGCCATTTGCACATCCTATGCTTGCTGCATTCGCAAAGACACCATTGACACAACTGGCCTATTTGAAATCTGGTTAGTCATTGTGCTATTATCTAAGCCAAATGCATGTAGTATAGGACTGATAAGTAGCAAATACAATAATGAACAAAAAATACTTACAGCACAGGCAGAGGGTGCATCTTGGGCGCAAACCAGGCCTAAGGCGGCAACAGCAATAGCTGCGATCACTTTCTTCAACATCATGGTGGGTGATTGATACAATGAACCACTGGTTCAAGTTGGGCTGCTACTCGGAGTAGGGTGACAAAAAGGGTATCTTGAATAGAAGAGGTCGAACTAGTCGGCCACAAAGAAGAGAATCAACACGAGGTGTGAGGACACACAAATGAGTAACTTGGAGAAGAGGAGAGTTGTTATCGTTGCATCAAGTTGCTCATTGTGTGTATGAGAAAGATTGTCTCCAGGTACGAAAGGATAGGTGAGCAGACGACAACAATGATTGAAAGTCTGGTAAGTAGTAAAACGGGAAGCTGCAGGTGGAGAGTAGGGCAACGTAAGGTCGGGTCGGGTCAGGCCGGTACCTGCCAGGAAATCCTAAGGCTCCCTAGCTTTTGTTTTTTTTTTCCTAATTTTTTTGAGGTGACCAAGTTGGAATGTTTGCGTTGGTTTGTGCTCCTTCCGGGTGAGTAGATGCCCTGCACAATACCACCGCGAGCACACTCCTGTATGATATGTGACCCTAAAGCTTTGCGATGCCACCTGGTCCTTATTGTACGGGTATCTTCCGGTTGAGGTACCGCTTCTCAGTGTTACCTCTTCCCAGGAACACGGAACCAAAGATGCAATTCTCTTCTTGTGTTACTACCAGGTGTCAATCGGGTACTGTCTATCCACTGCAGTGTTCGTGTGGGGGAGAAGGTCCTATTTCTATTCTGCGGTGTTCCCAAGTGAATAGAATAGCTGTAGTCGATGGGAATCATAACAAGGCCAACGGCGGCAGAGTAGATGGCCAGGACAAGTGACAGTGCCTCTAAATAAAAGGGCAGGAGTTTGCGTATTCAAATTTTCACTAGGTTGCCTACAACGTAATTGTGAGGTGGTCTATGTATGAATCAAGGAATGTAAATAATGTTACGTTGTACACCGGTGAGGGACAACTAAGGTCTAGGCTAAAGGAGCGACAAGAAGAGAGGAGAATTGCCTGTACAAAGGCAACCGGGCGAAGTGAAAGTGAAAGTGAAATATCGTAAGGTGAAGTGAAGGGAAAGGGAGAAAGGTGAAGCCGAAATCAACACCAACAACAACGGCAACAACACCAGAAGTGGAGGAGATGGAGCCTTGAAAGGAATAAGAGAATGAGATAGGTAGGTGGGAAAAGAGGAACACTCGAAGACAGTGAGAAGGTATCCCCAAGAGAAGCAAGATCTAACAGACCCCTGACCGTTGCAAGATCAAGCGTCCATGGTGTAACCTGTACTTCATGGACCCCATTGCTACTTCCCTACATAACCCAAGGGAACCACCTACCTGGTGAGAAACAACCTCATGTACCTGCCTCATGTACCTGCCTCATGTACCTGCATGGTCTTTGTGTGCCCGCAACCTGTGATGTACGTACCTTCGTACCTGCACCTACCTACCTGATGTGCATGTGGGCTTATGTAGGTGACGTTAGCTGGCCTCCTTAGGTCGTCCATTCAATTCACAAACATGAGCAACTTCCCTCCCATCGTTAATAGGTCCACTTCCTCCAATACTGCGCCTGCCCATATTTACTTGTACATAGAGGTGGCATGAGCCCATGCTTGATCATTGCCCGTATCTCTTCTGTATTGCTTAGTTTGTGGCGGAGGCAGGATGTAACTGTTTTCTTGCATGATGGCGTGTATGTGGACTAAGTGCATACTTAGCTGGCGGGAGGGGATGAGGATCTAAAGGCGTCCAAAGGGACCGAGGGGACTGCCTACACTGGCTAGTCTAGCGTAGCCTTATTTAAACACATGAAACAGGGAGCTTGCCGATATCTGGTTGGTCCGTGGTTCCAGCTCCCAGGGTTTAACGCCACAAGCGAGCAGATCGGTACGTACCGACGCGCATCCCTGAAATCCTGATACCTTGGGCAGACCTTGGGTACTTAATGCCTTCTCTTTCACTTGCCCATCCAATTAATCTATGTGTTATCAACAGCAAGGACAAACTAGTTACATATTGCCCTACACTTCAATGTATGCCCATATGAAATAATCATATAATTTTATTTGGATTGTCAACCTTCAGGCCATTTGCCATGCTAAGAGCAGCAAGGGTCACGTTTTTTGTTAGTCCGTTTTCTCCCATCATTACTTTAGCCAATCAGCAAGTTTGGACATGCCAAACCACAACCAGGTACTTAATAAATCCCCCACCAGCTCTGTTTTCACCCTAGGTGGCACCTACCAATGTGCAACATTAGCGGCAAGGTACCAGAGTAAGGATCAGCACAAGGATACGAACCCTTGCGCAATGTTGGATTTCAGCTCAGGACCCCAATGGATTGCTGACCACTTGGCATATTACTATGTGGTGTGAGAACTTCCTTCATATTGGAGCTATCTACAGATGAAAAGGGGGCAAATAGAAAATGGACATCAGGTCGAGTTTTGTGTAATTTTTTTTATCTTGACTACGTCTTTTCATCAACTCTATCTTCTAAACTAGTCTTGATTAATCTGATTTCAACTTGTTTAATTGTTGCATAACAGTTGCCCCTCTCACCGCCACAATAAAAGTGGCTCGCATTGGCTAATAATTGGTGGGACGCGTTAGACTGTTGTAAGAGTTTGACACTCCCGCGCGCATATAGTACCAGTCACATCCCAGATATATATTCAATTCAACTATGGTTAGGTAGGTAGTCTATTATCATCAACGCGGTAGCAATTGTCACTAGTCATCCGTCAGTGCGCCATCAAAGGGCGTCGGATGGTAAGACCCAGATGGTTTGGCGCCGACGTCATTGTTAGCCTCAACATAAATTGTGATGATTTCCATCTTCTGTCTCGGGTGGTCCAATCAACTGAACTAATGGAGAATCCGAGACGGGACGGTCTTACGTGCTTATATACTAAGGCAGGAAGGTGACTATGAAGCGATTAATAGCATGAGAAAATTGCGGTAATTCCGTCACGTTTATCCCTTAGATGACTGCTATTAGTCTATGCCGTCTACGCATAGGTACAGCTGAGGTTCTCTTTTCAGAAGTACAGTAATTCCGTACAACAGACCGCATTCCGATCTGGGGTATGCATGTACAATTACGCTGTGCCGTACTGTAGAAAAGTAAAAAATACCCACGCCATAGAGGTAGGCGGGATACTGTAAGTACATAGGTACATACAATATCATAGGCGGGTCTACTACCTGATATGGTAGTTCTCACGGTTTCAGATTTCAGCCAACCAGCCAATCCAATCTCAGCCTAAGTATTAGGGTTCAGACTTCTCTCTCTCGGGCAACCCAGGACAGTGGGTGCATTTTCAACGTCTTCTATTTTATTTCTCCCGGTTAGGTTGGCTATTTTGAGAGCTTGGTCGTTGACAAACACGTTTTACTGACTACGTACGGAGTAGGTAACCTACCTAGTGCTATACCTCGATCCGACTGGATGCACTTGTAGGTAAGTATTCACCCTGTGGCCGCATCGCATCGTGCATGACCATGCCTCCGGGTTAGCTAGCTCCACGCATTTCCTATTCTGCCACGGGATGCCTAGGTATTGTCTCTCGTCTAGGTAGGCCGTCTGAAAAACTGCCCCCAAACTGCCTGCCAGCCGGTCGAGCAGTCGATCATATTATGTCTATAGCCAACTCAAGCGCTCCCGCCCCCCAACTCAATTTACTATTTTGCTCTCGAGACTATTCCCGAAACAACACTTTTGTGGCAAGCTACTGCCTTGGCCAAAGAAATCAACTCCATCACCATCTCATTTCCAACTCCCCCCAGGTCTACCCTCGACTTCATTCGTAAGGAGGTTACGTACGCACACTGAGGGCATACGTCCTCCCCCGTAGCGAGTCCCTTTCCCGTCATCGGCCCGGCAGTGGCCAAATAGTATTGGTGGCTAATCAATTGAGCGAGATGGTTTCAGTATCAATAATATCAATTGATTATGGTATCTCATAAGTGTACTATCATCCATCAGCCATCTGAAGAAGGATATGCTGCGCCGCGCTGTGATGTGCCACTCCTCAATTTGACCCCAGCAAGCCATCCGATATAAAGCGTCACTATGGGAGTTCGGATGTCGAAACCGACCACACCGCATTGTTGCCCAGATCCTACGAATGCCTCGTCAGCACTGGGCTGGCAAGACAGCCCATCTTGGGGGCTGATACCGAATTACCCCACATACGTTACATTCACGCCGTTGCAATTAAATTGCTTAGCCAACAACTGCGATACTGATCCAGGTCAATCTCCCATTCCGGTGAACTGCTTGCCTGCTGCCGCATAAGTCACATCCAGTGCCCAACGGCGTGACATAGCCCCAAGCATCTACATAGAGAGGGAGCAGGGGACGCCATGACATCTTCTTTCCTCTTCCCGCCCCGATTCTTAATCACGCCGAGTTAATATCTTGTCAGTTGAGGGCTGCCTGCACATGCTGGAAGAGAGAATTTCGTCTCAACAAAGACCTTTTGCATGCCGTCCTCTCTTTTCTCGAACTTATAGTAAACTTTGTCGAGATCCTCCATTCGGACACGATGTGAGATCATCTGCAGTGGATCAAGGTCGCCCTTTTGGATCTGCTGGAGAAGCTCCTTCCAGTATTTATGCACAGGGGCTTGACCATTTCCAATTAGGCGGATACCCCTCTCCATCAAAGATCCAATGTTGAAGTGGTTCGTCTGTAACTTGATTAGTCCAAGTGCGTCGTTGCTCCGAGGTGACTTAAGAGGATTGACTCACGTATCCGACGTATACGCCCGTAATCCCACAGCGCCCGAAGCTCCTCACGCCCTCAATCATCTCATTAACAATCTCGCTTGTATCTGTCTCGGCCCCGAGCATCAGCTCGAGCCAGTGAACCCAGCCCTTCGCATACTCCCCGGCAACGCACTGCACGGTTGTATCAGCAACAGACAGTTTTACACTACAACGCGGCTTGTGGTACAATAAACCCATGCCGAGACTTACTTCAATCGCCGCATCGGGTCCACGCCCACCGCAGAGTTCTTTGAGTCTTGAAACTACAGTGTCCTCATTAGTGACGCCGAAGGACAACTTCTTGAAGTCGATAAGTTCAAGCTTATCAGCATGCTCCATCGGCCACCGCTCCTTGATAAAGGATAGCCGAGGTTCCGTGTCAACGAAGATAATCTTAGTAGCGCCAGCGCCGATCGCGAAGATCCCGGCCATGTGTCCGATCGGGCCGGCGCCGAACACAGCTATCTGATCGCCGGGATAGACTGCCGTGTCGTGGACTGCATTATAGCTTGTTGCTAGCACATCGCTTAAGTACAACGCCTTCTCATCCGGAACGCCCTCAGGAATCTCGAGGAGATTCACGTCGCCGAGTGGCACGCGCACGTATTCGGCTTGCCCTCCAGCGAATCCACCAGTGAAATGGCTGTAGCCAAACATGCCCGCCGTCTGTCCACCATACACTACAAGATATATTAGAATCATCACTCATAGTCCGCCTAGACGACAGGTCTCTTTCCAATCATATCAGCCAATACCGGATACCGGCTCTCTTGAGTTCACTTACTGGCACGCTGTGTCGAGTTCGCGCTAGTCTTCTCGCATTGAGAAGATAGCTTCTGCTTACAGAAGAAGCATTCTCCACAAGCGATCTGGAACGAGGCTACGTATCGCTTTCCTTTTTGTGCCTTCGTCACCGCGGAGCCGACTTCGTCGACGATACCGCAGAATTCGTGGCCGAGGATATCGCCCTTATTTAGTTGCACGATGGTTCCTGTGCATTCGTATTAGTATGGAAGCAGACGTAAAACTGCAGAGATTGTAAGGATTGCGACAATGTAAGTTAGGGCGCGCTGAAGATACCGACCATGAAGCAAATGTAGATCGCTCCCGCAGACGGTGCTACCTGTAACTCTAAGGATCACATCTGTCGGTTCGAGGATCTTGGGCCGCGGCACGTCGAGCACTTGGACTGAGTTCTTCCCCATCCAGCACAGTGCCTTCATGGATCCCTTATCTCCTTCACTGGTGTATGTGCTTACGTCTTGGGCAGTCACGGCGCTGTCGTCGTGGCCTATAGCCTTTTCAACCGCGCTCGCGGCTTGTGATATTGACATCTATAGATTGAGTAGTGATAACTGGGTATGAATAGGCTTCGCTAGTTGGATGCGGTTGGGAGTTTAGCGATGATTTCAAACTATATTGTACTTTGTGTTTGCATCAGCTACTACTACTTGTCGTATAGGTTCAGCCCATAGCCTACATATATCTATACTTATTAATATGTAGTACGTAAATTACCAAAGCAGCTAGCCGTGCATCATGCCCACCTCATACTCATGTCATCGACCTGTGAGAAAGCTGGTATTACAATCTCCATAGCCGCCTTTTCATTGGCTGGCAAATCCACTGACTGCCGTTTGAATTAGTATGACGTTCGCGATCTATCGGGATTTAAAAGGCGTTTATGGGCGATGCCGTGTTTTACGTCATGACTTTTGTGGGGAGGTAATTCGCCTCAATGATCCGTTGATTAAGATGTAGATTTTGGAGAGGCTAAGGGGAAGTTGGATTTGTTCCGTTTGAGTGTGATTAACCGAGCCCGCAACTGACGGTATTACACTACCACTTTTTTGTAACGGAGACCAGCGTTAGTATACTGGATTTGTTCGTTCTAACGACTGAGCTAAAAAATGCTGTGTCCCAAAGGACGAGAGGTGTATTATTATCAACCATTATATGCCCTACCAATACCTATTGTTCCTATTAATATTTAGGTGTTGGCTATTTGAACCTTCTGACTATGCTGGTATGAGCTCTGGTTTGAGTATACTAAAGTGCCCGGCGCTTGGCGGGGTAGAGGACGGAGGCCAAGCCGGAGTAACGGGGCGTTAGCAGGGAAGCTATTGGTCGGCGTGCCGAAAAAGAACTGGATGCTAGTAAACGGCTATTCTGAGCATAGTACTCAAATTGTTCTATTCGAGTTTCTCCGGTTAGCTGTTCGCAAGCTACTTCCCGGCCTTTAGAGATTGTCGTTAGTCTGAACCGCTACAGTTGCGAGCCTAGTCATTATTCCGTGTCTCGCAGGGGTTGTCTCGTGGGTAAACCGTAGGGTGCAAAGAATGTTTTGCGCTATGCTGCTCTTAAGGATTCGAATCGTTTTCTCGGAAATACCCGGCGCTGCTGGTGGAAAGGCATGAAATCTTGTCATCAACTTGTATGTATTAGGCAGTGTACAGCCCCTGAATCCCAAGCACAGCCCCCTCAAACCCTTTATATCTTTGAAGAGCGGTATTCAATTGACATTGTTCAATTACTCACATTTCAGTATTCTCATCATGTCCACCCCCCTAGGTTTTGATAATATTCTTTTTATCCTAAGGAGTTGTCGTTCCGGATTTCGACTCCTAGCGTCTCCGTTCCGAAGGCATCGACGCACCGAACAAGACCGAACCTAAAATTTCTGTCAGACCTTGTTGAATAGTTATTGGATATCCTATCATTCTATTCCGACGTAAGCCCCCTACTAACAACTCGCTTTCGAAGAAGAATCCATAGAAGCTCACGGGAATCCAGATGAATCTGTCGCAATTGCAAACTTCAATCTGCTATTAGGAAGAGCGACATCGCCAAGTAGTATGGATATTCGAAATTCCTTCGTGTAGTCCCGAATAAGCTGGGGGCTAGGGGGGCAAGATGAAAGATAGCTGAGAGGACCGGTAGTATGAATAAAACGGCAACCACCGGGCAGCATGCAAGACTCTATAGCCACCCGCTATGATTAGCTAGGAGCGCATTTCTTTCGAGTGCTTAATATTTAATTTGATTGGACTCTAGATACCATGATGCCGAGCCTTGGGGAAAATTAGCGCCCAGAAAATACCTAACAATACATGAGTGGTTGATGGAGATTTTAATTCTAGTCTTGATTCAACTCTCGAGGACATAGATATATGGTAGCCACGTCCGATGCATAACAAAGACAGGGCCCTCATAAAGTCCGGAAAATCTGAGGTCCTTTCTAACATTATACTTATACGGTATTTAGTAATCGGCTTATCTAGGTTGATGGAATAGCCATTACGTGTCGGAGGTCGGGGTCTTGCTCTAGAGCTGCTTAGTTACTTCATTAGGTGTGTTCGTTTCTGTTTCCAGCACGTAGAGAAGCCAGGCCGCCGCGGCGCCTGGGCCGAGGAATACCATAATGGTAATGAATAAAACTATACGGCGACCAGCTCGCTTCGTTTCGAGTGAAGTCTCTGTAGCGAAAATATGCCGGCCGATTGTGTACATAGTGAGAGTAGTCATGGAACATCGGAGGCTCATGTGACCATACTGGCAAAAAAGCGTGGCTCCTTGTAATATCACATTTGGTCCAGGTTGGACCGCACTATATGATGGCCAATACATTCTTGTCCAGCTCACTTCGGGCGAACGGCGAGCCCAAAGTGCGACTAGAACATGAACGGTGGCGCTCACTGAGCCGACGATTCCGTAACCAACAGCGACCGAATTATTGGCTTTGTTGGGACGGTAAAATGTGAAAAGAGTACTAATATGATTTTGAATGAGCCCGGTAGTGAGAGGTAAGAAAAACCACACCACGATAGAAAGCTGGATGATGAACGGAGAGGCGCTCATAATACCAGGAAGGAGCAGAGGGAGATTCGTGAGAACAGCCCAGAATGCCATGAATGGTAGTTTATGTGCCTGGTCTGTTTGCAGTGACAGGCTATTCGAGGCCCGTGTCTGCATATAACAGTGTATATATATTGGCATGACCGTGGCGGCGCCGAAGAATTGCCACGCCAACTGCCAGAGCGCTGGGCTGTACTGTGTCAGCCTCATATAAAATGAATGAAAGAAAGATTCTTACTATCTTAAACATCCCTTGCCGTTGCTTCGTTGACCCTGAATAATGGCCATAAAATTAAACACAGTTAAGGACAAAAGTAGATCGGTCAATAGTAGAGTAGGCGCTGGACTATCAAGATCTGTGACATTAAGGAGAGGATAAAAAAAGGCGACGAGCAAGCCAAGAATGTAGTCTAGAGGCCAAAATCCGCTCCATGTCGTCCTCACTAAAGCACTCGGAGTCAGTTATCACCATCCTAAGTACCAGTTGAGAGAACTTTTAGAATTTCTAGGCTTAAGTTTTACTAAAAAGGTAAACGTCTGCTCTGGAAATTGCTGGAACAGGAGAGGGAAATAGTCTCGAGATACACTCACTATAGCCGCCATCGGGGAAACGACCTTCCCAAGCAGTGACTAGGAGACCTAGGAGAGTGCCATTGGTGGCCATAGCACCCCATTGAGCGATAAATCCCAAGACGGATAGCAGGCGGAAAAGATTTTTCGATTTAATGAATGCCATGGTAGACTTGAACCAATTCGGAGTGAATGATGTAGTGTGAACAATGCTACAGCTGGAGATAATTTACATAGGAATATAGATATATTAATATTGTAGGCCGTCACGATTAGATGTTTTAACTCTGGACAACATGGATTGCCCAGTATAGCAATAGATGATTCCTAAGGCTACTGCTGTTAGGGACTTTGTGTACTTGGCGTTGGGTCGGCCTCAAGGCGTCGACCAGAAACAGGCATGTTGTGGTACGAGTAACATGGGAGTGAGTGATACGCTAGCCATCCGGGGGCAAGGCGATCATTAGAGAGGCGGTTTTATCCAGTAGCACATTTAGCATTAGAGCACCAACGGGACCGCTAATTTTGGTACAACACATACCAACAACTTCAACGTCTACACTCTCTACACTACCGCCAAAATGAGTAAGAAAGCGACGGTCGTCCTCATCACGCTAGAAATAAACAGTAGATTGTCTTTCTGAGATCACCCAAGGCGCTAATCCTCCCGTTTCGGGACGACCCTGGCAAATGGATCCGTGGGTCGGTGCTAGCGTTCTACATAGTACTGTAAGTGTAGAGTAACATGTTGGACTGACCCTTGCCCTGTTCATCAATATCAAAACTTTTACATATTTGAAAAAAGATTCACAACCACATTTTAACGCTTGCCGCGGTGTGGTGACTCACAAGTATTGTAATGAGTCAAGGGATTCTTAGATAAGTCTTGGGAAGGGGGTCTGGGTTATACTAGGCAGATTCTTCAAATCTCAGAAATGACATCAAGAGGCCCTAGGAAAAGACATCTTACTGTGTACATTTGGTAAAACTCAATCTTGTGGTGGCTTCATATTTTCGTAAAATAACATCTCATAGGACTGGACGGTGGCCTTTGTGTTATTATCTCCTTTTTTTGCGCGAACCCTCTGCTCTCATCGTTGCAATCCTTTGTATCCTATTTCGGCTAGACCTTTCGATACTTCAATTGCCTATTACGTAGGTATGCCAATCCGAATTTCGACCTTGTGATAATAAGATACCGTGATTCTTGGGACCTAACTACGGGGAAGTCTTTCTTTCTTTCTTTCTTTTTTTTTTTTTTTTTTTTTTTTTTTACAACTTGTGAACCTAGCACGTTTAAGCGAGTCATATCTTATTATTGTAAGTAGTCTTGCTATTCGCCTATGTTAATACAGAATCGTTGATATATAGGTTTTATTGGCGTTACTACACAATATCCGCCTTGTGGCCCGGGTTCCCTCCGACATTTACACACCCGATTCTCATGTGCATCTATTTTTGCATAGCATCGATCCACTCCAAAGCCTTCTTGGGGTCAAGCCTGATCTTATAGTCAGGCTCGATGGTGGTATTCCGCACAATGCCATCCTTATCGACTAATAGGGTCGCCGGGATCGGAACCTCCCAAGTACCGTCTCCATTGCGTTTATTCAGGTCAATTCCGAGCGACTGGTGCAAGTCCTTGGCACTGGACTGGTCGTACACTATGCCCAGCTTCCTAGCAAATGTGTTGTGCAAGTCGGTGAGAACAGGGAACTGGAGGGCGTGCTTCTCCGTCATGGTCATATTGTTATTGGGCAACTCGGGAGAAACGGCGACGAGCGTGACTCCGCGGGATTGAAACTCGGGAAGATGCTTTTGGAGAAATCCGATGGCGATGTTGCAGAATGGACACCACTCGCCGCGGTAGAAGGTGATAAGGAGAGGCCCTGTAGCCAGCAACGAGTCGCTAGTGACCTCCTTCCCCGTAGCATCCGTCATACGGAACTCGGGCATCTTGTCACCGACCTGGATCGTCTTCGACGGGTCCCAGGTTGATATGAACTTGACGTGGCCTTCCATCAGCTGGTTGCGAACAGCCTCTGGGAAGGAGGCCACGCGGGCAGTAGCCTGGTCAAGTTGCTCTTTCTGACTCATTGTGGTGGGATATCTCGGTAGCGTGAACCGATTGAGATGTTGTGCGTGAATGGTTTGAATACTGGGAAGCTAAAGGAGAACCGGATGCTTTGAGGAATGACGGATGGGAAGAAAAGGGATGTTCCCATCGCCTTTTGTATCTACGCCCTACATCTTTGATGTTCCATATGGGTTATGAGATACGGATACAGAATACTCGACAGATCACGATTGCTTATATCAGCGCCAGGTGGCTTATTGGCTGAGAAACAATGCGTCAAGAGGGCAACACAATGTTGTCCAACCTCCACTTGGAATACCGTTTTCCTGATCGGGAAAAGCGCTGACCACAGGCCGTGGCATCTACAGTACGTACTTATACTAGCACAGTATTCCGAGGTTCTGCCCAGGTGGAAGACACCCGTTTTGCACCCGGAACCCCGCGATGAAGACCCTTGTTCTCCGTATGGCGGCCCTTGTACAATCTAACAGGGGTGACCATTTTCCTAATCTGCGTTAGGGTCAGCACTGTTTTGACCCGCTCGTTCAATACTTTGGATACTGCGTGACGATACCAATAGACTACCATAGGCATTACCAAACCTTTGGCTCTTCTTCCCTCCACTCGCTTTTTCTTTTCATCCGAATGACAAATGATTCCAGCTTTCGTCTCATAGGGACGGGGCCAATTATGTTCCGAGTTCAATGCTGTCGATACTAGTCCTCAAAATCCCCCCAAGCGGCCTGTGCATTTATTTGCACCATATACACCAATACTCCTAAGGCGCGCGGCATTCGACGTGGAAGGAGAACTTCGGCCAAGGCAGATTTCTCTATTTCCTCTCTGTTAGCGGCGGTATCTCGATAGGGGAATTCCTTCCCTACTCTGACTCCCAGAGTTGCGTTGCCGCCGTTCGTGCGTTATAAAACCACCTCTCCCTTTCTTCATCTTCTCAAGAACCTAGGCTTGCTCAGAGCATCTCTGTCTGTTGTATGAATCAATTATGTGAGTCGTAGAGCACGTTAGTTGGGGCCGATTGCCTTTAGGCAATCAGTGGGCTGAATTTAGCTGCTGCTTGCTGCAACAACACTCGCACCTGACTGCGCGGCACCTGCGCGGTCTTAGGAGTGCTTCTATGTGAAATGATCGTCCTCGGTGTGAAGATCGTAGCGGCAGCTCTTTTCGTCTTGTTATTTCTTTAATAAGACAATGGAGGACTGGAGATTATCAGTCGACGAAGGCGGCTGCCTGCCCAGTAAACAAGGTTGCAGCGCGGAAAGCTTTAAGAGCAAGCTCACTCTTTCCAAGGCCAATGAGTGCTATGTGATAAAATCTGAGGTTTGAGATTCCATGAGAACCCTTTCTCGGTAAAACGTAGTTCGTTGCTTGTTGAGAATTAGTGTCAGTCTAGATAGCGGTGAGACTCAATCTATTATACCGACTTGGTGAGAAGCCGAAGCGGGCACAGACTTTATTCGACGAGTACTGAGCATTCCCTCTAACCCGTTGTTTTCTTGACGGGAACGGGTCCGTGACGACCCAGCTCCGGATGGCTCTGTGTCAGTGAGGTGGGTGAGTGGCATTGAGTTCAGAAAGAATAGTCCCCGGAAATAATACTATTCGAATTGGAAGAAAGAGAGAAAGGAAATATTCCGTACTTCAGGTATGCAGGGATGACACGAAGCTAAGCGTCCTTTACGCGTACACAGGCAAACATGCATGCATATAACATGCATAGCAAGCTAGATTCAACCCGGTAATAAGCCTAGGTACGCCTTTGGCATGTCTAACCAGGCACTACACGTGGCGTTCGAAGTGCGCTTTTCTTGTGACCCACGTGGCCAAATTAAGGGCTTTTTTCTTGCGCGAGGATCATGTCGAATGCCCCGAGACCATGTAGTAAAAAGGGAATAAAAAGAAGAGAATGATCGATTAGTAGCAGAAGGTTACCACTGATCAGGGGTGCTAGATAGGGTTTGGTTAGCACGGACTAACATCTCCAACTCATATTACCTAAATAGGAAGTACAGCGCGCCAAGATCCACTTAATAGGCACCAACTGAACGATAACGTCTAGGTATTTCCTACATTAAGTAGGTACCTACTTTACCTTAAGTACCTACTAATATATCTTGGTGATGCGGTTTCAGCATCGCAACACAAGATGTATTTATTATGGCAACTGTTATGAATTATCACGAGTAACGATAAAAAGATGAGTGGTCGCAATGATGGCTTACGTTGTGTCTCCGAGTCTTCACCTCTCCTGCGAACCACCAACACTACCGCCAACGCCAACAGCTCTGAGGATTATATCACATCAACTCGTGAAGAAGACAGCCATGCCCACAACTGGCGTATAATTCTGGTCCTCTGCGGCTACACGTTTGCTATGATGCTGGCCGACAGCCTCCAGCCAGCCGCATTGACCAAAGTCTTCGAAGATGTTATCTGCGACAGCATCACCCCGTCGCCAACACCATCATCATCATCATCCCCACCATCTCCTACGGATCGATGCAGGGCGCCAGCTGTGCAAAAGGAGCTTGCGCTGGTACGTGGGTTTCTGCAGCTCGTGCCCATCTTTTCTGGCGTCTTGTGCACCGTCCCCTACGGACTCCTCGCCGAGCGCGTCGGACGTAAGCCTGTTCTTATTCTCAACGGTGCTGGCACGCTTGCCGCCTTCTCCTGGATCCTGGCCATCTGCTACTGGCGCTTCCTTTCCATACGATGGGTCCTCCTCGCAGGTGTCTTTCTTTTTGTCGGAGGCGGCGATCCCGTCTTCTCGAGCACGTTACATGTCATGGTCACCGATGCCACCGGACAGGCCGACCGCGCCCAGATCTTCCTCTACCTCCACGCTGCCGACGTGGTCGCTGGTTTCTTGGGCCCTGCTATCAGTGGTGCGCTCATGGAGAGCGGCCATACTTGGACTGTACTGCTCCTCGCTGTTGCCGTGTTCGTTATGTCTATAATAGACCTGGCATTTCTCATCCCGGAAACCATCCACTTTAAGAAGGAATCTTCGGAGCTAGTAAACACGACCAGCGACCTGACGTCCCCGTCATCGTCAAGCCGCTCTCTATCTCCTGTCCGCGGCTTCAATGTCATGCACGGCCTACTATCTCCACTAGCCACAGTACTAAGATCAAACCACCAAGCCATATTACTCCTCTGCCTTTTCGCCCCGCAGACCACATCTCGCGAGCTTTTTACCCTGATTGGCCTGCAGTATTCGAACGCCAAATTCGGCTTATCGTACGCCCGCGGCAATGCGCTCCTCTCATTCTTCCAGGGCGCCCAGGGTTTCGTTGTCCTTGTCGGTCTTCCTTTGGTCACGCATCTCGTCGCTAACCCGCGCGGCTGGTCCCCCTGGAAACGCGATCGCCTCTACACTACCGTGTCTATCGCCATGTTGACGTCGGGTCTCATGATTATTGGAATCGCACCAGTGTTAGCCGTAGAGGCCCTAGGGTTACTTTTCATCGCGCTTGGAAGCTTGTTCGACGGGCTTGCTGATGAGCTTGTTAGGCGCTGCTGTGCACCCGAGCCAGGTCAGCGTTGTTTATAGCTCTGCCTTTATGCTGAGTATTATTACACGGAGCCTCACTGGGCCTACTGAGAGCGTGCTATTGGTGAAGGGAATGGAGCTTGGGTGGAAATGGATGGGCCTGCCTTTTGTCGTCATGGGATTGTTAATGTTCGGCGTGGGGGCTACGAGCCTATTTATTCGTAAAGATAAGGCTGATGATTAGAAGTAACACATGTGCATTAACTACGAGCCGCATATTATAGACTACCTAATTCTATATTTGCATAAGGACCATATCCTACAAAGTCGTCTATAAGTAATACGCCATCGTGATGTTGATCATACAAGGGGAAACACTTGGTCTACCGTGACGGACGTAGCAGCTAATCTATTAATCGCTAGTCCTATTCAGTAGGGAGGATACAGTGGCACACTCTTAACGAACTCTATATGTTATTATTACCCGAGTTTGCTAATCGTGGAGTCTTCAATCGAGTCACCCGCGTCGTGTTTCTTTACACCAAGTCCGAACTCCGATGCCTTATTCGGAATAGGGTCCGGCTAGTCGGCTTGCCTGGACGCATTCTCGGTATTAGATCAAGCGCCTTCGGGCTTCATGTATTACGTCGTCATAGGCGCAAAAAGGCAATACTCCGCTAGAGAAGTGAGGAGAGTTATGCTTGACACGTAAGGCACTAGATAATACATTTCTACAATTGTTGGTTGTTGGTGGTTCTATGCGCTTACTTCAACTCCATTTCCTTGCTCCCGACCGCTTTTTACTTACCGAACTTCTCAGCTTCGTTATAGCCGTTGTGTTTGCAAAAGTGACGAACTTCAAGGCTCGGTGATAGTCGGTATTAGGATGACCACTCATAAGTTATATGGGTGCAAAAGGTCATAAAGAATGAATGTAATCATTCTCGCGCAAAACATATCTCGATTCAATATTATAGAAACCTTGTAGCTGGCTTTAATTATATATATAGTCTATAGTTTGACAAAAACTTCCCGGTTCCCCCTTTTCAATGACACTCACTTGCTATACGGGAGATATTAGGGTGGCAAAATGGCAACTACACATATTACCGATACCATCTACAGCAAAGCCCTACCGCTTACCCAAGAGCCCGTACCACTTCTGAATATTGTTAGTAAGAACGACAATCACGATGAAATCACACAGCAGCAGCCAGATAGAGAGCTAAACGATGGAGTCAATGATCCCACTCTACCGCAGAACTGGTCGAAGACACGAAAATGGTCCATTATCCTTGTCTTAGCCTTGATGTCTCTTATGGTGTTTGGGGATCAAAATACCACATACCTCTGTTTGGAGTCGGACTTGCTGATCTAGTATCTACCTATAGTTCAATGTCTCTCGTGATTAGCGCCCCTGCAAGTTCGGTCATCGGCAAAGAGTTTGACAGCAACGATAGCTTACTATTGGTGTTCTACGTCACCGTTCCTAACCTTGGCCAAGTATTCTCTGCATTATATGTCGGACCGTTGTCAGAGTGCTTTGGGCGCGTGCCCGTCTCGCACGCCTTCAACATATTGTTTCTCATATTCACACTGGCAGGCGGCTTCAGCACCAGTGTCAATACAATCGTTACATTTCGCTTCTTGAGCGGCACCGTAATTTCCTCGATTGGCCTGAATCCGCCTATCGCCGGTGATCTATTTGCCCAAGAGACGGCTCTGTCCATTGCAAGCTTGATACCTATCCTTGGGAGTGCTGTAGGCCCCATTGTTGGCGGTTACCTCACACAATACCTCAGCTGGCGATGGACGTTCTGGCTAATAGCTATTACGACAGGTGCTTTGTTGCCTGTCATGTTTTGCATTATGAAAGAATCCTATGTTCCTGTTATTCGAAAAAGGGCACTCCGAAAGGCCGGCGTTAGTCAAGTTAATCCTAATATTTCATCAAAATATTGGAAAGGATGGAATGTAGCAACCGCAAAGGTGCTTATGCTACTTGCGATACGCCCCTTTCTTATTTTAAGTAGCTCTCGGATTGCTGTTGTTATGTTTTTTTACTTGGCTATCTTATTCGGTTACGTTTCCCTTCTCGCTTTTACTAATGCGACAGTGTTTCAAGATGTATACGGTTTCTCTGAAAGCCAGTCTGGGCTTATATATACCGCCACAAGTAGCTTCCCCGCCTTATACAATCGTATCCGAAAGTTAATAAAGCTGACCAGTATTACAGCTATTGGTACTATTTCCGGTACTATTTGGTGTCGTTTTACCCTTGACTACTTTCTACGACAAGGCCTTTCACGCAAGAAGCCCGATAATGACGCCTTACCGCGTATCGAGAATCGCCTCATCTCAAGCATACCCGGGATGATATTGTTCCCTATCGGCCTCTTTGCATATGGATGGTCCCTTCAGTCTCGTATTCACTGGCTTGTGCCCGCTTTTGCCACACTCTTATACGGGTTTTCATTATCAAGCACTACGATATCGATCCAGAGTTATCTTGTTGACAGCTTTGGCGACCGTTCTGCCTCAGCTGTCGCTGCTATTTTGCCTTTACGCTATCTATTTGGAGCATTCCTCCCTATTTCAGCGCCTTATTTATATGAGGCGCTCGGTTATGGATGGGCTAACTCCCTGTTGGCGTTGGTGCTACTTGCTATTACACCGTTCATATTCTTGGCAGTTGTACGGCCTCAAATGTTAGGTAGACTAATATATTTGGCAGGGGGCGATTGAATAGTGGATTGGATAGTCGGAAAGTTAGAGTCTACATCTAATATAGCCACATGGCACATTACGCCTCAGTGTCTTTGGCACACAGCCCTAGTGGCAATTTAAGTGATTATTCGTACTTAAATTCTAATATTTATAAAACAGCCGGCAAAACAATACCTTGAATAATTTAATATTATGAATCTTAAGCTGAAGGTTGTATAAATTTTAAGGAAACCTTAAAGTATTCACTCAATAAGTAGTTATAGCAAGATCTGCTAACCCCTCAGGGAAGCCTTTATGTGAATTTCCCTATAGCCAAGGCATCAACGTACCTTCTTATTTTAGATGTGATGTAAAACAAATATACTATGAACTAGAAAGAATGGCCGCAACGAGGACATATGTGTGGTTCGGGGCTACCTATATATTCACAAATAATATGATTAGCCGACTTATCATCTAGGGCTCTATGTAACATGAAGTATTCCGATGTCTTACTTTCTATTCTGCTCCGAGAGGGTCCGTTTTTGGCTATTACAGCTAGAAGAAACTGTAGAATCTCTTTATATACGATGTCATCAGTATTGTCAATTCTACCTAGGTTCTCATGGTCCTTGTTCACATGGGAGCTTGAGGCGAATGAAGGAGCATAGAAAGCACAATCCAGAGGCACAAGCTAAGTTTTAGTTAAGTTAGCTTCAGTGTTTCCTAAAGAGTATTGAGTGTGGCTAGATTGAGGGCCTTACCTGGTTAGCCTGCTCCGCAATAGCATGGACTGCGATGTGCCGGACCGAACACGTCTTCATAAACTCTGACTCGAGCTTGTTGTAATTGCCCATATTTGCCCTCTGCCTTCTCTCGCTTGCATGTCTTTGATAGGACAAATGGCCCCGCCCGGGCTCGAGGCGGTTATTCACTATCACTTGGGCGAGCTTGGTCACAACCTCGTTTAGTGAATCTCGTGGCTTATGTGGCGTACCTAGAAAAACGATGCCTTTGATGTTGGCCAGCAGTGGATGGTGCACCTCAGTTGCCTCAGCAATAGCAATGGCAGCTTTCACCACGAGGCCGCCCAAGCTGTGGCCGACGAAGACTAATGGCTCACTCCCCATCCCCTCCCTCGGATGTGAAGTGGTTGTGCTAGAGTACACCATGGAGGCAATGTAGTCCAAGAGGCGGGTGCCGAGCTTGTAGATGCTATCTAGGCTCGAGAAGTCCGTTAGCTCAAGTGGGTTGTCCCAGAAGAAGACACGAGCACTAGCTTTACTTGTGGGCAAGTATTTTCTAGGCCAAGTCAATTCGGAGGACCCATCAGACCATGTGACTTCCGGAGAGTCGAAGTAGCCATGTACAAAGACGACGTTAACCAAAGCGTCACTCATCTGATCTGTTCACTGGAGGTCCTCGAGGCGTGACTGCAATAGAGAAACATCATACTTCTGGCGCTTGAGCAACATACGCCTTATCTCATCGTTACTTCCTACAAGATTCAATAGCTCGGGAACGTTGTGGAGGTAGGAGGTGGCCTTAAGTAGAAGCCCAACGAGAGCGACCGAGCCATTGCGCACTGCAATATGGAGTGGACTCAAGCCTTTGTAATCTATGGGGTAGGGGTTGGCCTGTTGTTGCAGAAGGGTCAAGGCTACAGCTAGAGACGGATTCGGAGATTCGCATGCGAAATGCAGGGGAGTCCACTGGGTTTTAGTGACTGTGTTAATAGAGGCGCCTGCTGACAACAGCTCGTCGACTACCCCCAGCCAACCGCCAAATGCAGCAAGATGGAGAGGGGCGATTCCCTCTTCATCTTGGGCCTCGGCATTTGCCCCTTTGGATAGCAATAGTTGGGCTATTTCTGTGGCCCCAATAGCGGCGGCGACATGGATAGGTGTCCGTTGTCTATTATCCGGAAGGTTGATACCGGGGCCGACTCCTATCATGGCCAGGGCTGCGTGTGGCGAGGCACTCTCGCAGATCATGAAGAGTGCGTTCCGACCAAATCGTTCATCACAATCCAATGATGGCGTAATCAAAAGCCTCACAATATTATAATGTCCCCGTTCCGCAGCCCAGTGGATAGGCTGCATACCGAAGGCATCGGTGGTGGACAGTCGGCACATGCGGTAAACGAGCTCCCTCGCTAGGCCGTAGTCTCCCAAAGCGGCCGCTATATGGAGAACTGTGGGTTTTCGTGGATCATCTAGATCGACGTAATTCTTATTCGCACCGTTTTCGAGGAGCTCAATGGCAAATTCTTTGTCGCACCGGCGGATGGCGAGGAGGAGTAGCTGGTCGAGATAACCCTTAGACTGTAACTGCTTCAGCTTCGATGGTTCCTTGAGCATCCATCTCATCGCGCCCCAATGCCTTTCCTCCGTTATATCCGCGCCCATAGACTCGAAACTCCAACCCGACAAGAAGAACCGCTCTACGAGCTGTCTAGACCTCGCCCAAGATTCATAACGCTTGAGTGATTTGCCGTGTTGGTCATTCAGACGATTCACCCGGTTATGCTTTTCCAATACATTTAACGCGTTTAGTCCAAAGTTCACAGTTGCACAACACCGTTCTTCCATGGTTGCGTATTTGCCCTCGGGGAATATTTGCCGTTCTTCCTCGTTGTAATGGGCATCCAACACCTTTGATAGATTATAACTGGCCAGGAGACAGGCTAGTGATAACTCAGTGACCGGAGGAAGGATTACCGATAAAAAAGCTCGCATAATGTTTCTGATTTCAGTTCTCTGCCATAGTGGCGTTAGCAAAGAAAGAATCTCAATGGATTGTAGCAAGTTCCATTCTTTCGATGAGTGGGCGGCTTGAAGATGCTTGGACCAGTACCGTAGGGGGTAACTGAATTTCTCAATAATAACTGAATACTCTGGCCCCTCTAGGCCCCCTTTGATTATCACTGTCAAGCCTTGCATTAATTTGAGACACGATGTGCCAATATGATAATCAGCGTAAAGCTGAAGATTGTAATCATCAAGCTTCCGTAGTAGGAACCTCTTGAGCGAGGGATGGAACAGGGCTAAAGTGCCGTCCACAATTCTTAGCAGCCCTAGAAATCGAGTCTCTAATCCGTGAGCCCCTTGGACAGTGATAATATCGCCTATAGGGGTTATTTGGTCGGCTTTGGTCGTAGGTTTCTGCATAACGCGCTCCCGGTATTGGAATGCGAGAGCTTCCGCTGTGGATGCTAGGTCGTACGCCTCCGAGATAGTCAATGCCCTAGCTGCCGCGGCGACTAAGAATAGATAGCCAATTTGCTTCCAGTTGGCTAAGCCAGTCAAATATTGAAGTATCCACTCGTATAAACTATCATTCTTCTCATTTTCCGAATGAACCGTATCCAGGCACCACTTTTCCAAGTAAATAATGAACGCTTCCATTTCCTTCCAAGACGATAGCCCCTTTGGGATTTGGCGGGAGGTTATCAGGGTCAAATGGGATGGGAGACGTATCGCACGGATCTTGTTAATGAAGGTGTCCAAGCTTTCACCCATCGAACTCTTGACCCCGTCAGGGTCGTAATAAGCGTTGAGCACATCTTTAGGGTCCTCGGTTTTTTCGAGGATAGACTCTTCGCCCGAGAGAGCATCTAGATAGATAATTCGCTTCGAAGACTGTATCTGAATTGTGTCACAACAGAGGCAGACTTTAACTTTCTTGATTTGAAGTGACTCCACTAGAGTAAGGAAGTGTTGGAACTGTGACTGAGCTTCAGCTGAGAAGTCGTCTAGCCCATGAATCACCAAGATAACGTCCCCGAGTTGTTCATCGTGAAGGATTGAAATAAATATCTCTACAAGTTCTAGAATCGTGAATGAATTAGTAACGAAGTCTTCGTAGCTTAAACGAAGGGATGGCTCGGTGCTGTTAGGGTCTGCGTTGGATCGCAACGCCTCGGTTCCTTGATCGTCCGCCGTCGTATTTTGCGTATCCCACTCCGGCCATATCGGCCCAGCACGAGCGAAGACCCGGCGAGTGGGAAAATGGCGTGTAAGCGATGGTATTATTTCGAGAAACTGGAGTAGGAACTGGTTAAGCATCTGGGAAATAACATTTTCGAAGCCTAAAGCGTCTTCGAAAAAGTAGCTCAGAATACATTTCCGCCTATTATCAGGGCTGTTTCCCACCCGCTCCATTATCCCCAACCTCTGAATAATTTGGTATGCTAGAGCCAATTTGTCTGATCCACTCGGTCCGCGGATGATGAGCACACTGTCTGAATCACACCAATGCATGAACTCATAGGTACTAAGTTGCCAGGCTGTACGATCCTGAGTATGTTGGCTGTAAGTAGCAGGAAAAGGTGTGATGTACGATCCTGGAATTGCTAAAGACCTCTTCAGGCGGCGAAGCTTGACTAATCACCCAGTTTGAGTCAGATATAGAGAACATGGCAGCCCTATCAGAAGAAAACTTACACACAGGTGCAAACTGCCAGAGAGTCGACGACGGCATCAATAGGTTGCTGTTGTGCGGGGCTCCACGTCCGTCATAAAAATTTAAAGTTAGAGCGTCTACATACATTGTAAGTAGTGAGACCTATAGAGTAAGCGTAGAGGTAGTCCAGACACTACCTTTGGTAGAGAATATTATGCTTTGTTCTAAGCTTGACGATAACAGAGTGACGGGGGCAGTTTTAGTCGGGATGTCAACATCCACAGGCGTGTGACAAATAGTTTGGAGAGAATTCACGAGTTTCACATAACCGGGATCGAGGCGACTCTGGAACTGGCTCATAGTAAGGTAGTTACCTGATAGAGTGTCTCGGACCTCGCGTAGGTGAAAAAGTCCGTTTTGTTGGTTTGTGATCTTTCTCAATTAGATACGAAAATAGGACACAGACACGGGGAGGAAATAACCTACTATAATGGGTAAACTAGTCCCCAATGTTTCATATTGCTCATAGAAAGAAAATATTCGCATTCGGTGCTTGTTAATAAGTGGATAGAATTGATTCAGATAATCAATAACTTTTTTGATATCCTTAGTATCCAAGCCATTCGGATCACTAATCCTAAACGTAGTCCGATAATGTTCGCTGGCGATTTCATAGACTCGTTCCAAAATAGGTCGCCATCCGTCTACAAGCAAGGCTCTGTGCGGCGTGCCAATGAAGATAACCCCGATTGTGGACTTTTCGAGACTATTGTCGAGTATATTTCCTGGGGGCCCCTCTGGGTTTCCGGTTAATAGAATGCATACCTACATGGTAACGGCCAGGTCAGTTACTAGAGAAGTCCTTCAATGGTGGGGGCGGGAGGGGGCTGAGGTAGCTTACCGCCTTAACCAGGAAGCCGCCCAGGCTCTGAGCAACCCAAATTATACGTCTTTCACTAGGAAGACCTCTCCTAGCTTTCTTAAGAACTAGGGCAAGATCATTTGCTACATTCTTGATTGTAGCGAGACTGGGCTTGTTCCATAGTCGAGTATCGTAGTTGAAGAGAAGCACCCGGGAACCTGGCAAGTCGTTCACGACATAGTCTGGCCAAAACATATCCCCGCACCTCCAGGCATCAAACCTGTCCCTACCCAAGCCATGCACGAAGACGACGCTTCAAGAATCTCGGTTAGTTCTAGCGCGGACACAACACGTGGCTCTACCTGGATCAACATACTCGAATTCAGAGTGTTCACTCTGAGACCGACACTCTAGAAATACTCTCCTGTCTTCATGAAGAGAGTGTTTGGTTTGTGCTTCGTCGTCTTTAAGGAAAAAGGATTTCACGTATACCCTGGTATGAGACTCATCTGCGCTAGGTCGCCTCGTTGGCACCCGCGAATTGTCAATAGAATCCATTTAGAAGCCCATAGGTGTTCCAATTTCCTGTATAAATTTATTCAAGAATAGTAGAGTGATCGCTACCTAATGTTAAGTTTAACTATGCAATCTTTCAATAATACGTGTCAGTAGGGTGCCTCGGGTGCGACTTAAGCATGTGGCTCAGCCCAGAGCACAGGGCAGACTCACGTCATAGGGAGAGCAAAAATAAATAAATAAACAAATGGAGAAGTTCAAGTGGCCTGTGCGAGCACTTATTCGAAACAATAGTTTCACCCTCCTCCCCTGGTACTTCCAGTCGGTGCGTCGCCGGTCTATCAACTATGTAGACATTTCATTTGTCCACGTACATGCTACCTAACGCTTAAATAGATTTGTATATATATTTCCACTCCGAAGTTGCCAACAGAGTGAATGCTGACACCAAAATTACATTCAACGGCCCGATAATGCGCTGCACACAGTTCGTGACTTTGACCGCTAAAGTACCTAGGTATGTAAGCAATCGGAGTAGACGACGTAAGGGGGGTCATGTCGCAAGCAGTTTTAGTAACCTCTTCACGAGGCTTTTGAATCACGCATCATAGCGTATCAGGTATATCGATGTCTGTTCCTGCGCCCAGCAAGAATCTACTTCCCATCCGTTTTTCCCCTAGGGTTATCACACGCAACTACCAGAACACATTATAGGTATATATGTGGTGGGGAATGAACTCAATCAAGTACAGCTGTATAGATATGTACATATAGTGAATCAATAGTTCCCTATTAATTTCTAAGCCAAAAAGCATTATCACATCGAATTATGCTTAACTCATAGTGGCTTTCCTTCTCCTTACCCTGTTATTTAGCAGAATATATTCTTCAACGGAAAGCACATGGATACAAGCCAGTGCTATCTGGTTTCTCTCTAATCATTCTCAGTATCGTTGAAACTGCCGTGGATGCCAAACTAGCAAGAATACGGCAAGAAAATATTTTACCGCGGCTTCTGCCACCTCACCTAGTTTCGGCCACGATGGTATTCGTTACAGATCCGATACCATCAATTTCAAGCTTCACCACATCGCCTACTTGTAATTGGAACGCCGCGTCTACTACTAGTTAGTGCTTCCTCTATGCATCCGACACAGCGGCGGCGATTGAGTCCCGTCAGAGCGAGAATGATAAGAGTTGCTCAATCTCAGGGGTTCAACGTACTACAAGAAGGGGTTAGCCAGAGGATTTATTTTACTAGGAACCTACTACTATCTCTGTGTGTGATGACTAACCATTCAATGCCAGCGCCAAGTGGGAATGTGCCACTGCCGAAGAACTCGCCTGGATATAACCGAGTACCCGTGGATACGTGCGAGAGCGCCTGGGTCCAATTATCGTCAGCCTCAAAATATCGCAGCATAACGCCGAGCTCAGACACGAAGCGTGCGTGTATTGTTAGTTCGTGCACCTTGCTAAGGGCCAATGTGAAGCCAGCCATGACAAGACTTGACCAACCTGTCCAATCGAGAATTGCCAATTGTCTACTTTAGGCTCCTTTACAACCACACCATTGACAATAATGCGGCCAGAAAGGCGGTCAATATGAGGTAGGATCTCGTCTGCAGAAACCACGGTAGACGAAATGCTGTTGGCGAAGGCCTTGCTATGCTGAGGGCCGAATCCGCTGTACAAGAGGACGGCCAGCCCTATGTTAGAAAAGACTGTTCATATTTAATTGTCTGAGGGTAATTTTAAGGGGCCGTATACCTTGCCATCTCCGACATCTGACCATTACGGACTGAGAAATCGTTGAAGACACAGAACCCCGCAATAGCAGCGGTGGCCTCGTCGGGGGATGCGTTGTACAGAGGCTTCCCAAGCACGATGCCAAGCTCGAGCTCAACATCTAGGTATTCACAATAGCTTGGATAAGTAATGGATGCGCCGTCCGAGTAGAAGGCTAGATGGTTGGATTGGTAGAAGATGGGCTGCTTGTACCACAGGGCATGCGGCTTGAAAAGGGGGAAGTCGATGCCCGTGATCCGGGAGAATAGACTACCGAGCTTATTGGCCAGTGGGCGGTAGAGACTAGTCATTCCAATGGCCGCGCCGTAGTAATGGCGCTCGAAGAGCATAAAGTCGCGGTAAGAGCGAGGTTGGAATGGTAGGCCGCGCTTCTCTGCATCCGTCTCATCCGGGGGATTTGCCTCCAGAACGCGGCGGAGCACGTCAGGAATGCCACTCGGCTCTTCGGCAGACGCCGAATCGACCTGAGTCACCTGGCCACCAATTCGCTGAAATTTCATGACGACGTGGACTGGTACGTGAGAGTGAAGCGAGTTAGTCGTCAGCGGAGTTGCATGAGTAGAATAGGTGTAGATACGGTGGAAGCGGCGGACAGGTGGCATGCAAGCAAACTCGAAGGAAAGGCGGTGTCACATGGCACATGGAGGTAAGATCATACTGCGTAGATTTGGTCATGCAATCTATATCCTACTGGCAGGCCGGTATCAAGATCCCTTTAGAGGGGGCGGAGGGAATAAACGATTAATCGTAAAGAATAATACATTTATCAGACACCCCTTTCTAACAATTAAAAACAATTATAGAAATACGCCTAAAACGTTTGCACAGGTCGAATCGGTGTGGGACGAGCAGATGATGTATCACACCAACATAATAGTAACAAGTTATTCTTGATGGCAGCGTTTCCATGCTTTAGAAGACAGGCTGAGCTAACAAAAAGAGAAAATACATAGATGTCTTCCCAGAGACCAAAAGTAGGCTTGTAGACTGTATATAAGAAGTGTTTGCTTTGGAGTATATATTATATTGCCAAATATCCATCAATTTTCGCCCTCTAGAATTCGAGATTGAGACCGACAGGCTCGCCCTGATCAACGGGACGCCTAACTGGATTCTCCTCTAGAATCTCATTTCCAGCAAATGCGAACCCCTTAGCTAGCAGCCTTCCCGCAATCACCAATACAACATACATTGGCAGCATCCACTTCATTTGCCCGACCACGTAAGCCCAATTTTCACGGTCCTTTCGAGCATCCTCAATCACCTGTGCCTTGACGCCGCCAAGTCTCTTCGTCAACATATCCAGTATCGATTCTGTAAGCTTTCGTGCTCTTACAACCCGCTCCGCCCATCGGCAGTCGGCGCCAAGGCAATACACCCTAGCCCCACGCTCAAATGCATAGAACAGAGCTTCCTCGGCATTCTCGTGCATCCCCTTAGATTCCTGCTGCCGCTCCCGTAGCTCGCTGCGTTCGGACGATAGCTTTTTGAGGACGCTGTCGATAAGGGTCACGGCATGTTTCACATCGCTGCCCCAATAGTGGGCGGCAGTATAGTTGGCTAGTTGACGCTGCAGGTCTAGTACTAGCTCACACGCATTTCGGGTCGGTGTGACGGCTATGTGATCCAGTACGGCTCGTAAAGTCCCTGCGTCCTTTGCTAATCTCTTACTTATTCTACCGGTACGCTCAAGCTTTTGGCGAAATCCGTCCATTGGTCCCGCATTGCTTCTAAGCCATTTTACACCTTCCTGGTCTATCAACTTAAACGGCTCTCTCGTTTCCCCTCCTAAGTCGTAGATAAGGGCCCAATCGCAAGTATCACCCGAACCTGAGATCGGCGAGGCGATATTGGTAGGTATAGGGCCGTGATAATTCGATATGCTAGGCTGTGTTGCTGCGGTGGGGTGAGGTTTATTGATAGCTAATTTGAACCCTTTAACTGCAGAGGGTAAGATCGGAAACAGTCTCTCGGCTATGAAGTTTATAGCAGCGATCGTTATTACGAGTAGGGCGAGGGGATTCATCCTGACAACCGTGCTCTTGTAAGTAATAGCTTAACTTGTTAACACTATAAATACGCCACTAAAAGTAGCTTCAGGTTAGTTTTTATATCTCCCCTTTTGAAATACGGTGATTAATAGACACTATAGCAAGCTGGAGTTGGAAACGTAATTTTATTCTGGTTTGCTATTAACAAAGAGCATGCGGTTCTTGTTGAACGAAAACGAAAATCACAGAACAAGTAAACAAAGATAAAACCTATCGTTATGTAGCAAGTGAATTACTTTAGAATAAAGCATATATGCAATCTTTATAAACCGTATCCTTAATAAACCTTAAATACCATTAGACTTGATTTTACTAATTGCGCAAATATTATTTACGGCTAACTTAACCTCGCTTTTGCCCTAATTATAGTAGATTACAAGGGCTTAATACGCATGTTTAAAACTTTTATTTTCACAAATAAGTATGTATTAACAAAAGATCACCCGGGTGAATAGAACAATAAAACAAACGCTTTATATACGGATAATTTAATGCTCTAACCTGTGTAATGAAACGGAAGAAGTGAATACATATTATTGTTCTGCACTATGGAGACCTAATCACCTTAGCTTGGCCCTTCCTGAGATTTTACTGAAACACTGAAAAACAATACGAGTAGAATCTATTAAAAATAACCAAAGAAAAGGGCCACAAGCTAAAGGAGGATTCCGAATGACTCGAACTAGAATAAAGAAGATTTCATAGGAAACATTCAAACAGAAGGTAGGCTGTCCCAATAGCCCAGTTCCCTAAAACACTAAACACTCGCACTAACATAGTAACTAGGATGTAGAGTTTCGGGTCCGTCTTCCCTATTTCGCGTTCTGGCTCTCATCTACCGTCGAAATTCGATCAAAGCTGCATTATAACACTTTGCCCCGAGTCGGTGAATTAGACCATGCCAAGTTCAACAACTTTAAAACCACGGGGAACTCGTAAATTATAAGTAGGATCGGTTCAAGATACGCTCCCAGCCCCATATCGGGCCATTCTATAAAGCGCATCTTAAAATAGGGGAGAGGCCAACCACCGACCCTTGTAGTAATGGGAACAAGAAAAGGAACGGATAGCTGAAAATGGGAAAGGAACTGAGAAAGCCCGAGACTCTCGATAACCTGGGCTAGTAGATAGATCAAACATTTAACCAAGAAGTGGCTTGAAACGAGTATGGCGACAGAGGGGAAAATGTCTTCTCGTAGCGTCGTGAAGGCAAGGAATAGGACGATAGAAGCTACTACCATTAGTAGATATGCAAAGTAAAGGGTGACGACCCAGGCACAGATTGAGATGAACACTGAGCGTAGATATGACAGAAATTCTGGGACGCTGAGGGAAACGCCAGCACTAACCCAAAAGGTCCAAATGATGCAAGCAACCAGGCTGGCGGCGTAGTCCATGTTACTATTGAATCCCATGTCCTGGCCAGATGGGAAATTGAATATTAGCGTGTTAAAGACATTCAAAGGGAGACTTATTCTACGAATAAAGTTGACGAGAGTGACGCTACTGTTGCGGGGTCTAAAACGGAGACCTTCGCGAATATCTCGAGGCGGAAAGCGGTAATAGATTGCGTCTGCAGCCTGCGAGGCACACCTGTGAATGAAAATGAAGAACGCGACCAGGAAAACAATAGCCAAGCACCAACCTTGACCCTTACCTAAAGAAGAGGTCGGGGGGCTGTCGGCTAGCCACGCGTCGGGGAATTCGGGTGTGCACACGAGGCTCTGAAGAGGTTGTGGAAAGGAAGGCCAAGAACAGAGAGACGACCAAGTAAGTCGAACCTTGGAAAGAACGTATTGGGATACAATCTGGGAGCTATCCAGATAGGTACGTAGTAGCTGGGGATATACGAGGTAGAATGCGTAGGTAATCCTAGCGAAGAGGAGGCGCGAGAGAAGCAATAAGAAAATGGTTAAGATGCCCCTCGTAATTACGAAGGCGTGCCAATCCGCCCTGACATCTTTCGGTCCGGGTAGACCCCTATAACTAAAGCCGCTTAAGTGTCCAAAAAGAACGAGGGTGCTGGCAAAAAAAAAGTACAAGGCCCAAGCTAGAGCTGAGAGTACTGGGAAATTGCTAGGACTGGGGCTGGCCATATCAAGTGGACGGTATCCTAAGACGCGGTTATTACAGAGTATGCAGCGCGGCTCTGGTGCTGCATCGCGTTGCCCACTGGCATGCCAACGCTCCCGCTGTTCAACCCACCAAAGAGCTATACAATCACTGTGCACAAAATGAAAGGCGCGCTGCGGGTTTGCGGCCTCCTCGGCCGTGGAGTAACATTGTAGGCGAACGAGATCCTCACTACTGGACTCGCGACAAATAGCACAGACCTCTTGATTGGCAGGTGTAAATACCTCGTTTAGGCTGAAGCAACTGAGGATAGGCTCGCAAGAATCATCTGCAGCGAGGTATGTGTAAACGGCTATGATTAGAGCGAATGTGGTGCAGAGGGCGGCGAGAATAGGGGCCTCGACGTGTAGAGCTAGACCTGGGCCGGCGTCACCGTCTTCCCCGGGGCGCGCGTAGAACTGCCAAACTAGTACGGTTACGGCAGCAACAATACACAGCGCCGATACTGACTCTATCCAGCTGGAGGAGAGAATATGGCGCGTGGAGCTTGTGTCGGGCGAATTTCCTACGCTTAGATGGGCGAAGACGATTCTGGTGTAACGGGCTTCGAGTTCGCTGCGGCGCGCCTGATCGAGCGCCGTGTTCACGTCGAACCCGGCTAGAAAAAGAACGGCGCGGAGAATGGGGAAATTGGCGAAGGTCGGAGTCCTGTCTGGCGCAATGTCTACTTCGACTTCGACGGGGATGGCGTCAATACCCCCTCCCTCTCCCTGTCCTAAAGGCTGTTCCGCCATCTTTCCTGCTCTATGCCCACGACTGACTGGCTAGCTAGTCGCCTATTATATAAAACTAGGTGAATATAGGTTACAGTACCGACGGCTGCAAATAGCTGGAGGTCTCTTTTGATGAAAAGTACGTCTTGATGGCTGATCTCTTACCTATGCTGAGGACGGAACCAGACTCACAACACTAGAGGCTAGATAGGTAGGTAAATATATGTATTTCATTTCGCTATTTTGCTGTGGACTTTGTTAGTATCATAACAGCCCTTGGTACGTATCGGCAGCATTGTCTATTCGATGTCCGAACAAGATAGTTGTATTTGTTGAAGAACAGGTCAATTCAATAGTATTTGTGGTGTAAAGACAACCTTTTTAGTTTCTTTTACCCCTGCGGATAGGATAAAGAGGTTTCGAGGTAGCGATGTAAAATGTAGAATGGCATTGTATTATTACTTTGCTATGAGAGAGAGATTCAAATCTAACGGATACCTGCTATATACATATATGTAGTTCCAGAATTCGTATTACCGGGTCCGGAGAGTATATATGTAATAAAGGGGTATAACGTACGATGATGTAAGAGATGATGTTGGGAAAATGTGGAGAGTGCAGGGGAAGGATGACCCTTGTAGGACCCTAGGTACCTAACCAGTGGCTCCACAGGCACACGGCGCGGAGCTACTGCTGTACATAATCTCTTCTCGCCTAGCTTACTTGGGTAGGTTAGTTACCAAGATATATGGCAGGCACTTAACAACAGGGACCAACCTTCACAGCTGGTAAAAAACGAGTAGGGTAGCGCGAGTCCTGCGCGAGTGTGTACAAATGTACACCTGGACCGTACAGTGCAGCACTAGGTACATTCTACTTATACACTTGCTGGATCTTCACTACAAGGTTACCTCCTACATACATAAAGCAAAGTGTTAAGGTTTCTCTTTTCGCGTCCATTCATCTTACATACCTATTTATTTGTACTGTGGGGAAGTAGGAGCAAGAGGTACCTACATACATAATGTATTGCAGGTAGTCTACCTACCTTAGGTATGTGCCTAGGTGCACGCGACTTGCCAACCAACACCCGAAACTGTCGAAGACTCAAGTTAAGGCCAAAAAAAAATATCATACCTACCTCTTACTTACATATATATACACATCACCTACTTTACCTACATACATTTCTGGCATCCACACATACACACACACACACCCATACCTATACGCTGCGCGTTTGCCAAGGCATCTAGTGCTTCGCTCTATCTCTCCAACGACCAGATCCGTAGACCGGAATTGGACGCCGACAGCCAGAACATGATCTGGCGTAGTAGCAGCAGCAGTAGTAGCTGTACCAGTGATACCACTTTTTCATTACACTGACCACTCACTCACACACTCACTCGCTCGCTTGCTCACTTCCTTACTTTACTTACTTGGCTACTTGTCCGCCTCCTCACTCTCTCGCTGTCGTAATTAACCTTCTTGGTTCATTAATTGATTCGTTCATTCCTTCGCTCCTCCTTCGTCCAGGGGTCGTTTGGCGACTTGTTCGAATACGACATTCGGGGAAGGATAGACGGATAGGTAGACAGACAGACAGGCAGGCAGACAGGGAGAGAGAGAGAGAGAGAGAGGAAGGAAGAAAGAAAGAGAGAAAGAAGGACGGAGGTAGAGAGGAAGCAGAGAGGAAGTAGGAAAGGAGGGGGAAGGAGAGAGGGAGAGAGAGAAAGAATTGAAGAAGGTTTATCCTCGTCACCCAATCCAAATCCAATCTTGCCCGGTCCAATCCAATCCAATCCAATCCAATCCAATTCTAGCATCCCATCTAGCCCCAGTCTTGTCCGTTGTCCGTCCCGTCTGCCCTGTCCAACTACCTACCTACCCTACCTTACCGTACCCATCTACATACATCCATCCATCCATACATACATCCAGCCTGTGTGCTGTGTGCTAGCACCTCAGTCCATATATCTCCTCTAGCCGGCCATACATTATACATCACACAGATACAAATACAAATACAAAACACAAGTATACATACACTACACATAGGCAGATACACGCAGACACGCAGACACACTCCTACACACCTACACACATGACGACGGCTATCTCGAAACCCACGTTTGCACCCGCAGCACGACCAACACCAGCATCATGGCCAATCCCGTAGGCGAGGACAGCTGGCTGGCCTACATCGACGAGCAGCGCCGCCACGCCGCCGACCTCGAAGCCCGCGTCAAGGTTGTCGAGCTCTTCAAGGCCGCCCTCGGCGACGAGCCCGCCAGTCTGCGTCTCTGGCTGGCCTACTGCGAATACTTCTGGTCGCTCTTCGCTGCTTGCCAGTCGTCACCTAACTCTGCGCCGCCACCACCGTCGTCGCCATGGGCCGACGAGGAGCGCCAGCTCGGCCGCGACCTCTTCTCCTTCGACGCCGCACTGAGCCTCTGGAGCGACGGCTACAACGCCACCAAGTTCCGCATTGCCGACAGCCACCTGTTCTGGGACCGCTGGGTCGCCATCGAGCTCGAGCAGCTGGCACGTACGCGCACCCCGAGCGGCGTCAAGCGCATCTCCCACCTCTTCCGCGACCGCCTGCAAGTGCCGCATGCCACCTGGGACCAGACCTCGCAGATGTTCTCCGAGTTCCTCACCACCTATAACAACGCCGCCTACGAGCACGAGTTTCAGGAGGTCACGCGCACCGCCCGCGATGCCAAGACCGCCTACGATCTGCGCGAGTCCCACGAGCTCGACCTCGTCCGTGCCCAGCGCGCCGCCGACCGCGAAGCCGAGCAGGCCAAGATGCGCCAGTACCTCGATTGGGAGATGACCCAGACCACACTCGCTCACCAACAGCAACAACCCAATCACCACCACCACCAGCAACACCACCACCGGCAACAGGAGCAGCAAAAGCACCACGATCCTCTCGCCCTTCCGCTCGGTCTCGGCCTCTATGCCCGCGCCCTCACCGGTATCTTTGCCTTTGACGACGACATCTGGAATAACTGCGCCGTCTACCTCTCGAGCCTCCACCGCCAGGCCAAGACCTATCCCTCCCCCTATACTTCCCTTCTCCCCAATATGCTCGATTTCTTCCAGCGCGCCACAAAACACTGCCCCTGGTCTGGTCCACTCTGGTCGAGGTATATCCTGACGGCCGAAGACGCCGGTTGGTCTTTCCACAACGTCGAGTCCATCAAGCACGCGGCCACGAACACGAAGGCCCTCGACAAGAATGGTATGACGAGTGTCCTTGACATGTATACCGCCTGGTGTGGTTTTCTCAAGCGCACCGCCATGGATCCCAATGCCTCTGAGGATGCCGCCGACGTCGCTGAGGTCGGTCTACTTGCCGCTCTCGAGGATGTTGATCTCTGGGGCAAGCGTCTCTACAAAGATGCCTACCAAGGCGACCCCAACTTCCGTCTGGAACGTATATTGATCCAATTCCTCACCGAGGTCAAAGGCGACGTGGAAGCCGCCAGAAATCACTGGGATCGCATGTCGCACCAGTCCCTACTGGCTAATAGCTATGACTTTTGGCTGAATTACTATCTCTGGGAAATGGTCGTCTACGCTTCACGGCCTAAAGCGCCGAGCCCCACGCCGCCCACGCCATCTGGGAGTGCCAAAACTACGCGTACACCCACCATGGCCACCAACGTTCTACAGCGTGCCCTCACACAGAAGACACTCGACTGGCCGGAACGCGTCATGGAAGTCTATCTCCAACACTGTAACGATTACGAGCAGCCAGACGCGCTGCACTATGCTCTCGATACAGTCCACAAGACTCGACGGGTAGTAGCCAAGCGCCGTGCGCGCGAGAATGCCGCCGCCGCCACCGCCTACACAACCCAGACCCAACCCGAGTCCGAGCAAGCCCGGAATGAGATCGTTGCTCACCCTGCGCAGGACGCCACGGCACCTGCTTCACCTTCAAATGGAAAGAGAAAACGTGACGAAGCGGGTGAGGATGTCGAAGCGGCGAGTAAGAGAGCCAAAAGCACCGAAAGTTATCCTGATGATGTCGACGCGCAAGAGTCCAAACTCAAGCGCGATCGTGAGAACACCTCAGTCATGGTCACCAATCTACCTTCCGACGTCACTCAGACCGCTGTTCGACGGTATTTCAGAGACTATGGCCACATCAACAACCTGATTATTTGCAAGGAAGCCGATGGAAAGACTTCCTCTGCCCTGATCGAATTTAGATCTTCAGAAGAGGCTGAATCAGCCCTTTTGCGCGACCAGAAATATCTCGATCAGTCGCAGCTAAGCGTCAAACCGGGCATACGCTTGACGGTTTTTGTCTCCAACTACCCCCCCACTGCTGACGAAGCCTATATCCGCCGCCTCTTCGAGCATTGTGGTGATATATTCAACATACGATGGCCATCGCTGAAGTATAACACCCATCGTCGTTTTTGCTATGTGTCTTTCCGAAGCTCCAACGCGGCCTACAAAGCCACATTAATGGATGGAACGCTAGTCGAAGGCAAGTACAGGCTACAATCCAAATTTTCTAATCCATCCCACAAAAAGGACCGTGAAGGTGCCCTAGCTGAGGGACGCGAGCTGCGAGTAAAGGGAGTGCACCCCGCCACACAAGAAAATGATCTCCGTAGCATCTTCGGTAAATACGGAAGGGTGGTAACAGTCCGTTTCCTTACCAACCTAAGCGGACACCAGGTTGGCACTGCCTTTATCGTCTTTGAGACCAAGGAGCAGGCCGAGAAGGCCCTCGAGCTAGACAAAACCAAGTTCAAGTCCCAGCTCATCGAGGTCGAGCTATGCAAGGAGACAAACTTTCGACCTCTAGCAACTAGTCGGGGTGACCGTAGCTCAGTTGCCTCATCTCCAGCCCCCTCGGGGGACGGCGACATAGCGATGCACGAGGAGTCGGGCAACGTGCAACAAAACAATTACACACCCAAACCAGCGGAGATTCAGGAACGCACTATGGCTCTCCTAAACATCCCAGACACTATAAACGACGCCCGCATCCGCGCCGTCGCTGAAAAATACGGCTCTATCGTCAAGGTCGTCTTGCGACCTGACCACGCGGGCGCTATAGTGGAGTTTACTGATGCTTCTATGGTTGGACGAGCCTCACTGGGCCTGGAAGGATTTGAGATATTACCCGGTCGCCAACTCCGGACTGGCAGCGTCAAGGACCTATTCAAGGAAAAAGATGAGCAACGGCAGCACGCAGCCGAAATCCCTAAAGCTCCCAAAGCCCCCAAACCGTGGATGCCACCGCCACAAGTTGTAAGGCGACCGGTATTGGGTCGAGGCGGCGCAAGAAGGGGCGGGCTAGGATTCGTAACGGTAGCTAGAAAAGAGAAGGACAAGAATGAGAAAGAACCCGAATAGAGGGGTAATGAATACCTCCGAAGTAGGTAGGATCCGGATGTCACGTATACATGTATTAATGGGAAGGATGTACTAGCATGCATTACAAGATGAGTTGTTCACACGATCGATGATGAGAAGAAAGGACAATGTCACTAGGTCAAGGGATATATGTATTTATATCCTGCATAGAACTGAGGCCGAGATCAAGGGGATAGGCATTCAATCCCGCTCAAGCTTGCCCGCAAGAGCTTAGGACAAGATTATGTACATTACGTATCTGCTACCTAATTGATCAAATAGCACCTTATCTCAAGGCTCGCCACCGTGGTCCGGAATTTGTGCGAGAATTGACGACTTTGGGCCCCGACCCTCGCGGCGAGGAGCAACCCCAAGACGCCGACTCGCACATATTCCAAGTGAGGATTGCTAGTTTAGGGTCCCCCAACTACCTAGGTAAGCAAGCAGGTATAGGTAGGTAGGTAGGTAGGTAGGTAGGTAAGTGTATGTGTCTAAGCCTAAGTCTAAGTGCCAACCTTGTACTATACCCTGCTAAGGCTATACCCTGTTCAAGTCCTGGGAGAAGATGCTCTGCCAGACATCAAGCCATTTCTCCTGCTGGGCCGAGAGCAATTTGCCGGGCATCTTGAAGGAGCGGGTGAGGATGTCGCGGAGGCGTGCGCGCAGCGTCTTGACGACGAGGAGCGTCTTCCAATCCGCAACGCTGAAGCGGGCGCGGTTTCCGTCGAGTATGACTACGCCGGCGTACATCTACGACGGCGAGAGGTTGTAAGTTAATATACATTTTTTATGGACACGGAGACTGGATGGGATAGAATAGCGCGAGGTAGAATGGAAGTGGTACTTACATCAATGCGGACGTCGCCACAAAGTAGGGCGATGGCGAAGGTGTCTACGGCAGTCGTTTCATGAGCGTTGAGGAATCTATCGAGATGAGATCATAAGCAACCAGCCGGTAATCTAACCGACAGCATGGAGAAGACGAAGGGTAAAGAGGAAATTAAAGAAAAAGAAAAAAGAGGGGTGAATTCATATTAGATGAACATACTGCTTCGACTGCATGATGTGGTAGTAAGAGAGCCATCTTAGCTCGAGATTACCCTTGTTGACGCTTGACGGGTGCAGGCTAATGCTCTGGTTATTCCCGACGTTTCGGAAGCCCTTGTTCTCGCGCATGAGGAGCTTGGGATAGAAGCTCCAGGCGATGACAGCGCTTGTGATGAGGTCATTGTCGCTGTTGATGTTGACGCGTTGCGGAAGGTCGAAGAATTGGCGCCGCCTGCTCGAATACCGGAGCCGGTTCAGCTGGTGCCGCTCCTCGTGTGTCAGCTGTAGGAAGCCCGCGTCGACTAGAGATACGAGCAGTTGGCCCTTCAGGTCTTCGATATTAGACAACGTCTGCGATGATAGGTAGTTCTTTTTACAGTACTGAAAGTCGTGGCTTGTTGTCTGGCACACCTTCTTCCAGCCTAGGTAGGCATTGTACACGGTCAGGAGATCGGAATCGGCCCTCTTGAACGCCTTGCGGGCTTGATCAGCCTGTGTGCGCTGTCCGAATGGCGCTGTGAAAGGGGACTTGGACGAGAGAATGGCCGCCACGGTAATGGCCATATCTAGGCACTTAAAGATAGTCCCTTGTAGGATGAGTTTCCCCAGAAAGACGTCGAGAGGTAGCCTGGCCAGCTGGTGCCCCAGCGGAGTGAGGTCCTCGGCGGCCGTGAGGGCCCGCACATCGACGAGGGCATCGATAGCCCGGCGAATATTCTTAGCAGAAGGCGCGTCGAGTGCCTGCCCGAGGGTTTCCTCGATGCCCCCGATCTTGCAAATCTTGACACGGATGGCCAAATCCTGCAAAGACAGGCGTAGCATCTCCGGGGTCTGCTGATCGCTCATGAGATGATCATGTCGATACCTCGTGAACATGTGGAAGCACAGCCCTTCCTGAACCCGACCCGCTCGACCACGTCGCTGCTTAGCGTTCGCTCGGGAGATGAAGGTATCGATAAGCCGAGAAAGCTGCCGCCTCTCATCGAACCGCATCTCACGATGCTTCCCAGTGTCGATGACGCAGGTCACATCGGGAATAGTGATGCCTGTTTCGGCAATATTGGTAGCCAAGACAATCTTTCTCACGCCATCCGGCGGAACGAGAAACGCGCGCTCTTGGTCTTCTGTAGCAATGGTCGAATGCAGGGGATATACCTCCCAGTCCCTCTGAAAGAAGGGATCACCCAACAAAAAGTCATTGAGAGTTCTGATTTCCGCTATACCCGGCAGGAACACGAGAATTGCTCTACTGTAATTGACGTACGTCGGATCGATCGCGATCTGTCTAATCAGTTGCACAACTAATTCAAATTCGATTTGGTACTCGTCCATCTGCAGAAGGGTATTACGTGTCTTGGCGGAATATTGACGCAGGTCTTTCGCCGCCTTCTGCGTTGTTGACGGATCGGCTTCGTCTTCGATGGGATCATCGTCTAGGTCCGTCATCTTTTCCTGGATTTGGTGGCTGAGTGTGTACCCGGTAGCCTCGATTGCGTCTTCTAGGTACTTGACCTGCACGGGAAACGTACGGCCCGGGACGTTTAGAACCGGGGCGCGACCCAAATAATTGGAAAATCTATCGGCGTCGACGGTCGCCGACATCAGGATAATCTTGAGATCCTTCCTCTTCTCAAGGAGCTTCTTCAAGACAATCAAGAGAAAGTCCGAGTCGATCGTGCGCTCATGAACTTCGTCGAGAACGAGATGTGTAATCTCGCGGAGCTCGTTGGATCCCTCCAGCATGCGCATTACAATACCCGTCGTCGCATAGACCAGCCGCGTCTCCTTGGCTGTATTGGACTCGAGTCGTATCGAGTAGCCGACGAGTGATCTCGCCGTACCGAGATCACCCCTCCCTTCACCAAGCTCCTCGCTCACACGACGGGCTAACGAAATGGCGGAGATACGCCGAGGCTCCGTGCAATAGATCTTGCACGGCCGCCCCAGCGACAACTGGTGCTCTAATAAGAATGATGGGACTTGGGTGCTCTTACCGCTTTATTCTCCGGTTAGCCACATGTGATCCACGGTGCCAGGTTCTCTTACCATCCAGTCTCACCGCACACAATGACCACCTGCTCGCGCTCCACAGTCTCCAAAACCTGCTGTCTGAACTGCCACATTGGTAGCTGCATTCGGGATTGCTATGATGCCGTGTCAAATTTGTAAACCCGCAATCGGATCCGGTCTAATAGCACAAAACTTACTAGCATGGCTTGGAAGCGAGGCGAGCTGGCCTTGTCAAACCAAATCTTTTGGTAATATTCGGGGCCAAAGGTATGGGCACCCGATCGATCAATGCTGCCATCGTCGCCGCCCTCTTTTGTAGAACGCTGAGCGACCCGACCGCGGAACGCACCTTGTAGTAAAACGCCGTCTTCTAGTTCCTGGTCCTGTTTCTGGCGGATTATGGTGCGGAGTCCTTTGATCGCGATCCTATCAGCAGTGTCTGCTTGGTTCTTCCGATCCTCTGCGAACTCGGACCACAGCTCTCTCCATACGGCAGGTAGCCTCAAGAATATCTTCTCCTCTTTGGTAGATCCAAAGATGGCAAACATGGCCACAGTGGCGATATAGGCTTCGGATTGCTTCGGGTCAGGTGTAGAGATAGTTGCCATCTTGAAAGAGCAATATTGTGGGAATACGACCTGTTCTATGCCTGCCATCTCGGGAATGGCGTTTAATTCTTGTGACTTGGACCAGTGGATGGTTACCATATGACGATTGGAAAAGGAACTTTCAGATACGAGATTGTACGCCATTTTCACTGCTGGGTCTCTGTGAAAAGTGTAAGCATTGACTGTATATTATGGCGCCTTGCCACTACATATATATACCTTGATCGACAAACTTCTTCTAACGCTCTGGTCGGATTTACGCCTGCCCACTTCCCAAAGTCGCGAATTGTGACCTTGACGCCATCTGCGCCGTTCATGACGGTGCTCGTCTTGCCCTTGGCATCAGTCTCCTGCACAGGCAGACTGGCAAATAGGTCGTTGAGAGCATCGTCATCGCCGCTGTCCTCTTGGAGGATCTCGGCTGCCATTCTCTTGGCCTCCTTGGCGATCTCATCCTCTTCGTCAGGCTCACTCGACCGACCCAGGTCGCCTGGCTCTTTTTCTTGCCCCTTCTCCAACTCCAGCTCCCTCTCCTTTTCTTGTTCAGCTTTCCTTATGTTGGACGCAAATTCCCTTTCGAGCTCGATCCTCCGATCTCGCCATAGACGGTCGGCCAGAGGTTTGTCGAATAAGACATCTTGTTCAATGCGGTCAACCCTTGCCAACCATTTGGCTTCTTCTAAATCGGTGGATTCGGCACTTGAGGATCGAGTCTTGGTAGCTACAGCGGGGCGATTCTTGGCGCCGTTGGGCTTCTTGGTGTTTTGTCTCGGGCGTTGCAACCAAAAAAGCTTGGCCATGGTCTCGAGATATGCTGGGATCAAATCATCAGGCTCAAAATCTTCATCGCAAGTGACTAGCAACTTTCTGGGCGTCCCAGCACGCGAGGATTGCAAGGCATGCCTAGAACTAGCATGTTTTGCTGCGCCATTGGCTTCGGCGGGTCGTGGAGTGTTGGCGCCTGAGGGCAGAGGACTATCATACGGCGTGTCTGCTGGCGAAGGTGGTTAGACGGCTAGATATTCCTTCACACAACCGAGTGAGTTGAGAGTAGGGGGAACATGCGGGGCATACCTGGCTGGGATTTGGGGGGCTTGCCGCCCCTGTAGTCGTAGTCACGTAGTTCCTCCCGGTTGCACGACCTGGCGAGCCAGTCTAGGGCCTCCTCAAGGCCCCAGATGTAGTCCCTATTTCCACTAGACACGCTGGGGACTAGCTCTAGCAAGTATTGGAGCACGGCGTCTATCTTGTCGGGGGAGAATGACAGGCTTGCCAGCGTCTGCTGCAGAGTCCACAGCCTCATGGTCAGATCCTCCTCGGAAGGTGTCTTCTCGTTTGGCGGGCGGTCCGAGGCGAGAGACGAGGCAGCGAAGCGAGTCTCGGCCTGGATCAAGTCGAGGATCTGGTCCATGAGCTCCTGGGGCAGCCATTTCCTGGTATTCAGGGGCTCGGCCTGGCCTCGCAGCAGTCGGCGGTCGGTATCAAGGCGGGTCTTCTGACGGGCGGCATCGCGCCGGACCTTCTGGGCGTGCTTTTCGACGAGCAGCTGCAGCTCCGACTCTTCTAGCTGTCTCTCGAACTCTTCCGGGCTTAGCGAAGGTTCCGACTGGGCGTGGGGGGTGGCGTGATTCGATTGAGCAGCAGATGATGCTACAGAGGCATCGGGTCTTGCCGCGCCGGCAGCAATGGTGGAATCTGGGGCGGCGGGGCCATTCGGCGGCGTCTGAACGGGCGTAGCGGCTTCGACTCGGGGTTTCGAGGCAACCGAGGTAGTAGCAAAGCCGCGGGCTGGGTTCGCAGCTGGTTTGGTCTTTTTCTTTTTGGGGCCAGCCATAATGGTGTGTACCTTGCTAGCCCGAGAGGTTGAAGAGAGAGAGAGAGAGGATACGAGGAAGGAAGTGGTTAAAGTAGGCGTGGTGTAGGTATCAGGGCCAGTGGAGGGCAAGAGTGAGAGACAGTGAGGACGACGGATCGAGATCTAGCTCCTGTTAACCAGCTAGCTATTCGATGTATGTCCCAATGTCAAGATGAAGGAAAGCAAGTAGCTAGCGCCAGAGCTCCTCACAAAAACAAAAACGAGTTAAGAAGCTCCCAGTGGAGACCTAGGCGAGTGTGTTATGGTAAGTTGGTGGCCTACATGAGTGGGTGTGAGTGAGTGTGTAAGTAGGAGGTAGACAGTGCCCAGGTGGTTGAGTAGGTAGGTAGAGGTAGGTACCTGGTAGACGAAATAATGTCTTGCCGTGTATAAATAAATGCCCAATGCACTTTTTGATGACCGAACCAGATGCAGCAGACCCCAGATATATATGCGTGCGTATGCAAGACGTAGACTAGAGAACCGTGAAACAATGTAAATGCAAATAAGAAGTAGGTAAGTCCTAATGTAGGCAGATAGTCGAGTTCAAGTATGGAAGGAGAAAAAAGCCCTGATAGCGTAGTGAAGGTGTAGATAGCTTCACTATTTCAAGCTCGGCTTCCAAGATATTTAGAATTTAGATCAAATAATATCATGCTCCTTGCCTACATCATACACCACCTACATACCTAATCATGATGGCGGGGTCGTTGGAAAATACTTGTACAAAGTAATGCTAGGTACCTAGGTAGCTTGTTAGGTCTAGGTACTGTAGTCACGCCGTCGGTCAGGGATGGAGGGGCTAAAAAAGGCGGGGTGCATTTGCATTTGATCGCACATTTCTTTCTTGCCTTGAAACTTCTCTCCTGATAGCTATGGTAGGTTAGGTAGATAGTCGACCGCTTACCCGATCAGGTAGACCGGCTTTAGTGCCTTTTCATATTACATACTGTACATATGTACCTACAGGTAAGTACCTACATTGAAGGCTGTACGGAGGACTATCCCCTATAGTTAGTGTCTAGTGCAAGTACCTAGGTACTTGTAAGTATAGGACCCTCGCAAAATATTTACTAACCTCTACACCTAACCCACTGGCGCCAAGATTACTTATACAAAACATCCATCGTCCTGCCCTCATGTACATGCAATACAGCATCGTGTGAATGTGTCTCGTTGGAGATAGATAGAGAGAGAGAGAGAGAGAGAGATAGTCTGGATACATCTGGGACCTAGACAGACACCTTTCTTATCTCACGTCTAGTCACAATTCGCATTCAATCCCCTATTCTTTCGTTTGTGTCAGTGTGTGTACACGGAGGGAGTACCATGTTCATACATCCTCCATATCCCCTCCCTCTCCGCCTGCCAAAATGACCGACGCCTCGTCCCCCGCCGCCTTCGACTATGCCTCGACTCGAGCAGCTCTGTTTTCCTCGTCTACCTCGACGCGGATCGCTAGCCTACGCACAATTGACGATAGCTTGAGACATCATCGTAAGCACTGCCGTCGTTGAACTTGAACCGTTACTCCGCGCTTGAACCGACTGACTAACCCTCGTCTCTCTCTCTCTTTCCGCGCCTATAGCCCTCGATGCGCCTGCTACAGCCATTCTCCTGCGCCTCCTGTTCGATACCCACAGCTTCTACACCGACCGTGCTTCGAGGCGCGCCGCCCAGACATGCCTCGCCTCTGTCGTCGCTGCCAATCCCGACCCCAAGCTCCTGGCGTCCTTCGTCTCTACTATTCGCCAGGAGGCCCAGCGGTCCGCCATTGCCCCGAGTAACGCCTTCGTCTTGGTCGAATGGTGTGCGCTGCTCCTGCACAGCCTCGTCAATACGCCCCTATGGGACGCCCTCGGCCTTGAACTCATTCACGCCAATGCTGCCGCCCTCGAGACATGTCTCCAGCCCACCACAAGGCCCAGCGTCGGCCATTCCGCTCTCGTGCTCACGCGCCGGGGCCTGCGCGCTGCCTTTTGGCTCGGCGGGTTGAGAGAAAAGACCGTGGCCGACACGATCCAAGCTCTCACCGCTAAGGGAACCCAGCCCACAGCTAGAAATGCCGCCATGCTCGGTGTTGTTGCTGGCGTCTGCTCTCGCCATACCCAGGCCAGGGAGATCTTGGTGGCTCAACGGCCCAGCTATTATGCATTCTTCACAAGGGAGCTTGTCGGTTCACGTACCGCTGTCCCCCGGCACCTCGTTGTAGGCCTACGCGACTTCTTCTCCGACTTTGTCACCTTGGATGATTTCGAGAAAGACATCATCCCACCTGTCGAGAAGGGCCTGCTACGCGCTCCCGAAGTCGTGCTAGACATATTGGCCAATGTCCTCACTCTGTTACCTTCAGAGAACATGGACCTTTCCAAGGTCTTGGATACCCATCTCTTAAAGCCCTTGCTTTCTAATGTGAAATCTAGCAACCCTAGCATTCGCGAGAGCGTCCTTGTAGCCTTCAAGCATACTGTAGCCCAGAGCGGCGAACCAGAGGCCATAGCACACATTGTGGAAGAGATCCTCGGCCCGCTAAAATCTGGGAAACTTGCTTCTGCCGACCAACGTGTCCTCCATGCCAATATGCTACGTGCGATTGCCTTGTCCGGTTCCGACGCTACCAAAATTGCCACGAGCCTAGCTCCCGTGGCTGCGAGGGAGGGCAACGAGGCCGCCCTAAACGCCGAGCTATTGGTTTTAAGCCACGCTGTCATTCGTCTTGTTCAAGGAGACGCTGAGATACCGAGACCTGCTCTCGACGCTTTTGTGAAAGGGTTAAGCGACAAGAAAATCCCGGCCCGGCGGTTGTGGATTCTTCGGTGTGGTGACGTGCTGCTTTCCGTGGCTGATAGTCCCGAGCCACTACCTGCTACCGCCGTCAAATTTGCAGACGCCGTTATAGCCCCTATGGTCGACAGCTGGGCTGAAATCATCAAGAACCCCGCTGCCGCTGCGCAAAGTGGATTGATTACCGGGGCCTATGTTCTTGCCGTGCTCGCCGCCCAAGTTCTGTCCAGAATGGGAAACGCTTCTCTTCAAACGAAGCTAAAGAAGATAGACATACCGAAGGAGTCTCTCTCTCTTGAGCCGAAGTCTGCCTTTCTTCTAAATCATCGCGTGTATAGCCGCTTAGTAGCTGATGATGATTGCGCATGGTTCCTCAGGTCACTTCAAGCAGCACATGCCGATATATCTGACGCGACGGAGTTGGTACAAATTTCCTGGGCGCAGGCCCTCATTTATTTAGTTTCTGCGACAGCCATAGCCCCTACTGTCCGCAAAGCCTCGTGCGAGGCCATTGCTCAGCTTTATGCTCAAAACCCTACATTCGTGTCTGTCGCTATGACTAATGGACTTTGGCAGTGGGTTGAATCCTCAGATAGAAATGAAAAGGATAGCGTCGCTGCTAGTGCAAAATTTGAAATTTCGCATTTACATCTCGTTGTGCGCTCGATCACGCCCAGCGACTCGGATCTAGGGAAGTCAAGTCGGCAAAGGAGCCGAGATATGATTGAGCGACAAATGTGTGAGCTGCTTGTCCTGGCTCGCAAGGATTTGGTACCAAGGTGTAACTGGATAGATCTATGCCTCAAAGTTGGCGTCGATCCAGGGGGACTAGCCCGCAAGTACGAACAAAGGCTGATAGACCAATTGATTGAGAAGACACAATTCAGCCAAAATGTGAGACGTGTTATCCTTCCCATCCCATGCAATGGCACTAACATGGGCCACAGTCATTGACTATTAAAGTCGCAGCTTGCAACGCCGCGGCTGATTTGGCCTTCGTGGCACCAGAAGTCATGATCCCCAGGATCATCGATCTTATAAGAGATGATTTGGCATCAGCTGAACTCAGGGAGATCGGGCCCGTGGAAGCAGCTATCTTCAGGACACCGGAGGGGACCGCCTTTATAGATGTGCTTGCTAAGAAATCACAAACTATACCCAATAAAAACACCAAGGACTACGATACGTTGAAATGGGAGGAAGACCTTAGGAACCAACTCGCGCAGAAGAAGGGGCTCCAGAAGAAGCTCACGGCGGATGAACAAGCCAAAGTTAGTGCCCAACTCAAAAAGGAAGCTGAGATTCGCCATTCAATCCAGCAGCTCGAAGCCCGACTTATGCGTGGCCTCGGCATCATTCAGAGCCTAGTGTCTGGCCCGCCAACGGATGCGAGTCTTTGGCTGGGGCCCTCCGTCACCGCTCTCCTGGAAGCCATGGAGGCGGGAGCATGTCTGATTGTAGGGAAAGCGGCCCCATCCGCCTACCTAGCTTGCTCTGAGAAGGGTACTTCTCGGTTAGGAGCCATTCGGCCGTTCATTGGCGTTGCTACCCTTCGTGCCGTGGACATCACGACCCTACCGGAGAACATGGTAGAGGAGAACCTGGAAGAACTCTTAACTAGAGTACTCTACCGACTACGTTTTGCTGGCGAGCAACGTCCATTTGATGTAGTCTCCGTGATTTACATACTACCCCTGATATTTGCAATCCTAGAAAAAGGCGGCGTCGGAGATGCCGCTGACGAACGGGATGCGCAATTGGTACTTGCCATCGAATTTTTATCCTTCCACACGCTTATTTTCTCCGATGAAAACCTCCCACGAGCTGACCTTCTCGCCGTTCTCATCTCCTCTATGCAGCGCTATAACCAGCATTACAAAATTCTCAAAGACTGCTTTACCGATATAGTTCGCTGCGTAGCCCCAAATATCAAAGCCAAGGAAATAGCGGTACTTTGCAAGGGAGCAACTGTCCCCCAGTCCAATTTGAGGGAGACGGTGCTGCAAGCTATAAGCGCTGAAATCGATCTAAGTGACATCGAGTTTTCCGAGGAGCTCTGGATTTCGTGCCACGACGACGTCGAGGAGAATCAGGAGCTAGGACAAGAGATATGGGAGGAGAGTGGGTTTAACGTTGCCGAGGATGTATCCGTCAAAATGCTTCCTTACCTTGAGAGCAAGGATGCCCAACTGAGAAGAGCGGCGGCTCGTGCTTTAGCTAACGCGTGCAAAATATTTCCATCCACTGTTGAGGACATATTGCTACGCTTGCGAGCATCGTACACCGAGTTTGCCAAACCTCGTGTACCGCAGGTCGATCAATACGGTATCCCCAGGAAAACCGATCTCTCTGACCTCTGGGAAGCACGCCATGGTATTGCGACCGCCTTTAAAGAACTTGCCTCGTATCTAGACAAATCCCAAATCGACGGGTTTCTCAATTTCCTTATTGAGAGCGGCCCACTTGGTGATCAGAATGCCATGGTGCGAAGTGAAATGCTCGAGGCCGCTCTGGCAGCAGTGGATCTACACGGCAAAGCCTTGGTGGATAAGCTGATGAAAACGTTTGAGCGCACCCTTTCGGAACCCGACAAAGGATCCGAAGCCAATGACCGCGTCAACGAAGCCGTCATTATTATGTATGGCGCCTTAGCTCGCCACCTAAAGCCTGGCGACGCCAAAATCCCAGGTGTCCTGGAGAGACTACTTGTCACTCTGAGCACCCCATCCGAAGCCGTGCAGTACGCAGTGGCCGAATGCCTCCCTCCTCTAGTACGCACCTGCGGTGATAAATCCTCCAAGTACTTCGATCAGCTAGTAGAGACGTTGTTAGCGTCCAAGAACTATGCCGCCAAGCGCGGGGCTGCGTATGGGCTAGCTGGACTCATTCGTGGAAGGGGTATTTCGGTGCTACGTGAATACCGCATTCTTGTTACCCTCAAGAGCGCCACCGAAAACAGGAAAGAGCCACAACAGCGTGAGGGTGCATTCATAGCGTTTGAACTACTACCCACAATCCTAGGCCGTCTTTTTGAACCTTACGTTATTCAGATTGTGCCTCAGCTCTTGACCGGCTTCGGTGACAGCAGCAATGATGTGCGAGAAGCGTGCCTCGCGGCGGCGAAGGCCTGCTTTGCCAAACTAAGCTCCTACGGCGTCAAACAAATCTTACCTACTCTCCTGAACGGTCTAGATGATGACCAGTGGCGCAGTAAACGCGGGGCATGCGAATTGCTCGGCGCCATGGCTTACTTGGATCCCCAGCAACTAGCTCAAAGCTTGCCTGATATTATACCGCCGCTCACCGGCGTTCTAAATGATACCCATAAAGAAGTGCGGGCAGCAGGTAACAAGAGCTTAAAACGGTTCGGTGATGTGATTGAAAATCCTGAAGTCAAGAGTCTAGTCGATATCCTACTCAAGGCACTTAGTGACCCAACTAAATATACCGATGATGCATTGGATTCGCTCATCAAGGTGCAATTTGTCCATTACCTCGATGCCCCTTCGTTGGCTTTAGTTACGAGGATTCTGCAACGAGGCCTAGGCGATCGGTCCAACACGAAGCGCAAGGCGTCTCAAGTTATTGGTAGCTTGGCCCATCTTACGGAGCGGAAAGATCTCATTACGCATCTACCCGTTCTTGTCTCCGGATTGAAGGTGGCAGCTGTCGACCCAGTACCGACCACGCGAGCGACCGCTTCACGCGCCCTGGGGTCTCTTGTTGAGAAACTCGGCGAAGACGCCCTACCAGATCTCATTCCTAGCCTCATGCAAACCCTCAAGTCAGACACAGGCGCCGGAGACCGTCTCGGATCGGCACAAGCGCTCAGTGAGGTCCTTGCTGGTTTGGGTACCACACGGTTGGAAGAGATCCTGCCAACCATACTCCAGAATGTGGAATCCTCCAAGGCCGTTGTGCGAGAGGGTTTTATGTCTCTTTTTGTCTTCCTACCAGTTTGCTTTGGTAACAGCTTCGCCAACTATCTCGGCAAGATTATTCCTCCTATCCTTGCTGGACTCACTGATGAGATCGAATCCATTCGCGACACGGCTCTACGGGCTGGCCGTCTCCTTGTCAAGAATTTCGCCACTCGCGCCGTGGACCTGCTACTACCAGAGCTCGAGCGTGGCCTAGCAGATGATAGCTACAGAATTCGTCTCAGCTCCGTTGAGCTAGTTGGCGACCTCCTTTTCAACCTCACCGGCATTACTGGAAATGCGGATGCAGAGGATGAAGAAGAGAAAGCGAAGGAAGCAGGTGCGTCCCTTCGCGAAGTGCTTGGAGACGAGAAGCGCAATAAAATTCTGTCCGCACTCTATATCTGTCGTTGTGATACGGCCGGCGCTGTACGTACGGCTGCCATCGGTGTATGGAAGGCTCTCGTGGCAACACCACGAATTCTGAAGGAGCTTACGCCTACCCTAACACAACTCATTATTCGGCGCCTTGGTAGCTCTAGCATGGAACACAAGGTGATCGCTAGTAATGCCTTAGGGGAACTCATTCGAAGGGCCGGCGATGGTGTGCTCTCGTCGCTTCTACCCACACTAGAAGAAGGCCTACAGACGTCTACAGATACAGACGCGAAACAGGGTATCTGCCTGGCACTCAAGGAGCTTATTTCATCAGCTTCCGACGAAGCTCTAGAAGATCATGAGAAGACCCTCATTTCTGTCGTGCGGACTGCTCTGACCGACTTCGACGAGAATGTCCGAGAGGCTGCCGCCGAGGCGTTTGATTCTTTGCAGCAGATCCTTGGCAAACGCGCTGTCGATCAAGTTCTTCCTTATCTATTGAACCTCCTGCGCTCTGAGGATGAAGCGGATAATGCTCTCTCTGCCCTTTTAACACTCCTTACGGAGTCGACTAGATCGAACATTATACTGCCCAATCTCATTCCCACTCTGATAACACCCCCCATCTCAGCATTTAACGCCAAAGCGTTGGCATCTCTGTCTCGCGTAGCCGGACCGGCTATGAACCGAAGGTTGCCTAACGTAATTAATTCGCTTATGGATAATATCATCGATGCAAAGGATGAAGAACTTGGCAGCGAACTCGAAGAGGCATTGGACACCGTTATACAGTCTATTGACGAATACGATGGACTAAACACGGTCATGAATGTCCTCTTACAACTCATGAAGAATGATGATCACCGCAAACGTGCCATCACAGCATCGCGGCTCGCCAACTTCTTCGCACATTCAGATGTTGATTACTCCCGGTATAACCAGGACATCATCCGCGTACTGCTCATATCGTTCGATGACCCGGATCGCGATGTAGTTCGGGCAGCCTGGGCCGCCCTCAGCGGGTTTACCAAGAAACTAAAGAAAGAGGAAATGGAAGCACTCGTGCCGTCCACTCGAAGCACGTTGCAACAGGTAGGAGTCGCAGGCTCTAACCTTGCAGGCTTCGAGCTTCCGAAGGGTATCAATGCTATCTTGCCTATTTTCCTCCAGGGCCTCATGAACGGCACTCCGGAACAGCGAACCAGTGCGGCACTAGCCATATCAGATATTGTCGATAGGACCAGTGAGAACTCGCTCAAGCCATTTGTCACCCAGATTACGGGGCCGCTCATCCGTGTCGTGTCGGAGCGCTCCACGGAAGTCAGATCGGCTATTCTTCTCACACTTAACAACCTACTTGAGAAAATGCCGGCGGCGCTTAAGCCATTCTTGCCCCAACTGCAGCGGACTTTTGCGAGATCACTCGCGGATACAACGAGCGAGCTCCTTCGATCACGAGCCGCCAAGGCTCTCGGTACCCTGATTAAGTTTACGCCTCGCGTCGACCCCCTCATCGCAGAGCTCGTCACGGGATCCAAAACATCAGATCCTGGCGTAAAGGCGGCCATGCTCAAGGCCTTGTACGAAGTGATTAGCAAAGCAGGTGCGAACATGGGCGAGAGTTCGCGGGCAGCGGTCCTGGGTCTGCTCGATATGGAGACAGACACGAAAGATACTACGATGGTGGTCACATACGCCAAACTTCTGGGGGCACTTATTAGGAACGTCCCGAGCGAGATTGCGAATACACTAATTCGAAATCGTGTGACACCCACTCACTTTACCAGCTCGTCGGTGCTCGCTCTCAACGCTGTATTTGTCGAGTCCGCACAGGCACTACTCGAAAGCCCAGCAGGGGAGGACTTACCAGAGCTTCTCTGTCAGGGCATGTCCAACAAGAACGTAAGTCATCTCCGCATTCACTAACTACCCCGAACGCCCATGGTGCCATCCGTGGCGGGGCTGCGACGCTATCGACTCTCGTTACTGACAGTCTATTCCAGCTTTTCGTAGCAGATAACACGATCCTTGCGACGGGGAAATATCTCCTATCTGACTCGGCTAAGCCGTTTGAGACGACCAAACCGATCTTCTCGGCACTCGGGGCCATCATCGGCCCCGGGAACCCATCTGACTCGCGGCGTCTAGCATTAGTGGTAGTTCGCACGGTATCCCGGGCCAACATGGAACTGGTACGGCCACACCTAGCGGCACTCGCGCCAGCCGTGTTCGCATCGGTGCGCGACCCGGTGATTCCCGTGAAGCTAGCCGCCGAGGCAACGTTTGTAGAGCTCTTCGGCGTGGTGGACGAAGAAACAGCCGTATTCGACCGGTACATGAGCGGGCCCGGAGCGGAGCTACCTGCCAACACGAAGCGTAGTATGCAGGACTACTTCAAGCGTGTAGCGGTCCGGCTCGGGCAGCAGGCTCGGGAAAGGAGGGATGCGGAAGGCGGACAAGGAGGGCTGGGGCTGAGTAATGATGAGGTGGAAGATGAAAAGGAAGTTTGGAGTGTTGGGGCTGTCGAGATCGGAGGAGGCGTGTTCGCGCAGGAGTAAGAGGGAGGGGGCCCGAAGGACACGGTAGGCTAGCAAGCATAGGAACGAACATGGAGATTGGCATTGACATTGACGATGATGATGAGCAAGAATATGAATAGGAATAGGTACCGTATGGGCGGTTCAATACTGGGTAGATAAAAGATTAAAGAGGAACAATGTCGATATACCTCCTACCTAATCGAACATGCAGGTGAAGATGACGAATACGTGTATATATATATATACAGGATTATCTACGTATACAGCTTCATGACCCTACCATTGTTGTGCAGCATTTATGAGTGTCCGTAACACGTATAAAGAGTAACCGGGTTTGATTAACATCGAGTTGACTCCAGGTACCTATAGGTATCTTAGACTGCATGAATCGCTGCTGTCTTATTGTAAGGCATTGTAGCAATTGAGTGGGATATATGTAATTATATGAAGCTTATGTAGGTACAGAGTAACACTACTTATCTACTGAATGCGGATAAGATAAGGTCAGGTGACGGTGGATACAAGAGGGCAAACTCGCTTAGCCGGACAAAAACCGGGGCCAAAATTCCACAATTCAGCAAAGGCGGAAGGACGGGTCAGAAATTGTGTTGTGTGTGTGTGTGTTGTGGCGGCAGAACTGGGCGCTGCTGCTGAGAGGGGTCTCCACGTCTTCGACTCGGTGCTCAGTCAATTTTACTTCCAAACCCTCTGCGTCTCTCTGCACGACCACCACGACCACTTTTTTTTTACTAACCACCACAGCAAAAATCAATCGTCAAGATGTAAGTCGATACCATGCCGCCCTCGTTTCCCTTTCAATCCCCGAATGCACCATTCACTATCGATGATCATTTTCTCCTGTGATATATCCGGACCGAACGGGAGAGACAGATAGAGAGAGAGAGAGAGAAAGGAGGTTGCGTGGGTGGATGGATGGATAATCAGCAAAAGCCGTCCTCGATACTGCTCCAACTACGAAATTCCGAAGACGACGATAGCCCCGACAGCTCATTCATCCCGTGGCCTATTCGTCTATCAACTGATTGATCGATGGACTGATGGATTGGTGGATTGATTCGGTCCTCCCTCGACCTCGCTATCATCAACCCTAATCTGACTATCCATTCCCTCCATCACCACTCTCGCTCTCGCTCCCGCTCTCGCTCTTGCTCTCACCCTCATGCTCGCTCCTCTCTCCCACCGCCGCCTTCTCGGTCAACGGACCTACCGCACACACGCATCCATGATCTACTCGACATCAACGCATTCGATATATCACGTTGTTTTTGTACCGTCTTCGTTGTAACTCTAGGCTGACTTGCTCTTCCTCACTTGCAGGGTCAACCTCCGCACGCAGAAGCGCCTCGCGGCCTCGGTCATCGGCTGCGGTAAGCGCAAGATTTGGCTTGACCCCAACGAGGTCAGCGAAATCTCCAACGCCAACTCCCGCCAGACCATCCGCAAGCTCGTCAGCGATGGCCTCATCATCCGCAAGCCCGTCACCATGCACTCGCGATCCCGCGCCCGTGAGCTGAACCTGGCCCGACGCGACGGCCGCCACCGTGGCTTCGGTAAGAGAAAGGGTACTGCCGATGCTCGTATGCCCCAGTATGTCATCATGTTGCCCTCAAGCGGACTCGAATCCGCCGGAGAATCGATCGCAGCGCGGCTAATGTGTTGGTATCTAGACAAGTTCTATGGATGCGCCGCCAGCGTGTTCTGCGCCGTCTCCTCGTAAAGTACCGCGCCAGCGGCAAGATCGACAAGCACCTATACCACGAGCTGTACCACTCAAGCAAGGGTAACGCTTTCAAGCACAAGCGCGCCCTCGTCGAGCACGTATGTGTCCTCGGGTTTATTATATTATTTTCACCAACCAACCTTTTTTCCCCCTTCCTCCTATCAATGATACGTAGAGGGAGAGAAACAGATAAGCTGACTAGAACTGTTGATAGATCCACCGAGCCAAGGCCGAGATGGCTCGCGAGCGTGCTATCACCGAGGAGATGGACGTCAGACGACAGAAGAACAAGGCTGCCCGTGAGCGCAAGGCCGAGAGACAAGCGGCCAAGCGCAACGAGCTGGCTGGTGTTGAGGAGGAGGCATAAGCGCGTAGGTGCGAGCCTATGTGGTTACGGTTTGGGACGGTGATGACACGACTCGGGTGATCGGGGGTGGATGGGACGTGGTAACGACGACGCGCCAAATGGACATTCCGCAGCTAGACGCCATTGACGCCAGGCTAGGCGACATGTCATATGGAACCCGGATTCTGATCTGAGACGGCTGCATTCGGAGTATATGGTTGGGTCTCTACTACTATTTTCCTCTACAGCCCTTTTGGCTGTATTGCTTTGCATGTATGGCATTGAAAACGGAATCCACGATCTGCACACCTACTAGATGAGAGTCACTAACTCTTGTTCTTACTCTGCCTCTCCTTGTCGACTACTCAGTGATTGTGACGCATCTATCGAGTTACGCTTGGCGGTGGCAGATTTCATCTTGTCCGTGTATGACCTGTTGTGGGTATAGTTAAGGTCTACGAATTTGTAGTAATGGATAATTTCATGAGGCTCTCGATGCTAGTCGTCTAAACAGGAGAAAAGGTACGTGCATGACTATGACCATGAGCCGGAAGAATATTATAAGGAACTTGAGGTGTGTACACGAGCAACCACGGGTAAATGCTTTCGGGCACATTCACCAGCTACACAAGTGGCCACCAGCAAAAAGTGCACTGCCAAATACCTATTTAGTTATGGAGATAAGACAACTACTACCTAGTAGGATAGGCAATTTGTTCTTGTGAATTGCTAAGACGGCAAAGTAGAATCGTGGCCGACAGGCCGGGGGCAGCGATTAGCCAGCAGTCAGATATACTACTGATATACTATTATACGGACAACTAGTCAAGGACGTAACGGCCGTACCACATTAGCCAGGCTGATATCAAACTAGTGCAGTCATTGATTCTTAACAGCCGCGGGTTCGATAAGGGAAAATTAATCGAGGAATGGAACTGAAGATAGATGGAGAAAAAAAACCATCAACTCGCTTTGGATCAGATGTCTATATTATCCCTTCTAAGGTGGTTGGGTGCCGCCAGGGATATCAAGCGCACAGCTCCCGCGGGTTGAGACGCGGAAACTTGGCTATTGTAGAAAAGCGGACTCGTCATATCCAATTTAGTTGATACAGAAGGAAGGGAAAGAAGAGGAAAAGAGAATAGAGGCCCGTTGGAATGATTTAATGCGATGGACAGCGGTGGGGACTGGGGATCTCGTCACGTGCTGATAATGGATGATAGTACCTATTACAGTACAAGTACTCGGGTGGAAGGGAAATTGTTGCAGCGTGCATGTTAGCGACCTAGGTAGATTGAAATTGTATGTGTAAATAAAATAAAATGATACAGGAACATACATTGTTTATATACAGGTGACTGTTGGTTGGTTGGTTTTATTTTTATTTATTCCTTCTCCTCGGTATTCATAATATCAATTCAATTCTTTCGGCGCTGTAGGTATCAATACCGTATTACTAAGTCTATAAGATACCAGCCGAGGACCGGCAGCAATTCCCCAAGCCTCTGCCCCACTGATATGTAGATATCATCCAAGCTTCTCTCTTGTACTACCTAAGTAGGTAAGTGGCGTGTTATCGCCGCTTATCTATCTACCATTGTTCTAGGTATGTACTATGCAACCAACCTACTTCACCCTTCCGTCTTCCAGCTTTCTTCCTCCTACATTCAGCCTCCGCCGACCTCACGCCTCATCCCGAGCTCTTCATACAAGCCTCATCACAATTAGGGTCCGAGGTTCTCTCTCATAGGCGAACGATTGAGTTAAGATAACAATTCTCGATAGTCCGACCCCATTGCCTCCGCTACCGAGATCCGAAGAGCGTGTCGCTAGCTGTAGGAGAGGAAAAGAAAGAGAGAGAGAGATCGATAGATAAATAAGGAGATAAAAAGGACCAAAAGATAAAGAGAGACAGTCGGCCCCAAATTTGCAATGAGCTCTCTTCCCGCATTACGAGGCGCTTCGCGTGCTCTCCGGTCCGTTCCCAGACTCCGATCCATGGCAAGAAGCGCCCAATATTCTACCGCCCTCGACGGCCAGCAACGAGTACGCCGCTTTCCTCAATTCTCGTCCCTCCCCTCCCCCTCCCCTCCCCTCCACGGCTTTATCTGCCCTATCCATTCGTAGTTGCCACAGCGGCTGACCTAGCCTTGTTATTACAGTTACTATCTGCTGGTCTCCAGCAGGCCGACCCGGCCGTCTTCGACATAATCGAGAAGGTACATACACACACCCGGTACCGTTAGGTACTGTTAGTTCTCATGTCATCCATGTTGTCATCCAGGCTCCTGACCCTAGCGGCGCCCTTTAGGAGAAAAACAGGCAGAAACATTTCATCAATCTCATCCCATCGGAAAACTTTACCTCTCAGGCCGTGCTCGACGCCTTGGGTAGTGTCATGCAGAGTATGCGAAATGAGAACACGCAATGCCACTACGACTTGGACAAACCGGCTGACGTACTGCGCCAGATAAGTATTCCGAAGGGTATCCCGGCGCACGCTACTATGGAGGCAACGAGTTCATAGACCAGTCCGAACGGCTGTGCCAGCAGAGAGCCCTCGAGACGTTCGGCCTAGACGAGAAGGATTGGGGGGTCAATGTTCAACGTACGGGCTCTCTCCAACTACCCTCACCGACCCTTTCCCCCGACCCCATGTCCTTGTACTCTACACAATTGTCGATCCAAGGTTTTGTCTATGTTCACGTCTAACCTAACGCTTGGTATAATAGCTCTCTCCGGTGCCCCCGCCAACCTCTACGTCTATTCCGCCCTCATGGACACCCATGATCGTCTTATGGGCCTTGACCTCCCCCACGGCGGCCATCTCTCACACGGCTACCAAACACCCACCAAGAAGATATCCGCCGTATCCAAGTACTTTGAGACCGTTCCCTACCGGTTAGATGAGGAGACAGGCCTCATCGACTACGAAAAGCTCGACGAATTGGCGCAAATCTATCGCCCCAAAATTATCGTTGGCGGCGCTAGCGCCTACAGTCGCTTCATCGATTACAAGCAGATGAAGGCCACGTGCGACAAGATTAACGCCTACCTCGTTGCCGACATGGCCCACATTTCGGGCCTCGTTGCCGCCAAAGTCGTCCCCAGCCCCTTCAGCTTCGCCGACATTGTGACCACCACTAGCCATAAGAGTTTGCGCGGTCCTCGAGGCGCCATGATCTTCTTCCGAAGGGGTGTGCGCAAGGTAAATCCTAAGACGAAAGAGGAGATCAAGTACAATCTCGAAGGCCCCATCAATAACGCAGTCTTCCCCGGCCACCAAGGCGGCCCTCATAACCATACCATAACGGCACTAGCCGTTGCCCTCCAGCAAGCACAGACACCCGAGTTTCGTGCTTACCAGGAACAGGTTTTGCTTAATGCCAAAGCGTTAGCAACGCGCCTCGGTGAGTCCAAGAATAACGGCGGCTTAGGCTACAAGCTAGTCAGTGGTGGTACCGATAACCACCTAGTGTTAGTCGACCTGAAGCCCCAGGGTGTCGATGGCGCCCGTGTTGAGCGCGTGCTCGAACTCGTCGGTGTGGCTAGCAATAAGAACACGGTGCCTGGGGATAAATCAGCCATGATGCCTGGCGGATTGCGTATCGGTACACCAGCGATGACAACTCGTGGCTTCACGGAGAGTGACTTTACTCGGGTTGCCGATATCATCAGCCGTGCCGTGACCATTGCCGTGCGCATTGATAAGACGGCCCGCAAAACCGCCGAGGAGAAGGGTGAAAAATACAAGCTTAAGTACTTCTTCGACTATCTAGGTAACGGCGAGGAGGATTCCGAAATTATACAGCTGCGGGCCGAGGTATCAGACTGGGTCGGTACTTATCCCGTGCCGTGGGCTGAGAAGATTCACGTATGACGTCGGCCTACATGAATGGGGTAGCTTGGGTACGCAGTGTGGGCTCACAATACTTGTTGTGATAGGGCTTACCTAGAACGACGGCAGCCACTGTGTTTTTGAACACCTGAAGAATCAGCAAAGAGGGACGGGTTTTGTTCCACTCCGCTGACGTGGAGGGGAGGCAGCTAAAGACAGCGGCCTCGTGTATAGGCTCATGTATAGGCGGGGGGGAGGAGGACTGAGGAAGTTGGAGAAGCTTCAATTTAGATTCGCACCTCAACGTAGCATCGGCGTTTCGGTGGGTATCCGGTAAGCATGGTATATACACACATACATACGACTCAACTTTGGCTATCGAAACAAACAAAAGTTCTCTGGTTCAACTCAAATTTTCTTCTTTTTTTTTTTTTCCTTTGCCACTATTTCGCATTCGGTGTTTTGTGAAGTTAATAGCCAAGGGGCGAGAGAAGGGTAGGAGGTTAGAGAGTTCTTAACACTCTGACCTAATAAATTGATCTGGCGACTTCCCTGCGTATGGTATATATATATATCCCCTAACGCCGCGAGATGTCTTATACAGCCTCCAATTAATAGACCAACGACGTCGGGTCGACATTATGCATATAGCTAGCCACTAATACTGCTCTAGAATATATATACTACGCAGGTAGACACATTAGTTCGGTACAGACCAACGTCAGTAGATATCGACCCCGTTGCTAACCTGTGTCACCTAGATAGGAGCTCTGGATAATATAGTGAGGAATAGACAGGTAAACAGAGGTCTATAAAGTTATATTACAGATCTAGGAGGACACGAGGTGTCATGACATAGGGACAGCACCAGTATATCGGCAGGCGTCCGGGAATAACGAGAGTTTGGTAACAGCGTTGTGTCGTATCTATTAGCAGGAAGCTGTATCATTTTATTCGTATAGGGTATCAAACGGGAAAACGTGGTGTGATGTATGGAGGGTTACACACCTCGTCCTTACACCCTCCCAGTTTGTCTATAGATTATATATGCGGCCTACTTAGCAACATATACCCGGATTAGGATAGTCCAAGCACAACCTGTTGAGCTCGTCTACGGCTTAGCGTGGTTCCGAGTTATTTATGTATCAGCCGTAGATGTAGGTGCGGACCCTCGTTGTAGGTGTGCATAAAGTATTGCATGGTGCAGATGCTGGAGCTTTTTACTGCTGCCATGAAGAGATGCGGTCGCCTATGGGAGGGGATACTTGCATAAATATACCTACGTAGATAGATCAACTCGCTACTGTTGAACCACACACTTTCCAGTTGGGATCCTCATTGTCGTCATAACCATGATATACACGGTCACTTATACGGCTATTCATGCGCTGATAGGTAGAAAGCCGGCGGACGACCAAGACATTATGCCGCCAGAAGCTATGGGACTAAAGCAAGTATGCTGGTTCTTGATGGAAGAGAGGGGTTAAAACGTTGACTTGTTATAATAGTAGAAGGGAGATTTTAGAAGTTACTGCATCTCGATATAATCAGATACATAGTATAATGCTCATCTCATCGAAACTAAAACCTCTGGATATATACCTCGGCCAGACTACGGCGTAACAGTTATCCGAAAAGAGTATGCCGCAGCTTGACTCCCATCTAGTTACTAGGCTAAGAAAGTGCAGGATCCCCAAACAAGAGTCAGAAATAGAGAATCAAGAGACGTCAAAAGATAGTAATCAATAGAGCACAAGTCCAAATCCTTTTTGCTCGGCGCAATTAGGTGGGCCGCGGTCAGTTTCAAATTAGTAGGCGGATCTCGAAGAGCTTATATAAAAATGAAAGCAATTGAGAGACAAGATAGGGTTCCTTATGAGGGCCTAGTGCTATGAACTCAAACACATTGCCTAACTCAATGCATCGAAGGGCTCAAGAGCCAAAAGAAGAATATTATTCAGGTTGCCGCCCTCTACTTCTCATATTCATTCCTATCGCTTGCTCTTTAGTAATGGTAACGTCTCAATGAAACGTTTCATTTCAAGTAGGAAAATATAAGATCTTGACATGAGAGGCCTTAGAAAGAGACAGGACAAAATTAGATTGATAAAGAATTTCACGTGTCAAAGTACATACATGTGTACAGGGCATCTCGAGGCGATGATCAACCGCCGACATTTTGCTTCTTCCTCGTAGGTAATTGGCTCTTTACCCATCTTTATTCCGGTTGTTCCTATATCTTCCACGAGTATTTACAATCTAAGATATTTTACCCACATTGAATCTGAGGAAATTTTTCTAACAAACACAGAACAGCAACAAAAAATTCGATTCACGCCTAACCAGACCGCCACATACGTCATCTCGCAGCGATGCACACTGCAACTACGAGAATATAGTAAAGATCTTGCATGTTGAACCTAAATTTTCCGACACGAGATGCTACCTACCATACGGGCGACAAGGCAAGCCGCCTCGCGTTCTTCTACCTAGGCCCTGCATGCGCTTCCGGGTAATGCATAGACAGCGAGGGACTTCTGTATGTACGCTCGACAAGCAATGCAACATAAGTACATAAACAACATGCGTATAGGCAATTAGATAATATATTCGGCAAGGCCAGAAATATTAGAATATTAATAGAACTATGTCGGCACAATATTGCCGGTCACTGGTGTTGTCTACATACAGTACATGCCTACATCAACATGAACCTAGGTACTGCTCTATACTCATTGGTTAGACCGAGATGGCTCCGACCAGAAAGGAAATGCCAAGAAGAAGATAGATCGACAAGTAGAAAGAGAAGTGAGCAATCGATAAAGTGAGCCGTTCGCTAGCCGCCAATCGGGAGATATGAAAAGAAAGAGGGAAAAGAAAAAAAAAAGGGTTCGACAAGAAGGATTCTCAGTGCTGAGGCTGTGTGTCTCGGTGGGTGCTCGGATCTCCAGGGGTCAGCTACAGGATAGGCGGTACCAGGGTAAGCCAGGGGCGGAGGCTCAAAACTCGGTTCCGGTGCGCATCCCGGGACGGTATGGTGTGTGAGATGTCGTACGCTAGTGCGCGGCGGCTAGTGTAAACAGGATATGAACTACCTATTTAGTATTTACAGCATGTACATAGAATACTCAGTTGGTTGATCGAGAAGTTGGAGGGTGAAGGAGGGGTTCAAATTGGACCCCTCTTACACCCCTCTTACACCCCTCTTACATCCCCTCCTCTTCAGACTCTTTTCAAGCCTCTTCAAGGCCCTCTTCTCTTCTGCTATTCTGTCCACGCATACGTACTAACCAGAAACAGGTATGCCGTTAATGAGCATAGCTGACTGATCAATCGAGCCCGTGCATGTACCATACTCATCTTCTTGCAACCATTGGCCTATAGCTATCTAGGTATGTTTTATGATAGGCGGGTATGTTGAGATAGGTACTCTATTAGGTATAGTAGTATAGGCACCTGTAAGCATCTCTCCTGCAGTCAATCATTCCGTGTAACAAGAGCCGCTTGAGCTTAGATGCATGCGTCTTAGGTAGCTAGCTAGCTATATGCTATATAGTTTAGTAATCTCACTTCGCAAATCGTGTAAGCCACCTGAAGGATCGCATTGTGATGCCAATACGTTTTCATTTCGCGACATCAAAACATGGATTTAAGTCGATGAAGTAGATATCTACATTCTATCTACGCTGTAGCTTACCTACACATATCTACATCTAGGCTCCTGTCTACGCATAGGTAGATAGGAGGCACAACTCCATACGTATATAAGTACAGGCCTGGAGCCGGTCTCGTTTCGGCTATAATATGTCAAAAGAGGCAGCCAACGGTGGGAGATCTTTGCCATTACCGATCGGGAAGTTCTACTTTTACCATGTATTCTGCATGTATCCACGTAACTTAATGTGTACAGTAGGCGTTGTGGTGTTGTGTGACGTCACTCTAATCCACTACGGTGCAGGGGATCCTACACAGCGCGGCTCCTTGTCTCCGCCTAGTCTCCGCCTAGCTTCCGACTTCTTCTCTTCGTAGATTGTGTCGTCCCGGCATACAACAATAATCTCTATACATACTCTACTACCTAGTACTGCATACTCTGACCCTACGTACCACATGTGCATGTATGTAGCATCTAGGTACGGTACGCCTGCTAGTATGGGGGGTATATTGTTGCAGTCGTTGTCATACGTTCAGCTTTCTCATGTTCATGTGTCTAACACGGTACTATCTAGTTTCCAATACTGTATGCGTCGTACCAACCAACCAACAACCTAGCAACGGTAAGCTATTGTATTCTTTCCTCACCAACACACACACTCCCAGCCCGAGTACCAATTATGTCGACTACCCTAGCTACAAGAGCGAACAAGCCCGCTTGATTCGGTCAACCTTATCTCTATCCCCTACCTTCGGCCTCAATATCCTCCCCCCCATTTTGACTCCATTAACCTACGGCATAACCATACCTTTTTGACATGTGCCTGTGTGATGACGTTTTCTACCGTCGCCATGAAGACCCTCCTCTGTCCAACCCATCGGCGTCACTGACGCAGCGCAGAAGTCAATGACGACGAGCGTTAGGTAGAGTTAAGAGGGCGGCGCCAACAGAGAAGACAATAGGTAGTTCATTGGAGACCGGCAATTCTTGCATCTGCAGGTATTCATATCGAAGCCCGAAAATGTACAGGGATCCAAACACAATAGACGGTGAATAGAATGCATACCGCACAGTGCACTCACTTATACATTTGTATGTTAGGGGCTACCTACAGAGTATGTAAGTACAACAGCTATCAACTGCTAACAGCGAACACATTAAGTAACGAATGCTAGTCCAAATACACAGCTATACTACTTAGATAAGTGTCTTGCATGTTGGTGACACACACTTATACACATGAGGCAGTCTGTGATTATCTCATCTGGCGCCGGCGTGCTCCGTCGTTTGGAGGTGAAATCGTCATGCAGTGCCAAGACGGCCCGATAGCCAATCGCCCGTGTCCAGCACCCGATCACCACTCTTTCGGGTACAACGCCTGGCACACCATGACTGACCTCATCGGCACGCCGCGCCAAGGCCCGGTCTTTTTTTACAAGTGTACGCTGTACGACTATGACCACTGCCGTTACCGCTGTCGTCGTTGTACTTCCTTACAGCATCGCACCGTAGTGTTTACATACACCAGCACCGGATAAGCAAGTATTACTACCCTTTTTAGTCATGTTCCCACATAGGGTTCCTGATCGGCCTGAAAACCCTGGCAATCATTACCATCCTAGCAGAAGTCCAGGAACAGCAGCATTTGATGGGCGTTCCCTGGGCAGAGCTGGGATACCTAATTGTTCACTATTAGTGAACCTAGATTAGCATGTGGCGGCTAGTTTATAGTTTATGGGCACATAGGTACATGAAATAGTGAAGCTTTCATCAATTCTCATACCTAGGCCCGTCGAATCCAAAGCCGCGTAGGCAGTTTTCCTGGGTATGCCTATATGTATCATGACATAACCAAGAAACGAGAGGAGGCGGAGGGACTGGAATCGTCGATTAGAATTCTATTGAATGGGCTATGACGAGTATGTATGCCTTAGCACCACCGTTAGCCCTCGACTTATGTGTGTAATGCATCCCTAAAGCCTTCTACTAATTCGCTTATAGATTTGAACTCAGAGGGACGTCAACAGCACAACAGCAGTGTTGCTAGCGCTGATGTGGACAACATAGCAGGCTCCTGTTTTCTGACATCATATTTTCTGCAGAGAGAGGCACAAGCGCGATTGCATGTTTTAATTTGGGCATCTGCAATATCATGCCAGAAAGTGACAGTACCGCACCGGTAGGTAGACTACATACAGATTCTAGTTGTCGCTTGAGGCAAGATCTACATCGAGTGGGCGACAATATCCACCCATCTATCCACATCCTCATCCACTTTTTGCTCACTCTTCCTCGGGCCTCAGGGTGGCTATAGTATAGTACACACGCAAGTTTGGCTTCAGCCATCGGCAACTCACGTATCTAGCCGTTGGAACTGACGCTGGACTTGCTTGTACCCTAGGGCAAAGGGGGGGGGACGACCTGTCTCTTCCATCAGTACACTAATCTATATAAATACTAACTTCCCCAGCTTCTTCCCCAGGAGCTCCTCTCTTTCTGCAGTTCATACTTCCGCTAGTCACATCCACTCCGCCCCATCTGTTGTTTTTTCATCGCGTGTTGAGTTCGTTCCTTACTCCATAACTATCTCCATCATCATGTCTTCTCCACTGGATCAACCCCAGCAGAGCCCCTCCTTCCACCGTGGGAGCTTCACCGAGGAGATTGAGAATGCACGGACCGACCTGTCTCGCAAGCTACTGTTAGGCGATACGCCGGGAGAGTCTCCGTCCGTGACGGAAACAGCCCCGACTTTGAGCCCTTCCACTAGTGCTGCCCCGTCGACACCAGAAATAGATGCTACCGACTCACCCATCACTCCCCCCGAAGGCGAAGATGAGGCTCTCGTAGCTGATAGCTTCGCCTTCGCATTTGACATCGACGGTGTCCTTGTGCGAGGTGGGCGCCCTATCCCCGAGGCTATAGAGGCCATGAAGGTCTTGAATGGCGAAAACCAATATGGCATTAAGATGTGAGTTGAATTCTTGAATTCCATGTGCTCTCTAGTCGTCGGAGCACGGAGCTGACCGCTAGCCTAGACCCTACATATTCTTGACCAACGGCGGCGGTAAATCCGAGGCTGAAAGATGCGGAGATTTGTCACGCCAGCTGGAGGTAGATATCTCACCGGCTCAGTTCATATGTGGGCACACTCCCATGTCGGAGATGGCCACCAAGTACAAAACTGTGCTCGTCGTTGGCGGCGAGGGCGAGAAGTGCCGCACAGTTGCCCAGAGCTATGGTTTCAAGGATGTCGTCACGCCAGGTGATATCATCAAGGCGGACAGCGCCACCACGCCTTTCCGCAAGTTGACCCCCGAGGAGCTCAAGAACTCCAAGGAACGAGACTTTAGCGACGTTGTCATCGAAGCTATCTTTGTCTTCGCCGATTCACGTGACTGGGCCGGCGATCTGCAGATCATCATCGACTTGGCCATGTCTAAGGGCGGTCGTATCGGCACGCTGTCGGAGACGTTCGAGGAGGGCCCGCCGATCTACTTCTCCCACAACGATGTGGTCTGGTCGGCGGCTCACGAGCACGTCCGTCTTGGCATGGGTGCCCTGCGTGGCATCGTCGAATACACCTTCACGGAAGTTACCAAGGGTAAGAAGCTTACGACACACGCCTTTGGCAAACCCCAGATCGGCACCTTCGAGTTCGCCACGCGCCTCTTGAAGCGATGGCGGAAGAACGAGCACAGGCTCAACGCTCCCCCCAACACAGTCTACTTCGTGGGTGACACACCCGAGAGTGACATCCGAGGAACGAACCTGTTCAACGAGCGTGCCGAAAACGATTGGTATAGCATTCTCGTCAAGACGGGTGTCTATCAGGATGGTACGGAGCCGGCGTACAAACCACGCGTCACGGTCGATACGGTGCTGGATGCCGTAAACCACGGCATCGAGCGAGAGATGCAGCGGCGGAAAGACCGCCAGGCTGCGCGGAAGCCCAAGCTAACAGACATGCCCAAGCTGTCACTTGAAGATGGCAAGGGTATAAATGACTTCGCTGTCATCAGTCCCGCTGAGGAACGTGAGCTCGAAGTTGTCGTCTAGTCCTCACTAGTGGAATTACGCGTAACGAGACCATGACTAAACTGATTCACCTTTCCTTAAGATTATGATACCACACCAATTCATTTCTATGGGCGAAAGCGCACACGTTCATTTTGCCCCGATAGACATAGATCATGTTATAAACGGGTTCTCATCTATTCGCCTATCCAACCATCCCTTCCATTCATCTACCATCCACCCACCCATCGCATCCACTTATCAATTCATCCGTCCATTCATTCATCACCGAGGGATATGGAAACTTTTATATGGTCATCCAAGAAGGTTTAGGTTATTTTGTCAAGGATATTAACGGGCGCATTGGGCATGCTACACATGCATGGGGCCGCGTTTTGCTCTAATCAACATTACAATAGAATCTTCATCTCATGATACTATCCTAATGTGTGTGCCCTTCTGTCTTCGTTTAGCTGTGATTATTTGATGCTAGTGGTATATAGCTTTCGTCTACAGCTGATATCGCGTGTATTTTCACTAGGCCTACCCTTAGGTAAAGCTTATTAAGTCAAGTAGCTCCTCACAAGCATCGCTGTATCGCGCGTGGGCACGCGTTTAGTGTTCTTAGATACAGAGATTGCAATCGTGGGGTCTCGAGGAGACTGTTCATATAGCTCATCTCCCGGTGATGGCACTGTGAATAGGGAATGCCCCACTCGATTGAAGTTCATGCTCTAGTCCGCCTGGTGGTTGAACCCATATAGGTGAACTTCATTGAGTGAATTGATAATGGCACTCCATCCCCAAATACGGCCGCGAGAAGTCAACCAGTTAAGTGAACCCGATATTCGCCCCGCGTCGTTGTGTTCGTCAGGACCGAGGCAGCGGCATATCCTTATGGAATCTACGGACATCGCTCTCATTGCAAATTGACAAACAGGCCACCATCAACAAGCAGCTGTGCACCGGTGACATACCCGCTCAGCTCCTCACAAGCCAGGAAAACAGCGGGTCCGGCTAGGTCTGACGGGACACCGGTGCGACCCAGCGGGATGCGGCCCTCCATGTAGGCCCTCTTCGTATCGTCGTTGAGATCCTCCTCATTCAGCTGGGTCTTGATGGTTCCGGGGAGCAGCGCATTGCACCGGATACTGTGCTTCCCCAGCGCGACGGCGCAGCTCTGCATGAGGCTCAGCACACCGGCTTTCGTGGGCGTGTAGTGTGTCTGTAGGCCGCCGCCGACGAGGGCAGAGATGCTGCTCACCCCGATGATCGAACCGCCCGGGGGATTGTTCTGCGAGGCCATATGCCGCGCCGCGGCTTGCACGACGTAGAAGGCGCCGTCTAGGTTTGTGCGTACAGTGCGTGAGTACAGGTCCGGATCCAGGGTGAGGAACTCGGCGAATTGGCACACGCCTGCGTTGCTCACGCAGATGTCGATGCGGCCCCCGAAAAGCGCCGCGGCACGCTGCACGAGGGCGGCGCCTGTCGCTGGGTCTGTCACGTCGCCCGGGAGGTGTGACAGCGCGCCTGGGCGCACGGCTTCTGCCTCGGCGAGGAGTGAGGTTAGGTGTGGACGGTCGCGATTTAGATCGAGGTGGTTCACGACGACGTTGGCGCCTTGTTGGATGTAGGCGAGGGCGATGGCGCGGCCGATGCCTGTGGTGCCGCCGGTTATGATGGCTGTTTTGCCCTGTAGAAGATTGGATGCCGGCATAGCTAGCTAGGGGGACGTGTGTTTGCGTGTAAGTCGCGGTTGCGACAAGTTAATCTGGCGTGTATAATACACCCTGCTGCGATCTAGGTAGTAGGGGATTGATTTAGTATACTATAATCAGTGTTTCGCACGATGGTGATTGATTGGCCGGTCGACTTGGAGAAATGTGAAAAATGGAATATTATCAACGAATACTACTAATGACGAGGTTGAGGTTGTTTCACATCAATCTCGATAGGCAGACCCTCTAGCCTATGCCCTCAATGCCGACAATGGCCGATTCGTTCTTCCTCTTCCGTAGATGATGCCGAAGACGGATAGGTAGGTGGATGTATTATCGTGACCACATGTCATTTTGCACCGTCTCTTCGTCACCCCGCGCCGCGGTGTTCGGTGTAACTCCCACCGAACTCATACGAGTTCTCACAAGCTTGACTTCCCCACATTCTCGTTGTACTCTCGTGGTGTTTACTATCAGTATGTGCGTTGCCGAACCCGTCTTACGTACGGTAGGTAGGTACACTTAACCTTGTACTTCGCCGATCTTGGCAGGGTTAAATAAACGGCATGGGACGCCACCTCGACCAATAGTAGCACGAGTAAACCGCTACCGATTCAAAGTCTCGACTGTTACTAGTAGGAAGGAATATGTACTCCGTACTAGCGTTGTAAACTATCTCGTAGAGGTAAAACTAAAACAGCCAAGTATACATACAGCAACATCTTGTAAGCTAATCAAACTTTGTGTTTCTAGATAGACATTCTGTACGTATGGAAAGATATGCACAACCACAATACGTATCACGTCTATGGTCATGGGAGACGATAGAGAGTAGGCGTGTATGGAGCCGGTCCTAGTCCATGCCAATACCATGGTGGGGGAATAGATAAACGATACGTGCAACAAAGTAAAGGGGAAAGTAAGGTTACTAAGGTATTCAGGTCGGCAGATCTGGCGCCGATGAGTGGCCACCAGTCGCTCTTAGTTCCGCAACCGACATCATCGAGCGGTCCTCGTTCTCCGTGAGCCCGTACCGAGATAGGGCCCGAAAAAGACGAATGGCCGCAACTTTTGTTCACACTACTCGCTCTATTCATGTTCTTTATCGTCTTGTGATTGAAATCTCTCGCATTCTGGTTGTTTACCCGTCTCCTTATTTAGTTTCGAATTCTTTCAACATTCTCTCAAACCCGGACTTCTGGCGCCGCCTGTGAAGAGTGAGACATCGCTGCCCTGACGATCAATTAACCAACCGTGGTGTTCCCGGAAGGAGTCTGAGACACTCATCAACAACCTGCATATCTACAACAGCAGTAGCCATGGCTTCTGTGAGACAATTTCCTACTATCAAGGCCGTTCGGTCTTTTATTATAGACGGCGTCGGATCAGGTACGCCACTTCTCCACGACAATGCCATATCGACTACGTGATATTGTCATGCTAACGGGTAACTAGGTGGTGATTATCATAATGTCAAAGGCGGACACTGGTGAGTGGCAAATGGGGTAGCTAGTTTAGTTCTGCGCTCCGACTTACACGACCTTCGTGCTAGGCTCATCGACACGGATATTTCGACACCCTGCTCAATCTGGGATCAGTACAAGAAGTCGAGAACATCTTGGGGCATCAACGTTCTAGGCTCTTTCTTAGTAGAAATTGAAGCATCCGATGGCACTGTTGGAATCGCCACGGGCTTTGGTGGTAGGCAATTCTTTTCTTCTCGACCGAATGTTTCATGAAGATGAGAAGCGAGAGATAGCTAAACCATACCTTATAGGCCCTCCCGCCTGTTGGCTTGTTCACAAGCACTTCGAGCGATTCCTAATAGGTGCAGATCCTCGAAACACAAACCTCTTATTTGAGCAGATGTACCGTGCTTCCATGTTCTACGGTCGCAAGGGCCTACCCACCGCCATCATCTCGGTTATCGACCTCGCCATCTGGGATCTCCTAGGCAAGCTGCGGAACGAACCTGTTTATAAACTCATCGGCGGTGCCGCGCGAGAGCGCCTGGACTTCTACTGCACGGGTCCTGAACCCACGGCCGCCAAGGAGATGGGATTCTGGGGCGCGAAGGTACCTCTGCCGTACTGCCCGGCGGATGGCCACGTAGGGCTACGGAAGAACGTCGAGTTTCTGCGCAAGCACCGCGAGAGTGTGGGGCCGGACTTCCCGCTGATGGTCGACTGCTACATGAGCTTGAATGTGTCGTACACGATCGAGCTGGCCAAGAAGTGCGCGGACTTGGACATCAACTGGTGGGAAGAGTGTCTGAGCCCGGATGACACGGACGGATTCGAGCAGATCAAGAGAGCGCATCCCAATCTCAAGTTCACGACGGGCGAGCACGAGTACTCGCGGTACGGGTTCCGCAAGCTGATCGAGGGGCGCAACCTCGACATCATCCAGCCGGACGTCATGTGGCTGGGCGGGTTGACGGAGCTGCTGAAGGTGTCAGCCATGGCGGCGGCGTATGACATTCCCGTGGTGCCGCACGCTAGCGGCTCCTATAGCTACCACTTCGTCATCTCGCAGCCCAACACGCCCTTCCAGGAGTACCTAGCTAACTCGCCAGACGGGAAGAGCGTGTTGCCCGTCTTTGGTGACCTCTTCCTCGATGAGCCCATCCCGACAAAGGGCTACCTTACTACCGCGGACCTGGATAAGCCCGGTTTCGGTCTCACGCTCAACCCCGCGGCTCGAGCCAAGCTGATACCGTCCGATTATCTTCTTCACCCGGCGCCGGCGAGTGGGCCGAAGGTTGAGGTTGTACCTGAGGAGGTGCCAGTTGTCATCGCTGAGGAAGATGTCAAGACAACTGAAGCGACGCCTAATACCGTATCCGAAGCCGCCCCTGAACCCGAAGTGCCTGCTGCCGCTGAGGGGGGAGTAAAGTCGACAGAAGCGGCACTTGAAGCGGTGCCTGAGGCAACATCTCAAGCGCCATCAACGAGTATTGAGGAATCAAAGCCGAGTGAAGAAATCGGTCCGGTTCATGACATTACAAACGGTATAGAGGCTATGGTGGCTGCGTAGACTAGTTCGCAGCTCAAGGGACGACTATTTAATTATTTTGTCGCAACTATGATGGAAAGACGCTTTATGTAATGCCGTGATATGACGCAAGTAGGTTGCGTTTCTGCGATGGCTATTACTACGTCTACTACGGATGGACGAAATGGAGAATGAGTGTGAGAGTAGGAATGGGAAGTCTATTTTACGGGAATCAGACCGAGTGGGAAGAATGCGTGACCGATGTTACATATGGGAAGGCTATGTGGTGGCTCGGGGAACCATAAACGTTCGATTCGTATATAGCGACACTTATGTAGATAGGTAGGACTAGGTAGACCAGGCAGAGAGAGGTATATATGAGCCGGTTTAAGCGTATCATCGCCGTAAAAACCAAGTTCCCTCTACTATGTACGCGGTATATTGCTCTGTCCGTTCCTAGATAGGGGAGGGAGGTATATCACCTTTGGATAGAGTATAGTACCTACCCGAGAGTTTGGCGATTATGGCTCCATTACCACTCCATTACATTGCACGATGCCAGAAAAGGAGCCGGAGGCAACGTCAACTCCCCCTCCATCCCTGACTTATACTATGACGGCGTGCTAATCCTCACTTATCGTGATATACCTATCCGGTGTCAATATATATCATCATGCGAGACCGTGCCCGTTATCGTACACGGGTGATTGTTTATTTACTTTCTGTTAAAGATCAGTTCATCGTAGCAGTTGTGACGCCTAAACATAGTGTGACGAGAGAGGCACGTGTCTTTAAAGGAATGTTGACCTGATAACCCTGTTTCCCCGAGTCTTGTCCCGAATGAGTGATGGATGGGTGGATGATTTCCCTGGACCTGGCTGGATTGCTGGGTTTGGAGGATCGAGTGAATTTTCGCAACCCCACCTCAACCCCCAAACCCCGTTTCCTTGTCCGGGGCTAAGAGGGGAAATCGGTCAGTTTCCCCGCATTCATAGAATGTAATAAAATAAAAAAATTAACAGGGAGCAGGGGAACAGAGCAGGGAGCCGGAATATGGTGCTATACTATGAAGAGAGTAGTGTCGGTATCACACAGCGCAGCTAACTCCAGCTTTGGTATAGTCACGTTTGGGCTCTCGGCAAGGATTGGAGAAAAAAATGTGGTGAAGAGGGAAATAAATGGTGAAATAAAGGCGCATGCATAGGTACCTGAATAGGTAACATATATCCGTTCGCCAACATTAGACTATTAATACTGGCATAGAGGCGTTCTGCTAGGGGATGGATGGATAAGATGAATTGAGAGATGGTGACAGCGATTACTGACAGTGTGCCATCTAGGTAGGTCTCTAGGTACCTACCTCTTAGTACTGCTCGGTGCCCATAATTTTTTACTTGCCCTCGGCATCGGAGGAACCCACCTCTATGTCTCCACCAATCTTGCCCTAGGCCAATGGCTGTTGTCTCGTCTAGGAGCACTCGCTCCAAAAGGCCGACTCGCCCTGACCCCACGCCCCCCAGTTCTGCCCCAGATTACGAACCCCAGAAAGAAACGATCGAACTTCCTCTAAGGTTGAAGCTGTCTGTGTCCAACCTACCATCACGTCGGGTACGCATGCTAAGTAGGTAATAGCTAATATGTATCACGTTGCATGGCATCTAAGGTACGCATTAGGTACCTACCTACCTATATTACCTACTTACATATGTACTTACTTACATACTTACTTACTCAGCTAGCCATCGCCATCTATATGCGTGACCCATCTGTCATCTGCCTTACCATTTTACCTCGCCCGTTAGCTAAGCTAATCTCCTCTCCCGCCCTTCCACTTTTTCACTTAACATTAGCCCGAGCTCTCTGGTCTGCTCGCTCGCCATGTGGCCGAGTGTTCGCTTGACAATACCGCTCCTCAGCAACACCGAACCATTCCGACGCCGCACCGGATCACCTTGAGCCGTGTGCTACGAATTGCAGACTGTGTACCGCAGACTCTCTGTGACCCGAGACTGCCTACGGCCGCAGTCCGCCAATCATGCAGACCGCTCAGGTCTCGCAGGACGGCGGCCTGCAGCACCAGCATCACCACAATAACCACAATAACCACCACCACCATCACCACCATCACCAGCAGCACTCGGATGATGAGCCCCATCACAACACACGCTCTTCCATCTCTGTTGCTGTCCCCGTCCCTCATCTTCCTCCTGCTGCCGCTGCTGCTGCTGCTGCCTCTTCTTCCGCCGTCGAGCACGATAGTGACGAGGGGAACAATCTCGTGAGCGCCGATGAGAACGACAATGACGGCGAGGAAGATCATGATAGTCCCGGTGCCCCACGCAACGGGAAACGTAAGAGGCCCATATCTGTCTCGTGAGTCTGGCCTCGTCCCATCCTGCTTTGCCCTGCCTTGCCCTGCCTGGCCTTGCCTTAGGTGATCGGCCATTCGCTCGTCCCATCCGGGCGCCACTGCAACGCCCCGATCCACCTCATATTCCCAAGAGAGGCGAGACGGGGCGTAGAAGCCCATGGGGACAAGTCGCGCCTCATTTCTTCGCCTATGAATCGGATGTGTTGCACTCCCTATCTCCGATATGTTGGCTTTCCGTACACAATAAACCCCCCATCTTGGCCTTCTCTACGTATTTTCATACGATAGGTAACCCACACTAACACTGCATCCCGAAGCTGCGAGACGTGTAAGCAGAGAAAGGTTCGTATTACCTAGCCATAATAATATCGTGTCACCGTAGAGAAGAGCCTCCACCAAGCGGGACTGAGTCCATCTCTCCGCAAGCATCCGTCCTCTTCCATTGGCTGACCTTATGTAGGTAAAATGCGACCGAGGCCAACCTTCGTGCGGCTGGTGTCGCCGCAACTCAGTAAGCTGCGAATACCGCGAGCGCAAGAAGCCCGGGCTGAGGGCCGGCTATGGCAGGGAGCTCGAGCAGAGGCTGGACAGGCTTGAGGAGATTTTGAGATCCCACTCCGAGATCCTCAATTCTACCTTCCTCGGCGCCTCCCCTACTCACCACCCCCTGCCGCCCTCCAGTGTGCGTAATAGTAACCCCAGCAATCCTAGCCTTTCTAGTGATCATGGCACTCCGAGGGAACCTGCTCCTCTTTTCCGTCCCGTCGAGCCGATGAGAACCCCCCAGGCCGAAACCGCCTTATTCCTTCAGAAGCCTATATCCTTTTCATCTGCTGCACAGGGCTCTGAATTTGGGCTTCCTCCACCCTCCGCATCGATCCATTCCGTAAGTGATGGCTTCTCTGCCCAGATGCAGCCAGCTGGCATATCTCCCCCAAGCCACCTCTCCATGCAACCGAGTGCCGCTGTCCAGGATTACTATGGCCAGCCGCCTCCACACCCTTTGCAGTCTCCCGGCCTGGGTATGGTCCAAAGTCAGCCGCAGATCTCTTCCGACCAGGATCTCCCCCCCTATGATCTTTTATATGCCCTAGTCGATTCGTATTTCAAACACATTAATACCTGGTGTCCCATCCTCCACCGGAAGGCCACTCTGGACTCTCTATTCGGGCCATCCACGCTTGACGAGGCAGATAGGGTATTGCTGCACGCTATCGTGGCCACAACCTTACGTTTCTCGACGGATGCCCGGCTCACCGATGAACGGAGACGCCACTATCACGATGTCTCGAAACAAAGAGTACTCCTATATGGCCTGGACAATTCATCTGTCAAGTCTCTACAGGCCTTAGTGATATTGGCTCTTGACCTCTGCGGCAGTAGTAATGGGCCCCCAGGGTGGAACGTCATGGCCCTCATCACTCGGTCCGTTGTGCAACTGGGTCTCGCAGTAGAGAGCCACTCACTCTCAGTTGCTCCCAATTATGCCTCAATTTACACATTACGGGCCATGGTTCTCCCTGAACCTAAAGATTTTATTGAAGAGGAATCACGGCGTAGGTTGTTTTGGATGATTTATCTCTTGGATCGATATGCCACGATCGCGACTGCCTTCGACTTTGGATTAGCCGATAAAGATATTGACCGAACCCTACCCTGCCGGGACGATCTCTGGATTAAAAATCAAAAAATTGATACGAGGTGGTTTAACGCGGGCGACCATTCTTCCGACCAGACAGAATACGAAATCAACAGACCCGAAAATCTAGGTGCCTTCTCGTATTACGTTGAAATCTTAGGCATACTCTCCAAAATACACCAATTCCTCCGACTCCCTGTCGATATCGGCGCGCTAAACGACGTAGAGCAATGGCAACTTAGGTATAAGGAACTCGACAATATGTTGTCTTCGTGGAAATTCGGGCTTCCGGGAGAATATGGTAATATGGCCAAACTATTCCAGCCTGGATGCAATAAAACCCTGAACGCCGGATGGGTTATGCTGCATGCCACGTATCACACGGCTGTCATTCGACTCCATTCGTCAGCCGCCTATCCCACAACGCGCTCTCCCATCTTCACCCCGTCCTATAGTGCGAGCCAGCGCTGCCACGGGGCGGTTGAGAACATCGCTGCCCTTGGCGAGTTTGTCGTGCAGAATGGCATGCTAACTAAACTAGGGCCTCCGTTTGCCTTTACGTTATGGGTGGCCGCTCGTCTACTACTCGTGCATGGCTCCACGGTCGAGCATAAGCTCGCGCCCCAGATTGCCTTCCTCGTGGACACGCTGCGTGAGATGGGCCGATACTGGCCTGTCGCAGCCCGATACTGCAAGTTGCTCCAGCGGGTGCTCGATGAGCACAGTGACAGCGAGCGCGCCGTAGGGCAGACAGGGGAGCGCATCACGCCATCGTCGGTGAAGATTCTCGCCGACATGAGAAGAACAGCGTTTGACCTAGACTTTCTCATCAGCCGCCAGCCGCGGCATCTATCCAGCGTGCCCAGCCGACTTCCTAGCGTGACGCCAGCCCGCACACCGGCAGCTAACGAGCTAGAATACTTTGATGTCTTTGACTTCTTCAATGTGCCTCGACTACCACTAAGCCACGAGGCACCAGCCCACCCGAACGGCGGCGAGATGGCCGTAGACACGCCCATAAACGCCGAATCTGGCCCTAATGCGATGTCGAACGAATTTAACATTACTAATTTCATGATGGATGCAAATAGCGACTGGCTCTTTAAGCCGACACCTTGAAACTAAAACCATCATATATTTTAGGGCGCATATACTACATGGCCGATTCCCGTTGTATTTTAAGCACCATATTTCTCAAAGCTACATGAGGAGAGGAAACACTCTAGGGCAATGTACCAACTGGAATGAAATGCGCGGTCATGGATTAGGTAGACGCCAATCAAAGGAAAATAATGCTAGGTGTGATGGGCACATAGATAAAAGCTATGATCATTGGATCGAAACAATTATATTTCTATGCTGAGAGAGGTGATAGATGTTGAGTGAGTCCCTAGGTACGGTATAGATATGGGAATAAGTACCCTATGTACACACTCGAGCCGGCCATTTTGAAAGATTGATTTCCGCACTGGCTGTGAGGTGCCTCTTGGAAACTCATATTGAGTCATCTAGGAGAGCTACGTCTTTCAAATAGCAATCTCCTTAAGGCTTCAAGATGCTTCATACCAGCTAGTCGAAGGGTCGTGGTGACTAGGCCACACACTGGGCCAATTCCTTTCCGCGTAACCCCGGGAATCCTTATAGATATCTGTGTGGGAAATAAAGCTCTTCGTTGCATCCGGAGTGTAAACTCCAAGTGCCGGGTAGGGTGCTACATGCGCATGTGGTGGATGGGGTAACCTTGAATACTGATCCCATCCAGTTCCTAGCGTCGTACCTCTACTAAATGTTGATGAATTCCAAGTTGCTCCTTTCCGATCGACTGCGGGGACTTCACTTGGCCGGGCCTTCTCAAAGCCTAGCCATAAATAGAGTCGTGTTGCTGATTGTTTAATCCAGTTGTTGCTGGAGAAGATCTTGGGGACGGCCGGCAGGCAGAAGACAAGGAACGCGATAGATAACTCTGCTGTGCACCATAAAAAGACGGATGACACATTATATAGATTATCGTTTGATAAGTAGTACATGACGGCTCGCGAGAGCCGTCCGGCTCCTACTAGGGAAGCACTATACGAAGCATCATTAATATGAGATGAAACGTTGATGTAGAGAGAAAAGGGGGCCCCTTACACGATCCCAACGGCAAACACTACAGATGTTCCTATTTTTTTCTGTCTTGACATCTTTAGAGACCATATTATCCTATGTGGGAGGGCTAATATGATAATATCCGAGGTCAGGTTCAGCACAGCATTGCTGATGAAAAACGCTTTCGTGTTGAAGCATTGGCCGGGCAGACTCGGATGCCATATCTTCTCGTGAGGAGAGCACGATATGGCGGAGATGATGACCACTATGGTGTAGTATAATATGTTAACCCACATAACAATCTGGCACGTCCACCAAAAGGCGGTCCTAGTGCCTGCTGGAACGAAAATTCGAGTCCATTCGAGCAGGATGGCAGCCTTTATAGAGCCCATGGTAGCTTGGAAAAAAGAGGTGTTGGTATATACAATCTGTCCTCCATGTTAATTGACAATGGATGAGAACGGGTAGTGTTTTGGGGCTTACATATAAAGCAGACGGCACGTCGCTGGCTCGTATGTTCCATTGGTGGACAGATATACCCGTGGTGCGCAGAAGGTTATATACACCCCATATAAAAGCAAAATACGGGGCCTTTAGATGTATCAGCATCCTCGCGCCATATAAGTAAATGCTTGTCTCCATACAAGTGCTACAAGTCCTATATCTAGATAAAGTTTCCAATGTTAGATAAGAAGATGATTTATAACAATTGCTAAACAACTCACAGTCTTCGAGATTCACTTGCTTCATGCAACATATCTTGGAGTATGCACGGAGGGAACCACTCGTGAATACTAGAAAGACAGATATGGCAATTGCAAAATGTGCCTCAACGTTGTGGTTCGGAGGGTTGTCGAAGTTCGATTTGACACCAGGTGGCGGCTCGAGCGCTGGCTTATTGGGGTCCATCCCTTGATGCTCGGGCAGCTAGTAACCAGGCACTAATCTAAGTTATGAGGGGAGGAAGTTCGAATTCACTCTATGGGAGACAATGCGCATAGGACCACGAGTAGGCAGCAAGTTTGGAAGTCATGGAGACGTGGTCAAGTTAGGATATTTGTGTATATGCTATACCTAGTCCTATCTCCGTGCCTACTTGCGATAGGTATTCACCTCACTATACGCTTTTGCGCTTCGTGCATGGTCATCATCCTCCGCCCTGCACGTGGAGGCTGAGTGTACGATCCTACCCGTCTAGGCTGACAGCTAGATAGATAGACAAGGGGCGGAAAAGGTGGGAGTACCCGTGGCGACAAACGACCACCCATCACCTATTGTATTCATTCTAGCCCCGATCGGCGCAAAGGATTGAAGGGTAACATTCGGACATCCTTTTCATGCATAGTATATCCTGATAGGCAGAACGTCGACTATAGAACCACTAAAGAGAATTGAAGTATCAAAGTCCTGCTTACGAAACATGTGGGCTGATCGCTTCAACATGGCTACTGTTTGTTGCTGATAGGCTAGCACCCGCCTCAACAAGGAGACTCGCGACGTGAGTGTGCTCTTGGCCTGCATTGCTTGCAACCTCATTTAGCATGAGCATGAACTCCTTTTTCTGCGCACGATCAACTTTGCAAATGGGCAGGCACCAGTCCATACGTGCCGGCCCTGATCACACATGTGAAATACTATAGACGGTAAAGTTGTCACCTAAGTAAGCTGTTTATTTACTATGTTGAGAGTATCTATGAGCTACTTGGGGTTGATGACTCTCGCCAAGGCACCCCACAGGATGGGGGCGGGGGGCAGCTCTTAGTATACCTATGTACATAGGTAGTATGGACAGTATTACATGCTTTCAGGAGCTATATATAGAATAACAGCTCTAAAGTACCTAGCAAAGATCAGCGCTATGCTAACCACGAATGGCGCGCAAGCAGCTAGGTTGGAATACCTAGTAGAAAATAAGAATAGATAGATAAGATAGACTAGATAGGAGGAGGAATAAATAGATACCTAGATCTGAAGTACGGCTGTGGTCACCTAGCACTCTCGCCCGTTTTGTTTTGATTTATCATTCCCACTATAAGCCATTTTACTTGTCCTTTTTCTTAAACACCAACACTAATTCACCGGGATTTGCTGTTAGTTGATCCCTCATATCTCGTTCTACACCCTCGCCATTTCCTTCACCAGGCGCAAATTTGATATTAAATCTATAAAGCAGATTTGATGCAACAAGCCTTAACTGAGCCATTGCAAGGGGCTTCCCAACACAACTTGTTCGTCCTATGCGTAATTAGAAAAGAAAAAAAAACTAAAGCGTTAAATAAATCGCACCAGCTCCAAATGGGGAAAATGCACGCTTATCTTTGACTAGTTCAGGCTTACTATACCATCTTTCTGGAATGAAACACTCAGGGTCCTCGTAAGCAGATTTCACTAAAACTAAGTTAATACATAGCAAGACTTTAAGTTTGAACAAAAAATAAAATAAAACTTACGGCGGCCTAAAGAATAACGAGGAGTAGATATCTTAGTACCACCCGGTATAAAAATGCCGTTCACTGTTAAACCTTTAGAGCGAGTAATTCGAGTGCTAAAAGTAAGAACCGAAGGTAACAACCGCATTGCCTCATTAATCGTCCCACTAAGATGTGGTAGTTGTGATAGCGCTTTAACATCTGTGTAATTAATATTATCTATTTCTCGTTAGATCTTTAGGGCGTCCTTAGGATTGCGAGCAAGGAAATACAACAATGTAATAAGACTAGGCGCGGTAGTATCACTATTAAACGTTAGGATAAACCATCTTGTCATTATTTTGGATAAACCAACCTTCCAGCTACCATTAGGGTAGCAGTATCACCGCTAAGTAGCTGGTAACTTAGTTTGTCGGCTCCCTGGCGGTGATACTCCCTTAGGAAAAACTGAAAGATATCAGGTTTTTCTAAAGAACGCTATAGGATAGATTAGCAAATAGCGAGCCTTCTAACACTTGTTCAACTCTCACCTTTAGTCTCTCGTCAATGCAAGCATCTGCAAAAGCTAACATCTTGAACCAGTGCCCAACCTTCCAGAGCCAAGGAATGAAAGAAAATCCGAGTCTTGCAATCCATATTGCTGGGCCAAAAGGCCCAAGCAGTGTTAGTGCAGACCGCATATAAAATGCCCCATCGGTGAGCTTTTTGTTCTTCATCATGCCGAAATCTCGGCCAAACCCGAAATCGCCCATGGAGTCAAAGGCAAAGCAATAGATGAGGGTGTTGATTGCGATAGGATTTGGACTAGATTCACTAACAAGGTCCACAAGTATTTCGACTTGGTTCGCAAAACGGCTATAGTATTCCGCTAATACTATTTAAAAATAGGCATAATCAGCCCAAGAGAAGAATTTACAACATAAAAACTTGGTATATGTGCCACTTACAAGTAGGGCTCAACGCGTTTTCCCACATTTTTCTACGCGCGTCATGGACAACCTTGTCGCGAGTAAAAATGGACGATATCCGGGGGTAGAGTAGATCATACCAATCAGACCGAGCATTTCCATATTGATTCCCATCCACGATGTCAGTTGCATCTGGCTGGAATATGGTGATCTCATTAGGGCCTGTGCGGTTGATTAGATCTTTCAGAATAGCTTAGGTGAGGTGTCGAACCTGTCCTAACGAGTGGCCCATACTGTTGATGCCAAGCCTCTAAGACATGATGACCGCGACTATCACGGCATTTCCAAACGTGCCACAGCTTTGTGAGGGCAGCCAAGCGGGGGCCTGGGAAATTTCTGAGACGGTGAAAGAATAGTCGGTAAATGGCGATGCTAGTCAGGAGAGAAGTGACATATATGATTGCGAAATAAATGGTGTCTATAGGCCCAAGTCTATCGCTACCACCTAGTACTGGATGGCTACTGAACACAAGGAGAATGAATAATGCACAAATGTGGCTAACAACAATAACATGAGATTGAAGGTGCCACTCGCCCCGGATAAACAGTAGTTGGTGCAAGGTAATGCCTAGCAATGACCCTGTAGCGAAAACTTTCCACATGACTTTTATGCGAGTCGTTACAGGCGAGCAGCGTTGATTGCTGATTGAAGTATCAGGTGGTAAAATACTACATGTCATAAGAGCGCCTTTTTATATTCTTGCACTATCATTATCCGGGGAGGGTCTACTACCAATAATCTAGACTAGGTTCTTGACCAACACAACGTCGGGGAACTGACTGAGGTCAATAGGTATCTTGTAGTATGGCACCCTCTGTGGGTCGGCCTTCTCGGGAAACGCGGTTGATCGGATCAGGGATATACTGTGTATGCAAGACTTTGCTTTTTGTTTCGGAAACATGACGATCAGCCCGAGCGACAGATTTAAGGTGACGGTCCAACCGGAAGGCGTTATTTGCTGGCACTAGGGTGGTAGATTACGGTGGCCCACAGCTCAAACTGTGTCATAACCCTCACCTTAAACACTATAACACCCAACTTCAACCCTTTCAACGCGATTATCATTGCAGTATTAACTATTAAGCTATAATATTTTATACAAACGATATAGCCTTCGAAAATACGCATTTAACAAACTTAATTATAATTAAATAGCTATTATTAATATATATTAGCTAATATTAGTATATTTTAAATTAGTTATATAATATATAACTAATTAAACAATATTATTATATAAAAATAAACTTTTATAGCTATGCTATACTTAATTAATACTTATTAGCTAGCTAAAGTAGTTTGTACTAAACCTAAAAAAAAAGCTTTAAACCTAATCGATTAAAATTAGTGCAGCTAAGCTATATTAGGTCAGTTTCTAAAGTTGAAAATAAGAACATAGTGTTATTAAATATGGTTATGATACAGTTACAGCTGTGGGCCACCGTAGTAGATGCATGTTAGCTGTGGGTGGCGCAGCACTGCAGTGCTGCCTTGTTACAACCTGTAACAAAGCCTTGGGGGCTATTTGTTTATAGCAAATAATGTACCAAAGGAGGTTACCCAAGCACAAAATGTTGGGCTCTTGCTCAAATTCTACTCTTTGGTTAACTCACACCCAGGGCAAACCCAACCCCCCCCGACATCAGATTGCCAGAATAAGTGCATCAACAAACATCAACAATCTCCTCGGTCATGGCGTCAGCATTGAACCCAACTGTGGTTATCTGCCATGGTAGCTACCACACTCCAGCACCTTACAAGCATTTGAGAGAGTTGCTGGAGGCCGACAGCATTGATACCTACTGCCCTCAACTACCTACCTCCGATCTTACGAAGCTCAATGTTGGTGACATTAACAATCCAGATTTTGACCGGGAGCCTCCTGAGGGGGGTTATCCTCAAGGTACCGACGACACAGACACCATCTTGAGCATTCTGAGACGGTTGGTTCTTGAGGAAGGGAAAAGAGTGTTAATTGTTGGACACTCATATGGTGGATGGGTCGCTACCAATGCAGCACGACCGGAACTGCAAGAAAAGACACGGAAAACCCAGGGCCTTGCAGGGGGTGTCATTGGAATCTTTTACATCGGCGCTTTTGTAATTCCAGTAGGTGAATCGGTTCACAGCTTCTTCCAGCCGAAAGATGGAACTTTCATGGTACCCTCATACCTAGAATTCCACGTGAGACCAGACCCCCCCCCACCCAATCTTCTTCTCTACTGCTAACAAGCGAGATCTTAGAAGCTTGGACAAGCTGGGCTAGGGACCCCAAAGGACGACGCTGATAAATCCTTTTTCAACGACCTTGATGAAACGGCGGCAAAAACATGGCTCGCTACCCTTACCGCAAGTCCCATCTTGACGACGAAGCTATCGAACGACGCCTATTCGGCGTTACCATGCGCCTACCTAATACTTGATGGTGATGAGATATTGCCGAAAGAGTACCAGGAAAAGATGGTGGCCCTTCAGGCAGAAAAAACTGGGGATTTTACCCTTTATCGATGCCCCTCGGGCCATTGCCCTAATTTGAGCTGGACAGATGGCACGGCTCGGAATATTCAGGATTTCATCAAGACAATTGAGAATTGAGTGTTTATATTCTAAACAGCAAGATAATTTATTAGGTTCTGCCGCTAGGCGAGGTTGTTTTAACTACGCAGCTGTTATTATTTATGTATTCGTGAAAATTGACCGCTTTTCTTTCTCACACTTGCTAGGTATTATACAAACACTCTCTAGATTGTTTCTTTACCAGCATTATGATAATTGGCTATTACTTATCGTGTTTGAGTGTTATACTTTCCATTTTCGAGTATCAAGTGTAGTGATTACTCCATTAGTGGCATGATGTACATAAATGATAACCATATGTTCCATACCAGGAAAGTTGTCCTATCGTCATTATTGCCGCGACACATGGTGATCCTAAACCCAACACACCCAGCCAGAGCTAAACTTAGTACCCGAGCGGGAAGTCTCACATTCCAGTATAATGGACATACGATTCCCCAAATTGATACCCAAAATGCCACAGTCCAACGTGAAGGTGAATCGCCAAGCACAAGGGGTAAAGTTCGACGGCCGCGAAGGGCGTCACCTTCCTGATCGCAGAAGTCCTGGATATGTACGCTAGTGAAAATGATTGCCGCAACTATTCCGAGCCAAGATATCAACTGGAAAGAGTGGTGTAATGGTAGGAGGACACCGAGGGAAACTTCCATAGCACCTGATAAGAAACAAATATATCCAAGAGCGTTAATCCCGTTCCGGATCACGGGCCCGTCGTCGGCGCCCCCAAAGTTGTTGTACCATGTTCCTAATAGTACTAGGCTGAGACTTTGGAAGAGGCCACCCAAGCAAGCGCTAGAAAGTTGAGCGGCAGCATATAAAAAAACCTTGAGTACTTTTGCTTCGGAATGGTGTAACCGGCCACTAGGTAGTGGGCGCCATGGCTTATTGATGGTGTCTTCGGCAATGGAGAATAACGACATTTGGTTGTTGATAGCAAACGGGAGTAGGTTTATCAACACCCAGAAAAGTGTGAGTGGGGTTCTGCGCAGAATTTCCCTGTATTCGGTTGAAACTAAGAAAACATTGGGGTGTTGGGGAGCAGCCAATGCATTCGCAACACCAAAAATAGTACTGGGAACCACGATAGTTTTGAGATCGCTGAAGACAAAAAGCCACGTGGTTCTTGTATAAAATACAACATATTCAATGACAAAAGTTTCCTTTCCAGCTAGGATAGAAGATACTGGAACTATTCTGCGCCGTTTAGTTGATTATCTATTTTCTTTTATAAGTAAATGCTCTTTATAGGAGTCTTGTTTAACTTTACCACGGCAATCTTCTCGTCTCTTGGTCTTTTCTTATTTCAGCTACATGCTAAATACTTATCCGATATTACTCGCAACTCTTTTGCCATGCTTACTTCACAACATGTTGCCTGGATTGCAACCACAACAATTCTGTATCCTCTTAGTGCGACTGCTGTGTGTTTTAGAGTACTAGCTATCTATAAACGAGGCGCAAAGCTTAAGACACATGATTATCTCGTTTTCCTAAGTTTTTTGGCCTTGACTGGCTACATCTCAGACGTATCTGTTGGTATGGAAGCTGTCCTCTTTCTTAAACAATAACGCAACTGAGATTTTCTGAAGGAGTAGTGCACGGTGGTTATGGGCAACATGTGATTGAACTCAACCCACGGGCCGTCGAAACTGGTTTGAAGGTTTGTTTCTCTTGCGAGTTATCGGGAATCTGGGATAAAGTCACTAATCTAATCGCGATTAGGCATTCTGGATCTCCGAGTGGTTTTGGGCAACCGGCGTGGCCTCATTCCGCCTTGCCATCATCCTTCTCTATATCGAGTTATTTCAGACTAGGATGTTCCGCCTAGTCGCAACGCTAACTGCTAGTATCGTATTCCTTTACTGGACCGCATGTATTATTACAATTAGTGTGCTATGTTTACCGGTCGAATTCAATTGGAACAGATCCTTGAATGGGACGTGTGGCGATGTACTTGCCATTGAGATCTTCTCCGGGGCCTTCAACATGGCCGTAGATATTTGGGTCGTGTTCCTTCCATTGCCAACTATTTGGAAACTACGGCTCGCCCCACATAAAAAGTTAACTATTTGGTCTTCATTCGCCTTAGGCTTTGGGTGAGCATTTGGTATTCTATCGAACTCAGCGATTCAGACTAAGAAATATTATTTAGGACTGCCGGAGTGAACCTCGGTCGCTTGATCCAGACTGTTCAATGCCCCGTTACTGATCTAACGTACTGTTCGCTTACTAGTTCTATACTCGTAACCGCCGAAATTACCGGAGGGATTCTCGTGGCCAGCATGCCCACGTTCGGGGTTCTGTTATTCAAGAGTGGGAGGGCAAACTCTTCAACACGACCAAATGGCTCAGGGCGTCTAATACGCACTATCGGGCAGATCAATATGAGATCAAAAAAGAAAGGGACAATGACCCTCGATGATTCTATTCTGTCCCTAGATGACGCTCGATGGCGAGACGAAGAGTTCGTCGATGTTCTTGCTATAACGGAGAACGATATGGGTCACCAAGCCTAGGTCGACACAATAGAGAGTATCAATGGATTGACTCAGAGCCAACTTTTGAAGTCTAATGAGAGCGAAGGGATTACACGAAAGGTAGAATATTGCGTTGTAGATACTGGCCATCGGGGTCTAGATAGGTGCGAAGGGATTTGACCGTATCAGACGCTACGTGGTGTATCTAGCTAGGTATATTTTATCTTCAATCAAGGGGTTAGCCATCTACTTAGTCATCGAGTCCCTGATTATATATTGGACCCTAGCTGCTCGCCGAGGTTAGACACATGAGGCGAACCTCTCAAGATTCTATGCGTATCCTCTCCTTTCTAACTTACGAGGCTGCGACAGCAAAGAAGTGTTTGAATGTATATATTAGAGGAAGCGTGAACAATCGAAGGCCGGGCGGTGCGCTTTCGTACGCGAAGCCGGCGGCCTCGAACTAGAACTTCAGCTAACTGGCTCAAAAAAGAATACATGCCCAGCTATTAACAAAAAAAAAAAAAGCAAAACCTAAAACGTGACCGTGCTATCCTTCCTTCTAACCTTCCCACCTATAGGCCCTCCCGCTTTAGAGCCTAGAAAACGGTGCGTTTTTACGTCGTAGAAGGCCGGCTCTGCCAACTAGACCTGGGATGGCATGTAAGCTAAAAAAGCCCCAACCACCAGAAAAACTGCCCCCTCCATGAGAGATGGAAAGTAAGTTGACGAGGGAAACCACAGTCGTTTTGAACCCGCCGCGAAGGACCCCTCTATAGGGGTTTTCTACGGGGGGCGAGGCGTGGTTCTAACTTCCTAGGGAATAAAACTGCCTATATTTGCTTTTCTTTTCCTTTTTTTCGATTTGAACTTAGATCTGGTTTACTCCGTTCATTTAAGCCATGCATTTGAGAACTAGGGAAGTATAAATTTATTCTAGCTCCATACATGTACTTGCTTCATTTCAAAATAAAACACTAGTGGTATATTACACAGCCTCAAGTCATTCATGCTCGCCGAGCGCCAATTAAACTCAGCCTACAATTGGCGGCAACTCGACTCGATCTAATGTGACGAAAGCCTATGTTATAAAACTTGAAATAATAGTTTTAGGTATGAGGAGCTCATAGGCTTACATACTTTTGCACTCCCTTTTCTATAGGACATAATACAATTGTGACGGAGTAAAACAACGCCGTTAATACTCCGTGAGTATTAACGGTATATATGGCCCACACCTCCGCGACAACAATTTTGTAACCTCTTGGTATAAGGTCTCTACAAAAGTGAACCGATCATCACACTCTACACAATCTCCCGCTTAACTCCTGAAACCATCGCTCACTACCAACACCGCCGAGGGCATAGAATAATTCGGTAGGGTCATATTTAGACTTAATTCGACTTAGTTTATCGTAGTTTGCTCCGTAGAACACCCGCTGCCAATTAGGTTGCTGAAAGTCTGCTTCATTGAGGTAGGCGCCACCGTCAGGGGTCAGACTCTCTAATTGGGACACTAGATCATCTGTAATGGCAGCGATGTTCTTTGGATTGGCATCCCAATCCAAATAATTGAATTCATTTGCGACAACTGCGTCCATCACTGAATCTCTCCAGTATGGATTTGCAGCAACAGAATATGGGTCGTGCCATGATACGTTGAACGAAACACCTGAAAACAGACCCCCAATTTGCGTGATATTGCGAACTGCTGCCGTCAAGGCCAGGCTCGTAGGCTCAACGGCAGATCGCGGAATTAGTCGTCCCCCAATATTAAGGTTGGATACGTTGACAAGTGGCTGAATTGAAACCCCCTCGAGAACGCTAGCATATGAGTGGGAGCTATATGTGTAATTTAGATTCAACTCATCCAAACGCGCTAACACTGGATACAAGAGTCGGTTGAGGTCTGACTCAGTCAGGCTAGGACCGAACATGGGAGAGAGTGTGAACGTTCGAGCGGAAATGAACCAAACGGCAACAGCTCCAGCGTCATTAATGGTTGGAACACGGCTTATGAAGGAGTCAACGGCGTCGTAGAAAGTATCTATCATGGTTTCTGAGGCGTTATCAACAATACCAAAGGCCAAGTCTGCGGTGGATAGAGCCATGGGCGGATGTGCTTTGACAGTAACTGATAGAACAGCGGCGAATGTTCCGCCACCTCCACCACATAATACCCAATACAGATCGTCATACTGTGAATTAGGCGAAGCTATGACGACCTCTTGTGTAGCAAGAACAACCTCCCACTCCACTACCTGATCGGCGGCTAGTCCCAATTGTGAAGCTAAAGGACCATGGCCACCTCCTTGGGTATAGCCACCCACCAGACCTACTGTTGGTTGATTACCAGTAACAACAAGTAGTCCGACTGAGTTTGCATACTCTAGGGCTTCGTGTGCTAGAATGCCCGCACCAAACTGGAAGGCTGGCCCGGTATAGTGAACTGATGCATAATCTTTCAGGTTTTTCTTTTTTAGATGTTGAGTCCAAAGAGCTAGGCTTCCCGCCCCAGTTGACTTTCCGTTATAGTCATGGCCGGTGTTTCGAATGACAAGTCTTATGTTATGGACTGCAGCGAGATGTATTGTTTTTTGGTAATCGGTTTCATTTGTGGCATTTACTACAAATCTTGGATAGCTGCCTATGTTGCAAAGGGATGACCTGTCCAAGAAGGGATTGCAAGAATTATTCATAAAGAAGGGTGCCATGGTAGATGATGCGCTTTGAATGTGAGTTTCCGGATGGAACCAATTATTTTGAAGAGCGGCACATAGCTCTGAGTCATATCCTGTTAACGTGTGGTCATGGCAAGGCGAAGCGATGAGAATAGTGCTGATTAATATGCCTCCGATTGACGCATTGAACAGATTCCAGGTCTCTTGAGACGGCCAGCAGTCATCACCAGGGAAGCACCGGCACCGAGCTTTGTGACCGCCTGTAGCTGTGCGGTTAAGCGCATTTGTTTGGGCATAGAAAAGCCAAAAGAGGATGATATGAAGTAACAAAATCTTTTTTGCCATAGTTCCTGAGGTGAATCTAAACAATTCTATAATGGCCAAGTTGTAAAAAAAAAACCTCGAGGGTTACTTAAAATAGTAATGAGTTTAATTAACTTTTCTAGTGTTTACCATTTATTCTAGTGGTATACAAATTAGTTAACTGTTAAATTATGTAAATATAAGTTGCCCTTAGCCCACTTTCTTAGGTGCAAGCACCGACCGATAAGGTTTAATTTTAGAATTAATATTTTCTTTTCTCGGTAGGCCCTTAGCCGGAACTGCTTAAGGCTTTTAAGCATAGGATTAAATACATTGAGGTATCATACTGTGGGGTTACAGCCTTGCAAGTTGCAATCAATGCGAACAGCGTCGTCGCATTCCGACCGTAAGACTATGAGAGTTAGGTATCGGATAAGACGGAACCTTTTCTTAGTCCATTGCAGCAGCGGAACGGGTGGGTGCCTATGTATAGAGCACACAGTATAAAGACCGTAGGGGGGAGATGAGAGCAACAAGATATTGCGTTGGGGCTGGCTCGGCCCGCGTTGTCTAACCAATCATGCAGAGAAATTAAATGCGGTTGGTCTAAAATATGCAACCAGAGTCGCACTCATCGGTCAACCTGCGCCTTGTCTATCATAGCTTACCCACAGAGTATGCGTGCTATCAAGAAACAAAAGGAAAGAAATTAAAACGGGACACAAAAAACACAGCCAAGGCAGCTTCATAGCAAATAATATTCCAGGAAGCGTTTGCCACGTATGTTAGCGCCAGGGCAACGTTGCACTAGACGTATGTCGACCAGTAAACAATTTCATCGGTGAGTCTAGGCCTTTGCATGAAAGGTCTTATAGCACTGAGGATGAATCACATTCCCATTAAGTACTCAGGCAAGGCCACACGAGGTCATTTTGTTGAACCGCGGCCGGCTTCTAAACTAGTATCCACTATTACCACGAGACTACATATGCTATATATTTGTATCATTTTTACCATACCAGTGTACCTAGTTGAGAATCTTCTTAATTGTCTATAATCCTTTTCCCCTACAGTATAAAAGCGCTATAAATTAGCAACGAGTTCGGTAGTGCAGATGAAGATGCCCGAGCGAAATCGTGATGCGGTCAGTGTACCAGACATGTTACTCAGTGATGGAAGAACAATGCCGATGGTAGGTCCACAGTCCCCAATATGAGGATATAATACTCAAAAGCCCAAAGATAGCATACGGTTTGGGATCAGCGAATATGAGTCTCGCACACGAAGAAGTGGTCAAGGCCACCCGTATGGCCATCGAGAATGGATACTATCATCTTGACGGAGCCGAAGGTGAGTTGATCCTAGAGAGACTTTGTGTGGTGAATTTCACTTAACGTGACTTAGCATACGGCAATGAACAGGCTCTTGGTCAAGCTGTTAGAGAGTCCGGCGTGCCTCGAGACAAGTTCTTCATTACAACCAAGGTACTTGGAAGTCCAGGCCAGCATATTCAAGCCTCGTTTGATTCTTCCTTGCAGAAGCTCGGCCTTGACTATGTTGATCTATTTCTCATTCACCTGCCGTATTTGGCTCCCAACGAGGTCCCATCGATGTGGAAGGCCATGGAGAGCATCAAGAGGTCAGGCAAAGCTCTCTCGATTGGCGTTTCCAACTTTCTACAGGAGCATCTTGAGAGCATCCTCAAAGAGGCTACGATCCCACCGGCTATCAACCAGATTGAATATCATCCATACTTACAGCATGGTAATCTGGTCAAATTCTGCCAAGAAAATGGTATAGCCGTGTCAGCATATAAGACGCTAACAGCGATCACGACAGCAGCTCCAGGGCCGGTCGATGGCATATATACTATGCTGGCCAAAAGGCATTCAGTTACGCCGGGAGACATTGCCATGCGGTGGTGCATCGATCAGACGATTGCCGTTGTTACTACAAGCTCCAGCGCAAAGCGCCTCCAAAGTTGGTTGCAAAATATATTTACTATTGAACTTTCGGAGGAAGAAATAGGTCAGGTCTCAAACGAAGGGATGAAAAAGCATTATCGAGGGTTATATCAAAGTAAGTTATTAAAGAATGGTTTTTATAATATAGCTATATTAACAACTATACAGGATATTTTAAAGAAAGTGATAAAAGATAATGTTAGCACATATGCTCGTGGCGGTTGAAACTCCTTCGCTAAAACCGAAGGCATTAAGGCTAGGACTATTAAAAAGAAAAAGATTAACGCGATCTTAGGTAATCAATCTAGCCCCTAGTAACCGTACCGCCCGCACTGTCTCACTATCTAGAAATGTACGGAGCTGCTCGCACCTTTAACGATTGATTCTCTATTCCAAGCATGCCTTTCTCATCTCCCTGAATGCATTCTGTGCTGTTGTTGGCGTTATCAGCTGTATTGGCTGCTGGTTTAGCGGAATGCGGGAGGGTTTAAATAGAACTATGATGCATTTACCAACAAGGTTGATAGGAATCAGTATATGATGTTCGTTTAACAGACTCAGCAGCAATTGAATTAGTCTAAATGTAGCAAGTGCTATTTTGGCCATCATGGCAATCCTAAATACCTCTGCATGCGTTTCTAGGAAAGGTTACATGGATGAACTGTATGACGTACGATCTGGTCTTTTGAATTTCCCCACGATTTCTCGGCTTCGGGCAATGTAGATGGCGAGGATGGTTGAGTGGTGTAGTAACGAACACGAGGGCTGAAACAAGCTAACCTCCCTAGGCGGCGATCGGCCCACCTATTGAAAACAACCTTCTACAATGCGTAAACGCACGTAACCCAAAATAGCAGTCGCCAAGTCCCGGGGAAAGCTGTCGTGAATATGGAAGGCCGCGAGCCCTTCCTTCACCCAACTTGTTACCTACAATCGGACCGAAGATGGCATCAGCTGCAAGACGCTGTCATTATGCACGCGCCGACAATAGCGACAACGTCTGATAAGCATGAGAAGATAGAAGCACAGCCGTTGGAGCGAAGTATAAGTGCTGAGAATTCCCCTGATTGATCGGCTGAGAACGGTCGAGCCCCCAAGGCAAGGCAGAATGCGCTACTCACCTATTGCTCCCCTTTTCCTGGCGGGCGCCGCTTACGGCTGGCTGCCCCAGGATCGCGACCTTGCCGCCTTTAATATGACGGCACGCTTCGAGAAACTTGGGAAACGGTTCCAGCCATCTCTCCCAAGCGGCGTTACCAAGATTCGCGGTGTTAACTTCGGATGTAAGTCAATGATAACCATCGAGCCACACGAGAAACCCCGCCAGAGACTCATACGCAACTTTAGCATGGCTCATCTCAGAGCCGTTCTTCATGCCTAACGAATGGCCCAACGTGATGGGCTGCGGCTCGTCGGTTAGCGAGTTTGATTGCATGCGTGAGTACTACTCGGGCACCAACCGCGATGCCGGCAACGCCGCCTTTGAGAAGCACTGGGCAACGTGGATTACGCCTGACACGGTACAATCGGTGCACGATGTCGGACTGAACACGATTCGCATCCCGATCGGGTACTGGTCCTACACAGACATCGTAGACACAGCCAGTGAACCCTTTGCTGACGGCAACCGCATGCTCCCTTATCTTGATGCTGTCGTCCAGAAGGCCGCTGACCTGGGCATCTATGTCATCATTGATTTGCATGGCGCGCCGGGTGGACAACAGCAGGATGTCTTCACTGGCCAGAACCCGAACCCAGCCGGGTTCTTTGATGATTATAACTACGGCCGCGCTGAGAGGTGGCTGACATGGATGACAAACCGCATCCATACCAACGCAGCGTATTCGAGTGTTGGCATGATCGAGGTACTTAACGAACCTGTCTCGATGCACGATGCTGGCGGACGGTACCCGGCCCCAGGCCAAGTGCCGGGTCTAATCGATACATACTACCCCGGCGCACTACAGGCCGTACGTTCTGCCGAGGCCGCGCTAGGGGTGTCGGACGAGCGCAAGCTGCATGTGCAGTTTATGTCGTCTAAGTGGCTAGCAGGCGACCCGCGGAGTAACTCAGCGGTGGCAGGCGACGGTCTGACGGGTTTCGACGACCATAACTACATCGGGTTCGGGGTTAGTGACAACGGGAGTCAGGACGTGCTGATGCAAAGCGCGTGTCGAGATTCGCGCGTTGTGGACGGCGAGAGCTTCGAGATCACGGGCGAGTGGAGCATGACGAGCAACGTCGACTGGCAGGACGCTGATTTTTTTAAGAGGTTCTGGACTGCCCAGCAGCAGCTCTACGAGAAGCCTGGTATGGCGGGCTGGATCTACTGGATGTGGAAGACAGAGCTGAATGATCCACGATGGACCTACTCGTATGCGACTTATCTTAACTATATCCCTACTGATGCCGCTGGGCTGGAGAAAAACGTCTACTGGGATGTTTGCGCTGGGTACACATAGACGTAAGTGATGCCGGTGAGTTGTAGATGCTGCTTGAAAAAGAAATGATGACGATGATGACCTATAAAGGCCTGAGTTAATTTTAGGGGAAAAGAGTATTAGCGCGCAATAAGTATTCCTATAACGCCTTGCAAATATACGAAAGAAAATACAATTCGTTTTCAAACGTAGATAATAACATTGACGTAGCTATAATAGCCTCGCTTAAGGGTAAGCCTAATAGATTATCTTATCGTTTAGGATATGGACATTCAATTCTCAAGTCCCCTGGCGAAATCCAGGATATTCTCCACCGTGCCATTGAGACAGGGCGGGTGATCTGGCCAGGGGTCAGGTCGATTACATAAGGAGGATCCAGCTGAAATTTCGTTGATTTCCTGTATAAATAGCCTAGCCTCTAGCCTTGATTTCAGCTGGCGATTCACCATCCACCCACAATATACACTCCTTTTCTTCTGATTTTTCTGACTTCTTTCCTATGTGAAATCTCTAGATGGCTAAAGAATGACACTGGCCAGGCCTCTAGAGTACGCTCAGAATCACCCTGAGACGTTTCAATATCTTGGAAGACTGCCATAATTCAGGGTAGATTCTCTCATATGACGTCTGATTGATGTCTCCTTTAGTAGAACGCATCATACCAACCCCAATAGAAAGGAAATGGAGGAAGAGTGGCAGACGCAATGTGACCTCCTGACTCACCAATGCGCCAAAACAGGATGGAGATATCCTCCGACGTCGCATTCTAGGACCAACAGACATCTGAGAACCAACATGCATCTCACGAAACCAATAGCCATCTATTTTCCGACAAGCGAATACGACTGAAACCCATTCATCTTCTTTCACTGTCGAAGGCTTGTGAAGGGATGCTACTCGATACCTGCATACACCGCCGATGCCACCTTACCCACCAACACTCGCATCGCATTGATGGACTGTGCAGGGCGTTGCAATGGGGGCATCGCCTCACGGGTGTAACTTCATTAACACACGCTGACTAGGCGGCTTCTATGGAAGCACATTGCCTGGACTGGGGCTTAGGGGGAGGTATGGTGTGAGATCCTCCCGGCGTTCATACGCAAATCCCTTGCTCTTCTCTCGTGGTGGAAGACTAGTACGAGCTGCAGCTACAAGGAGGTAATGTAGAAACCCTAGGATGGCCCCCTGCTGGCTGCTAGCCTCTAGATACCGACAAATCAAGAGGCCTGCTAATCTCTACGAGATTGTAGAAGCCTGGGCGATGAGGACTAGAGAACGATGTCATATTGATCTGCATCTTAAATTAGTTCTAGTTATTCTATTATGTACACGACACTGATGCGTGATATCTCTCTAGCTCTGGCTCTATGATAACTCCCAAATCATCCTCGCAGTATTTAGTACTAGATAGCTTGTCCCGGCCTCAGATAGCTGCTATACTCTACGGAGAAATGATCGGTCCGTCTAATGTGGTTACCTTGATCTAAGCTGCTATCGCTCCCTCTGACGTGCTCAATAGTAGGACCTTGCCGAAAACTGTAGGTGTCGCTCTGGTTGGCAGGCGAATGGCTGATCTTTCTCGAGTTCATCTCCTCTAAGTTGTAATATCTCGGGTGAGGGTCGGAGCTGTTTAGTCTTGACTGGTCTCTCTCGGGACTGTTTGTCGCTGTTCCAGTCACCAGTACAGTCAACCTCCTCCCGAGGAGACGGAGCCTCGGCCACTGGGTTGTTGCGAGTGGGCGTAGGGGCGGTATGGAGCCCATTATGATGACGAATGACTGTTCTATTGAACTCCATAGCGCACCTAAGCTAGCAGTATACTCGGCATTCTGGACGCCTTGGGAGGTTTCTGCGGTGACTGTCTTGAGAATCGACGCAGTCGCTGTCAAGAGAGATAGCGACAGCAACGCTGAGAGCGCTATCTTACGACGCTTCGGCATGTTGAGCTTCCAAATGGTGAGGACTGGGAAGAGGACGAAAGTGACGTCGGAAAAGGTCAAGGTAGCTAACGAATTGTTAGCGTTAGATGATAATAGATGACTTACGTTTGGAAAGGGATATGTCGCAATTACACTGGGAGAAGAACGCTAAGTATAGTTCAATGTTGGGGTTCCATCGCCTCGCTGGTATGGATGGATCCCATAGACCCTCGACAGGACTGCACTGGACAAAGATGACGATAAGGAGTGTTATAGTAGCCAGGCTCTCGAATATCGTCCAGAGGATTAGATACCACTTCAGCCATCTTTTTTTTCCAAAGAGCCGAACGAGGAGGACTGCGATCGAGGCTCTAGCGAAGAGCGTTCCCAGCAATCCGGGGATCGTCGACAACCATACATACTTAGTGACGTTCACGAGCTGTGTAAAGGACAAGTCGTTATCATGTTTTCCGAGGCCCCATTGAAGGGACTTTGTAAGGCACACTTGGAAAGCTATTTGGCCAGCCTGGGAGGGTGTTAGTGTCTTGAGCTAGTCATCCTGTACGTGAGTGTTTGCACAGCACGGACGTAGACTCGCCCCGCGACGACGATGATGCAAAGAGATGTTAAGGCCCAAGTGAGGCCCGTGATGATCGGCTGGCGACCCGGATCATCGGGGTTTGCCGGAGGCAAGTCCATTATTATTGCTATGCGAAGTGGAAGAGTGTGATTGCCCGGGGTGATCACAGGCAGGCTCCCGCTTCAACGGGCATAGAATCGCAATAGGTGAACACAAGTTGCCTTCAAGGTCTGCTTAAAGTGGCAATGCAAATTGTTCGTCTTTAAGTCGCGCCGAAAAACCCAAGCCCAAGCAGAGCACGGAAGGGCCGAGATGTAAGAGACTGGATTAGGCCATTGACTATTTCCAAATAAGGCGACCCCCAAACCCAACCCTAAGCAGGGTCACAGGGGGTAAGCTCCTTGTAGCAAGCGGTTAGCCCTCGGCCGGGAATTGAGCTGGCGAGGCTGGGAGTAACAGTACAGTACTGCACTGAGCATAAGACTGACCACACCAGATTGGCCGCCATGATTCTCTGCCTGCGTCGCTGACTTGTTATGCCTCGAGCCCGCATGCCCATGTTCGGTAATAGGAAAATTGTTAGTTGATCATTCGCGCTTAGCGGGAGACTGTACGGCGACATTGGCGCCTCGGTTTTTGGGAGATGCCATTCTCTTATTCGGAGATGGAACTAAACCTAACACAGGTCTAGCTCCTCCACAACCGCTACCTGCTCCTAACTAAGCTAAATTTGTATGTAAAGTGGAGCTTCTAAGGGAACCGTGCAGCAATTTCTATGTTAACGTAAGAAATCGACGGTTCTGTTGTTTTTTAGCGGTAATAAGTGCTTATTCTTTACTGAAAATTAGCGCTCGATTTGCGTAAGCTACTATTGTTACTACTGCTATAACGCTTTATAGCTATTTTACTTCTAGATTTGAACGCGTAAGAATTATTTGTGGGTACAAGTATTTCAGTACGAATTCTAACTGAAAGTTTGTATTTAGAAATAACTAGCAGAGTAACTTAACTTACCTACTTTATGTAGGTATGTAGGTAGGCGAGGTAGGTATTTAGTAGGCGTAAGTTACTGCGTAGGTTTACTTGACTGTTATTTTTTGAGGTTTTGACAATTATATAAGGTTTGTTTTATTTCTTTTACAAATTTGGTTATGATTGGAGCGTTTGAAATGACCTGGTCGGACTTATCCAGAATAGGTTTAGCTTTATCTTCGAATAAGAGAATGGCATCTCCCAAAAACCGAGGCGGATATTGGATAGTAAATACTATAACAGGTCACAGACCCGGTAGTTGCATATCGGGCATTATTTCTTATTACTGGGAGTTCTTGTTTTCGCTTCCTTGAACAAATGCGCTGTTCTCCCCCGCTTGCGGCTCTCTTCCCCAACCCCTTCTCCAACTACCTGTAGTCGGACGTCGTGAGGGCAACCAGCAACATGGAGTTCTCCAATATTGCACTCTCACTGCCTTGGAAACACATCGCCGTCACCATCGTCTTGTACTTGACCTCTCTTGCTGTCTACCGGCTCTTCTTGCACCCCCTAGCTAGATTCCCCGGCCCTAAACTGGCGGCTGTAACTCGCTACGTTGAAGCTTATTACGATCTTGTCCAAAATGGCCAGTATACATTCAAAATTGCCGAGATGCACGAGAAATACGGTATTGCCTACTATCTCATACGATATTATTTCACTTCCACGGCTTCAGTCTAACTCCTTCAGGGCCTATAATCCGTATTAGTCCACATGAGCTCCATGTCAACGACCCGAGCTTCTTTGAAACTCTATACTCGCGAGACGGCAGATGGGATAAGTATGACTGGAGCTATGACGCTTTCGGGGCTGAGCTCTCCACCATCTGCGCTTTAGATCACTATGTTCATAGACGCCGGCGAGCCCCTTTAGGCACATTTCTGTCGAAGGGCAACGTGTCTAACAAGCAAGACATCGTATCCAGGCTTGTGTCGAAGCTATGTCGGCGACTCGATGATTTTGCGGAGTCCAACCATGGGGCCCGTCTCAAACTCAGTCCTGCTATAAGCTCTTTTACTAGAGACGTGGCTACTGAGTTCCTGTTTGGGGAATCCCAGAACAACCTCGATTTCCCGGATTTCAATCCCGGTTTAACGACCGTTCTTCAAGCTTCAGGGGGGATTTGGCGGATATCAAAGCATATACGCTGGTACGGCCGAGTTATGAAGTCGCTCCCCTTGCCACTTGTTGAGAAGTTGAGTGATGATAATGGTAAAGCGTTCTTGGTTTTCTTGAAGGTTGGTGTTCCCATTACAGGATCGGATGCCCGCATACTATCGTTGTAGCTCCGTCTTGTTCTAGCTAATTTCTGACGTAGGACATGATTCGCCTTACCTCAGACATCCACTCTGGTTCGGCTAGAAAGGCCCTGGGCGCCGACGCGCCGCATACACTTGTGAACGAGATACTCGAATCGGACCTACCGCCACCCGATAAATCTTTTGAGCGATGCTTTGACGAGGTCATTACAGTTTCCAGTGCAGCTTTTGAGACTACTGCTCACGCTATACGGGTCATACTCTACCATGTATACAGATACGAGAATATCCTCGATCGTTTGCGGTATGAAATAGTAACTGCCAGGGCCGGGCGTCCCGCGGAAAGTCTCAAGTTAGCCGAGCTTGAGCAGCTGCCTTACCTCACGGCCGTGCTCATGGAAGGCTTGCGCATCGCTCCCGCGGTTGCGACTCGGCAAGCTCGGATAGCACCCGATCGCGACTTGGTCTATAAATCATGGAGAATCCCCGCCGGGACGCCGGTGGGAATGACGAGCATTCTAATGCACCACAACTCGGAACTCTATCCGAACCCAGAACAGTTCAACCCCGAGCGATGGGTGGACATCAATGATCGCAGGAAGGTAGAAAAGACCTTTGCGCCGTTTTCCAGAGGGGCAAGGATATGTGTCGGGATGCAGTAAGTGGATGATTCTTCTTGGGCCGTCATTCATTCATTCATTCATTCCGCCGTGACTCATCGGTGCATATTTGGGTTGTGTGCTAACTAACTTGCCTTCGAAGTCTCGCTTGGGCCGAGCTTTATATGCTGGTTGCTAGAATTATTCCACGCTACGAGCTCGGCTTTGAGGCGGCGGCATACGACGACATCAAGTGGTCTAGTGATCAGTTTATCATTGGTACTAGCGGCAAGGGTGGGTTTCCTGCAACTGTGAAGAAGGTCGAAGTGTAAAGAATACCGCGAGCGCTGGAGTCTCATGTCGCGTCCTGTACTTATCGAGAATATGTCCAAAAGGCAGTCAGAAACGCTTTGAAGGACGTCATGGTGTTTAGCATTGGTCTATCTAAATTGTGGTTATGATAGAAGAGACTAAAGCAGCGCGAGAGCCCCCGCAACAGCCGTAGAATTTGTCACGGACTGGGAAGTAAGGTCAGGTATAATAATAATAGTATTCTAAAAGTAAGTATTTGTTTTTAAAACTAAAGCTTAAAAAAAAGAAAAATTTTTTTTAAAGTAAATGTGTGTATAAGCTAGGTTATATATTTAGCTTATAAGCTTTAATTTTTAACAATTATTTTTTTTTAAATAAATTGTTAATAATTTAATAAATAAATATAATTTAATTTATTATATTAATTTATAATTAGTTTAATTAATAAATAAATTATACGTTATTATTATTTTAATTAAATAATATATTTAACTATATAGCAATAACTATATATTTATAACCGACTTTATTATATAAAAATAACTAGGTATAAAAAGAAAGCAAGCCTCGCGCATTCGACGTTTTAATAAAAATTAAACCATAATAAAATTAAACCATAATTAAATAATATATTTAAATATATATTTTATTAATAATATTTTATAAAAATATATTTTATGCTTAATTTAGCTAATATTTAAAGCTAATTTATATAAATATTTATATATATAATAATAGTTTTATTTTATGTTTTTACGTTTTTTTTAAACATTATTTATTTAAGTTTTTATTTATTTTTATTTTTATAGCTATTATTTATTTATTTTAAGTTTTTATTATTATTACTTTATATTATTTTTATTTTATATTTATAGCTTAATAAATAATATATTTAATAATGTTTAATTTTAGTTTATTGTTACTTAAAATAATATTAAAAAAAAAACTATATTATAAAATGCTTTATAGCAAATTATAAACTATATATAGTAAAAACTACTTAAATTAAAAGCTTTTTTTAAGTTTTTTTAAAAAAATAATAAAGTTTAATTGCTTTATTATAGCAGCTATAGCTAAGTAATTAAAAGGTTTTTTTTATACCTTATATGTTAAATAATGCGCTAATATTTTATTAGCTATTAGCGGCTTATATTTTTATATTAATAGCTTGTTTATAGCTATATTATAACTTAGTAAAACAATTAGCAAAATAATAAAGTAGTTAAACATAGTAAATTTTAGTTATTAATAGCTATATATATTATTAAAAGCTATATTAATAACTGTTAATAGCTATATATAGCTATTAATATATAATTGTTAATATATAATAACAAAAAAAAAGTTAAGTTATATATAATTTATATATAGCTTGCTTTTTTTTATAGTAAAAAAATATTATTTTTTACTATTTTGTTTATATGTTAAACTAAAGCTTAGCTATTTAATTATAGTTTATTTACTTGCTTAAATAGCTAATAAATAATATGTTTATTTTATACTATTAAATTTTTAAAATAAAGAATTATTAATATAGCAAACAAAAAATAACTTATATTATTATAAGTTTATTTATATATTATAGTTATTTTAACTATATTAAATTTAATTTTTAATTTAATATTAATAAGTTATTAAAAATAGTTTGTTTTATAATAAATATAAGTTTATTTTTATATAAAAACTATTAAAAAAATATATAATTTATATATATTTATAAATATTTTTAAATAATTAATATATAAGCATGCTTTTTTTATTATATAAGCATGTAGTTTTTATAAACATATTATTTTAAGCTATTTAATTAGCTATATAGCTTAGTATAACTTTTTATTTGCTATACTTAACGTTATATATTATAGCTATATTAATAAAAATTAAAAAAATATATAATTAATATTTAAATTTTTATTATTTTTTGCTATATTTTTAAATACTAGTTATATTTTTTTATAACCGTTAATTATAAAATTATTATATAAATAATTAAATAATAATAAAAAAGCTATTATATTTTTTATATATTATTTTTATTTTATTTATTTTATTTTATATAACTTATTTTTAATTTTATTAATATTAGTTTTAATAAAGTATAATTAATACTTAAAAATATAACAAACAATAATAAAATTTTAAATATTAGTTATATATTTTTTCGATTTTTATTAATAAAAATATTAAAAGTTAAAATATATTAAATAAAATAAATTAAAGTAACTAATTAATTAAAAGCTTAAAATATAACTAACTATTTTATTTTTTTAAACTTTTAAACTTAAAAAAATTACATTTTTATTAATATTTGTTATATTAATATATAATTAATACTAAAAAATAAAGCAAAAAATAACAAAAATTTTAATATTAAATATATTTTATTATAACTTAATTTAGTTAATAAAAAATTATTATAATATTAAAATAAAGCTAGTATAATAAAGTTTAAACTAATAAAAAGCTTAAAATAATATATTTATATAAAAAAATGTTTATATATTAAAAAAAGTATATTTATATATTATTTTTATATTTAAATTACTTTTTTATAATAATATTTTTTTAATTATTAATAATATTTTTTTTTAATATTATTTATTTTTATAAATTATTAAAAATATTTTTATTTTTAATAAATAAGTTTATAAATAAATAAAATAAAAGTTAATTATAGTTTTTTATTTAAGCAAATAAATAAACTATAACTAAATAGCTAAGCTAAAGCTTAACAAATAACTAAAAAAGTAAACAACAATTTTTTTATATAAAAATAAAAAACAAACTATATATAAGCTATATATAGAATAACTGGGTGCAAGGAGAGGGCAAGCGTCGCGCATTCGACGTCTTAATAAAAATCAAACTATAATATAAGCTATATATAGCTAAGCTTTTTATTTATATAATTAATTACTAATTATTATATATTAATAGCTATAAATAGCTACTAAGCAGCTATTAATATAGCTTTTTAACAATATATATAGCTATTAATAATTAATTTATTATATATTAGCTATTTTACTATTTTGTTAATTGTTTTGCCGAATATAATATTGCTATAAACAAGCTACTAACATAAAAATATAAGCTACTAATAGCTAGTATAAATTAGCGTATTATTTAATATATAAAGCGTAATAAAGCATTTTTAATTACTTGTTTTTTTATATATAAAGTGTTATAATAAAGCAATTTAATATTTACTATTTTTTTTAAAAACTTAAAAAAAGCTTAAGTTTAAATAGTTTTTATTATATATAGCTTATAAATATATTATTAAAGCTTTTTATAATATAGTTTTTTTTTTATATATTGTTTTAAGCAGTAATAAACTTTAATAGTTAAACTTTAAGTTTATTGCTGCTTAAAACAATACGTAAAAAAAAAACTATATTATAAAAAGCTTTAATAGCATATTTATAAGCTATATATAATAAAAACTACTTAAACTAAAGCTTTTTTTAGGTTTTTTAAAAAAGGTAGTAAAGTTTAATTGCTTTATTGCAGCACTTTATATATAAAAAACAAGTAGTTAAAAAGTTTTTTTTTATATTTTATATATTAAATAATATGCTAATTTATGCTAGCTATTAGCAGCTTATATTTTTGCGTTAGCGGCTTATTTTATATTAGTATTATAGCCTAGCAAAATAATTAGCAAGGCAACAAAGTAGCTAAATATAGTAAGTTAGTTGTTAGCAGCTATATATATTGCTAAGCAGCTATACTAATTGCTTGCTAGCAGCTATATATAGCTGTTAATATATAATAGTTAAAAATCGGTTATATAAAAAAAAGTTAAACTATATATAGCTTATATAGCTTGCTTTTTTTTTTGTATAAAAAAGTTATTGCTTACTTTTTTATTTGCGTACTAAGCTTAAGCTTAGTTATTTAGTTATAGTTTATTTATTTGCTTAAATAAAATAGCAATAAACTTTAAGTTTAACTATTAAAAGTTAATTATAATTTATAATTTTTTATTAACATTTTTATAACTTAATTAAAAAATACTTTTTTTTTTTAAAAAAAAAGCTTAATGTTAAAACTATTAATTTATTTATTATTTATATAGCTAAAAACTTTTTTTTAATTTATTTATTTATTTATTAATAAATTTATTTGCTAATTAATTTATTAATTAATTTATTAACTAACTTATTTTATTAATTAACTTATTTTATTAATTAATTTATATGTTAATAAACTAGTTTATTTATTATTTTATTAATAAATTTGTTTATTAATTTATTTATTATTTTATTATTAGCTATATAATTAATTATATAATTATTTATACTATTAAAAACTTTTTTTTAATTATTTGTTAATTTGTTAATAAATTTGTTAGCTAATTAACTTAAAACTAAAAAAATTAAATTAAAAAAAGTTTAAAAAATTTAAAATTTTTTAAAAAACTTAAAAAAACTAAGTTAAAATAGCTAAAATAGCTAAACTATATAATTAAAGCTTAAAAAATTAAATTAAATTTTTTTTAAAAAACTTAAAAAAACTTAAAAAAATTAAGCTAAAATTTATTAATGCTACAAGTTAAAGTTTTTTGCGAGCTTGCGTTTTAACTTAGTAAAAATTATTCGTTTTTTTTTTTATATATTTAAATATATTTAATTAAATTGCTATATTTTATATTGTTTTTTTTATTAGTTTTTATAGTTTTATATTGCTTTTTTTATTAGTTTTATATATATTTAATTAAATTAGTATATTTTATGTTGCTTTTTTTATTAAAACTAAATATATTTAATTAATTTGCTATATTTTATATTGTTTTTTTTATTAAAGTTAAATATATTTAATTAGCTTGCTATATTTTATGTTGCTTTTTTTATTAGTTTTATTATACTTAATTAACTTGCTATATTTTGTATTGTTTTTTTTATTAAAACTATTTATACTTAAATAAACATTATATAGTTTAATTAATATATAGCTAATATAGCTTAGCTATATTAATTAAATATAAAACTAGCTAGTTTAAAGCAATAAACTTAAATTTATAGCTTTATTAATAATAATAATTTTTTTTGCTTTTAGATTTATTTTTAATAATATTTAATATATTTGTTTTATATTTAATTTAATTGCTTTAAATAAACTAAAATATAAAAACTATTTAGTATTAAAAAAAATTAAATTTAACTTTAATTAAATATTTTACTAGTAAATATTTTTAGCTATTTTTATTTTATATTGTTTTTTTTATTAGTTTTATTATGTTTAATTATTATAAACCAACTATAAAAAGGCTAGTTAAAAAGGCTAAAAACAGCTAAATTAAAACAAAACATATAAAAAGTTACAATTTAGTTAAAAAAATATATATATACTACATATAAAATAAGCGTTTATAAAGCTTGCTATATTAAAAATAATAAATGTAATAAGCTTATATTTATAAAACTTATATAGTTTATAGCAACAAGTAAAACAAATAAAATAAGTAAACATATAATTAAACAAAAAAACTTTTAATAAAGTTATATTTATAAAAAAAAAAAATACTATATATAATAATAAAGTTTTTTATATAGCTAGTTTTTTTTTATTTTATTTATTAATTTAAGCTTATTTTTAGTTATTAAAATAAAAATTATGTTTTATAACTATTTATACTTTTATAATATTATTATTTAATAAATTATTTTATAATATTTTATTTTAAAAATATACTTTTTATTAAATACTAAAAAATTTTATTATTATATAAACATAAAGTTTAACGGTTATAATATTTTAATAAGTTTTGTTTAATATTATAATTAATTTACTAAGCAATAAAAAATTATATTTATAACTTTAATATTAATATTAAATATAATTGCTTAATAGTTAAATTAAATATACTAAAAACTAACTAAACTAAAAAATAAAAATTAATAACTAATAAAATAAATTATAAATATATTACTACTATATTATAAACTAAACAAACTAGCATAATTTAATAAAAACTTAAAGTAAATATAAATATACTTTATATAAATATAAGCCTATTTAAATAACTATATAATTATAAAAAAACAATAAAAAATTATAATTGTAAAAAAATTTTTTAAAAAAAATGTTTTAAAATAGTAAAAGCTTAAAATATAAAAATATTTAAAAAAAATTAAAATAAACTAATTTTTAACAACTTTAAAAAGTTTAAAAAGCAGCTTAAAAATATATTTAAAAATTTAAAAAAAAAATAACAAGTTAAAAAAAAACTGCTAGCTATAAAACAAAAGAAATTAGCAGCAAAATATATAATATTATTTAAACAAATACTATTTAAAATTTTATAAAACAATAAAAATATTATAATAACTATATTTTACTATAAACTTAAAAAAAAAATTAAAAATAAAATTTATTATATAAAAAAATTTAATAATTTTAATAAATATATAATGTTTATAATTAAAATTAATAATAAGCAATATAAATAATGCTTATAAAAATAAAAAAAACAATAAATTATTATTTTAAATATTAGCAAAAAAAAAATAATATAATTAACTATTATAGTTTAATTTTTATTAAAATGTTAAATGTATAACATTTGCTTTTTTTTTGCATCTAGTTATTTTTATATAATAAAATTAGTTATAAATATATAGTTATTGCTATATAGTTATTTTACTATATAAATAATACAAATATAATATAAATTTCTAACAATTTTAAACACTAAGCTTACCGCAGAAAAAATGCTACTTATAACTTTACTAAAATTATTCTATATAGCTGTTTATACAATAAGCGCAGCTTTAAACTTTTAGCTGCAATATAAATAAGTTTGTTATACTAAAGCAAAGCGCTAAAGTTAATATAAAAACGGACCTAGCATACACGCTAAGCTAAACTTTTTTTTATTACCTGCTAAAATTGCTAGCAACATATAAAAAAAAAAACTAACACGCTTAATTGTTAAACCTTAGCTAAAAAAGTAGCAAAAAAGTAACTATTTTAAGCTTGCTAACTAAACCTTATCTAATATGCTATATATACCTAAATTTAAATAAAAATACTACAAAAATAAAAAGTAAGCAAAAAGCTTTGCCTATAAAACAGTTATTTTTTTCACTTTTTATTGCTGCCGTTATAATTGCACTTTTATTATTACTATATGCTTTATAACAACATTATTATTACTACTAACAATATACTATAGCAAGCTTTTAAAGCAAAGCTTTAGTTAAAACTATTTTTAAATTGCTAAAAGCAATTAAAAATTTTAATATTTAAAATATTAATAAGTTTAACAATATTTATAAATGTTATTTTATAATTATTTATTTTTTTATATATTTAAACAATTGCTAATATTTAAAATTTTATAAAGCTATAACGAAAACTAAAATAAACTAAAGCAAAATAAACCAACGTAAAATTAAAAATATTAAAAAAGTTTTTATTAAAGCACTTTAAAAAGTTAACAAATATATAAATCTAAAGCATAGTTAAGCATAGTCGACTTGTTATATAGCAATAAGCTAAATGGCTTAATAGCTGCGGCTTAAAATAAAAGCACAACAGAAGTATTTCTGCGGCTGCTGTTTAAAGCTTAATTAAAAAGCGTTATTGCAAAAAAAAAAGCTATTTTTAGCGTTTTAGCTTTTGTTGTAAAGGTTGGAAATTTGCAAACTTTGTATAAAAAAAAAAGCATTAAAAGCGTTATTAGTCTAACTAACAAATTGCGGCTTAACAAGAAGCTAAATTAGTTAGTTAGCAATAAACATCCAATTGTACCGTAGTATATAAAACACAAATCACCAGGTAACTATAAATAGGCCAAAGCCCTAATATAATTAACTATATTAAAAATATATATAAAATTAATAAAACTTAATGCTATAAACAAAAAACAATAAAATTTTAGCAAAATTAAATGCTATAATTGCAACTAAATAAAATATATAGTATTATACTATAAAAAACTAAAGAAATTTAAACAATAAACAATAGTTATAAAAAATAATAAAATATTTAAAACAATTAAACAAAAAAGCTTAAAAATATAAGTTAATATTATAATTATTAAAACAAAAAAAGCTAATAAACAAATTAATAAAATAAACCTTAAAAAAACATATAAAAATTAGCTAAAAAACAAAAAATATTTTAAACAAAATAAATTATACTATTATAAATAATATAACTACTAAACATATAAAAAGTAATTAAAGCAATTAGTGCAAAAATTTATTTAAAAAAAATATATTGCTTTAAAAATTATAAAAAACTATAAACGTAAAAAAAAAACAAATTTATAAAACTAATAAAAAAACTTTATTTGTTATACTAAACTATATTATTAAAAAACAAATTTAAAAAATATAAAAATATAAAAAATATAACCTACTAATAAAAGAAAAAACTAATATATAAAACAAACTTAAAATAATAGCAAAGTTTATATACAAAAGTTATTATTATAATAGTAATATAATATATAAAAACTATATAGCAATAATATATTAATAATAAGTTATATATAAAGTTAGCTTAAGTATTATATATAATATACTAATATATAATATATATAAAAGCAAAAATAAAAAATATATAGTTTTTATAATAAAACAATAAAACAATTAATAAACAATTTTTATATATATAAAAAACAAATAGTAATATTTATAAAAACTTATAAAAATTTACAATATTTAAATAAAATTTAAAATACTTTAAAAAATATACTATTAAAAAAAAAAATGCTAATAAGTATACTATAAACTTAATATATAATATATATAAAAAAAAAGCAAAAATGTTTAAAATAAAAATAACAGCAAAAATAGCAAACAAAGTAAAAAAAGTAACGTTTAAAAACAAAAAACATTATAAAATATAACTAACAAAAAAGTAATAATATTTATAATTATAAAATAGTTAAATAAAAGGCTAGTTTAAAGCTAACTTAGTTATATATACAAAAAAACAAGTAAATATTAAGCTATTTAAAAATTAAAAAATAATAACAAACAATTATAAAAATTAAACACATCATAATTTATTAAACGTTATTATACTTTTATATATTATTATAAAAAAATTTAGCTTAATTATATTAAAAATATATATTAACAATATAATAATATAATAA